>CANSGD010000397.1:0-1200000 GCA_947645195.1 Patellifolia procumbens | reverse complement strand
TAAGGGTATTAATATTGATTTACCTCATGTTGTTGCTAATGCTCCCTTGCACCCAGGGGTCTCCCATGTTGGTGGTGACATTTTTAAGGAGATTCCATCTGCGGATAATGTTATTATCAAGGTATATATCATCTATTATTTCATTCTACATCTTCCACTTTGTTCAATGTTAATAGCTGTTATTTTATGATATACGGGATGACGGACATATCTAGGAATGACAATGGATCGGAGGTGGGTCGAAGGTAGGTCAACTCGCCTCCACCCACTAATATTCCATTAGTCACCTAACCCCCTCTAACTCCTACCAAAAACCAACCCACCTAGCATCCACGGGTGCTTCAGGTGGGTTGGGTGATTAATTAAGGGGTGAAATACCTCATTGAAACAATGAGACATCTTGCCACAAGAATTAAAATAATATAGATATTTATATGTCAAACATATTTTTCTTAACTAAGAAATCAACATTTTAGCATAAAGATAGCATAAGTTGCATTAGTACTACAAATCTAAAAGTTAAACAAATTATTACAAGCCCACTAATAAAATGTCATCAACTTGAAAAAAATCATTAAAACATTGTACCATGGCGGCCAATAGAAATGGAGTAAACGTTTTTGGTAATATATTACGGTTTTAGTATCTATATCATTGGCACAAAATGCATTTTTTTATAAATATAATGGATGGGTAGAAGAATTGGGTGATAGGTTGGAGTAACCTCAACTCATATTCGACCCGACCCATCACTTGACCCACCAGACATTCGTTAAGAACCCGCGTTTGAGCGGGGTTTTCATCCATCTTTTTGGATCGGGTGAATCAGACCTACAATAGATTAGGATGATATTGCCAGCCCTAGAAATATCTCCACTAACTTACCAACTATTCCAAATTAAATGTAAATATTCTAGTAAAGAGAAATGGTAGATCTTCTAGAAAAAAGTACTAAACTTTCTGTTGCTTTTATAAGTACTAGTTAAGTTACATCAAGTCCTAAAGTTATGCCTGTCAAATGATGAACCCAAAGTTGTAACTTGTAAGTCATTTTAGACACCATAATCGACAATGTTACAAAAATATCCCATTAAGCGACAAACCCTATATTTTTAAGTCACTTTAACCACCCTAATAAATCAGCCACCATGTAATCGCGTATAAACAGTCTGAGCGCAATTGATGAAATATACTTGGTTCACAATATCAGAATTACGAGGCCTTCTCTTCTCCCTTTTTATTTTAGATTAGATACATTGTACAACATCAAAATTAAAACACAACCAGACAATATAGCGATCTTTTAGTTGCTACTCTCCAATAGACCGTTGATAAAAAAAAATAGTTAGATGTTTAGCCAACATCTTACACCCACTGAAATATATTAAAAGTGTACTTTTACATTGAAAAAAACTTGTTTTACATTAATTTGGACAGTATATTACTATGAATACACCTTATATTACCATGTATTGGATACTATATTTCCATGTATAAACCATTTTACTTGACTTCAACATATATATTGTCCCTCATTTTTCATGTTAAATGACCTTTTGCCCTTATTTTACATGTGAAATTACCATTTTGCCTCTCATTTCACATATAAAATGACCAACATATCCCTATTAGGTATTTTAAAATATCTAATTATTACATCTTTATCAATCCTCCTCTCTAATATGAGGTACGATGTTCTAACATAGCATGAAGGAATATTCTAAGAAGCTATGCAGTAGACTTGCATAGTTTTCGTATTAATGACATTATCTAGTGTATCCCTCAATATGAAATCACCTCTTCTACAACTATAACACACTAAGTAAAGCACGTGAATCGGAATTTTTTGTGGATTCATATTCTGTCATTTTGTTTATATTTGAAAATACCAAGTGAATAAAAATTGTTGTTAGCATATAGTAGAAACTTTATTCATAAAATCTTCTTATTGAGTAAGAGTAACATCTCTATTATATAAGTGAAGAGGTGGGGTGGACACCAAAAAGAAAAAAAAGGAAAAATAATTAAAATAAATCAATGAGTTTATTAAGTAATTAAGTTTTATTTTCAAATTTAGCCATCAGATTTTTAATAAAAGATGTTCATAACTTCTAACTAAAATATCTAAAAACCTACAAAGTAAAAACAAGTAAAAACAATTAAAAAAATATCAACGATTATATTTTCTTGAGATCTATAGATAGACACCCACTTTGATATACTTTTATATACATTTGAAATTTTTTATTTTGAAATACATGAGTAATTGATTGTTCATGAGTGAAAGCACATTTGATCAAATTGATCTCGATAAAGTATTTTAGCATGAGTGAGAAATATGATAAATTATTTTCAAGTACTTTTGAATTTTTTCTCATTTGGACAATGAGCAAAAAATACCTTACCGGGTACTATATAAAAAAAAGTTGTAGTTGATGGTGGGGAGTAAGAGATGTTTTCAATGAAAAATGAGCCAAAATGACTTTAGCTTGAAAATAAAATATGATGTGTACCTTCATATTTTATCCTGTTACGTACACAAAACACACATCGTATGCAAATAAAATTAGGATTTTTTTGTTCAAAACCACCTAAATTTTTCATGTTTTAGAAACTTCCACCTTAATGAATTTTTCTTTTAAATTTCCACCTATCATTCAATTTTATTAGAAATTCCCACCACTTAATGAATTTTGTTAAATTTTGTTAACAAAACTGTGAAGTGGCCCCCACATATGCATTGTATTATTAGTTTACGCTGAAATTGAAGTCAATTTCATCAATTTAAGGGCAAATCCTCAACAAATTTAGAGCAAATTTGGAACGAATTACAACTATTTGGAAAGAATTGCAACTATTTCAAATTTTTTTTTCTTAACAAAATGTATATGTGGGACCCACTTAACGGTTTTTTTGTTAATAAAATTTGACAAAAACCATTAAGTGGTGGGAGTTTTTAATAAAATTGTAAATGGTAGGTGGAAATAAAAAAAATCATTAAGGTGGGAATTTCTAAAAACATGAAAAGTTTAAGTGGTAAAATGCGACTATCCATAAAATTATCTCCTGGAGATTATAATATTTAATATTAAAATATTGTCGCATGCATCGCGTGCATTGAAATCTAGTAACACACTAAGTAAAGCACGTGAATCAGAATTTTTTGTGGATTCATATTCTGTCATTTTGTTTATAAAAATTGTTGTTAGCACATAGTAGAAATTTTATTCAGAAAATCTTCTTATTAAGAGTAACATCCCACTAGATATTAGCTCTCGTATATTTACCGATTTTTTTTCTACTTGTGTAACTTTGACCGTTTACATTATTCACCAATTATATTCGAATCGTCATTTTTTTACTACTATATTAAGATAAATGGAACTAATTATGATGTTTTAAAATTATTCTTAATATATATTTTCAAAGTAAATTTTTTCTTGACTCTATAATAATACATGTAAAAAATATGAAGATAGTATAAATTTCGAAAAAACGACACTTAAGGCATATCTTCGATCCCCACCTTATTTCTATTCAGTTCAGTTTACTTCGATTCAAATCAGTTCAATTTAGTTTCGTTCATTTAGGTCGAAGATAACATAACTTTAAAACTAGGAAAAATTGACGCCAATAGTCCAAACTATTGCCCATCTTTTTACAAACATTCCAAACTATTGATAATCTAGGAACAGTTTAAACTATTACCCCAATCTTCCATAAACAGTCCAAACTATTGCCCATGTTCTATAAACAGTGCAAACTATCAATAATCTACGAACAGTCCAAACTATTACCCCAATCTTTCATAAACACTCCAAACTATTGCCCTTCTTCTACAAACAGTCCAAACTAGAAGAAATTTTTTTCCTATTATAACAGGTTAACAGGTCAATTGGATTGTTTATGGAAGATTGGGGTATTAATAGTCTGGATTGTTCCTGTAATATCAATAGTTTAGACTGTTTGTAAAAGATGAGCAATAGTTTGGACTGTTGGCGTCAAATTTTCAATAAAACTAATATCCTTTTATAGCATGACTTAATATTAGGAAAACTTGACTAAAAATAATCCCAACAATGTCCGTTCCGCTCAAAATAATCCCAATTATAAGTTATTATAGAATAATCCAAACTATTAGGGGATACCTTCCCCAAATATTCCAAACTTTATTTTTCTTGCCTTCAATTATATATTTCGAGACTATTATATACATAGTACAATTAAGAGTTTGGATTAATTTCATAAGGTTCTCCCAATAGTTTGGATTATTCTGAAATAACACATAATTTGAGATTATTTTGAGCGAACGATCATAATTGAGATTATTGCAGTCAATTTTTCTCATAATATTATTGTCAAAACAATTGTCCCTAGCTTATGTGTGCATGGTAAAACGTCTACTCAATAACTATTTTTTATTTGGTGAATGTAGTCCGTTTTACATGATTGGGCAGATGAAGACTGCATAACTATCCTTAAAAACTGTCAAAAAGCAGTATCACAGAAAAGGGAAAGGTGATAATTGTTGACATAATTCTTCACCCTGATGGAGAAGGAATGTTCGATAATGCAGCCATTGCACTTGATATGTTAATGATGACGAATTGCACTGGCGGCAAAGAGAGAACTGAGGATGAATGGAAGATATTGTTGAAGGAAGTTGGATTCACTCGCATCAACATCATACCACTACCAACTATTATGTCACTCTCTATCATTGAGGCCTTCTCTCACTAAATCAACTTGAAACTTAGTGCTGCCAAATCTTCGACATCAGGCAACTTATAATTATATTGTATCCCATGTGATACGTATAAGCATATTCTATCTAGTAGTAATTTTTTTGAAATCGCATGCGTGTATTATTAATTCTATACTTGATATCATTGTTACTTTGGTTTTTCCTAATAGGAAACTGAATAAATATTGTACTTTCAAGAGTTTGCTTGAATCTGATTTTTTGTTAGTTGTTATTGCTCGTGAATAAAAGAAGATAATTCCTTAAATCAAAAGTTGTTACAATCTAAAGATATTTACTAGCCAAAGATACAAAAGATACACTAGATATTTAGACTATAAACTAGGAAATAAGTTACAACTAATTATTTACATAAATACAAGATATATGAAAATAATAAATATTTTCATATTATCTAACACACCCCCGCAGTCGAAACGGGAGAAGAGCGAACTCTGAGACTGTCCCGAAAATCCTCAAATAAGACCAAGGGAAGACCCTTAGTAAATATATCAGCAATCTGATAGCGAGAGGGGACATGTAACCCACGAACTTCGCCTCGAGCGACCTTTTCACGTACAAAATGAATATCCATCTGAATATGCTTCGTACGCTGATGCTAGACTGGTTTACCAGAAAAATAGATCGCATTCACATTATCACAATAAATCAAATAGTCGTGCGTATCGGACAATGAAGTTCAACAAGTAAATTACGCAACCAACAGGATTCAGAGACTATATTTGCCACTCCCCTATATTCAGATTCAGAACTAGAGCGGGACAATGTAGTTTGTCGTTTCGACGACCAAGAGAGCAAATTGTCACCAAGGAACACACAATAACCTGAGGTAGTCGACGAGTATCAGGACACCCACCCCAATCAGCATCTGTATACGAAAGGTGAGTCGTAGTGGTGGATGGAGAAAAATAAAGTCCATGATCTAGTGTGGCCTTCACATAACAAACAATGCGCTTCATAGCGCACATATGATCCTCCATAGGCTGATGCATAAAGAGACAAATCTACTGAACGACATAAGAAATATCAGGCCTGGAGAAGGTAAGATATTCTAATGCACCAGCAAGGCTCCTGTATAATGAGGGATCACTGCAAGGAACCTCATATTTAGCATTGAGTTTGGGTTTAGTGTCAACTTGAGTAGGAGATGGCTTACAAGCAGACATGCTTGCGCGTTCAATGATCTCTTTAGTGTACTTACGCTGAGATAAAAATAAACCATCTGCATGACGAGTCACAGCAATACCCAAGAAATAGCTCAACAACTCCAAATCTTTCATTGCAAATTCAGAACCAAGGAGAGCAATGATAGACTTGTAGAGAGCATTAGAACTAGCAGTCAGGATAAGGTCATCAACATAGAGGAGTAAATAGGCCATATCTGTATCTCTACGATAGAGAAACAAAGAATGATCAGACTTGCTATTAACAAACCCAATCTTCATCACAAAATCTGCAAACCTGCGATACTAGGCACGAGGGGCCTGTTTGAGACCATATATAGACTTTTTCAATAAACATACATGATTAGGATAGACAGGATCCCGATAGCCAACAGGATAATGCATATATACGGTCTCAGTCAGCTCACCATATAAAAAAGCATTCTAAACGTCGAGTTGGTGCAACTGCCAACCCTTAGACAATGCCAGACTAAGCACAGTCCGAATGGTAGTAGGCTTCACCACAGGACGAAATGTCTCTCCACAATCAATGCCCACCCGCTGAGTCTTTCCATCACCAACAAGACGAGCTTTATACCTCTCAAAAGAACCGTTAGATTTTTCTTTATGAGAAAATTTCCACATAGATCGAATAATATTAGCATCAGGAGGGCGAGGAACTAATACCAAGTATTATTATTAATTAGAGCATGATACTCATCATCCATAGCCTGTTTCTAATTCGGGTGATGCAGGGCTGATATGGGATTACGGGGAATCGGGGAGCGGTCAACATGGGCAACAAGAGAAACAATCTTTTTATGCTTATAAATCCCATTTTAACTACATGTGACAGCACGAGAATCTGTAGGAATCGGTTGTCGGGCTTTAGGCTTCTTTGTGGAAGGCTGACGGGTTAGGAGGAGAGGAATTTGTTGTAGTGGGCTGTGGGGCAGACTCGGCCCAGACGAAGGAGAAGAGAAACTAGATGGGTGTATGGCAGAATACGGACCAGGAGACCCAGGCCCATCACACATGGCTGGCCCATGTGAAGGAGGAATAAGAGAGACTGGATGGGAGAGAGTGGGGTCTAGGTTAGAGCTTTGATGTGGGTTGGGCGGGACAGAAGGCCGGCTGCACTCATCAGGTACAAGATTGATCAGTCCGTTTTAGTGCATACTTATAGCTCATTTTAAGTCTCATTGCATGTAGCTTTAGAGAATTTAGAGTTAGGATTGCATGGTTTTTCCTTTCTTTGGATTTCAATTATACTTCACAAGTGTTTGGTTGTTTTTGATGTATTTCAAGAGAATTAGCGCGTGTTGGAGTACTTTTGTGATCTAGGGACTTGAGGCATGTTCGAGGTGCGTGGCTCGTACTTTGGAGAGGCTCAAGTGAGTCAAGCTTGGAGGAATTAAAGGAAGAAGGCCACCACGGCCGTGGCACATATACCACGGTCGTGGGTACCCGTAGCAAGCAAAGCAGTATCATGAAGAATAGAAGACTGATTCGATGAAATCAGGTCACCACGGTCGTGGTGCCTGATCTTCACAGAATCAGTGGCTTGTTTGTATAGTTACTGCCATGACGTTTTTAAGGCACCACGACCATGGTGATTTCACCACGACCGTGGTGACCTGCTTTCGGGCTTTGACCCGTTTTGTCCGTCAAACTTTAATGACTCCTTTAATTAGTTTTCTTAGCTTAGACTCGTCATTATCTCATACTCTAGTTTTCTAATTACATTCTCTTAGCCCTAAACTCTCTCTAAACACTAGTTAACTCAATTGTTTCATCTTTGAAGATCGAATTCGTTAATCAATTCAAGTAATTTTTTTTCAATCTCTTTCCTTTAATTTTATTGCTTTGTTTATGATGTTTAATTTATTGAATCTTAATTGCTTAGAATCCATGGTTAGTGATTAGTTCCTAATCTAGGGTTTGGGTGAAAGCATGAATTAGGGGCTTAATGTAGATGTTCTTGTAATTGCTTTATTCATGTCTAATATGCATTGTTCTTGGTGTTTTGACACCTTAGGGTAGACCTTGATCAAGTTTATGCTAGGGCTTAGATTTCAATTACTCTTAATTGATTGTTGTTGTCTAGTCATTCCCATGAATCAACTAAATTTCTAGACCAAGAGATTGGGTAGAAATAAAGAGGATCCTATTTAGGGGTTTTCCAATCAAAATGCATTAATCAATTGGCTAAAGACCATTCGAGAGAGGATTTAGTCGATTGATTAATTGATTACTCTTGAGGACCATTCGAGAGAAGACTCAAGGACTTTAGAGGGAAACTTAACCTTGCACGTTATTCTCTATAGCTTCGTAGTTGCATTTGTGTCGTGTCTTGCCCGAGTTCATGCGAGTAACCCAAGCTCTAGTGTTTTCTCTATCATATTAATTCTCCTATTTAATTATTAGTCGGTATTCATTAGCTAGTTAATTAGTTGGTAATCTATTCAATCTCAAACCCCAAAACCCTTCACTTAGGTAGTTTTGGACTTAGTGGACTAAACTCAATCCCAATTTCCTTGTGGTTCGACCCTTGACTTGCCATTACTACGTAGTTAGTAGTTGCTCGTTAGGTTTATAAATTGTGTTTGCTAAGCGGTTCTTAGTGTCTTAACGACACACTAAAAACCTCCTATCAAAGACACGGTAAGAAAGGGGGATGAGGCACATTTGTGGATTGGGCCTGGCGGAGGGGCTGATCCAATGTGTTTAGGAGATTTAGAAAATCATAGGTTGTAGGAAGAGGTGTGTGGATCGAGGCAAAAGGAAAGGATTTTTTATCAAACACAACATGCCTACAAAGAACAATTTTCCATGAGGAGATGTCGTAACATTTTCACCCCCTATGATGAGTGGGATACCCCAAGAAGACACAAGGTGTGGATCGAGCTTGAAGCTTATGTAGAGAGGTGGAAGGGAAAAGAGGATAACATAAACACCCAACCACGCGAAGGTGAGAGTATGAGGGTCGTTTGTGATAGAGTAACTGGAGAGGTGACTTATAGGGAAGTTTCTTATTTGGAAGAATGTTTAGGAGGTACGTAGCCATTTGTAACGCATGATGCCAAAAGGAAGAGGGAAGCGAAGCATGGGAAAGAAGGATACGCACAATATTGTTGATAGTACGAATTTTACGCTCTGCTTTTCCATTTTGCGATGAGGGAATTGGGCAAGAAAGACGAAATGATAAGCCATGAGTTTTACAGAAATCCCAAAAAGGTGCATTATCAAATTCCTGCCCATTATCATATTGAGTATTTTAAATTTCCCGTTCAAATTGTGTGTGGATATAAGTTCGAAATTGAAGGAACGTAGAGTATACTTGTGACTTTTTAGCAAGGGGAAAAGTTCACAAATAATTAGTATAATCATCCAACACAACAAGATAATAACAATGGCCACTAGAACTCAAAACGGGAGATGTCCATATATCACAATGAATAATATCAAACGACATTAACGTACTAGAAGTAGATGAACAAATGGCAATTTCACGTGCTTTCCAAGAGGAGAAGAGTAACAAAAATCAGAATTGCTAATTCTATTACATTCAATAAGATTATTATGCCTAAGAGACTCTAAAACAGAAGAACCCGGATGACCCAACTGAGCATACCATAGGGACGGCGCAAGAGCAGCAAAAGTGGAAAGAATGGAAGATGGAGTAGGAAATGTGGTGATGGGATACAAGGCGCATCGACTCTCACATCTCATTAGTCGTCTCCCCGTCCGAAAATCCTTCACAGAAAACCCAAATGGATCAAATTCTACAGAGACAGAATTATGAGTAGTAAATATTCGAATAGATACTAAGTTTTTAATGAGTTTAGGGGCATGTAGGACATTTTTTAGAGTCAAAGGGGGGTTAGGAGTCAAATGTATGTCCCCGTAACCACGAATTGGAATACTACAACCATTTCCGACAATTATACCATTAGGAGTGCTCAAATTAAAATAAGAGTTTAGAGTACCTTGGGAAGAGGTCATTTGAGATGTCGATCTCGTATCCATATACCAACTCGGATCCGGTGGATTAAGCCCAAGAGTATGCATGGCAGCTTCGTTGTCCGTTGAAACGGGCTGGAAATCTGTTGAATAGGCCTGCTGATGTGGCCCAGCTCCGAGCACTCCTAACCCATGTGGCGTCTGCTGCTGCTATCTAAGTCGCCATGTGGGCCTAGCCCCCCATGGTCCGCCTGCTGCCTTGGACTGGTACGCCTGCTGCTGCTGTTGCCACTGCTGGGCAGCGTTGTTGTGGCCCTCATTGCGGCCCCTGTTGCAGGAATAATTCCGATGACCACCGCCAGAATTTTTCGATCTCCCATTATTTTTACTTTTATTATTTTTACTACCGTTTCGCATACGATGATGGGGTTGGGTGTCGGTGGGCGAATCGTGATGGGACTCCACCATGGCTGCTGATGAAGATCCCGAAGCAAGTTTCTTAGCCAATCCCGCTTCTTCTAACACAAGCATGTAACGTGCTTGGTAGAACTGAGGAAGCGGATCACTTTGATGGAGCAAAGTGCCGATGCCGTTGTAGGCCTCTGTAATTCCCGCAACCTTTTGCAAGAAAAGATGATTATTAGATATCGGGCACCTACATTCTTGAGTTGATCGGCCAACATTTTTAAGCGTTGGCAATATGCGAAAGCATTAGGAAAATCCTCCATAGCCGTGTTGGAAAATTCTTGTTCCAAAGTAACAGAACGGGAAGACTTATTGTCTTGAAAGATGTCCCGAAGTCGTTCCCACACGTCTTTAGCCGTTAAATCAAGCTCAAGAATAGTATTGAGAAGATCATACGAAATAGTGTTATAGATCCATTTCAATACGGTAGCATCAATGGTAGTCCATTCCTCCTATTCAGCATCATTAGATGGAGGTTTGGTTTTCGACGTGGGAAGAATATGGTCAATGACAAGGTGAGAACGATTATGAATTTTAAAGAGCTCCGCCCATTCAGAATATTGCACGTTTTCCATGTCAAGAACAATTGGGAGATTGTGTTTAATATTAGAATTAGATAGATTAGAGAGGGAAGGAGAAGAAGCAGAGGAAGAAGAAGAGTTTGAGGAAGCGCCGATCAGGGTGCAGGAGTGTGATGGGCGGACGACTAGTGACAGGTGGCGGAAGCAAGGAGAGGAAATAAATTAAAAACCCTAGTAATCTGATACCATGAAAGAAGATAATTCCTTGAATCAAAAGTTATTACAACCTAAAGATATATACTAGCTAAAGATACTCTTGATATTTAGGCTATGAACTAGGAAATAAGTTACAACTAATTATTTACATAAAATACAAGATACATGAAAATAATAAATATTTTCATATTATCTAACAGTGAACAAAGAACAATTGATATGCTTCGTATAAAATATCCAAATGTAAACTCAAGATATGACATGATGTTGTATAAATATCGAATGATAATATAACTACCGATATAATAGTTAATATATTGTATGGTTAAAGATTGGGGTTGGCTCAAGTGGTGAGCCTTCCCATCTTCCCTAACTTGGTCTAGGGATCAATTCTTATTTCAAGCATTTGCTTGGGATTTGGGAGGGAGGGGATTTGGGAGGATTATGGCTTGTAATGGGCCTCTGGGTGGGGGCCCTGTGCGAGGGCAGCCCAAAGGATTATTCTTCTTACCTTAATATAATCTCATACTTATAAATAGTGGTGGCAATTGGGTGGGCAGGGCTGGGCTGGGCTGGACAAATTATATCCGGTACGGGCCTGTGAAACTAGCGGGCTGGGTGGGTTGGTGGACTGGGTTAGAGGGCCACTGCGAGTTTGGGTGGGCCTTCAGCGGTTAATAGGGCGGGCTGGGTGGGCTTATGAAGCGGGCTGGGCTGGTTAATGGGTTGGGTGGGACCGGTGGGGTGGATGGATTGGTTAATGGGTTGGGTGGGCTCGGTGGACTAGGCTGGGCTGGTTGATGGATTGGGCGGGCTGGGTGGGTTGAATGAGTTAGTAAGTTTGATGGAATATGAATTATGTGTTTATGATTTATATTTGCATTTGTAATTTTGTACTACCTCCGTTCCATATGTATTGCAACATAGGGAGTTTTACGCCTCCCAACGCACTACTTTAAACGCTAATATCTCTAATTTTATTTAAGTAAAAATTATAAAAAGTAGATATTAATTAAGCATATATCGAGACGAATCTAACAAGATCACACATGGCTATATTTATCCTTGTGTATAAATCACAAAAGAGAGTCAAAGGGTAGTGTATGAATAGTGTAAAATGTCAAAGGTTGCAATACCTATGGAACGGAGGTAGTATAATTCAATTAAGATGTAATTGTGAAATATGTTGATGGAAAACGTGAAATATTTGGTTTAAAAATTTTCGTTTTATTAATAATTATGAATAATGATTAATTTTGGTATAGTTGTAATTTATGTTTAGTTACTAACTCGTTTAACTTTTAACTTAACAAAATTGGCGGGTTAAGCGGTCCATGCGGGTTGGGCGAGTTTGGGTGGGCTGGGCAGGTTTGTGGGTGGGCTGAATGAGTGGGTTCGGTGAATTTATGGGTTGGGCTGGGTGGGTTGGCGTGTGGGCTGGGCGATTTTGTGGGTTGGGCTGACGAAATTTAGCCCGGTGCGGGTTTCAATATTTAGCGGGTTGGGCCGGGTTGAATACTGGTTTAGACGGGCTGGGCCCGCACGGCCCACGAGACGGGTTGGGCTGGGTAGGTTGGACTGACCCGGCCCAACAGCCATCACTACTTATAAACGAGATTATATTTTTAAAAAAATATAGTGTATGGTTGAAATTCAGAGGGAGGTAGTAACCTAAGTACGGTAAAATTGTTGATTTGATAAGCTCAATCTAGGTTTTGGTGATCTAGAAGTTCGATTACCCAACTACTCCAAATCATCAAATTTACCAAGAATTATGAAGAGCATCCACTAGCTTAAGGACAAAAATGCTGCCTTTTCCTTTGCTACCGGCGCTTCTTTCAGTCATAACATAGATCAAGAGGGTAAACTTGATCCATCTTTCCGACTTAACTGAACTTTTCACCTGATATGTCATGGATGCCTACCAAAGGAAAATAATAATTCGAGTTAAACAACCAATAATAAAGGCATTAGACATAAGGCATAACATCATCAAGCAACCATAATCTTAAAGTCAAGCCCATGAGAGTAAATATGCGAGGCTGCATCTCAAAAAGACACTCTTGGAAATAGTTTCAACAAAGTAAAACAAATTGCTCACAGAGCAACTAGCAATTACCCACTAGATGCTCTAATTACAACAAATACAATAACAAACCTCATTTCAAAAATGAGTTGGTGTCGGCTAGCAAGAATAGTCAATTTAAATCGTTGAAAAAAAGAGATGTCATCGACAAGTGTCACAAAATTTTAAAATCAAGCAAACACAATAACAAATAAACATTGAATATAAACAAATAAACAAGGTCATTACACCCCTTTCTCCATGTGAATTCCTTCCCTCCACTCAACCCACTCAAACCTCCTCGCCTGAAGTAAACTTATATCATTTCAATTACCTTCATCCAAGTCATCTTAGGTCTTCCCCTATCCGTTACAAATTGGTTACTCCTTAAAGTTTGCTAACCGGCCATCACTTGGTCTCCTTCTCACTTGATCGAACCATCTTAAGCGATTTTCCTCCACCTTTTCTTCAATTTGGTTACTACATGTGCTTTATATCTTACTATGGTGCCATGCTTATCATGCTTGTTTTTGTACACCCATCTTAGACCTATCACCTTTTTATATTTAGGTTCAAGGTGTCAGACTTTGTTTCCGTTGAATTCAATGAGTTCCTCTTACATGGTTAAAATCCAATCAACATCAGTTAGAGCCACTTATATATTTTCGCCTCAATTATAGATAAGTATAAAAAGTGCAAAATATTTTGAGTTGAGAACAAGTTTGGGTTCCCTTATTATTGTCACATATGATCAAGTCAAGAGGATGGGAGCTCTGATGTTTCCAAGTTTTTGGGTCAAAAATTTCGAAGATGGTGGAACATCGTTAAAATTAACTGTAGTTTCCTCCCTTTGAACTCAGAAGGGTTCTGGTTCCACCGCAACTGGGTCTGTATAGGCACGAACTGTAACATGTACTTCATCTCAAGTTTGGTCTTTAGTTGGAACTGGTTGTGGTTCCTATCTATATTTTTATTTTTCCATTGACTTCCTGATATTTGACCATCATCGTCATGTGTAGCTTGAACCAGACTTAAGTGGAAACTACCATCATCAGCCGACACACTAGTTGTAACATTGCGAGTTTCATCAAAGATAGAAGTTATGCTTTCTTCAATAAGCAATGTTTTCTTATTATAAACACAATAAGCTTTAATATTTGGGGCATATTTGTATCATCCCTCCAACATCAAATTTCCCTAATTCATCCTTACCGCGCGTTATTGTGCATTTATCATTTACACTCAAATTTTCTAAGGTGCACAATGTTAGGTATTCACCCTTTAAAGAGTTCGTAGGGAGTTATATTCATCGAAGGTCTTAGCATAACACGATGGATAATATAGCAAGCAATATTTAGTGTCTTAGCCCAAAAGTTCTTAGGGATAACTTGATATCAACATTATTTTTATAATTTCTTCAAGTTTATGTTGTTCCTTTCAACTCTTCATTTTGTTGTGGAGTTATTGGGGCTGAAAGTTATGGTTCATACCATGTTCCTTGCACAGATTATTAAATCTTGAGTTATCCTTTTTGGTTCCATGATCTGACCTTAGATGTAGTAGTTAATGACCAATTAGTCTTTCAACCTTCCATGCAAACAGAACAAACTCGTCAAGAGTCTCCTCTTTGCTAGAATGGAAAATAACCTAAGTGAATTTAGAATAATCTTCAACTATAACCATAAAGTATTGCTTATCTCTTCTACTTAGAATTCTCATCGGTCCACATAAGTCAATATGAGACAGTTCGAATGGTGTAGAAGCGCTTACCATTTTCTTAGACTTGAATGAGTAACTACCTATTTTCCTTTCACATAAGCACCACAAATTTTATCAACCATGAATTTAATTGAAAGCAAACGAATAACTAACTCCTTAGTGCTCAATTTGTGAAGAAGTTAAAGGCTAGAATGGCCAAATTGTTTTTTCCTTAGAAGTGGGTAATCCTCGACAACACTAAGACAAGTTATATTAATATCGGGAATCAACTTTATATCAATAATGTAAGTATTACCTGTTCAAGTTCCTTCAAGAACTATATCATTAGTGTTATTGTTGATGATATATGACCATAAAGTATTTCTTACCACTTCTCTATGTACTAATCGGCCCCTAAAAGTCCATATGGGACAGTTTGAATGGCTTAGAAGTGCTTACCACTTTCTGGACTTGAATGAGGGACGTACATGTTTCTTTCACACAAGCACCATTAACTTTGTCAACCATGAATTTAGTTGAAGGCAAACAAATAACTAACCCCTTAATGCTCAATTTTAGAAGAAGTGAATGGCTAGAATGGCCAAATCTTCTATTTCATAGAAGTGGGTCGTCCTCAACAACACTAAGAAAAGTTATATTAAAACCAGGAACCAGGCTCGAATCAACAGTGTAAGTACTACCTTTTTTAGTTCCTTCAAGATTTATATCATTAGTGTCATTGTTGCTGATGATTTATACATTATTCATAATCAAATTTAACATCATTCCCCCACTCATAGAATTAGAGAATGCTCGAAAAGATATGACTCAAATCCCTCGACTAATAATACATTATGAATGGAATATAATTCTGACCTACCAACCTTAGTTATTCCAACGATTTCTCCTTTGAGGTTGTCGCCAAAAGTTATAGTTCCACTGTATTAGGCTTTTAGTGAGAGGAACTTTGGTTTGTCACCAGTCATATAATTCAAACAACCAAGGTTGATGTATCAGGTGTTGTTCCCATCACTATATCCTCCAAAAAATCTAGCTACAAGACTTAGGAACCCAACACTACTTGGCTTCCTTCAAAGAAACTAATTTTGATTTTTTTCAATCCATAAATTTATTAACATGATCTAATTTCTTTTGTCAACATTGACCATAGTTTCACAATCATTTTTGAAATGATCAGTGTTGCCACAAAAAGTGCAAACATTGTCACTAGGTAAGTCCACGTACCTTCTTTCGTGTGGTTGAAACCCAGACCTTCAGTTCCCTTTGGTTTTATCCTTAGTAAACCATTTGCGGACAGTTCCATGAAGCTTGTTCTTATTCATTTCTCTAGACAACTCAGTTTTAAGCTTTAAATTTTGTTGTTCCAAGTCATCTAGCTCAACTTTAAGTTTTTCAAAATCTTTTCTAGAACTGGTCAAAGAAAAAATTGTTCTTCTATTCCTCATTAACTATGAAAGTTTCCAACTCTACCAGTTCCATACTTAGATAGTAGTTTTACTCCTAGCATTTTCAATAGTGTTCCTAATGTTAACATTTTGATCAAAAAAGTGAAAGAAACGTTCTTTGACATTGACTCTTATAGAATTTAGCCATTCAACATGTTTCTTGAGAATAACAAGAGCTTTTTAAGATTTTCCATTTTCCAAGTATTCAGTTGTAGTTCACGTAAATTTCATCGAAGCATACCACACTTGAGTTAGTGTCGGTTCCAGACTCATCCTTCTGACAAATTTGGGGAGTCTATTCTTTAGGTTGCTCTTATTTCTCTTCAGAGTCAAAACTTCCCATGCAGCAATCATGGAATTCCTAACATCATCTTTCGAGAAACTAGGCCCGGTATCTTTCATTTTTCCTTTTGTTGCATGTTCTTGTTCATATCTTTAAAGTTCTCATGGAAACGATATGGACAATCTCGAATCAAGTGATCTATAAACTCGCATTTCTGCGAAAACTTACGTTAGACTTTTGATTAGCATTTTCAAGCACCTTGCCATTCCTTTTTCTAAATTTTGAAGTCTTTGAACATTCTCTTGAATATTCTAATAAACATGTCATTTTCTTTGTCATATGTCTCCATGTCAGTTTCTTCGTCAGCTTTCAATGTTATTCCTCTTCCTTTATTAGATGACTCTCTAGCTTTAGAGACATGTTACAACTCAAATGTCATAAAGAACCAGCAAAATTGTTTCAAGTTGAATTTTGAGAAATTTTAAGTTTCTTGCAACCCAATTAGCTTAGGCATCCATCCTTCAGGTGGTAAACTAGCAACACCTTTCGCACATGTTCGTTAGATTGTATTTCTTTTCCAAGGGAAGATAAATCACGAGTGATATGGGTAAAGCGTGTGATCATATCCCTGAATCACTCATTTGGTTTCATTGAGAAGAATTTGTAAGGATTCATTAATAAGTCAATCTTGGATCTTTTCACCTCACTAGTACGTTCATGGGTAATTTGCAAAATTTCCCGACATTCTTTGCACTCTTGCACTCCGTAAGATGATTGCATTCTTGAGGCAGTCTAAACTAGACCACAATGCAAAATCTTAACAGTTATGGAATTTATTAATATATGAAATTGGAACTTGGAAAATATTTGTTGAGATGAATCTAACAAGATACCCCTTGAGCATGTTTTTCCATAGGTATAATTAACAAGTGATGGTTAAAGGAAAATATGTACATCGTTCTACAAAATTACAGACTGGGTACATTAAAAAGGAATGGAGATAGTATCACCTTTTCCTTCGTAATATTTTTTGAAAAGAAAAGAGAACGCTTCATAAGCTTTGGTTTCCCACAATTTTCTTCCCCATTGAAAACCCTCCAACTATACATTAAAATTGCTATCCTAAGGTATTGTAATCCAACAATTGAGCATCTATGTCCTTTCTTGCATTTCTAATTCGGCAAAAATTAAGCTAAAAATATTCAGATTTACTCATGATGAACAATACTTATGCAATATCATACCCGTTTGAAGGGATTTTTGAAGAAGTACAACAAATGAATCGGCACCCATAATTGTAAGACACACAAACAATGTTTTCTAATGTTATATTGCCATTTTTACTCGATGAATAACTTATATTGATGTGTTTCTTTTTCCTATTTCAACCCCAAAACATTACACATTTGTATCTTCACCATTTTCGAAAAGTTATTCAACCAATAATATAGTTAATGATATTCTTATATATTGTTCCTAGGTCAGTACAAGTTTGGCTCTTTTATTATTATCCAAGTTTCTTTTGGCACCTGAATCGTTTTTTTATCTGTTACATCGTCATGACTGTCTTATATATAATGGATACAATTTGCTTATTAGTAAGTTGTGCGATTCCAAAATACATTTTTAACCATTAATATCTTTATTTACATATATCCGACATCCATATCTTTTTTCTTCTATACTAATATTCGAATCTCAAATTAATTGAGATGAAAATTTAAGGAAAGTCAAAAGCTAGAGAGAAAGATAGAGTCATTTTGTATAGGCCTTAACATTGAGAAAAAGTAGAGTAATAATAGATAGGTATTGACAGTATTGTAACAGCCGGGATTCACCGACCAACTTAATAACAGTTAAAAACACCGAAAAGCTTAATCTGGATTATTACCATCACTCTCATCGTTCTAACGAAAAGTGTGGAATTCTAAAAACTTGAACTTTTTAAAACTTTGAAATATAAACCATTAACATTAAATGAACTTGTCTAAATGATCTAAATGGTATGAATTAAATAATACGGAAAATTCGGCAGAGCTCCGTTTGAAATACGGACGGCCTAAAACTTAACTTAGGACTCGCGTCCGAAATATGAACCTGTATATCATTTTAATATATTTCCAGCAACTATTCCCAACTTGTACTTTACAACTATTAATTTAAAACTATTTACAAATTAACTAAACACTATATTGTTACAAAGTCGATCGTCCTCGCTTCAATAAACATATAGGTACAACAAAAATTCCTGCATCAAAGCTTCCAATTTAATAACCAGAACTTCACTGCATCCACCGGAAACTTATATGGCACTGTCACCCACCCAAGTGACACACCACAAAAATGACAAAACAAAACATTTGACTCACATCAGCAACGCGCTGAGTACTAAACCCGTAAAACAAGTAAAACATGCTTTGTTTGGTGGCTTTTGTTTAAAACACTCATCACAAATGACGACAACTCACATAACCATGTATACCTCAAACCATTTATTGAAACGAACGTTGGAACATCAAATCATTCATTATCAAAATAGTACTTCATAACAAAATATACCATTGATATAATATATGTTTGGAAACTCAATTTACTTCCACAACATTTAAGTTTCTTACAAGAAACATTCATTGTTATTTGTTATCTTGGTGTGTGAACGCAAATGGAGAGGGGTCTCTCAGTACCAGCTGTCTCCAAATTGTTGAGGGTCGTCACCCCACCTTTTACTGTTCTGCTTGCAAGACTTAAACCGAACATGTCTTATAATGCTAGGAATTCGCCCTTCCTGGAAGGCAACAACTAGGGACTCTACCCGCCCTAACTCGGGTGTATGTTCACACATTGCTCCATTAATAATATTGTTTTTAATATATGCATATTGGTGACTTTCACCATATTACACAATTCACACTTTCACACACTTTTCACAACACTTTCACACGATAAAACACGCTTTACTTTATAAATTAAGTTTCATGTTACGAAAATAAGCTTTGGAAAAAACATAATAACTTATACATAGCCTTGTTATATGTCCCAAAAGCTCATAACATATCCTAAGAGTTCCCATTCTAAACCCATTGTGTCTCCAATGGCTTTTCACATGCCGACACGATCTACAACGCTTAGTTGAGTAAGAATATAATATCCTCAAGTTAGCTAATTTAATCTTCCGACAATGAGATATACTTCTTATGAAACATATGCTATGCTACTCTCATAAGATCGATATTTATCTAAAACTTTGATTAGAACCACATCAGAAGTATCTTACACTTATTATCTATGGTCAAGTTAGATATTGGGTGCGAGACTCTCTAATAACTCACCTAAACCTTTATGGATGAAATTCCTTTCACGGTTTCACATTAAGTAAACTAAATAATTAAACCCTTATTGATTACCGAAATTCCAATCATCGCTTACATTAAGAAAATGACTAAATAATTAAACCCTTATTCGGAAAGACATCCATAAACCTCAATAAGACGAACTTAGTGTCAACTAATTTGGTATCTTGTTACTTAGTTCATATAACCTTCACTTGCATTATCTATAGCTTTTACAAGTTTCTCTGCACTAATTAAAACTAATGTCTGAGTTATTCTAGACATACAACAACCCTTGTTCTTTAAGCCTTTATATTTTAGTTAGAACCTTATCACAATTAATGAACTTATTGATTCACTATCAGAGTAGACTTTAGCTCGTTCACTAACTACCATTTATAACTAATCTCAATATCATTAGCATATTTACAAGTTTCTTAATATATTCTAAAGAAAGCAATACATTCTTCCTGTTCCTGATTTAAATTAATAACTTTAATTATCCTTATTATTAAGCCAAATCACACACTAGTGGCCATAGCGTTTCAATGTTATAACATTATACATACATTTACGTGGAATCTCTTACAATTGACATATGGTTCCTATCTTTAGTTCTTTCCTTAGCTAATTAAAAATCCTTGGGCCAGCTTATATTCCTTTTAGTTTAAAAATTCACTCACTCAACTCCTTTGTACTCGAACCAGTTAACTTAGTTTGATAAACCAAGTTAGGTCGTTTTGCTATCTGATTGGCTGAATGTCTTGTTCAACTCTTTAGTTCCAATTACATCTTATTTTAACAACCTATTGATCACTAAAGTTGATTATTGATCCGATTCCCGGACTATATGGTACCTTAGATTATTTACTAAAACTAAACAGGGTTGAGTATATTTAGATAAGATTTGTGGAACTCATTGAGCTAGTATCACCAATTTACTTATAAAGGGGATCATGAGGCCTTCTAAATAACCTTGAAATCATATAGTCTGTAGTGTAGCGTAACAACTCATTCTTTTCGATTCCCACTTCTGGTCGTCGCTACTAACTAGACAAAACATAAGTCTCCCACTCCTCTTCCAATTCCCAGAATCACAATGTCCCATAAACTTTCAACCAACACTAGTTTGAGTCATCTATTCTAATCTTAACAAAGATTCAGACCTGAAATCATTCCCCTTCATAGTTCAGATTCTAACAAGTAGATACTCTAGTTGAGCCCAGATTATCAGACAATTTCATACTTCACACCAATACCAATATACTAGTGATTTCCATAAGTATAAATCAATACTTCATCTTCACTCTAAATTCAACAATAACATCACAACTTACCTCACATAATTCATGAATAATTTAAGAAATCTAACAAGGGAAATTACATAAATTAAGTAACTCAAGAATTAGCAATTCAATTTGAAAGTGTTTAGTACCTAGCAAGAATAAAGCAAGTCACAACTGAAGCCTCTCGATTGACCCCGACAGCAGCCACGCAAAGGCGCACCACCACCACCCTCTTTTCTACCCTAAATTTCATAAAACTTCTGAAATTGATTCAAGGAGTTTATTGGACCATCCCCTTCATTTTCATTTCTTTTTTCCTTGCCGGAAAATGGCCAAAATCAACCTGGGTTTCGCGGCCGTGGCCACTGCTCGCACGCTTCTCCCTCTTTCTTCCTCCTTAGCCTCTTGTATTCCTCCTTCGGGCTCTCTCTCTCTCTCTCTCTCGCCTCTTCCGTCTCCCTCTGCTCTCTTCCCTTTTCCTCACTTCTGGTTTCATCATCGTGAGCCCCCTTCCCCTTTGTTTTTTTTTCAATTGATGAGTCACCCCCACTCACTCTCACTTAACGACATACAACCCCCTTCCCTTCTTTCTCAATGCCACGCCACCCTCATCTCATTTCCCCTTTTTTCTAACTTAATTAAATAAAACACCCACTTTTTAAATATATTTAGTATACACAAACACAAATATAATTAATTTATCTCTTTAGAATATAAATCTCATCAAAGTAATAGCACATATCGTTTCTAAAATTAATAGTAACTCCAGTAAAATAATCTAAAATAATTACGTCAATAAATATAGCACAATTTCTTAATAATAACCATAAAATCAAACATACTTTTTCATTTAAAACAAAAGGGTTTCGGTAATTAGTTAAGCTAATATTGTATTTAAGAAATAATAAACTGCTCTTAAAACAGGGCTACTACAAGTAAAAAGGGTCTATGATAGATAAACTAAAAGAACTCGATTTTATGGCCAAATACCTATTTAAAAACTATTAAAAAGTGATTTCAAAATATAAACATGTACAGTTTTAGACTTTTAGGGGTTGAAATACGACATTATACGAGAATTGAGTATCAAGAAAAAAGAAATTTGTGTTTTATCAAAGTAGACTAATATGGCAAATCATGAAAACAATGTCTATGATACAACTTTGGGCATTAGATTAAGAAAATAGTAATTTTGCAAACCTAAACAAAAAGACGAGTAACAACAAAGTTGGAGCATAAAATTACGTATCTTTTTTCATTAATGGGAATAGCTCATTATTTTCCGAGGATTTTTTTGCCAAAAAACTGTCATGTAAAATACCCTTTTTTTTAATTACAGCCATCATCTTTTTTTCTTATAAATTACTGCCATAAAAGACTAATATCTAAGTAACTTGTTGCCATTTCACTAATTACACTACTAATCTATAGTTTGACTGGTCAAATCATGTTTAATATTTTATAAAAAAAATTTATTTATTTAGACAATATTTTAAAAATATATGTTTTTCATATATGACATGGAAATGGGCACTTATTTCGGACAACATTTGATCGCATTAAAAAGACGACGTTTTTTGGAAAGACGGACCCCTCCGTGCGCCTTTTATGGGCACGAATTTCGAGAATCCCTACGAAACGAGTACCAAAAATTCGGGTTTTCGAGCACGTACTTCAGGACGAGTTTTCGACTGAAGACGATATTTTTTCGAGAAACGGACACCGTCGTGTTTCCCTTAAGGAATCGAATTTCGAGAATCCCTATAAAACGAGTACCAACAAGTTGGATTTTCGGGCATGTACTTTAAAATGAGTATTTTGGACTGAAACCAACGTTTTTTTCGAAAAACATACATCGCCATGCACCTTTTAAGGGCACAAATTTCGAGAATCCCTATGAAACAAGTACCAACAAGCCGGGTTTTTGGGCACGTAATTCGAGGCCATTTTTCGGACTAAAGACGACGTTTTTTCAAAAAACATACACCGTTGTGCACCTTTTAAGGCACGAATTTTGAGAATCCCAATGAACGGAGTACCAACAAGCCGGATTTTAGGGCAGGTAATTCGAGACGGGGTTTTCGGACTGAAGACGACATTTTTTCAAAACACGGACACCTCTGTGCACCCTTCATTGCCACGAATATTGAGAATACCTACGAAACGCGTACCAACAAGTCGGATTTTCGAACACGTACTTTGAGACGAGTTTATCGGACTGAAGACGACGTTTTTTTTCAAAAAATGGACACCGCCATGCACCCTTTATGGGCACGAATTTTGAGAATCCCTATAAAACGAGTACCAACAAGCCTAATTTTTCAGCACGTACTTCGACACGAGTTTTACGGACTGAAGACGACGTTTTTTCGAAAAACGTATACAGTGTTGTGCACCCTTTATGGGCACGAACTTCGAGAATTCCTATGAAATGAGTACCAACAAGCTGGATTTTCGGGCATGTATTTTGAGACGGGTTTTCGTGCCCATATAGGACTTACAACTATGTCTGTTTTTCGAAAAAACATCGTCTTCAATCCGAAAAACCCGTCTCAAAGTACGTGCCTGAAACCCGGCTTGTTGTTACTCGTTTCATAGGGATTCTTGAAATTCGTGCCCATAAATGGTGCACAACACTGTATACGTTTTTCGAAAAAACGTCGTCTTCAGTCCGTAAAACTCGTGTCGAAGTACGTGCTCGAAAATTAGGCTTGTTGGTACTCGTTTTATAGGGATTCTCAAAATTCGTGCCCATAAAGGGTGCATGGCGGTGTCCCTTTTTGGAAAAAAAACGCCGTCTTCAGTCCGATAAACTAGTCTCGAAGTACGTGTTCGAAAATCCGACTTGTTGGTACTCATTTTATAGGAACTCTTGAAATTTGTGCTCATAGAGAGTGCACAAAGGTGTCCGTTTTTTAAAAAAATGTCGTCTTAAGTCCGAAAAATACGATTAAATGTCCTCTCGAAATACGTGCCCATTACCATGTCATATATGAAAAACATATATTTTTTAAAATATTGTAAAATTGAATAAAAAAAGATGTATAAATATTAAACATGATTTTACCAGTCAAACTATGGATTAGTAGTGTAATTAGTGAAAATGGCAAAAGTTACTTATATATTAGTCTTTCATGGCAGTAATTTATAAGAAAAAAAGATGATGGCTATAATTAACAAAAGGGGTATTTTACATGGCAGTGTTTGGCAAAAAATTCTTTTCCGAGAGTAAAATTTCTTCTGGGCTTGACTAGACTTGCGAAAAAAATTAACTACCTCCGTTCTCTAATAAGTGACATACTTATATAGTGTTTACTATTCACAGTTTAAATTTTAATTAGCTTTAATGACTTATATTTTAAGAAAAACATAGTCATGTAGGATCTTGTTAGATTCGTCTCAATGTCTATTTTTTTAATATTAACTTTTATAATTTTTGCATAATGATAATTATAGTTCCATCTAGGGATGGCAGTTGGGCCAGGTCAGCCCAACCCACCCAGCCCAACCCATCTCGTGGGCCGTGTGGGCCCAACCCATCTTAACCTGTATTCAACCCGGCCCAACCCGTGAAATATTGAAACCCGCACCGGTTTAAATTTAGTCAGCCCAGCCCATCAAAACCCACCCCACAAAACCACCCAGCCCAACCCATGAATTCACCCAACCCACCCATTCAGCCCACCCTAACGCACCCACAAACCCACCCAAACTCACCCAACCCGCATGAACCGCCCAGCCTGCCAATTTTGTCAAGTTAAAAGTTAAACGAGTTAGTAACTAAATGTAAATTATGACTATACGAAAATTAATCATTATTCATAATTATTAATAAAACGAAAATTTTTAAACCAAATATTTCATATTTTCGATCAACATATTTCACAATTATATCTTAATTGAATTATACAAAATTACAAATGCAAATATAATTCATAAATACATAATTCATATTCCATCAAACTTACTAACTCATTCAACACACCCAACCCAATAACTAACACACCCAGCCCGCCCGACCCATCAACCAGCCCAGCCCAGTCCACCGAGCCCACTCAACCCATTAACCAACTCACCCAACCCACCCGGCCCATCCAACCCATTAACCAACCCAGCCCGCTTCATAAGCCCACCCAGCCCGCCCAATTATCCGCTAAAGGCCCACCCAAACCTACAGTGGGTCCACCCTGCAACCCAGCCCACCAACCCACCCAGCCCGCTAGTTTCTCAGGCCGCACCGGTTAAAATTTGTCCAACCCACTGCCAACCCGGCCCAGCCCAGCCCGGCCCACCCAATTGCCACCACTAGTTCCATCTCATGTTAGCCGACCCCAAATCATTTGGATAAAAAGCTTAGTTGCTGTTATAATTATAGATATTTATGTTTAAATAATGCATTGACAAGCATGAAAAAATGAAGCATGTCAGTTATTAAAGAACGGAGGAAGTGTATAACAAACAAAAATTGCATTGGCTTAGTACACTATTTAAAATGTAATACAACAAAAAATCTCGAGATATCGCCCGAGCCCAAAATCTAGTTATATGTAGAAACGTGTGAGCAATCCTTGTAACTCCGCACATGGTACTCCATGTCGACATACTGATATGACGTCGTTGTAACTTTGATGATATCATTCTCTTTCTAAAATTTGAAAATTGCATGTAAAAGAGTCTGAACTATGACGAAATATTTGAAACATCATAGATTTACCACCAACCTAGATCCCTTTTGTTATGTTCCAATTAGTAAATCTTTTTACCTTAGTGAATTTTTTGACAAAAAAAGAGAAGTAAATCAAGCCCTTTTATTACAACGTTTCTCTACTTTTTAACTTGTTATGAAAATTCTCTAACTTAAAGTTAAAAAGTGAATGTAAGAGGGTTAAAATTCATGCCCTATTATTTGAAATGTCATAAATCTCACTACCCAGCTACATCACTTTTCTTGTTATATTTCTAATAGTAAATCCTTTATGTTAATAAAATTCTGGAAAGGAAGTGAATATGTCATCAATAAAATGACTTGAAGTATTGTTCGAGCTGAGAAACTAGTGATGTGTACTAAAATGTATGGAGAGAATCAAAATCCGCCACATTCACATCATATCTAGCATGGCATCACCATCTTTCTAACTTGGCATTTGGCAATATATGCTAACACAATGTACCGCTAACATGATAATTCTCTTTTTAAAGTTTTAAAAATGCATTTAAGAAGGCTTGTACTTGTTACTAACCATTTGGAATATTATCTCTCAATCTGCCACCAAGCTACACCGCGTTTTGGTTTTCATATTCCATTAGTAATCTTTTGTCTTATTAGAATATTGGAATCAAAGCAGTGAATATTGTCACAATACAATTTTACATGATGTTTAATGTTTTGAGATACATGAAAGATGATTTGAACCCATGATTACTTAATTGGAATTTCATAACTTTAATACCAAGGTACATCCTTTGTTGTTATCAAATTGCAAGTCCAACCACTAGCTATATCCTTTTACCTGGATTATTTATTTGGGAAAAAATAGGACCTCTATACCTTCGAAACAATCTCTTCATATTTTTTCTTTGTATACTAAAGTATCTGCCTAAGAAGCAACTAAAAAGTTTAACAAAAAGGATGAAGCTCTTCCTCTCTCTAGTTTTTCTCTCGTTTCTTTGAAGCGACGCCATGGCTAACAAGGATGGAGGTAGGAAGAATAGTGGTAAAGCTCGTGGTCCTAGTTCAGATTCAAAGGCACTCAAGATGAAATCCGTTGATGAGGTTACTGGAGTTGGGCATTTGCGATTGGATGATATTGAGAAGTTGAAAATCCAGTTGAATCCCTTCAGGAATATATTTTTGACTCTGCAATCAAACGAAACTTTAGCGATTGGTTATCGGTTATTTCTAATCAATCTGGAAAGCGAATCGAATGGGATGGTAATGTTGCTGGCACCTCGAGAGGTAAGACTCACTCTCCTATTCCTATACTTCACTAGTCTGCTGAAAATGCTTGCAATGTGGTTTTGAATGATGATGGTGATTTGATTATTGATAATTTGAATATGGATGTTGATGTTGAATGTATGAATCATGTTGATAGTGCTGTTAAGATTGATTTGGGTGATATCCAATCTGAAATTGATTACTGGAATTCTGGTGTGGTTGGATTTGTGGTGGGTGCTAATCCCCCACTTAGCATTATGGATGGTATTTTTAGGAGGATTTGGAAAAATGATTGTGTTGATAAGGTGGTTGTGATTAAGAATGGTTTGTTCCTAATTAGATTCAAGTCAATAGAGAAGAGAGATTTGATTCTGTCTAGAGGAGTGCCTTTTTTTATAACAAACCTTTGATTTTGAAGCCTTGGTCCCATGATTTGGTGATGGATAAGGATGATTTTAAGAAGGTTCCTACATGGGTTAAATTGCACTTAGATTTCAAGTATTGGGGTGAAAATTGTCTTGCTAAGATTGTTAATTCTCTTGGGAAGCTTATTAGAGTTGATCAAGCTACTAAAAATAGAGATAGATTGGGATTTGCTAGAGTGTTGATTGAAATGTCTGTAAATCATGCTTTCCCTGAACAGTTATCCTTTAAAAATGAGAAGTGTTTGGAGGCAGTGTTTGATGTGGAATATGCATGGAAGCCTGTGAAATGTGCAGTTTGTTCTATGATTGGTAACTCTACTGAGGAAAGTAGAAGGAAGGCTTCTCAGAATGTAAGGAAGGTTTGGAGGCCTAAAGTGCCTCAACCAGTGGTGGTGGAGAGTGGTGCTGATAAGGCTGTGGATAAGGTGGCTCCATTAATTGCTGAGGGGTTTGTTGTGCCTGCTAAAGCTTTGAAAATGCCTGTTGAAGCTGCTTCTTTTCCTGTTATAGTGGCTAATTCTTTTGACTCTTTAGTTGCTGATGGAGTGGTTGAAAATGTGGAGTTGGAGGAGGGGGATGGAAATCCTCCTATTCCTAATGGATAGTATTGTTGCTTGGAATGTAAAGGGCGTTAATAGTCTTCATAAGCAGATGAGTGTGAGGAATTTCTTGAACCTACCTGCTTTGGGACTTGTATGCCTCTTGGAGACTAAGGTGAAGCCTCAGAATCTTGGCTCACTTTATTCTAATGTGTTTAGAGGATGGTGTTTCACATCTAATTCAAGTTGTCAAATGGAGGTAGAATAGTGATTGCTTGGAATCCTCTGTCTTTCTCAGTGGATTTTGTTATGCTTACTAGCTAGTTAATACACTGTGTGGTTCATCCTGTTTTGAATAGGAGTGAGGTTTTTAGGTGTACATTTGTGTATGCTTTCAATGAAGTTGTGAAGAGGATGGTGGTTTGGGAGGATTTAATTAAGATTTCAAGATTTGGTGATTTTTCCTTGGATGGTAACTGGGGATTTTAATTGTGTGATGAATGCTGATGAGAGAGTTGGTTCTGTTGTTTCATTAAGGGAGACTGAGGATATTAAGAGATGTTGTTTTGAGTGTGGTCATTCAGATATGAAAGGTGTGAGGCAATTCTTTACTTGGTGTAATAAACAAGATGGTGATGCTAGAGTTTTTTGCAAGCTGGATAGGGTGTTGATTAATAGTACATAGGGTGAGTTTTTCCCTGATGCTGAGGTGAGGTTTCTTCCTCAAGGAAACTTTGATCATACTCCTATGCATATTCACGTGGTCCAATGTGTTGTTCAAGCTAGCAAGCCTTTCAGATACTACAGAATGTGGAAGGAGCTGGATGGTTTTGAGTAGAGACTGGGTGATGTATGGAGTGTGTCTAATAATGGGTCTAGTATGTTTTCAGTGGTTTCTAAGCTGAAAGCCTCTAAGCAGGTCATAAAAGAGATGAAAAGAGACCGTGTTGACATTCAAGCTCAGGATGCTAGAGCTATACACCATCTGAATGAGTGCCAGGTGCAATTACAAAATGATATATAGAATACTAGTTTGAGAGATCTTGAGAAGGCAGCTGCTATGGAGTATAGGAGGATTCATAAGTTATATGTGGATTTCTTAAGGCAGAGAGCTAAGGCTTCTTGGATCAAAGATGGGGATGGTAATACTAAGTTGTTTTATCAGGCCCTAAAGTTGAGGAGAATGCAGAATAGTGTATATAGTATCCAAGATAAGAATGGCCAATGGGTGGATCAACCTTAGTTGGTAAATAATGCCTTTTTGGGTTATTATAATGAATTGTTGGGTTCTACCATGCCTGATAGGAAGGGGGTTGTACAGGCAATTATTGACCTGGGTCCCAGTGTTACTAATATGCATTCTGCAGAGCTTTTGGCTCCTGTTTCTCCTAATGAAGTTAAGCTGGCCTTTTTTTCTATTCCTGGTGATCAGTCACCTAGGTTAGATGGTTTTGGTTCTGATTTCTGTGGAGATATGTGGCATTTGATTGGTAATCAGGTAACCCAAGCCATCCTTGCTTTTTTCATAGTGGTAAATTGTTAAAAGAGATTAATGCTACTGTTTTAGCTTTGATTCCTAAATGTAAAGTCCCTGCATCTGTAGTTGATTTTAGACCAATTGCCTGTTGTAATGTGATTTACAAAGCAATCTCTAAGATTATGTGTATGAGGCTTAAAAAGGTGTTGCCCTATATTGTGGCTGAGAATCAAGGTGCTTTTATTCATGGTAGGAGTATTGTGAATAATATAATGGTGTGTCAAGACATGCTAATGAGTTACTCTAGGAAACATTGTAATCCTAGTTGTTTGATTAAAATGGATATGAAGAAGGCCTATGATACTGTTGATTGGAGTTTCTTAAAAGAGATGTTGGTCTGCTTGAAATTCCCTCAGAAGTTTGTTGAGCTTATTATGGTGTGTGTGACTTCTCCAAAATTCTCTCTGATGATAAATGGTAATCTGCATGACTTTTTTTAGCTCTAAGAGAGGGCTCAGGCAAGGAGATCCTATCTCCCCTCTTCTCTTTGTTATTTGCATGGATTATCTTTCTAGGATTATGAAATTTGTGGGTATGAAGGATGGTTTCAAGTTTCACCCCAGGTGTAAATCTCTCAAGCTCAATCACCTAATTTTCACTGATGATGTATTGCTATTTTGCAAAGGTGATTATGTATCTGTTTATCAATTACTGCAAGGTTTTAAACTCTTCTCTGATTCTTTTGGTCTTAGAGTTAACAAGATGAAAATTGCAGTTTATTCAGCTGGTATGTGAGAGGGAAGCTCACAGAGTTATTGATGTGTCTGGTTTCACCAAGGGAGCCCTTCCTTTTCCTTACCTTAGTATGCACATTTGCTCTAAAAGAATAAGTTCAGCTGATTGCCAAATCTTGTGTTAGAAGATGACTCATAGAATCAGGATTTGGAGCTCAAGGAATTTGTCTTATGCAGCTAGAACACAACTAATTAATTCTGTTCTTATGAGTATTCACAGTTACTGGGGCCAAAGCTTCCTTATTCCTAAGAAGGTTATTGCTAGCATTGAGCAGATTTGCAGAGCTTTTTGTGGAGTGGTGAGTATTTTTGCTCTAAGGCTGGTAATGTTAGATGGGAACAGCTTTGTTCAGCAAAGAAGAATGGAGGTTTGGGCTTCAGATTGATTAGAGTTTGGAATCAAGCAGCTATTGGGAAGCATGTTTAGGCTATCTCTAAGAAGCAAGACTCTTTGTGGATTAAATGGATCAATGCTGTCTATTTGAAAGAGGTTAGTTGGTGCGATTATCATCCCCCCTAATGCAGCTAGCTGGTACTAGAAGTGTGTGTGTGAAGCTAAAGAGGCTTTGAAGCTCATTATACCTGAAACTGAACTGCTGAATTATGGTACATATCAGGTTAAGCGGGTTTATAACCTGATGATTGGTGATCTTGGGAGAGTTAGTTGGGACAGATTTGTTTGGTGCAGGTATGCTCTTCCTAAGCATAACTTTATTTGCTGGTTGAATATACAGGAGAGATTGAATACTAACGACAGGCTGTGTGCTTGGGGTCTTTGTTCAACTGCTATATGCCCTATTTGTGGTAATGGTGATGAAAATCATTCTCATCTTTTCTTTCAATGCATTTTCAGTTGCAGAGTTATGGTTTCTATTATTAGATGGATGAAGATTAGATGGGTGGACATATCTTTGGGTTCTTGGTATGATTGGATCAGGAGAGCTAACATGTCTAAATTTCAGAAGAAGGTGTTGGTTGTTGTTGTCAATGCTGCTGTTATACTATATGGAGGGTTAGAAATGATGCTTTCTGGAATGGTTGTGTTAGTACTCATAAGATAGTGTTTAGTAGAATTCAATTTGAAATTAAATGTAAAATTAGTGCTTGTACTTCTGATTCTGTGTCTAGTATGGATAGGTCATGGTTTGATGATCTTTGTATGGGTTGTTAATGGTCTTTCTCATATTTCCTTGTTGTGAAGGGTCCATCCTAGATGGTTCGTTCATTCTGGGAAATCTTTAGGTTGTACCCCTTGGTTGAGCTAATATATCTTTCTTACTTGTTCAAAAAAAAAAAATCTGCCTAAGAGATATTAAAATATGTTTGTAATAACATTATGTCAACTATGAATATTTGTTGTTTATTCCTAATATCCATATTCTTTTATTTACTCTAAATACAACTATTCGATGAATATAAAAATAAGGTTTCATATATAAAATGGGCTATTAGGGAGACTTTTTCGCAAAAGGACCATTTTGATACAGTGAGAAAAGGGATGGTTGCAATAATAGTGACAAGTGGCCAAATGCAACTTTCGCCTATATACTCATTTACACTAAGTTTAATCTTGGCACTCATTATACAAGAGTAAGGCCCTGTTCAATTTACTTCATTTCTGTACTTATTTTTACTAAACTCAACTTATATCTACTAAATTGTACTTATTTTTACTAAACTGAACTTATTTTTGCTGAACTGAATTTATTTTTACTGAACTAAACTTAATATAACTGATTGATATTGTTTTCTCTTCTTTATACTACTTATTTTTACTGAACTGAACTTATTTTTACTGAACTGAATTTATTTTTAATGAACTAAACTTATTTTGACTAAATATTACTCCCTCTGTCCCATAATCTTTTTCACGCATTTCTGACAGGCTAAAGTCGTATCACCTTATCAAAGATAAATCCTAAGTCCTCTAACAATGATAGTCAAGGGATGTAAGGTCGAATCCACAGAGAGATGGAGTTCTAAGTTAGCTAAACAACTACTTCAGATAAAATCAGATAGGAATCAGCTGAACTACTAATTAAACACTAGAAAGCAATATAAAGAGGGATTTCACTCTATGAAATAAAAGTCTAGGAAATTAGTTCGGTCCACCATGCTTATACCAATCAAAGGATCAATCAACTATCAAAACCTAGGTCAACAATTGATAGATTAGAGCAGTGTCAAGCTATGGCTAAGTCTCAACGCCCATAATTCAACATATGCAAACATAACCAGAATTACTGATGTGTACTAGGGCTCTAAAAGTAAGACATAACATTAATTACTCGTTAAGAACAAATCACACCATAATCAATCTAATCAAAACCTAGAAACTAATAGCAATTCAAAGGTAATTCATGGCTTCCCTCACCAAATCCCTAGAAATTAGACTACTCAGACATAATTAAATCAACCATAATAAAATTAATAAAGAACCCTAATTTCAACAACAAGAATCAATTGAACAATTAAACTAAGCAATCAAAGTAATTAAAGAGATTTAGAGTAGTGAAGAATACCAATTGACGGAAAGTAAAAACTTTTATTGAAATCAAATCCGAGGGTCAATCACCTTTAAACTAATCTAAAGTGTTTAATCTAAATAAAACTCTCTAAAACTAAGCTAAGAACTATTGGAAATAAAACAGAATAAAATGGTGTCTCTAAAATAATGAGGAAAAGGTATTTATGATACCCCGAAAATCTAATTAAAAACGGAAATAAAAGATAGATTTTCCGCGGAATCGAGTGCGGGACCCGATCGGGCAAAGGGCCACCCGATCGGGCCCACACTAAAATATTATCATTTCATTTTCTTCTTTGTTCCACGCAGCATCACAGCATAGCAAAAATGAGGCCTGCTGGCCCACCCGATCACATGCCCGATCGGGTCATGGATCGGGTCCAGCACAAAAGTGGCCCAGCAGCTTGAATCTTACGCACACAGATCAGCGGAAGGAGATTAGGCTTGCCCGATCACTGGACCGATCGGGTCCATGATCGGGTGGCGTGCATAAAGCCCAGCTGGCTTCTCCTTTCCTCTCGGACGCAGCTTAACAGCAATCTTCAATGGCACTTGGAATTTTGGGCCAGCCCGATCAGGTGGGCCTTGCCCGATCGGGTTGGTAGTAAGAATGCCCATCATATTTTCCTTTGTTCTCTCGCCCGATTGGGTCGGGCGATGTCCACCCGATCGTGTGCGAAACTTTACCACCCGATCAATAAATCATCGCCCAATCGGGCTATTTTCTGCCCGATCAGAATACGGGAAGTTCCTTTTGACTCTACGACTCTCAACTCTTCAAGTTTGGAGGTCTTGGGACCTCCTAAACTATCCATAAAGCTGGTAATCCATCCTACGTGCCTCGTAACATCTCGTAAAGCCGTGGTTGCTTCCAAAAAGCTCGGAAATAAGGAGAAAACTCCCTAAAACCTGCAATTCAACACTAAAACACAAAACACAACTATATAAGATAGTTAGCATAAAATAGCTCCGAAGAGAATAAATGATGCACAATTTACCTCGTAAATAAGGGGTAAAACTCTATATAAAAACGTGATATCAAACTCCCCCAAGCTAAACCTTTGCTTGTCCTCAAGCAAACAGAACATGAACATGAAATAGATTGTCTCACCCCATAGATAAAAATCAATTAAAGCTCAAAACGTTTTCAAGACTGAGAATCGTCAAGCAGGCAAAATTCAAGTTTGGCTAATCAAATCCATCCAACTACCAATCATCCAAGCAATTCATCAAATTCAAGCATCCACAAGGCATACAAATCCTGAAAAGGCTCTCACAAGGGTGCACTCCTCTCAATTTTGTGGCAGGCAAAGAATATGCCCGAACACTCACCAACCCGACCATAAATGACCTTCCCACTCACACTCTCATGTGTTTAAGAAGGTTAAATGACGCTCATCCCAGCCAAGTCGACTCAATTAGCAGACATACTCTTTAACTTTGACAAACTGACTCGAAATTAATCCAATAAACAATGCAGACACGAGATCAAGAGGACTTTATAGGGTTGTAATGGGGCTTAGATAAGAGGTAGGGGATATTTTTAGGAAATATGGTGGAAAAACCAAGAATGGGGGAGCATAATTCACTTGAAACCAGGCCGAAGATGGCCGAATCAACACCCAACAACACCATAAAACCACAAAATACATCCCAACTCTTATGAATCAATGAAAACTCACAACAAACCCAATTTTCAAGCAAAAGCAAATTTTTCTTTGTAAACATACGTGAATGAAGGAATTTGAACTCTTTTGAACTTTTATTTCTTTTTCTTTCATTTTTCGAACCAAGCATTCATGCAACTCTAACTTTGATTTTTCTTTTATTTTTCTCACACTCAAACCACATCAAATACACTTTAATTCCCCAAAACCAAACCAAACCAAACCATCAAACCAACCTCAAAACTCAACCCATCAAACGCTCCCCCAAGCTAGGCTTGGAAAAAGTATGGAAATAAAGCCCCATGGGATGATAATAAGGGTTTAAGTAACATGAAACAAGTCATTAGGCTCAGCGGGGCTAAGGAGGATAAAAGTATATCAAAAATTCACTCTGAGGCTCAAGAATAAAACAAAAGAACTCCTCTATCATAGAAAATGCTACAAGTCATCGAAAATCAGACAAGAACGAAGTCAAAGTCAAGATCAATCCACTAAAGAGGAACTAACACACAAAAACAGACTGGATAATGATATGAATCCAAAAGGCTTACAAACAGGCCTCACAGTCTAACCAAATCAGGCATGTAGTACAATGTGGTGTAATATAATCAAAACTCGCTCGAAATCATAGCAATCAAACATCAAATCATAGCCTCAAGATCACAAATGCCCAGTTATCCAAAAAACAGAGTCAAATCATTTTTCAATAAGAGCACGACAAGGGGCACAGGGAGGCAACTAAACCATTCATGGGAACCATATTTTTCTTGATTTTTTTCAGTATTTTTCGAAAGCAATAAATCTTATCTAGAAAGCAGTAAAAGAGATAGAGAATACAGACAGCATTCCTCCCCCAAGCTGAACTTGGCAGTGTCCTCAATGCCAAAAGGTAACAAAGGACGATGCTAAGAGTAAAAACCACGTTAGTACCCTCACTCTCGCTCACTAAAAAAATAGGAAAAATAAAAAGAAAAGGAAAAAGGGGAAAAATACGAGTTATCTCTCGCACATCGCTGGTTTATAAAGTACCTGCACGACCGAATATAATACCTCCATCTCTCAAATAGGAGGGGCTAAGAAGTGAGAGCCACCCTCATCAAACACCTTCCTTCTCCAAATGTTCTTGATAATACCTCCAGACGGAAGCAACCTTAAGTGGATTTGAACCTTTTCTACACCTACCTCATCCAAAACCTCATCCCTACAACAACATTGTTCAAACATAGGCGTCTTAACAACATTGGTTAGTTTAAAAATCACTTTATCATCACCAACACTCAGAGTTAAAGAACCAAACTTAACATCAATGACAGCACCAGCAGTACACAAAAACGGTCTACCCAGAATAATAGGTTTCTGGGCATCCTCATCCATATCTAACACCACAAAATCAACAGGAATATAGAATTTCCCGACCCTAACAGGAACGTCCTCTAAAACACCTAGGGGGTATTTTATAGAACGATCAGCCATCTGTAAAGTTACTTATGTGCATTTAAGTGCTCCCATATTCAATTTCTTATAAACAGATAAAGGCATAGCAGAAATAGAAGCACCTAAATCACACAAAGCTTTATCAATGAAAATAGGTCCAAGATGGCAGGGAATGGAAAAACTACCAGGATCTTTTAACTTAGGTGGGGTTTTATTCTGAATATAAGCACTGCACTATTCAGTAAGTGCGACACGTTCTACCCCACCAAAGTCTCTTTTCTTGGTTATCATGACATTCGGAAATTTAGCATAAACAGGAACTTGGGTAATTAAATCTATGAATGGAATCGTTACCTCAAGGTTCTTGACCATAGTCAAGGACTTACCAAACTGTTGATCGACCTTTGATTGTTGCATCCTGTGAAGAAACGGTAGCCTTGGTATAAAAGGCGTTTCAAAAACCTTCTTTTTTTCTTCCCTGTCTGTTCAGCTTCCTCAGACAAGTCGACTTCAGACGTCGAACTCTTCCCTTGTCCTTCCTCTACCACCTTCTTTTTCTTAATAGTCCGGGCACCCTCATCAATGGGCAATGGAGGAGTATCATAAGCGGCGCCACTACGAAGAGTGATGGCATTCACGTGCTCCCTATGAATGGGTTGTCTAGGACATTGTCCCTGTTGTCTCTGAGCATTGTTTTCTGGCAATTGGGAAATATGAGTTTCGAGAAGTTTAATGTGCTTCTCTTGGGCTCTTTGTATAGCTAGAAAATGCCTCTCTTGAGCTCTTTGCGCCTCCTCATTAGTCTTTTGCATGCTCAACACCATCATCAATTCATACATGGAGGGCTCTTGTGGATTTATGTTTTGTGGAGGTGGGGTTTGAAAATTTTATGGAGCTTGGAAATTATTGGGGTGATGGAAGTTTTGTGGTGGGGGTCTCTGAAAACCAGGGGGGTTGGTAGTATGGTGGTTAGAATTTGTGGAGGTGGGGGTTGATAGTTTTGCTGATTTTGGTAGGCATGTGGAGGGGAAAGTTTTGTGGTCTTTGTTGAAAGGCGTTTGCCTGCTCCATCTGATGTTGACTGAACTGACAGTCATGCCCAAAGTGACCCTGAACACCACATACCTCGCAGTAAGATGAGGTAATGGTGCTACGGCAGACATAACATTAATACTCAAGGGAGGTGTTGTCGAGGAAGAGGATTTCAAGGTGTCAATCTGCTGGCTCAGCTTTTCCATCTGTGAAGTCAGCAATGCCAGGGCGTCTACCTCCAATACCTTCCTTGTGAGGCTTCGGGAAGTGGAATGTTCATTGGCTGCAAGGTTTGAAAGAAAGTCATAGCCTACATCCACCTCCTTATCCAGAAGAACTCCCCCCGCTGACGAGTCAACAATACTCTTCGTCTGAAACTGCAGACCATTGCAGAATATCTGCGTCAAGAACCATTTGTCCATATTGTGATGTGGACACTCTCTATGCAAATCTCTGAACCTAGCCCACGCTGCCCGAAGTATTTCGTCAGGCTTTTGGGAAAACGTGGATAGTTTATTTCTGATTTCTGCTGTTTTTGTAGGTGGATAATACTCTCTCAGGAATACAGCAGAAATCTCCGACCATTCAGACACTTGGATGTCGTTGAACCACTTATGAGCTCTTTCTCGGAGTGAAAACTCGAATAACATGACCTTCAATTGCTCAGGTGCGAATCCTTGATGCTTTACAGTTCGGCAGAGTTGTTGAAATCTCTGCAAATGATTGGCCGGATCTTCAGTAGGATGCCCACCAAACTGATTTTGCTGAACCATGCTGATGAGTCTAGGCTTAATCTCGAAATTGTTAGCGGCGATGGTGGGCATCGTAGTTCCAGTGGAGAGACCATCTGGGTTGGGCACCCCATATGACTTTAGTAATTTAGACATAATTGAACTCGATGTGTCTGATCCAAAGGTGTTCAGCTTAACAGACTGCTTTTCTCTCTGTATTTTCTTTCGAATCTGCCTGATTGTCCTAGTAAGATCGGGATTCGCTGGGATGGGGGAACCGTTTCATTGAGACTTGGGCATACAAAAGAAACAAAAAGAAGCAGTAAAACGTACCTCAATTGGAACAATGAAGTTCCAATAAGGCACAGAGAAGTAGACCAAATAACCAAACAAAAACTTAGAAAACTAGTCGTCTCCCCGACAACGACGCAAAAATTTGACAGGCTAAAGTCATATCACCTTATCAAATATAAATCCTAAGTCCTCTAACAATGATAGTCAAGGGAAGTAGGGTCGAAACCACAGAGAGACGGAGTTCTAAGTTAATATTTAGCTAAACAACTACTTCAGACAAAATCAGATAGGAATCAGCTGAACTACTAATTAAACACTAGAAAGCAATATAAAGAGGGATTTTACTCTATGAAATAATGGTCTAGGGAATTAGTTCGGTCCACCATGGTTATACCAATTAAAGGATCAAGCAACTATCAGAACCTAGGTCAAGAATCGATAGATTAGAGCAGTGTCAAGCTATGGCTAAATCTCCACGCCCATAATTCAACATATGCAGCATGTTCACAAACATAATCTGAATTACTGATGTGTACTAGGCCTCTAAAAGTAAGACGGCTCTGTGCAAACAATTATTAACCTCAAGCAATCAATGAAACTGCGCAATAACATTAATTACTCGTTAAGAACAAATCACACCATAATCAATCTAATCAAAACTTAGAAACTAATAGCAATTCAAAGGTAATTCATGGCTTCCCTCACCAAATCCCTAGAAATTAGACTACTCAGACATAATTAAATCAACCATAATAAAATTAATAAGGAACCCTAATTTCAACATCAAGAATCAATTGAACAATTAAACTAAGCAATCAAAGTAATCAAAGAGATTTAGAGTAGAGAAGAATACCAATTGACAGAAAGCAATAACTTTTATTGAAATCAAATCCGAGGTTCAATCACCTTTAAACTAATCTAAAGTTTTAATCTAAATAAAACTCTCTAAAACTAAGCTAAGAACTATTGGAAATAAAACAGAATAAAAAGGTGTCTCTAAAATAATGAGGAAAAGGTATTTATAATACCCCGAAAATCTAATTAAAAGCGGAACTAAAAGATAGATTTTCCGAGGAATCGAGTGCGGGACCCGATCGGGCAAAGGGCCACCCGATCGGGCCCACACTAAAATATTTTCAATTCATTTTCTTCTTTGTTCCACGCAGCATCATAGCATAGCAAAAATGAGGCCTGCTGGCCCACCCGATCACATACCCGATCGGGTCATGGATTTGGTCCAGCACAAAAGTGGCCCAGCAGCTTGAATCTTACGTACACAAATCAGCGGAAGGAGATTGGGCCTGCCAAATCACTGGCCCGATTGGGTCCATGATCGGGTGGCGTGCATAAAGCCTAGCTGGCTTCTCCTTTCCTCTTGGACGCAGCTCAGCAGCAATCTTCAATGGCACTTGGAATTTTGGGCCAGCCCGATCGGGTGGGTGTTGCCCGATCGGGTTGGTAGTAAGAATGCCCATCATATTTTCCTTTGTTCTCTCGTCCGATTGGGTCAGGCGATGTCCGCCCGATCGGGTGCAAAACTTTACCACCTGATCAATAAATCATCGCCCGATCGGACCATTTTCTGCCCGATTAGAGTACGGGAAGTTCCTTTTGACTCTTGGACTCTCAACACTTCAAGTTTAGAGGTCTTGGGACCTCCTAAACTATCCATAAATCTCGTGACCCTTCCTGCGTGCCTTGTAACATCTCGTAAAGCCGTGGTTGCTTCCAAAAAGCTCGGAAATAAGGAGAAAACTCCCTAAAACCTGCAATGCAACACTAAAACACAAAACCACAACTATATACGATAGTTAGCATAAAATAGCTCCGAAGACCTCAAATGACGGACAATTTAGCTCGTAAATAAGGGAGAAAACTCTATATAAAAAGGTGATATCAATTTCTTTTTGGGTGTCGCAAAATGTTCTTCTCATTTTTACACTTTTCATTTATATAGCGTGTTTTTTCCCAAAAGAAACCCTCATTCAACAACATTTATTCCCATTTTGTCCTCATTCAATATATTTTTTTTAAATTTTTGCCCTTGATTTATGATAAATGTATGGACCAGAATGATTGATGAAAGTACAACATCCAAATTCGGACCATATTTTTTCCCTTTTTAACTTTGACATGAGTACACTTTTTGTACTTTTTTGGGACCACATTTTCTAAACCTTAATTTTAGTGAAAAATGAGAAATGGAAAAAAGATTATGGGATGGAGGGAGTATTATTTTAACGTAAACTTAACAATATCTAAGATCACAATTCCTATCAATTAATGAGTGAACGACTAAACGACGCCCTAAATACTTTGGGCAACGCCCTAAATACATATTGAATTTAAATATTTATACATTCTCTTTTCCCTCTTCATACCTTCCTCATTCTCTCTCCTCACCATCTCACCCTCACCTTCTCTCACCTCTCCTCGCCGGAGTTTATTCCGGTCGCATTTAGCCGGAAAAGTCGTCGGAAGAAGGTTGTGGTACTGCTGGCGGCATTTAGTCGAAAAGTCGTCGGAATTTATGGGCCACGGATCTCGTCGGAATAGGGCCAAGCATCTCGCTGGAAATTTTCGGGCAAAGTACTAGCCGGAAAATTGTGGGTCGCCGTCACTCTTGCCTCGCCGGAATCCGTAGGAACTTTGAATTTTTTTTGAAAATTGTCGGCCTTGTATAACATAAGGCTCACCATTAGGCGAGCCTGCGTAGCATAAGGCTCACCATTAGGCGAGCCTGCGTAGCATAAGGCTCACCATTAGGCGAGCCTGCGTAGCACAAGGCTCACCACATGGTGGGCTTGCGTAGCACGCCCCACATGGTGGGGCTCCGCGTGCGTAGCACAAGGCTCACCACATGGTGGGCCTTGCGTAGCACAAGGCTCACCACATGGTGGGCCTTGCGTAGCACAAGGCTCACCACATGGTGGGCCTTGCGTAGCACAAGGCTCAACACATGGTGGGCCTTGCGTAGCACAAGGCTCAACACATGGTGGGCCTTGCGTAGCACAAGGCTCAACACATGGTGGGCCTTGCGTAGCACAAGGCTCAACACATGGTGGGCCTTGCGTAGAACAAGGCTCAACACATGGTGGGCCTTGCGTAGCACAAGGCTCAACACATGGTGGGCCTTGCGTAGCACAAGGCTCGCCTCATGGTGGGCCTTGCGTAGCACAAGGCTCGCCACATGGTGGGCCTTGCGTAGCACAAGGCTCAACACATGGTGGGCCTTGCGTAGCACAAGGCTCAACACATGGTGGGCCTTGCGTAGCACAAGGATCAACACATGGTGGGCCTTGTGTAGCACAAGGCTCGCCTCATGGTGAGCTTTGTGTCATACAAGGCTCGTAATATTGGCGTTTTTGTTTTCAGACATTAAGAAAATCATATGTTAATTTTTAATATTTAATAAAATTAAATATTAATTTATTGGTAATATTAGAAATATTATGATATTGTTTAATATGACAACATATCGATTAATAATATCATAACAATACAAATAATATTAATTCACTAACTAAACAAGAATTAATTTCATTAAACATTATAAATTAATCATCTTAATTAATAATAAATTTAACTAAATATTATGAATATATATATAATTAAATAAATTAAAAAATTACTCAAAAAAATCTCAATAAAAGACGAGCCTTGTGTGCAGCACAAGGCTGACCACGAGGTGAGCCTTGTGCAAAAGGCTGACCACGAGGTGAGCCTTGTGTTGCACAAGGCTGACCACATGGTGAGCGTTGTACTACACAAGGCTCACCACATGGTCAGCCTTGTGCTACACAAGGCTCGCCACATGATCAGCCTTGTGTAGCATAAGGCTCGCTTTATGAACGTTTTTTTTGTCAGAATAACTTACCACCATAACGAAAGGTGGTCACTGATTCCGAGTGCTGGCGGGTAGAGATGGCAATGGGCCGCATCTGGGGCGGATCTTGGTAGTACCAGATCCGTTTCCCAAGCCTTGGACCCAAAACCGGACCGGACCCCACGGATCTCAAAAAACAAGAACCAGATCCAGATCCATCAGATCCGCGGTTCTGCGGATCTGGATCCGGTTCTTGTTTCTTTCTTTTTTTAATTCTCTTTTATTGTTAAATATAACTATTAAAAGCATGAAGACATTAATATATAGATACATGTTTGCCGAACAACCAACATGGCATCATTCCTACAATCAAAAGCATTCAACTTTTGAGTACCTACCAACATCTCAAATTCTCAATGCATAAAAACTTAGTTCAACATCACCAAATTCAAAACTAATGACACGAGTTCAAACTAATATAAATTAACTAATCATTACATCATATAAAATGTAAGTAATTGTTTTAGTTTCCACAAACAAATCTTCAATATTCTTGTCCAAAGCCTTCAACACTTTAAGGATAATCGTTCACATCACTAGCACTTTCAACATCATCAACATCCTGATAAGAAAATGGAAAGAAAGTTAGTAAAAGTGTATAAATATATAAACTCATGTTAATAAAGTAAGAAAATATAATTAAACCATTTACCATATCAATGAAGTCAACTACATCTCCATCTTCTTCGGAATCTTTGGTCACGGTAAAACAAGCATGAGTGCCTTCAATAGAATCTTAGTTTAAACAAAAAATAATTAAAATTTAACATATAAGAATAAAAAAACAAGTGAAACAAAAATTAGATAAGTAGTTATACCTTTAATGCCATCAACCATCCAATTTTGCAAACACATTAATGCCTCCACGGTTTGAGAGTGAAGCCTAGAACGATGAGAACTAATCACTCTACCACCCCTACTAAAAGCACTTTCCGAAGCCACCGAAGAAATGTAGATATCAAGAATGTCCTCGGCAATTTTTTGCAAAGTTGGATACATTTGATCCCTTTTCCACCAACTAAGAATGTCAAAGTTGTCATTTTCGGGAATGGGGGTCATCTTCCAAATAATGATCCACCTCACCTCTTACATTCACCAATCTTTTTTTTTTTTTGTTCTCTTAGCTTGAGCATACTCATCCTCTCCATCATAATCACAAATCTCAACACTCTCTCGTTAATCAACACCTTATTGTAACGTTTCTTGCCCTTTCTACATTCATTTTTCCTTTGATGATCAACAACAAGGTTATCAAGATTCCTTCTCACATTGGTCAACTCAAATTCGGCACTATCTCCATACAATCTCCTAAAATAATACTCCACACAATCCATCTTATTTCTCGGATCCAAGATGGTAGCAACGGCCCAAATTCCATTAATATGGTTCCAATACTTGTAAAATTTCTCAATCGTATTCTTAGCCATCATTTTAATAGTGTCAACATCATTTTGCACCCTACGCCTCAAAGCAAGTTTGATCTCACACACTTTTCGAAAAAACAAACTAGAATTTAGACCCAGGCGATGCTCTACGGTTTACATGCATTACACTTTAGTATTCTAAGACAGCTAAAATTTGGTGTGTAGACAGTTGTTATTAGAAAGTTATAAATTAGTATTTTTATTAACAAATGCAATTAAAATTTTGAAACTTAATTATTTTTTTTATTGAAAACATATAATATCATTAATAGTATTGATAAAAGAAGCAACAATAATGTAGTGGCACAATGGTTAGAGCATTTATCTTTCATACTCGAGGTCGCAGGTTCGAAACTTCTCATGGATAATTTGTACTTTTTCATGAGAATAACGTTGATAAATATTCTTCAAAAGAAGGGAGAGTGACACGTGACGGATTGCAATCTGTGCTTACGCTTTTTAATATATATATATAGATTAGAAGTAGGATCATTTCTACACGAAAAAACCTTAGTAGCCTTGTAGAAATTTCCAAGTTCTCACAAACAAGACCGGCCAACATCCAATCATTTTCACTAGGAATAACAAACTTGAGCCTCTTATTCAAACATTTCAACTTAGTAAAAACATCTTTGAAAGAAAAAGCGGTTTGAAGCATCAAGTAAGTAGAATTCCACCTAGTTTTGCAATCAAGAACAACCCTTTTAGGTTTAGACACATTCAAAAGACGACATGCTTCCTCAAATTTCTCAATTCTTTTAGGTGTAGACATCCAAAATGCAAGGCAATCTCAAACTTTTTCAATAGCGGGATTAATCACTTCCAAGCCATCTTTGACAATCAAATGCAAAAAATCTCCACCTAACACCAAAAAACTACTTTCCAAATTCTCTAACACAATACTCTTCATTGCATCATTAGTACTACAATTATCAACTACCACTGATGAAATTTTATTTTCCAATGAATATTGAGACAAACAATCCATCAAAATCTTTGCAAGAACTCCTTTTGTATGTGGACATGACACAAAACAAAACCTAATAAACAAATATACATGTTACTAGCAAATAAACAAATATACATGTTACTAGCAAAGAGAAAATTATAAACAAAAGCATTTATTAAAGTAAAGGAATTCTACATAATATAAATAATAAGCTCATCACCTTAAAGTTCGATTACGAAGAGCCCATTGTTGATCAATGAAGTGCGATATCACGACCATGTAGCCTTTTTTTGATTCGATGAGGTCCACATATCGGTGGTTATTGCAATTCTACTATCATGATGTGCTAACAAGGCCTTAAGGGAATTCCTATCTTCATTATACATTTTCATTATATCACTCCTCAAAGTGTTTCTCGATATCATCTTGAAAGAAGAATTGAAACTCTTTACAAACCTCCTAAACGCAATGTGGTCCACAATAGATAAAGGATATTCATGTATCACTACCATACTAACCAATTACTTCCTTGAATTATCTTGATCAAATTTTACATTCTTTTCTTTCTCCTTAAGTTCCAAGGTTGTAGTTCCATCAACTTCGGTTTTCACCTTCAATTGTTGTTGACCAACCCCACGTCTCAAATGCTTTCCCGGACAAACCTTTTTTGCACATTTAAGAAGATGTGAAGTTCCATTATTCCCCTTATAAGAGAGAATGGAGGGACAATATTTGCACTTTGCCTTTAGGACACCCTTAACAAAAATCCTCTCGAAATACTCCCAAGCCTCGGAAGTGAATCTTCTACCATGTTTACAACTACTCAGCTCAATTGGCATTTTTCGCATCTTCTTCAAGGTCAACAAAGCATTCGGAATCCACTTCTTCTAAGACATCGGCCTCACTTAATTTTGGAGGACGACGAGGCCGAGAAGAAGCAAATGCTACATGACTATCTTTCACCGTATTTGCATTAACATTTGATGTTCTCTTTCCATTTCCTACAAGTAAGAGAAAATAGTCAACACAAATCTATCAAAAACTAACACATACTAACTGATGAGTATATTCAATTTATGAAATTTAAAAAACTAACAAAATGTAACAAAAGCCAACAAAAACTAAATAGCACTAACGAAGGCAAAGCAAAATGAAAAAAAAACATCAAGATGCAGTGAGTAACGTGGCTATGAATTATCAAAAGCTATGAGTCCAAGCCATCTCCATACAAGGACACATTAAATTTCTCTGCTAAATATCTGTAGTGATTGTGGCTATGAATTGACTTAGGATACCATTATGTTTTCTTTTTATAGTGACTATGTGGTGGTTAAATTGCATCGCGGGTTTTGGAAAAGCTATACAAGGAAAGAAATGGAAAGCACCATGGCTTTACAAAAATGATTTATTAAACTGATAGAGAATACGAAAATGAAATGGAGAACAAAATTATAATTGCAAGATTCAGGCTTTGTGTATGTAAAACTATTAATTTGCTCTAGTTACTTAGTTTGATTAATTTGATTATAAAAAGATTCATGCTTTGGCACATTTTGTTAAACAAAACATCAAATAATTTAGCGCTATGCATTATAAAATAGATTCAGCAACATACATTAAATAATTCTTGAAACAAACAGAAAAAGAAATTTAAGGGAAAAATAATTATAAACCAGGAAAATGAAGCTATTAGGAAGATGAAATAACCTGAAGACTGTGAAGAGCTGACGAAAAGGAAGGGAGAGAGCAGCAGTGCGGCTCCGACAGCAGTCGTTGAGCAGATGAAAAGAGAAGAGAGACTGGGAGAGAGTGACGTACAACGCTAATTATGTTTAAAATAATTAGGGTTTGAGCTTTGAGGCAGCACACACTAAATTGTCTTAAACTATTGTTTTTTGAACTTTTTTGAAAAAGTTAAAAGAAAAAAAGAAATGGATCTACGGGTCGGATTCGGGTCCTCGCCATGAGATCCAGATCCGACGGGGCTGGAATTTAAAGATCTAGATCCTTATAAACGGATCTGGGTCCGCAGATCTAGAGCGGCTCTAGGATCCACTGCCATCCCTAGTGGCGGGATAGCGGTGGTTGCGTCGGAGGTGGGTGGTGGCGCCGGTAGTGAGGTGGTGGTGGCGCCGGTAGTGAGGTGGTGGTGGCGCCGACAGAGGGGTGGTGGAGGGGTGGTTGTAGAGAGTGGGTATGGTGGTAACATTTTATAACAAATACAAGTAGTTAGGGGCCGTTTGGTTTACTATAAGGTATGGGTTTGGTATGGGTTTAGAATCACTCAAACCCATACCCACTTGTTTGGTTCAGATTTTATGCAATTTTGATACCTAAGGGTCCCACTCTCCAAACCCCCAAGGTATCGGTTTCTCAAACCTTAGGGGGGAGGTGGGTTTGGAGGAAACCCCCCAATCTGGAATCAATAAAAACCAAAAATAAAAATTTATTAATATAATAAAGTACTAGCATTTTCATGTATCTTCATTGCCAGCCTCCGGTCTAACATTGCCATCATCTTCAACAATCAACTTAGCAACCCCATGATTTTCGTCTGTTCGACCACCAGATAGGCGGATAAAAATTGTCTTTTCTTCAATCTTTTTCAGATTTGATTTTATATTAGATTACGAAAGTTACTAATTTGGAGCTTTAACGGAAAAAAGCAAGGTTAGAGTTGAAATTTGAGTCTTTATAGAATAGGGATGATTTACATTTTTCCATACACATTGTTTGGAGAAGGAATTTGACTTGAAATTTGGAGTTTTTTTTTGTATATATTGTTTGAGAGGAACTATGTAGTGGTAGACTGGTAGTAGCTTTGATGAACATCTATTTTAATGTTGAATTGTGAGAGATGAAGGATGCGTAAAGTGCAAGATTTGTTTCTAATTGTTTTTATTTTAATTTTTTCAGTCAAAGACAATGAGTTGGACTTTATATTAATGCAAACCAAACACTTGGATTAAGGTATGGGTTTATAGGTATGACTCATTCCAAACCCATGGGTTTAATACTTAAACCCATACCTCATACCAAATGACGAACCAAACGCCATCTTAGTAGTTGGAAAGTATAAAATACAAGGTGTTACACAGAAATAAAGGGCGACAAATAACACAACCCACTAATGATGACGAGCAGGAGTGCCTAAATCACAACCCAATCACTCCACGCCGCCATCGTGTGGCTCATATTTGACCGTTCATAATTTGAACTATATGTAACATTATTCTCCCACTCCATTAATGTCATCATTGTCTGAGTATTAACCACGAAAATGGAATGTTCTTGTTCCTCACTGAAACTTCTATCATCTTCTTCCGCACCTGTTTTCAACCTTCAGGTACATGCTACTAACTGCAAAATTTTGGTCTAATGATTTTCTTTGATAATCCGCTTATGCTACTGATTCCGCACTCATAAGTTCGGGGCTTAATTGAATTGAATATTTAGTTTTTCAGCTTGCTTATTTCTTCTATTGCTGATGTTGCTTCTAATCTATGTTGTCTGAATTTTGCCCTCATTATGCAGTTGCAATGATTTCTTGTTCAAAGTTATACTTTTGACGCATTACATGTAGAAATAGATGGTATTTAGCATAAATTATTCAAATGAAAGTTCCTTTGATGATTAAGCTAATAACAAGGATTTGCCACACATGATACAGAAGGAAGCAAATTAAGGGATGTATGGTGTAAATAAAACCAATTAAGATCTTAAAATAACGTTGATCAATGAGAATTAGCTTATCTTTTTGTGACTTTGAAAAGGTTATGTAGGCTATCCTCTGGAGTGAACCAATATTTGTTTGTGTCTCGATCGTCGCAAATGAATTTACTGTAGAGAAATCATTATCTGTTAAGATTATGGAATCTTGCGAAGATCCGTATTACCATACTTTATATGGCACCCCCTCCATTCCAGAATTATGAATTTAGTGTATAGTTGTGTATGCCAATTATGGAATGTTAGTCAATGCTTGGGCATAGAGTGCTATATGATTTATCAAGGAAAACCACGGCAAAGCCGCTGAGAGTAATGCCGTCAAAGCGTCTACTAGAGCCTGAGTACTTGTGTTCTGGATTTCAAGTTTGCTATCTTAGCTGCGTTAGCGCCTCTTATTCTTTGCCTTGTTCCACGGCTCACTAGGTTCCCAGTCTCTTTTTGTTAGACCATCATGCATACATAGCAAACTCCTTCTCGTTGAACCCAAATAATGGTATGAATTGAACCATTAGACACAACATTGCATATAAAACTATGGAACGTGGAAATATGGAATTCAACTATGAAGTACGCTAACACATGGTACAATGATACCTATACGAGTTTTTCAATGGTAAAATCACTCTGTGGTCCACTACTAATAAACATGATAGACAAAATTCTAGATATACTTCTGGAATTGTATAACCGTCACTACTCACTTGGTTCTTGTGGGAGCAGTTTCAGTTTATATACTCATAAGATAAGGTTGACACCCATTTCTCCAAACTGTACTTGCAAGTTTCTTGCGAAATCTCTCCAAGAATAATTTAAATGAAGCGTTATGTTTCTTCTTCAGTTTTAGCCTTCATTTTAGCTCTGCTGACCATCATACCCTTCAAAAGTAATGCCAAATTCAGTTTTATGTTGATTTAATACTAGTTCACTTGCGACCAGTATGGGGGTGAACTTCGACTTATTATTTAAGCATGTGAAAGACAGGAAATATTTTCTCGAAACAGGGGACCCCTCCCTACTCAACCTTACCTACCTATGTATATAAGGAGAAGGCTATAACTGAAAAGAAGGCCTGGTCGCCCAAACATAGGACAGAACAAAGCCAGGGACGAGCAGATCACCATAAAAGGTGAAATTTATGGTTCAATAACTGGACACATGGAAAGGGCATTAGTTGGCTTAGCAAATATAATATTGGAACTACAATGATCCTTACTTATTGTATGAGGTCCCATTGAAAGCTTGAGTTTATACAATCGATATTGTGTAAATTAGCTTGATTTGTGACAAAATAACTGTTTTTGGATAAACTGAGACTTCAACTTATCTGTCATAACCTGCTTTGCTAAAATAACTCATTTTCAACGTCCTTGATCTCTTCGGTTCAGACTATCAGAGAATAAAGGTACTCCTCCTCTATTCAGTATTTCAGTACCACTAATGTCGCTCCAACAGAACCATTAATGCTTTACGAGTGTGACAAACCGCTCTCCATGTGTTTCCGTGTTATTTTATTATGAAGGAAACTGAAATGCTTCCATATTGTTGCTGGAGCTGAGACTTATATTCGCCAAGCTCAACTAATAATAAAGTATTGTGATCCTTTGTCCAGAGTGGGTATCTTGAACGTTTCTTAATGCACTCCAATGCTTCCGTGCTTTGGATTACGTGATTGTAATTGAGAAGTTTCTTACATTGCTTTGGTATCTTACACACTCTAGATTTCTAATATTTAAATTATGGTTGAACTTATTGGAAGTTTGCCTTTAAATCAAGCTGGTGATCTGTTTTCCCTTTTGTGAAAGAATTTTACCAAAATTATTATTGGGTGTTTTCATGGAAGTTTGTGAACATCATGAGACATTGCATGCTTTAATAGGTGCTAGGCATTACAAGCCTTAGGCAATATTCTGAGGTTGTCTGCATCCAAAATGCTTTGTGCAATATCTAAGTTTTGGGATGCCTACGGATAGAGATACACTATTTATGCGTGATTATATGCACTTGTACAAAGTTGTTCTTTACGTATATCTAAATCATTGTATCTTTTTAAAGATAGCATATTAACTTGAATTGCAGCGTAAATCATCTTCAGTAAAGAACGAATTGTCTAGAAGAACATTGTGTACGGCAGTACCATCCTTGTCACTTGGTAAATCATTCCTTCAACTTGGGAATAGGCTAGATTCCTTTATATACCAGAAACAGTCATTATATAACTTTCGAAGGCTACATAAAGGTCAGATATATGCTGCGACTGGCAATCAACCTTGGGACCTTGGCAGATTTGTGAAGACATTATTCTTTTTTGATGCAGTACCGTCGCCCCTGAAGGTTCGAATATCTTATAAAATGTCTCTATACGTGGTTTTGAAACTTTTGTCTCATCTGGGCACTATAAGTTGCAAGCTTGCATTCTATTTTCTTTCAGTTTATTGAATCTCTGATTGGGACACTGTCTGGCCAAACATCTAACGAGCCAATAAGAAAAATGGAGTCTTCTGGGATAATTCTTGTTGCTGGAGCGACTGGAGGTGTAGGTAGAAGGGTGGTTGATGTTTTACGCAATAAAGGACTGCCGGTCCGGGTATTGGTATGATGTTCTCGATTATTTTCTTCAACTTTTCTTCCCAATTTTGGCAGATTTCTAAATTATTATAGTTCATTATTATGTTTTATCTAATAATCTTATATTTTGCCACTGTGCTGGTCTCATGCATAACCATCCCTCAAAAACCCTTTGTTCAGGTTAGGAATGAAGAAAAGGCAAGGCGGATGTTAGGCCCAGATGTCGACTTGGTAATAGTTATGGCTGGATCACTGTATCTTTCAGTGCTAATTTCCTACTTGCTCATAGTTGATTCGTATCTTACCTTTTGCGAATATTTCTTCTTTTCATTGACAAAAGTGGTGCAGAAGCTGCAGCACAACTTTTATTATTCTTTCAAGTATATATGTTATTCGCAAATATTTAGGGTGCTTTGCCATTTGATTCAATAGCATGACTATTTTCATATGTCTTTTCCATTTCTTATTTTTCTTCTTATTTTCTCCATTCACCTGGTGATTACAGTGGTTCACTGTTTACATATTAAATTGATAACATATTCCATAGAACATGGTCCTGCAAAAGTGGCAAACCTTTTCTATGATTATTGAAGACTTAATATCAAAGTATAAATGAACCATATTAATCTATGTTACTTAGACATAGATTAAGTGTCTATTAGGACACAAGTATCGAAGTGTCCGGACATTTTATAGAAAAAAATCAAGTTCTTAGTAAAAAATGAACTAGGACTTGACAAGTAAATTGTACTAGATGCTTTGAATTTGTATCCTTAGATGTTTATAAGCTATCTTCTTATATGGGTTGCCATCAGCTCGATTATTCTAAACTCATACCTGTAGAAAGTGGAAATCATCTTAATGTAGAGGAGCAGTTCTTGCTCTAGGTATCTCATATCTCTCCATATTCTACTGGTATATGAGTTTTGCTGATTTGTCACCCGTCAGGTTGTTGGGGATATCACTAAGGAAAGCACTCTACCTCCTGAATACTTCAAAGGAGTAAAGAAAGTGATTAATGCTGCCTCGGTCATTGTTGGCCCAAAAGAGGGGGATACTCCTGACAGAGCAAAGTACAGCCAAGTACGAATAATATATATTTGTATTGTTCTTCTAGTCTTCAAGTCTTCAATCACTTCTATGCTATTCTCCATATAATGCATGTCAAATACTGCTTTAACATATCTGATGTTCTTACCTTTTGCAGGGCATCAAGTTCTTTGAACCAGAGGTGGGAAGTGGTTTCTTATATTGTCCCATAAATATCAGTTTTCCTATTATAACATATAAATATTCTTCTTTACGCGTTGTTTTTTGCTGAATTGACAAGTACAGATAAAAGGTGATTCTCCTGAATTGGTGGAGTATATAGGGATGAGAAATTTGATTAATGCCATAAAAGGGAATGTTGGACTAAAGGAAGGAAAGTTGTTGTTTGGATCGGAAGGTACTTCTCTATCTAAGCCACCTTTCAGATCAAAGATATATTTACATCAAGCTATCATCTTCGATCTGTTAATATTATAGAAAAGGAGGTCATGCATAAACCAATCATCATGTTAAGATGAAGTTGTCCATGATTTGCTTCGAAGCTCATGTGTTCATTTATCATCATCGATCAGTAGATGGATCTGTCTCTCAAATAGGTGCTTGTAGGAATAGTCAAATCAGCTCTCTGAAGTATCATTTTGTTGGGGTGGAAATGAGGGTTCGTTTGGTATGTCATGGGGATAGGGATAGGGATAAAGGTTGGGATAGGGATAAGGAATTAGTAAGTGGGATAAGGATAAAATCAGAGTAATCCCATGTTTGGTATAGGTTGGGATAAGATTAGGGATAAATAATGAAGTTACTTAAATAACCTTACTAATTTTCTTATTTTCTCCTCCTTCCTCCCTTTTCATTAAGGATATGTTTGTAATTTCACCTCATATCCTTATCCCCATCCCTTATACCACCCCCCCTTAGGTATAATTTTTGTGGGATAACTTGGGTTTTTATCCCTATCCCTATCCCTATCCCACCAAAATTTACTAATCCCCCTAAACAAACATGGGATAAGGGTAAGAAGGGACAAGAAATCCTTATCCCTACCTCTTATCCCCTAAACAAACAAGCCCTGAGATTATGAATAACTGAATATCTGTCTAAATTTCTCTCCAGAAGAAAAAGGAGAGTATTTTACGTCTTTACCCAAAATTAAGTATTTGGATGTTGGATGAATAACATATGCTAGTTTCCCTTTTTCTGTCTGTTTTTGTCTTTCTATCTATATGAAAATTCTTGGAAATAAATGTATTCAGGTAATTCATTCAAAGATCTTCCCTGGGGCGCTTTAGATGATGTTGTGATGGGAGGAGTTAGTCAAAGCACATTTGTAATTGACCCTAAAGGTGGTGAGAATGGCGGGGCAGTTGGGATTTTCAGAGGTTAGTTTGTCTGCACAATCATTTTGAATTTTGATTTATCTACAAATATTTTTTTGGTGAAATATTTATATACAAACATAGCAGAGTAGTCGTTGATCGAATTTAAATCGGGAAAGACTTCAATGATGGGTTGGAGTTTGGCTTTATTCATGTACTACTGGTGGCACTTACATCTTAACATACCTCAAACTTAAATGAGAAATTCTACAATTTGTTTTGTAATTATGTGCCAAAAATTAATGAGGGCGAGGGCCTGCGTACAGAATCATTCCTGGCCATTCTTTGTGCAAAATAATTATCGACTCGAGTAATTTAATTCAATGAATGTATCCTCTTCATTTCATTTATTTTAATTGTTAGAATTTATTAAATCTTGAATATAATATTTGGTAACAAATCTAGCAATATTTCTTCTTTGAACTTGTTCAACAAGTGCCCTGTTTATTGAAAAATCAATATGAACATTGGTTTGTCAAATTGAACGCGTTATTTTGATTCTTAAGACTTGTGTGAGGTTGGTAACAATAGCTTTAAGGAAACAACAGATGCAAAAATAGTCGCATGTCTGCAAGTACAGCAAAGTAGAGCTGAAAGAAACCTAGAAAAAATAAAGGCATTATTGTCAATATCAGCAGGACTGGTTTGAGAAACATTTTATCATAATATTAGATACAGCAAGATCAAACAAACCTGGGATAGTCTTAGCCGTTCTTATTTTCCCTTGATAAGCTAGGTATATTTGTAAATTTTGGAACTTCAAAATGAGGCAGAAAAAAGTTTCATATAAGAGAATTTTTATATCAACCCGGTGTTGCAATTTGATTTTTATCTCTTCTTCATCTTCTTACATTTACTTGAGGTAGGAATTTGGTAAGTTCCAACTATATGTATGGATTAAAATAAAGAGAATAGAAGATAATTCACAGGCATTGGAGATGCTCGGATCTCTCCCAAAATAGTCTAAGATGACTTTCAAGTCTCAACACACTCTCTCTCTCTCTCTGTCTCTCTTTCTCTATTGTCCTCTATCTATAGATTATCTTTCCCAAGAAGCTCCGTAACTTAATTTTCAAGCTACTACTTAATTGCATTTCCTAAAGCACCCCTCCTTCTATGTCGATTTCATAACACTGTAACATTACTTTCTTGATGGATCCTCTTTAAAATCGCGTTATACACTTTCTCAAGAATTTAAAGTTTCTTTCAGTGTAAACTGTAAAGGGTGAGTATAGCTTTTTAGGTTTAGGGTTTACTGTAGCATGCAAAAAATACTTTGAAGAAGCAATATCCAAGCTGACCACCAATCCCAGTGCTTTCCTTGAGTAGCTCCACCTACGGCTAGTTGCTAACCCAGTCAAGCTTACCCAGGCCAATCAGCACAAGTTCTTTGCATGCTCCAAATCTTCACATATTCCGAGAAGACTAAGCAACATGGAGCTCCTCAACCTACTACGTTCTTTATAAATTGCATAAAGGCTAAAGCATTTAATCAACAATTCAGCTTTCCCATAATCCTTCTACTTCCACTATTAGTGTACCGGAGTGTTTTTACTCCATGCATTACCTTTCCAGCTGCTTTTTAAAACAAAAAAACAACTTGTCTCTTCCCATAAATTCGAAGCTCTCCTTTAACTTCAGTTTGATTCCCTTCTCACCTTTCTCAACTCTTTTCCTTCTCCTTTTTCAGTGCTCAACTTCACTCAAATGGCACAACCAAATGACTGGGGAAGCTTCAGAGCTGGAGTTTTCATTAATGCACCACAAAATGAAAATCAAAGTATTAAGATACAATGGTCATGCTCAGTTTTAGTGGTGTTTGTTGGCCGTAACCCACCACCAGTTAACCTAGTTCAAGGCCTTATCAACTCACAGCTTTCTATTACAATTTCTCGAACATGAAATATTATGTATTCCACCGTACTAACAATGATGGCATGGAAGGCCTCATTAGACAGCAAGTGCTATATAGATGGAGGGATTCTCAATTTTAGAAGATGCACTTGTTTTGGTGTTAACTTTGACATTGGAAGATTGTGGGTGAGCCTCACCGACACCAACTCAACCACCTAGATCATTATTCCAAACACTAGGCATAGAAGATTGGGCAAGGAATCAAGGATCCTTTTTGCTGAGCATCAAGAATACTTTTAGCTATAGCCAAGCCCTTGGCTTGCATTAGGATATCATACAACCAATTGAGATTTTTTCCAACTTAACACCATTCCTAACGGTGCCTACCAACTTTGTTACTCTTGATCCAACCATTCCCATTGCACGTGGACCTAGATTGGCACGAGTGCACCCATTCCCTTTGTCTTCAATCCCTAGAGTTAATCTACAAGACGGGCACTATCCTTATGGGCAACCCTACGGCCTTTGCTGAACAAGAACATAATCCACCTATCTCCCCTATCACACCTCCACACCTCCACACCACCCAACTCTTCAAGTACAACAGAAACTACTTCTTGGTCGAACAAAAGGTCGAGAACAAAATCTCCGAGGAGATCAAGCTCAATGAGAAATATGCAAGAGATTGACGAACGTGAGGCGAGTGGTATTTGAAAAGGAGGAGACGCAGATTAGAGAGGTGGTACCGTGGTAAAGTAAAGGGGGTTTCAACCTGTGGATTAAGGATGGACTTACAAGCGTACTCAAGCCTAAGGCCATTACTTATTTGAAAATGGGAGCTGGCAGGAGAGGTTTCTAGGGTCGTGGGAAAAAGGCTAGTGGAGGGTGGATGATCCACAAGCAAAACTAACAAAGAAGAAACTAAAAATGGGACTGGACACTGCAGAGTGTGATAGCATGGACTATCAAAATGAAGAGAATATGAACTTTGATTTCTCCTTGGTGCTGCAACTAGGTACCAGTCCGGGTGAAGGGGATGATACTGATGATGACATACATGCTGGTGGGGTGGCTGGCCATTTACAGCCCGCGTTATGAAGATAATTGCTATGAATTGTAGGGGAATTAGTGACAATGATTCTCCTACAATTCCTTATTTGCATTGGCTTCTCAGTGCAAAAACGCCTATGTTTTTATGTTTTTATTTCTTGCTGCAACTAACTGTTTAGTATCTAAAGGTTCTAGTTAGTTTAGCTCAAGCAACACTACTTTTGTCTCTGGCATGGATGCCAATGGTTCCAAGAGGGGCTTACTTCTCTTAGCTTGGTCTGATTCTATTGTTGTTTCCTTAGTTTGTAACCACAATATCATACTTTGTAAGGTTACTTATAATCTATGTTTACTTTGTTTATGGATCGCGTGAGGTAGAATAAAGACCTCAAGGATGGGGGCAATTGTTGGATATACTACAAACCTACCCAAAGTGCCTACTAATAGGGGGATTTTAATCAAATAGAAAACCAAGATGACAAGCTAGGTGGTTCAAAGGTGATTAGAGGATGGGATGACTTTATTGTTTGTCGGGTACAATCACAAACAATTGATATACTATTCTCGGGGCCTAAATTTACTTGGTCTAACAAGCAGTTTAATAACGGACTTATTATGGAATGGGGTTATATGACGGAATGTTGGTTTGTGGAATATAACACCATATCTTCAACCAGCCTTCAGTACATCTGATCATGCGGCCATCATATATGATTCGGAAACAAATATTACAACAAATTATCGACCTCACCAACTAGAAAATTGGTGCCTATGACATCCTGAGGTTCTAGCCATGGTACAACAAACATGACAACTCACACACCGGGGTCCGATATGTTTTCCCTCAACTCACACACCGGTAATACGAACTAAACTACAAAGATGGTCCCTAACGAGTTCAACATAAACATGAATTTATACAACCAAGGGCTACAACTCATGGTTCGAAAATACGGTTCAGGTTTCGGCAACGGGAACAGCCGTGGTTACGGGGTAACGGAACGGATACGTTGGTCGTGGACCGTAACGCGGTTAGTTTTAGACTTTTGTTTTTTTGGTCTTTTTGCTTCAATTATTCTTAGATCTTAGTGGAGTTATATAGGGTTTAGTAGTGCACTAGTGCCTCTTCTCTTTCTTTTCTCTTGTCTGAGTCATTATTGGAGGTAGCTCAGTACTAATGTATTAGTAAAGATAAGAAATATCTAAGAAAACTTGCAAAGTGATGTTTTGTAGCGGAAAAACAAGCGAAGCCTTGTTGTCACGGGTGATACGGCCGAAACAACCTAAATATCGGGCTTTTTAAATTCACCTTGTTGAACCGGTCAAATTCCAACTCAGGCAAACCGTTCCGATACGGCCGTATTTTTTCACCATGCTACAACAACTGGATATTATCCAACAAGCAATGAGGTAAGGATTATATGCTCATAATCAATTTTCCAGTTATGAACTAGGGTACCATATTGGAAGCAATGAATAAAATCACGTTGGTTGCAACAAGGAGACGTTCCTTCTGAGCACTATATAACTAGGTTAAACAAAAACAAAAGAGAAATGAGATTATGATGCTTTAGAGAGAGAGTCACAGGGGAGGTGGGTAGAGGGCCACCAAAATATAATACGGCTGATTACGGAGTTCTGGCAAGACATTTTTTCTACTAAAGTCCACCATGTCCACAACCCGGAAAATGAGTTTGACTTACTTCTACGGGAGATTGATTTACCTTTCATTTCAAATGAACAACGACGAAACCTAATGCAACCTCTTACTTGGAAAAATAAAGGTCTCCATCAAAAGTTCGAAATCACCTGCGCCATATGGTATGTCGAGTGCCGACAGGCCTGACACCATATGCCGGCACACTTCTTCCAAGCACACTGGAATACAGTGGGAAATTCCCTAGTAAAAGGTATACAAAGATTTTTTAACTCGGGATTCCTATTAAAAAAACTGGGACCAAACACTTTTGGTGCTAATCCCGAAAGTTCAACCACCACTAGAAGTGGGCCAATGACGACCAATAAGCCTGTGTGATGCAATCTACAATTGCCTCAAAAAATGTCTAGTCAACCTACCGTCCATCATCCAATTTTCAACTAGCTTTGGTCCCGGGACAACACATGGCGGACAATGTACTCCTCAGTTAAGAATTACTACATCTAATCAATGCTAGAAAGGCAACCAACACTCCAATGGCGGTGATAAAAATTGACATGAGTAAATCGTACGATAGGGTTGAATGGAAGTTTCTACTAAAGGTGCTCACAACTTTTGATTTTCCACCGCACTGGACCCAAATAAATCACTACAGTCTCTTTCCGAATATTGGTGAACAAAAGGTTTCAAACAGGTTCACCCCCGAATGTGGATTAAGACAAGGGTACCCTCTTTCCCCTACATATTCCTATTCTGTATCCTCTGTCGTATGCTCCTCAAGTCCTCATCTCCAAAGATATTCATCTCTTCACAGAAATAAAACTCTCACAACTCACACAGACCGTCCATTTCCCATCTTGTTTTTGCTGACGACATTATGCTTTTCTTCAAAGCCAACAAAGACTCGTGTACAGCCATTTCGGACATTCGCTTCTCTAAGGTTTCAGGACAACAGATAAACCTCGATAAATCCCACGTCAAATATAACCCATTCATGTCGACTACGGAAAGGATATATGTACCTATATCCTAAGGATGTCCACCACAGCCACCATGGAGCACCATCTAGGAACTCCAATTGACTTAATTGGGGAAAAAACAGCATTGTCACTTCCTCATTAGGGGTAAGGAACATTGGCATCGTAAACCAGACGGTGCTTATGAAATAGATCTGGAGATTCCACACAAACCACCAGCTCCGGTCTCCACCAAAAACAACAGAACCTACAACGGTTATCGATCTCTGATACGTTAGGTAGAATAAATACTACAAAGAGTTGGCGTTCCTATATAAGACGAGGCCTGGAGAATATGGGAAACGTCCTTTCCGTTGGATGTCGACGTGAATGTAAGGTAGGGAGAGGTTCTAACCTGGCCGGGAAAAGACCGGGGAAATTACCAGAGGCAAAATCCTGTACGACTTTAACAGACGCGAGCTGACTTCTTACTCCAAAAACCGGTAAGATGGAATGCGGAGTTGATCTGGAAAAGTTTTGGATGTCATCATGCAAAAACAATCCTCTTAATGGATATCCCAAAGGAAAAGGAAGACGACTTCATATACTGGAATCATCATCCGTCTGGCCACCTCACTGTGAAATCAGGATACTGTGTCCTTATAGACCAACCCATGCAGCAGGAAGGCAATAACAAATTGTCAAAGCACCACGCCAAAAAAGTTTGTTAAAAGATTATGGAAACTTTGGCAGGACATCCTACCTACAAAATCGAATCTGGCTCAAAGAGCGATCATGGTTGAAGAAAGATGCCCTCTCTGCCGATCTCAACTAGAAAATGCGATCCATTTATTCTGGCACTGCCCATTAGTATCCCCATCATAGCCTTACCAAACATTCAAATGACAACCACAATCGGTGAATGGATTCAAGGCTCTATCCTACCACTTTCTCACTCAGAGGAGAGAAATGGATGTAATGTCACCACCTTCACCATTACTTTATAGAGCGTTTGGTGCGCCAGAAATCAGTTTTTAGAGGAATGCAAACCAACCAATCACAGATACGGAAAGCAAGCACTACGGCTTGGAATGCGCTACATACTCACTTTCAGGGCCAACAAAGGGAACCCCAATTCCCAATTTCAGAGATGAACAGAGAGACTAATAATCACCTCCTTGGGTTTAATAGAACCGGACGACCACAGGTGACAATAACTGATGGTTCCTGGGACAAACAGACTTCCGCGGCTAGAATGTCATGGGTAGCCAAAGGAGATAGGCACATTGTCACAAATATGCCCGACTATTCTACAATAACAGGAGGAGGTAGCTACGGGGCTACTTCATCGGCTCTTCACACGGAAGCACTAGCCTATTTACATAGTCTAACGTGGGCGCACAACGAGCAAGCAGATCAAGAACATTCAAGTGCAGACGGACTCAACCCAATTAGTGACTCTGCTGAAACCTACACCCAAGCCAAGCATTGACAGAAATTCGACCGTGAAGGAAGTTAGACCATCAGAGCTTCAATTTGTTCACGATCCTCAATATATACTGGCAAGAAGTTCATCAGGCACGCTTAATAGCAAATCAGTGCCATCGTAGTTTATTTTCGTTTACCAATTGCATGTAGTTCTACAATTTAGCCAGTGTCAAAAAGACGGAAAAAAAACATTATTTTCTTGAGAAAAAATAGTGTGTTTTTAGCACAACATTTGTCATCTGCAGATCAAGCATGAATGAAAAATTATTTGGAGTACACCATGAAATGTGCAGCGGAGTGTATATTGTTGCAAGTACAGCCTTTTGAGCCATTATGTGTTGGTCAATCAATAATTATGCATGCTGACTTGGTGGCAAACCACTATCCATGATGATAGCAAACCTTCTTCGGATAGATTATATAATATGGGATGTTCACCTCACTTTTGGCCTACCATTCTGAATCAGATAACATTTGTTATCTAATGATCACCTGAGTTATGATGAGATATTTAATCTATTCCCTCCATGCGGAATGATTTTATCACTTTATCCCAACTCCCAGCCTGTCAGATTAAATATTTAACATGTTTTTACTTATACAATCTTTGTCGCGAGTGTATCCCATTTTCACTCGGTCCCTACCCCGTTCATCTCAAATGGAAGTTCCATGGTTAATCTAAGTTCGACCAATTACTATCCTTTGAAATGTGATAACTGGTAATGAACATCCTAGAATAGTAGTAGTATATATTACTACAATTGTCTATTTCATGAAAAATGAAATGTGGACTTTTTGTTGCTAATATTTTGATAGCCAGATATTTCATAAACAGAATGTAACAGAAACTGCGTGTACTGGACCAGCAAGTGGTCCTGCATCATGTACGTCTGTTCTTTAACATACTGATATTCTTGTACTTTCAGGAAATGTCTCTACTGCCAACAATGGTGGTTTCACTAGCGTGAGAACAAGAGTAAGCTTTCTATCTTGATTTCATGGTTTGTTATCATCTCCTTAAATCTGATAATAACTGGTTCCTCGGTGTTAGTTCATGTCTGTTAATAGAATAGATAAACTCCTCTTGCTCTCTTTTCTCAAGATTGGTCATGCATATGTGCAGACTTCTCTTTTATCGGAGAAGAGGTGGGGGAGAAGTGTCATCGAAAGCCCATATCGTAACTTCTCAGGGAAATCAAGAAAGGATCGTAAACTGAGCCATGATCTTAGAAACGGACGCTTTAATTAGATGGACTACCTGCTACTAGAAAAAAAAAATGGAAAATTGGTGGAAAAAAGAAAAAATTAGCAATCACAATTTTCAAACAATCTTCGTCGTCTCCAAATAGTCATTGCATGGAGCATGTGATGTTGACTGTTCTATTCTTGGGAGGGTTACAGACTTCAAAAGAGTTGTTTCTGGCACACACTGGATAACTTTAGGCTATCGTATTTGTGTTGTGAAAAATCTTCAATAAATGCATAAAATTAATGCTGAATGATTCGGAGAAAAACTTCTAACAACAGATGTAGGAGAAGGGTGAGCATCGTTGAAGAGTCAACATTACAGCTTCTATGTAGATGCAATTAGATAAGTTCGCTAAGATTTCTTTGATAAAATGAGGATTATTCTAGCTCGACCAGACGACCACTGGTGATTTGAATGCCACTTGATGATTAGAGCCTACTATCTCATATTATTAAATCTTTAAACACTCAAGTCCTAGTCTCCCCTTTTCTTTTCTTTCATACTCTTTCAAGATTTACGGTCACACTCATGCTAGCCTCCTTGCATTTGATTCATTATATCCCTTGGTTTTATTCGTCTCACGCTGTGTTGCATCTGCATAAACTGTACAATACTTTGTTGCTCTATCTCATTGTGCTCTGGTGATGTATGCTTTTATGTTACTCTGTAGAACTTTCCGGTGCCTGAGGATCTTTCTGCTTATGATGGTTTGGAGCTACGGCTTAAAGGTGATGGTCGTCGATATAAGCTTATTGTTCGCACTAGCAGCGATTGGGATACTGTTGGTTATACAGCAGGTTTTGACACAGTGGAGGGTTGGCAATCAGTAAGTAATAGGAGTTCTTAGACCATTGGTAATATGCAGTTTTAATGCTCACTCGTATCCTGGTGCATTCAGATAAAATTGCCATTCTCTTCATTGAGGCCTATATTCCGAGCCAGGACAGTCTCTGACGCTCCACCCTTTGATGCACAAAATATTATATCGCTGCAGGTAATCTCCACATTCTAAGCTTTTTTCCGTTTTTTTACTATACAATATCGAAATTTACCTTTAAATTTATGGGGTTTTCGATAAAAGGATGCGTCTGACAATAATGATCTTATTCCAGCTTATGTTCAGTAAGTTTGAATACGATGGCAAACTGAATCCAACTTTTGTAGAGGGCCCATTCCAGCTTCCTCTGTCAACCATACGAGCATACATGAAAGAACCTGTTACACCAAGGTCTATAAGTTTGAACTTCAATTGCATAGCTTTATATCTAACACAAATATTTTTTTTTTTTTAAGAAAGCATTGGTGTAATTCTTTGCATTATATGCAGATTTGTCCATGTGAGCTCCGCAGGAGTTACCCGGCCAGAAAGACCTGGACTTGATCTGAGTAAACAGCCTCCTGCTGTCCGTTTGAACAAGGAGCTGGACTTTATTCTGACATACAAACTGAAGGTTGACCAAAATCCTTTTTATGCTTCTATCTCTTTCGTTATGCTAAGGGCACGTTTAGTTGGTAATGGTAATAAATTTATATCCAAGTTTGTTCGCTAAGTTTCACCCTAATGTTTAAGGTGATACAAGTCCATCTCGAAATGTGTTTTGCTTCATAAGCTTCCATTACCGGCCATTACCACTTTAGGTCTGGTATCGAGCATAAATGAAAAATCATGAAATAAAAGAGATTATTAAGGGGAAGAAGTATTTGACATGAGACTTTTTTGTTCATATATACTCGTTAGTCAGTACTTTTACCTTCATATATAGTCCCACCCATGGAAAGAAAACTCGGTCATTACGTTACGTAACAGTCCCTATGTAACGGATTTTGAGATTGTCGTTACGCGAAATGTCGTTACGTAACGCCATGATGAAATTCACGTCCATCTTGCCGTGTTGTCCGTTACGTGACGGTGATTCGCCGCATTAGAAATTTTTTTAACCCATTGTGTCCATTACTTTATCAGAATTGGCCAAAAAAGAGAAGGACAAAATACACATAATAGCACAAAAACAATAGACACATGCCAGTCAAAGGAGAAAAGCTTGCCATAGGCTTTCAAGTTGGATAATATATGACTTAGTATCTAATTATATTTATAATAGGATATGGAACTTATTTTTTAGGTAATTTTTGTTCACCATATGTATAACCCAACCATATCATATTTTTTGTCAAAAGTTATGAGAATACTTATGAAACTTCAAAAATGCAAATTTGAGGTTAAAATTCTAATAGTGTGAATCTTTTGAAAAGACTCACGCCACGTTAACCGCGATTTGTTTCTATTTGACCATTACAAGCTGCATCCGCGTCATTGTGACCGTTACGGCGAGCACGACCGCATCTGCGGTTTTCTTCCTTGGTCCCACCATTTACCAAACATGCTGTAAGGATTACTGGTTAAGGTCTGAATATTGGGTTTTGAAACCTATTTCTAGGCTATATTATGCATGTCTTTGCAGCACCTATAGCACAGCTGCTAAGTTGGCTGGCTCACGATTTAAAGAATACTAGGAGGTGACGTTGCTTTTATACATCTAATTTTAGTCAGATATTTTTATGTGAATTTAGGGAGAGGATCTGTTGCGGGAGAGTGGAATTCCTTATACAATTGTAAGGCCTTGTGCATTGACAGAAGAACCTGCCGGAGCAGATCTAATATTTGACCAGGGGGACAATATCACGGTACACTCTCATTCTTGTACAGTTGTTTTGTTGTTACCTTTGTTCATCGCATCAGATGGTTTTCTGGGCTTTCCGTTATTAGTTGTGTTCTGTCAAAGAAAGTGAGCAACAATTATTGGTAAATGAATTGCTTTGTTCCTGTGGAAAAACCGGGTCGTGGTGCTTTTCATCTACTCCTTATAGTAACTTCTTCATACTGTTATTAACCCCAGGGAAAGATATCTAGGGAAGAGGTTGCTCGAATATGTATTGCTGCCTTAGCAAGTCCACTTGCATGTGACAAGACATTTGAGGTAACAATTTCATAACATATTCTCAAATGATTTTCCTAATAAATTCATTATGTTATATCCTTTGGCTTTAAAAGTCATTGGGTGGGCGGAAACATTTACACGAAAAAGTGATGTTCGTGTTTTTCCTTTGTTTGGTTTCTTAAAGGTAAAAAGTAATTCTTCTAAAGGTGAAACAGCATGTTCCTTCTCGAATGCAGGAATGACAGATTTTACTCCCTATTCTTCACCTTCCTCTTTTAGACTTGCCATCCATCCTTTCCGTTTCATTTTTCCATTCTTCCTTTTCTCTCCAACTTTTTATGACCGGAGCTAAACAAATAAAAACTATTTTACATGTGTAATCCCTTGAAACTATTTCTCATGGAAATTTATTTTCCGTGGAGAACATGTTTTTTTGTCCTACCAAACCAACTATAAATGTGTTTTTATGAGTCAGGCTACTTGGACCATCTAGCTAGCTAGACAATGTCTATGATTTTGCCATAATATAATCTGAATGCAAATACTACCTCCAAGTGATTCTTACGGTATAACTTTAGGTTTTAGGGCACATATGCTAGAATTATCACTGTCATTGTTGTCCGTTGGCTAAATATTAGTCAGCTGTCTAGGTTATGCTTTCTCAGACATTCTGTATTAGTCTTTAAAAGATCTTCCTTTAGCTATGTTGAAGTCCTTATCTTATGATGCTTTTGGACTTCACAATGCTTAAGATGTTGGAAGGACATAAACAAGCATGTATGCAATGAAGAGAATTTTTAAAATACCTTGGAACTGTCTAACTGTGCTCGACTCGGGTTCTCCCGTCGGACATGATTATATGTCCAAATGTCTAATTTGGCGATTTTATAGAAATCTTCTATTATTATGGTCCAAAATTATTACGCCGATGTATGCATACCCATGAGTGTCAAGGACTTAGACTTGGGTATTTGAAGTAAACTGAAGCGTAGGAGTAACATAACCTCATAATCCTCAGTTTTTATGCTCTACTAAACAATAATAACATGCCGGATAATTTCTTCTTGCTTAAGTTGGATTGCACTGAATCATTACGACATGCTTTTCTCACAGGTGAAAAGTGTTATACCTTTCAGCGAGCCATTCACAGTTGATCCTGAAAACCCTCCTCCTGAAAAGGATTATGATGTCTATTTCAAGACTTTGAAGGAAGGAATTACCGGGAAAGAAGTTCTAGAACAAAATCCAGTTCCAACAGCATGATTTCCACTTTTGACAGTGTACAATGGTGTACAGGAAAGAATCAAGCTCTGCCAGTTGGTACCATTTTTCTTTCCGAGTCTCCTATTCTTTCAAGATCCTATCACATACATAATTGGACAAAAGAAGAGCTCTTATGTCTCCTTTATGTTATGGTGGCAGAAAGTGGTGTTCAACATGCTGAAGCAATAAGAGCAGAAATTGGCACATCAGAAGACTTACATGATCAGATACAAGAGTGACCAGTCTAATGGGGCCATTCAAACTCAGTTGTGAGCTTCTAATGAGCTTGTATGTATATAACTCTGACCCGAACTTGCATATATATATATATATATATATATATAATATATAGTTACATTTTAAAAATTATAAGCACTGCTTTGCATTGTATTGTATATATTCAGTTATTCACCTGTATGAGTAATAGTCAATTAGTCACGCATCTCAATTCTCTGTAATTCTAAGAATTAGAAGATTAGTGGTGGTTGCTTTTGATATAGTGGTCTGGTGGATTCACAAATTACAACTAACACACATCAGCCAACACACTTCAACCTGTAGTCATGTAGTGCATCCGAGGTGTACATGTTCATTCGATAACTTCTTGCCTTTTTGTTTACAAGGGAATATCATCCAACTTCCAAAAAACTTCGGCTGGTATACTGATATTGTGAGCTAGGTTATACTCCTTTTGTTTGTTTTTAATTGTTATAGTTCACTTTAGGGGATAACCAAAGAAATTGATGAAATCTATGCAATGATTGTTTGGGGAATAGATAAAGTTGTGTAGGGTATAGATAAAGTATGAGAGAGAATGTTATAAAATAAAAAGTATGGAGTGGTTGGGTATTTAATAGGAAAATAAAAAAAACAAGTGGGCACCAAAAGTGTGGAAAGTTGGAATATTGAGATGTGAAAGTTTACCAAAAATAGTAAAAGTGAAAGTGTAACAATTAATAAGAAACGTACTAAAAAGGAAAGTGTAACAATTAAAATTTAACGGAGGGAGTAATTAATAATTAGTTATTAGCTCGTATGATGCATGAGTCAACTATTAAAATATTCAGCTTTGTTCTATGGTAATGTATTTGGGAATAAGTTAATGTTTGATTATCATATGTAATTTATATAAAAAAAGTTAAATATGATAAAATATGATACCCCTAAAATATGTTTAACTTTTAGGAATAAGTTAATATTTGATTATCATATGTAATTTATATAAAAAAGGTAAATATGATAAAATATGATACAATAGTCGAGGAAAAGAGAGTATTAAACACTAAATTATCAAAATGAGACGAGATATATATGAAGATATGGTTTACCATCGCCAAAATTAATAGTAAATGACTTGACTTATAAAATGTACTAAAAGTATGCAAATTCTTATACAATAGAGAAAGTATATGTATATTGTTGTCTTATAAATTTACATATGAAAACATAATATTAATGTTGAAATATGACTTGAAGTATCTGGCGATAGGATTATCCAAGCACGTTCGTAAACCGTGTTTGTATTAGGTTTGGTTCGGTTCGATTGTAAACCTATTCTGTTTAGGCTAATTAAAAGGGCAATATATAAACCTTATATTAACCTCTACCCCTATATTAATTCCAAAAGAAAACCTTTACCCACAATTTTTTTTGGTACCGTAAGGTCTTTCCTCAAAGTAATAAAATCCATTTCCCCTCTGCCCTTGGACATGGCTAACACATTGTTTATTAACCACGTTAAATTTGTGTGTTGCACTTCTCTACAATGTTAAATCTTTGCGCTTGACATAACAATTAATTGAAAAGACTGTCATTTACCTATTTTCATATTCACAAGACCTTTTTTTATCTTTATCTTTTCAAATATTTTATATTTTTATCTTTTTAGATACTTTATCTTTTAGTTTATAATTCTTTTTATCTTTTAGGGTTGCGTCACGAGCCTTTCAAATTTCAACTATCGATCTTAAAGGTCGTCCAGTCATGAGTACCCCTATGTAATAATAAGATAATTATATCAAAATGGATTTTATTCTAAAGTATATTTCGAGCTAAATTAGTTTTATAAATAAAGTAATGTTTAGTATATAAATTGTAATTAGTCTTGTATTTTATTAAACTCTTAATTTATCTTTTATTTATCCAAAAGTCTAATTATGCTTTTAAAACTTTAAATATATAATATTATATACTACCTCCGTTTTTTTTAGATGCATCACTTTTTTTTTACGGTTCCCAAGTCAAAAGTTTGGAAGTAGTATTAGGTAAAAGTAAGTGTATGTAATTAGGGGGAGTGGGAACCTTTGGGTATTTTAATTGTATGAAAAAGTAGGAAAGAGAAAGTTGGGACCACCTTTTTTTGGGAGGAAAGACTTTCCCCACGTAAGGAAAGGAGGGAATTTTCCCCCTTTTCCCAAACTTTTCCATTGTTTCCCACCCAAATTTGGTGGAAAATTTTCCCCTTCTCCAAAATTTGAAGTTCCCACCTATAATGAAATTTGGAAGCAACCTAAAAGAAAGAACATTCACCACTGCCATAAATTCAGTCTCTCTTCTATAAATACTGTCAATGAAGAGAGAGGACTTGAAATTTAATGTTTACACAAAAGTTAGAATTTAATGTTTAGGTAGCCTTAAAAAATAGATTAGCAATTCACAGCACACACTAGCACAGCTAAACTTTTCAAGATTTACAGCCCAAAAAAAGATTAAGGCAGCCACTACTAGCCCTTGAAAAAACGTCCTTAATAGCAGCAAGAGGATGGAGGACGATGATGAGCTTGATCTGCAGTTCCTTCAGTGGATGATGGAGGATGCCTATGTAGACCACAGCAGCCACAATAACATGGTGCATGAAGCAGATGATGAACAGCAGCAATATCCAGAAGAAGAACAACATACAGACCATGTTATGAATATGGAGCATGAAGAAGAAGAGCATGCAGATGAATCTAATGAGGTAAGTACAAAACCTGAACTAAGCACACAAAAAAGAAGACAACTAATTGATGATATTCTATCATGTGAATTGAATGGTAAATTACCTTGGGGTACAAAGCAAAAAATGGCACAAAAATATGGGATTCATAGAACAATTGTAAACAGAATCTGGAAAGATGCACAGGCACAAAGAAGCCTTTCTGGTATTATAGATGTAAGGTCTAAAAAACATGGCAGAGTAGGAAGAAAACCAAGGGTATTTTCAAAGTAAAGGCTTCAGGCAGTACCTTTGAACAAAAGGACAACAATAAGATCATATGCGGGTGCTCTTAAATGTGCTCACTCACTTGTATGGAAGTTGATTAAGAATGGCATACTAAGAAGTCACACAAACAACAACCATCCAAGTCTTTCAGAGAATCACAAATTACACAAAATGATGTGGGTTTTGCAACATATAATGCCACAGACAAGAGATGAGCCAGCCACATTTGTTAACATGCACAATGTTATACACATAGATGAGAAATGGTTTTACCTAAATCCAGACATGAGGAGGTTTTATCTACTCCCAAATGAAGTTGACCCATATAGATGTCAACAGTCGAAGAGGTTCAAGATCAAAGCAATGTTTATGGCAGCCATATCATGGCCTCAAAAAGATGTTGTAGGTACAATGATACATGATGGAAAGTTTGGCATCTTCCCTTTTGTGCACACAGTTGCAGCAAAGAACAAAAGCAAAAACAGAGAAGCAGGCACTCTTGAAACAAAAGCAATAGACAAGATCACCAAAGAAGTCATCAGAGACATGATTATAAATCAAGTCATACCATCTATCATGAGATGTTGGCCAGAAGGGGTTTCAAAGACAATATACATACAGTAAGACAATGCAAGGCCTCATATACAACCCAATGACCCTGCTTTCATTGCTGCTGCAACACAGAATGGATTCAACATTCAACTTATATGCCAGCCAGCTCAAAGTCCAGACTTAAATGTTTTAGATTTAGGGTTTTTTGCAGCCATACAAGCATTACAGTACCAAACTTTTCCTAAAAGCCTAGATGACCTTGTGTGTAACACCCCAAAAATTTAAACTAATAATTGATTAGGAAAACATCATTTGACTTTAAAAACCGTTCATTTAAACCATTAGGGTGTTACCGCCGCATAAACATGCAAGGCTAAAGTGAACTGGAAGAACTAAACAACTCATTATTAAAGAACTCAAAGCTACCAAAGCTAAGTCATAATACTAAAGTCACCAAAACTGAAATAAAGAGTAATAGTCAAAAACACTAATGTAGTCGGGACTAAGTGATCCTAAGCTATATTGCTCTCAAATGCCCAACGTAATCCCCTTGTCAAGAACCTGCAAAAATATTGGAAAACAAAATAGAAACAAATAAACTAAAATTAGTAAAAACTAAGTAATTCCAACTCCATCCCGTAAAATAATAATAGTTTTGTTTTGAAAATAAATTTAATAATCAGAGTAGTGCAGCTATACATAAAACGTAATTATAAATAAATAATCACAATAATTCACAAAAATTCACATAGCTCATTATTAATTAAGAAAGGGAAATGGAACGCCAGTAGGCCGGGACTAATCCCAGTAACCACCTACTTGTCTTTGGATCGTCACCCAAAAGTCATATAACATGGCCAAAATATTTCACAGAGAGTCCCTAGTGTGCACACCCCTCACTAACAGCCTAATGATCTAACGCAAAAGCGCGCCAAAAGGTTCACTATTAGGAGGAAGACAAAACAGCAGTTTAATAGTATAAAGAAATCAAAACCTGAATTAGCAGCCCAATGATCAATCGTCATTAGGTTCACTACTAAACAGGGCAACCTGTCCATCACCTATGGAGGATCCAATTCCATAGGCTACATTCCCTTCTTAACATTCCACTTTAAGTGATTAATGGATTTTAACAAGGTTACAAAAATACATAGCACGTAACAACTAATTCCATATTCATTAAAATTAGTCAAACAGTAGTCTCGTGAAATCCATAACGTCCATAATCAAATCACAACCACAAATTACTTAATAATTGTTACGTCAAGAGATCAACTGTCAACTCAAGTTATTACTTGTTACCCACTTATCATCATAAATCATAATAGCGGTGTCAAAAGTATTGAATGAAAATTAATAAAACAATAAGTTGACAAAAGATCAAAATCATAGGTATACACGAGTATAGTTGTTAATAGTTAAATGATATTAACAACAAAAAGTGAACATCAAATTTTAGTTTATAGTAGTATAGTAGGTTGTACACAAAAATCACACTTACAACACATAGCACGTAATATTCCTATACGGGAATACTAGAGTAGATGGACATTGCGAATTACCTTGATAAGCGCACTCTAAAAATATTACTGGTTCTCTGTATAGTCCCCTACAAAGCCTTCGTCTAAAATAAAATAAAATAACTCTAGTCAGTAAAATTGCGTAACTCCTTAACTCGCAACTTAAACAATTATAAACATTACTTAAGTCAGATTAGTTAAAGACAAATAAAAAGGTAGAAGTAAAAAGATAAGTTTAAGTTTTAAAATAACAGTAGAAGATTAAAGTAATAATAAAATAAGAGTAGGTAAAACAAAAGTGATAAAAAAATTAAAAGTTGTTCAACAATTGAAATAAAAAATGTAACAAAAGAGGAAAATATGTAACAAGTTTTACATAAAATCATACTAACATATGAAGAAAATTAAAAGAAAGGAAAAGAAGAGGGAAAATAGAGGGAAAAGAACAAAACAAAGGGAAAAAGGTGAGTTAAATAAGATAAGGACAAAACAAAAAGAAAAATTGAAGTAAAACATGTAAAGTAAAGAAAAGCAAAAGAAAAGCATTAGAACCACTGGTTCATACAAAACTAACGCAGCAGAGGAAAAAGAAGGAAAGGGAAGAAAGAAGGAGAAGGAAAGAAAGAAAGGGAAGAAGAAAGAGGGTCACACCGGCGATTTTCCACCGGCGACAACCACCGATCGGAGACCGGTATTTCTAAAACATTTTCTCTTTCTCTTTTCTTTTTCCTTTCTCTACTTATTTTCGAAAATCTGAAAAAATGAGTATTGAGTTTTTCTCACCTCTTCAATGGTGAAATAGAGTAAGGAAGAAGAAGGAAAATATTTGGAGAGTTGTAGACTGATTTTCGTAGGGTTTGTGAGGGGTTTATATAGAAATTTTTAGGGTTGAAATATTCTAACTTATTTCGAAATTTAAAATTCAAATCGAAAATTATAAAACTGATTTTTGGGCTAGAAAATCTGATCTTTGACCTTAACTCAGAAAATCCGAAAATAATTTTTTTTTTCTTTAAAATCCGAAAATCTGTTACTATTCTATCCGAAAATCAGATTTTTTGTTAATTAATTTAATCAAATCCGAAAATAAGATAAGATTGTGAAGATTATCTGAAAAGTCAGTTTTCAGACTTTTTGCTAATATAATTCCGAAAATAAAAATGAAACTTCCATTTTATTTTCTTTTTGTAAAATAATTTCGAAAAATAAAAATGGGTATAATATAAAATATGTAAATAATAATATAAGATATGTAAATAAAAATACTAGAAATGTAGTAGAAATTTGGGGTATTACATTGTGACTAAGGTGCAAGATGCCTATGATTTTTTTGATCCTGAGATTCTAAAATACACTTGGTTGCAGCTGCAGTATGTGATGTTGGAGATTTTAAAAGTAAAAGGGGGAATAACTACAAGGTCCCTCATATTGGTAAACAGAAGTTAGAAAGGTTGGGGCTTCTACCAGACAGTGCACCAGTTGATCAAGGTTTAGTTGATGAAGCTGTGAAGTATCTAAATGAGAAGTTTATTCATGTGGGTGAACAATTTGAGTACATAGATGAAGATAAAAACTGAAGTATAGAAGAAAGCATAAACTACTTTTTTGGTAAATATGAAGAACACCTTTTTGGGAAGCTTTAAAGAACACCTTTTATGAAACTTTGAAGAACACCTTTTTTTTTGGAGATATACACTCAAATGCAAGACTGCTAGACAAAGTTATCTCTTTTGGGCATTTTAAAATCACAGTTTGTATTATGTACACCTTTTTGGGTTGGAAAAAGGGATGAGTTTGTATCAGCAATCATGTTATGATGAAAGGAATATTGCTATAAATATCAAATGTCTATAATAGTCTTAGAACATGAGCTTTGTGGCATATTAGTTACTAGTTGCATTCATAATCTAAACATTGTTGCATTGTCAACATCATTTGATTTCTTTGCATCCATCAGAGAGTATTTTGTAACTCATTTACAAGTAAGGTTACTTTCCTCAACATACTGATTAATAAATCAAATATGGAGTAGACTCCCTTACTTGTAAGAGTTATGAGTCCCTTCATCATTTGGATGCATTGGTGATTAAAAACAAGGGGGACTTACAAAATCACAGTAAATTTCATTTGAACAAGAGTGGGACTGCCAATCATAATCACATTTTGTTCATTACACAGTTTGCATCATTAGCCAATTCCTCATCATATGTTTTTTGTAAGGGACTCACGCCAAATATATATGGGACTAAGGCAACATCAAACCAATAAGCAATCAAACCATAACCACCAACAGCATGTCAACTCAGGTAATCAACAACAATAACCAAAACCACCAACAGTATGTGAACTCAGGCAACCACCAACAGATCAGGGACTCAAATCATAGCAAATCATGCAACAGGCAACAATAAACAGAAACACCAACTCACAGCATACAAGCATGATCACATTATAGCAAATCATGCAAAATAAGCCAAGAGTTGAAGAATGAATAAACCTCAACCAAAGCATTTATCTTCATAATCATCCTCTCCACTGCAGTTGGGACTCATTGGGATGTCAGGTCCAGAGTCAAGCCCATCATCATAATCCTCATAAACCTTGAACAGACGCAGACGCCCACCTTCTGAATCATCCTCAACAAAGATGTCATGCTCCCTACCAGGATTGGGACTAGGAACGGACACATACCCAACCCCCAAACCATTGTACACCCCAGCCTTCCCAATTGAAGTGGAAGCCTTTTCCTTTCCTTTCTCCTTTCTCTTCCTATCCTCTTTCTCAGACTCCTGCTACTTCCCCTTCTCTTTTCTCTTCCTCTCCTCTTTCTCACTCTGCTTCTTTCTCTGCTGAGATCTTGTCACCATTGTTCTGCTCACCACTTGAACTACCTCCTTACCTGTCTTCTTAGGTGCAACAGGAGCCTGTCCAGCAGCAAGACCATAAACTGTCACTCTAGCAGGGTTTTGGGAGGCAATGGGGACTCAGTTGCAGTACTTTTCCTTCCAGTCATCCTCTTCTCAGGCACTTCCTCCTCTTCCTCAGCAACTTCTATCTTCACAACAGCCTCTTCCACCACCTGTTTACCCTTCCCCTCAACCGCTTTTTACCCCTTCCTTGCAGATGTGGTGGAAGAGAGTTAGGTAGAAGGCAGTGGTCAACCAAACATTTCTTAACCCGGTTTTTTTGCATTTCCTCATAATCATCACAGTCTTGAACAACAACACCAAGGGCTTTCATTGCATATGGGTTTAGAATCTGTGAGGCAGACCCATCCTTGAAGATGCGTTTTGGCCATACAGAATCATGCTTGAAACTCTCCATGATTTCATAAATGCGATAAGACTCATCATCGTCGCTACAGTGGAAGAAAGCATCGACTAGAGGTGACAGATCTGGAACATACATGGTGAGAGGATGAAGTTAAGGCAGAAAGAGGAGGTGACAAACAAGATTAAGGGACTCAAACCCATATCTAGGGTTTTTAAAGGGAGTTTGTCGGAGTAGATGGAAGATTAGAAGAGAAAGGGTAGGGTTTCAGAGGTTGAAGATGAAGAGATGAAGACGAAATTGAGCCTAAATTAGGGTTTAAAAGAGGATGGAGATGAAGATGGCAAGAGAGAGAGGAAACAAACCCAGATTAGGGTTTGACAGAGGATGAATGTGAAGGGAGGAAGAGAGGAACTGATGAAGATTAGGGTTTGGAGAGAGAGATAGTGATGAGAAGAGTAGAAGTTACGAGAATCAGAGGGGTTTGATTGATATTGATGAATGGGGGTAGTTGAGGGTTGGGATAAATTGAAGTTTAAATTGGGGTAGTTGAGGGGTTAGATTAATTTTTGGTGGGAGTAATTAAGTTAAAACATCATTTACATTAACATTTAATCAGAAAATAAAAGAGTGGTTAACAAAATAAGTAAGGGTATGTAAGTCATTTAATAGGTTAAAAGTTACTACTTTAGGAAAGAAAAGAAAGTGATGCAACTAAATGAGATCATCCGTTTTAGGAAAGTGATGCATCTAAAAAAAACGGAGGTAGTATATATTATGACATGACACTCTTGTGCGATGCGTGAGCAAATGTATACAAAATTTTACAATAAGCAAATGAGCCTCTCTTTGAGTGTCTAAGGATAAAGGTACAAGAGACAGTCATGAATAGTGAAAAAATTTTGGTGCTCCGGCCTGACGTGGCAAAGAGTCACCAGCAGGTTCGCAGCAGGCAACGCTTAAGCTCCGGTGTATAACGGCCGACGGTATTAGGGCTAAGAAAAGGTGGTGCTAGGACATAGAAAACCGACGGCCAAGGCAAAGCAAATCGGCGATTAGTGTCATCGTCCGTCGGGCCCCGTTCATCAAAGCCTATCGTCAACCGTCCGTCGGGCAACCTTCACCGGCGTTGCTAACCTTCACCGAAGACTGCTCTCTCTCTCTCTTTTATCTGCCTAAATCTTCTTCGAATTTTTGGATAATCTTTTGTTAGATTGGTTTTAATGCTCTTCCAGGTCATTCATTTTGTTCTTTTAAAATACTTTTGTTATGTTCTTTTTATTATTCCTGTATGTTGTTTTGTTAGTCTTGTATGTTTTTTTCAATTTACACCTATTTTTTACTTTTAAATATTTCTTTAAATTATGTTTAATGTTCTTTTGATGTAAAAATGTATTTTGTTCTTTGAATTTTTCGTATTTTGTTCTTTATAATTCAAGGAAATGTTCATTAAAATTGACAGATTTTTAAAAAAATTTGTAAGGATTTTTTTTTTGAATTCTTGTATTTTGTTCTCCGTAAAAAAAGCATTTTGTTCTTTGAAATTTCGTATTTTGTTCTTTTTGTTTTTAATAAATGTTCTTTTAAAATTGTCAGAGTGTTTTTTCATGTTTTTTGAAATTCTCTATGTTGTTCTTTGAAGTTTTGAATATTTTTTCTTGTTAAATATGTTGTTCTATTGAAAAAAAAAATCTTTTTGTTTCGAATAAATGTTTCTTTTCATTTTTTCTCCCATTGCGTAGTGATGATGATGTCAGCCCTAAAATGCTGACATCATCACCGGATGCACAGTGCTACATGCACCCAGGTGCACTAAAAATGGACTGCATGAATAGACCATAATAATTAGTAAATACCAAAAGGTTTTAATTCAAAACATCGACTAAAATTTTAAACCTTGAAGTTTAAGGTTAAAATCTTACTGTTTTAATATAAATTTCTTATATTATATCCAAATGCTTATAGATACACCGTCTAACATAAGTCTCATATAAAAAGAATTGATAGAATAACAATTATACATGAAGAGGCACACAATAATGTGGGTGAAACTCGTGTACAACACGAGATAAACGCAACAGGGTAGTGTAAAACACAGGACATACATCATGAAACGGCAAATACAATTTATCACATCGTGCACTTATAATCTGACGTGGAAATGAAATCAGAGGTGGCTAAAGTTAAGCCAAGAAATCCACGCAAGAGGCTTGAGAACATCGCCAGCAAGAACGTGTAACGTAACACAGCCAAAAGTACTTGCTTTCCTCCTTTAATTTCCATTTTATCACTATCAGATCTTCATCTTGGGCAATAATGACTCAAATCTTAGAATATTAATTTTCTGATGGGTACAAATTCACAAAAATCTACGCATCTCAAACGTAGAACACCTCAAAATCATTTTATCTACAAACCTTATTAGCTAGTAAGGTGTAACAAGTAAGCTAGAGTACCACAACCTAGGAAGCTAAAGTCTTCGATGCCAACGACGTTCATCGAAGTTAAAGGAGTCGATAATGACAATGACGGCAAATTATGGCGGAGCTCAACAAGCTATTGGTGTTAATAATCGACGAGAGTGGTGGTGTAGAGACCTCAAAAGGAGTAAAATGATTAACTTCTGCAATTTTGATAAAGGGGTTGATGGTACTAGACTAAGGAAGAACCTTGTTGTATGTGCTACTGGTAATCGTATTGGTGTTAGTGGAGATTACAATTACAAGGATGATGGTAATGGAGTTCATGCAATAATGGTTGATGGAGGGAATGAGAATGGTGATAGGGATACAATGGCTGCTCAACAACTACTTGATCATTGGTTGCATAATTCTATTTCCGAGGTTTGTATTAATAAAGTCAATGAGATTTACCCTCTTTATTACAGTCATGAATAAATTGAATAAAATGACATACTCTCTCCTTCCCATAATATAAGTCTTGTTTTCTTTGCATAGTTTTCAAGATGCACATTTGACCTTCTATATCTTCAATTTTGTATTAATAAAAATTATACTTGAGTATGTTTTTTGTATATATTAATAAAAATATTTGAAGTATAAAATTGATATTATGAAAGTATGTATTAAGGTGAAACTAACAAGATCCCACATAAGTATGTACACATATTAATAAAAATATTTGGTCAAAGATTTTAAAGTTTGACTCTCAAAATGGAAAGGAAACTTATATTTTGGGACAGAGAGAAAGTACGATTCATATTCAAAGAAGAAAGTAGAGCCGTAGAGGGGCTTTTGGAGATAATGAATAAATAATGAAGGTCATTCTGTTATTTTAAGAGTTCAAAAGGTTTGTTTGCTTAAACCAATTTGTGTGACCTTGAGACGACGTTCTACAAAATTGTACTCCCTTCATCCTTCTAATAAACTTTCCAATACTTTTAGTACGATTGCCAATACATATATTTGATCTTTAATATATTTAACGTGACTATAGTATATACTTAATCCCTTCGTTTCAACTACCCTTGATACTTACTCCAACATATATAAATTTAGGTGGTAACTTGTTATTTTGGTTATCAATTACTTCAATTTATTTATTAAAATAATAACACTCTTACAGTCATGTAATATTATTTATTAAATTGAAAAGGTAGATGGGATGGAAGTTGTATTATTATTTTATCTAGTAGAGAGAGGGTGTGACCCCAAATAATAAGAATTGATGTGATAGGAGTTAGTGAAAAAGTTAATAAAATTTAATACTGGTAGACCCTCTTTTTGTAAAGGTAGATGAATTAGATAATATATTGTTTACGTCCAAAAAAAGTGTAAAAAATAATATATTACAAATGAATAAAGAAAATATAAAGATTATAATGAGACATATGGAGTATATTATATATTAGTGGGAAGTTTTAGTCAAATTTTACCAAGTTTGAATTTGAATAAGAAAATAAGAAATCGATTAAGAGATGAAGGCATTACCTTTTCTAGGAAAAAGATATTTTTCAGTAACTGAATCAAATAATTAACATGTAGAGTTGACAATAAAGAAACAATGAAATATATCTAAAACAAATAAAAATCTTCTTTGCTATAACTGTAGTAACTATGAATTACATTTGACATCAATAAAACATAAAACATACTCTTCATTTGTTTACTAAATTATACAGCTTTGTTTTTAGAGTGTCTATCAATTTGATTTAATTTTCAGAAAGAACTTCTACATTTGATCGTATATACCCCCACAAAAGAAAAATGCTCATGACAAACAATATACATCCTCCGTTTTGAAATAAGTGATATAATGTTGCTTTTACGCATTTTGAAGCAAAATTTGTTAAGCTAGCTTGATTAGATAATTGAAAGTGGGGAGTGGGACATATAAATAAAAAGATAATCAGCCGCCCATCCACCGCCACAACCACCACCAAACCACCACCCAACACCTTCACCCACCCTCGAAACCAACCCTATTTTCTTAGCCCCCATTTCTCTCACCGGCGACTAACAACCGGCCAACCGACCAACGAAGCCTTCATCCTTACCGCCAGTCAATCGTAGCTTTCTGCTCGTCCTCACTCTTCTTCTCGATTTTTGTTCCTTTGTCATCGATTTCTCGACGTCCTTGCTTGAATTCTGCTCGTCCTCCTTCTTCGATTTCTACTCGAATTCTTCGATTTCTGCTCCTCCTTCGATTTGGTGGGTGGCTGGGTGGTGCTTCGATTTCTGCTCGTAAACCCTAGATTTATGCTCGTCCTCATTCTTCGATTTCTGCTCCTCCTTACTGCCGGTGGCTAGTGGCGGAGATGGTGGAGGCGGTTGTGGAGAGAGATGGAAAGGGTGGCTAGGGTTTGGTTTTGGTGGGTGGCTGGGTGGTGCTTCGAGAGGTTTTAGTTTTAGGGTTAATGGAGTTTGGGTGGTTATGGTGGTCAGGTGGTGGAGAGAGATGGGGAGGGTGGTAGGTTGAGGAGAGAGCATAATTAAGTTAGTAATAATTAAGTTTTATTAAGATCATGTAAACATGGTTTAGTAAGTTTAATAAGGGTTGTGAAATAGCACACAATAACTTACAAAAGAAGGAAAAAACTCAAAGTGTATCGCTTATTTCAAAACACCTACATTTAGAAACTGTATCACTTATTTGAAAACGGAGGAAGTAATAAATACTGAGAAAATTGTGTCTTTTAAAAAATTGTGCAAGAGTTGCTCAAAAGCGTTTTTCACACTTGTCGATACTCTCTCGTTTTTCAACGGTTTCAGATGACGATTCATGTTAACCGACCACAAATTATTTTAGGAATAAGACTTTGTTGTTTTTCTTGTTCTTGTAGTTGATCAAAAAGCGTACGAGACCGCACAAATAGACTGCACTACGGCTTTGTTCTTTTCAACTTATTTTTACTTGTCTGAACTTATCAGAACTTATGTTTTTTATGAGACCTTATTTGAGCTTATGAGACCTCATTTGACCCTATTAGAACATATTCAACCTTTTTAGACTTTATTCGACCTTACTAGATTAAACCTTATTTGACCTTTCGACCTTATTTACATTATTCAGCCTTATTCGACCTTATTAGACATTATCTGAATTTATAGGAACTTATTTTTTCTGATAAGACTGAAAATAAGTTGTAAAGAACGGACCCTAAACAGGTGTCAAAGCAGACTTGAAATGTGTGAAATGATAAGATCTTTTGATCGAGAATTTTCGTTTGCTAGGTTACGATCATGTCCATGTCTTTACCGAGTTTGGACCAGACAAATTTTACTTTCACCAGTAAATTATATGTGTAATGTGCTTAGGTTTTATTATTTTATTATTATTATTATTATTATTATTATATATAAATATTTGTTCATAACTAACTTGTCTAATGGTCAACGAAAACTTCACTTATTTGAATTCAAAATCTTGGGTGGTGTTTTTTTTTTATGAATTGTGTTCTATTATTAATTTAAATATTTTTAATCTATATAAACATTAGCATAGTAATCACTATTCATCTACCAATCTTATGTTATATTTTTCTTAAGTGTATAAGAGAAAATATATTCAAGTGGGGTCTTATTTGATTTGTCTTAATGCATATTATCAACTTTTTATTATTTTTACTTGTCAATAATTAGAGATATTAAGGTTCAAAATAATGCATTGGATAATGTGCAAACAAGAAACGTTGCGAGTATTGCGAAACGGAAGAAGTATATATTAAAAAGCATTGGCAAAAATTGAACGCCACCACGTGTCACTTTTCTCGCAAGTATTGACATTTCTTTGACATTTAAAAAGACAATAAGTCTTTGTGTGGCTTGCCGCACGATTAACAAATCGTGTGGCGCGCACACAATGACTATTTTACGGTGGTTAGTGTTTTAGGGCGGGTTACCAAATGCTTTACGGGTTATTGACTATGTAGGGGGGTTAGAGGGGTTACTAACTGTTGAAGGGGGTTACTAACTGTTTGGGGGTTTACCAACTATTTAGGGGTTAACTCTTTTGGGACGGGTAACTGACTTCTTGGACGGGCGTTACTGATTATTTGATTTGTCTTAATGCATATTATCAACTTTTTATTATTTTTACTTGTCAATAATTAGAGATATTAAGGTTCAAAATAATGCATTGAATAATGTGCAAACAAGAAACATTGCGAGTATTGCGAAACGGAAGAAGTATATTTTAAAAAGCATTGACAAAAATTGAACGCCACCACGTGTCACTTTTCTCGCAAGTATTGACATTTCTTTGACATTTAAAAGACAATAAGTCTTTGTGTGGCTTGCCGCACGATTAACAAATCGTGTGGCGCGCACACAATGACTATTTTACGGTGGTTAGTGTTTTAGGGCGGGTTACCAAATGCTTTACGGGTTATTGACTATGTAGGGGGGTTAGAGGGGTTACTAACTGTTGAAGGGGGTTACTAACTGTTTGGGGGTTTACCAACTATTTAGGGGTTACTAACTCTTTTGGGACGGGTAACTGACTTCTTGGACGGGCGTTACTGATTATTTGGGGGGAGGGTTACTAACTATTAAGAGGAGGGGTTAATGATTGTTTTGGGCGGTTTAGGGAGTGAAAGAGTAATGTATAGGTTACTAAATAGTCTCGTCACACCATTATTTAATTGTGTGGCTAGCCACATATAAAAATTTGTGTTTAAAAAAATCGATCTAACAAGGTTTGACCCCACTAGAAAATAAGGAGCGCCCAAACTTATTAATGAATTTAGGGAAATTCTATATGGTACCATCGCACTTTTGGCTTTTCCATGTGGTACCACTAATTTTTGAGAATTCTACATGGTACCACTATACTTTAGTCTTATTTTATGTCGTGACATTTCATTAATTAAAATGTTAATTAGGGGTTAAGTAGGGTTAGGATTTTTTCTCGATTTGTATATTATGATATGTGTATGGGTAAATTAGCTTGATTAAAGTTTTTAAGGGTCATTTTGGTCTAATTTGAGGTCAAAATTAACAAAAATCACCATAGTCAATTTTGACCATAAATTTGACCCTTAAAGGGCCAAAGTAACCCCCCAAGACCTTATGCGAGCATTATTTGTAGCACGCAAACCAAAACACGTAAAATGAGATGAACCTTAACCCTATTTGACTCCTAAATTAACATTTTACTTAAAGGAATGATATGATATAAAATAAGATCAAATTACAATGGTACCATGTAGAATTTCTAAAAAATAGTGGTACCACATAGAAAAGCCAAGAGTACAGTGGTACCATATGGAATATCCCATGAATTTATTATGAACTATTAGATTGAAAAACAAAATAAAGTAAAAGATAAATAATTTTTAGAAAGAATACATCCTTTTCCATTAGTAGAAAACCCAAGGCATCGGCCGCACCCAACAACTTAGTAAATACTCCCTCCGTTTCCTAAAAATCGTTACACTTGCAAAAACACAAGAACCAAGGAAGTGGGTATAAAAGCATGACAATGATAGGAAAAAGTAACTTTAGGAGAGAGAATAAAAAATAAAAAATTAACTTTAGGAGAGTATAAAGAATAAAAAGTTGGTGGGGCCATATATCCCAAAATGGTAAAAGTAAAGTGTAACCATTTTTGTGAAACGTATTAAAAAGGAAAGCATAACAATTATTGAGAAACGGAGGGAGTATATGAAAAGGCATGGACAATGATTAAACGTTGATCATTACATGTCATTCTGCTCTCAAGTGTTGGCATACATTTCCTTGAATATAAAAACAATTTTTCGTTATAATAAGATTTGAACCACAACCTTAGCTCCTACCAAAGCCAACCCAATGATGCTCATTTACTCCAAAAAAACTTATTATTGAATTTATTACTATCTTCGTTTTTTTCAATGACTACACTTTTCTTTCTAGGAAGTTTAAAATTAATGGCTACATTTCTCCTTTTTTCCCTTATTATTTATTAGTAACTTTGTCTCTCTATCTCTCTTCTACCACTTTTTCTTACAAACTTTTACTCACTCATCAAAATATTGCCTAAGAGTTCGTGAAATGAGAAGTGTAGCCATTAAAAAAACGGAGGAAATACAAACTTTTAGATTAAAAAACAAGAGAAAGGAAACATTAAAATAACTTTTAGAAGGAATACATCATTTTGGTCTTATCAAATAAATTGTGGAATTGCCCAGGCCCAACAACTAGTTAGGACTAATACGCCAATAGCAACTGAAAGTGTATTATTATAATAAATTCAAATAAGTATTCTTTTTGAATAGAAAGATAAATTTCATTAATTGAAAATCATGCAACATTTCCAATAAAAATAATGGAAACAATTAATTTACAAAAAAATTGTCAAGAATAACCTAACTTTTGTATGGTCCGCTTCTAACAAGACAACTATTGGATTATCCTAGATCAAGAAGAGCTTTCATACCCCCTCCGACTTTTGTCAAGTCAAAACCGACTATCACCTCTTATTAAGCTTTTTAGTAGGTTCATGCGTCACTCTTTTCCTAGACATTTTTAAATATTTGAAACAATATAATTAAAAAACAAATCCCCCCTCTCCCTCCTCCCCCACTACCCCACCCCCCGATTTCAGACCCTGCCCCACCACGACACCCCACACACCCAAAATCAGACCCCTCCACCTCCACCCCAACCCAGCCCCGACATCATCCAAGATAAAACTGCAATGCGAGTTCATTATACTTTCTCCTCAGATCCCACCACTGAAGAGTGCATCCCAGTCCACGAAAACAACCCATCGCTATCGAAAACCCGCCAATAACTTCCCTTCCCACACGAAACTCCTTCTCTCGCAAAATAAGCGACGAATTGAGGGAAACCTCGGCGGATGAAGAGTAATTGGGAGAGAGAAAGGTAGGGGAGCATGAGTAATTGGCGGCCGATGGTAGAGAAGGAGAAGGAAAGGGGGGGGGAGAGAAGGTGATGTTGGTTGTGTGGTTTAGTGGTGGTTGTGGCAAGGAAATAGGAGGAGGGTGGTGGTGGTCGTGAAGGGAGAGAAGCGTGAGATAAGGGCAGGAATATAAAATATTATTTATTCTAAACTAATCAAAACAAGATACGTGGAAAAGTGATCTAAACTATCAAGTTATTAACAAGTAACTTGTAAAAAAAAACTTGTTAAAAGTTAAAGTGGCATCAAGCTCTACATATAATATAGATAATTCCATCGTTGAATTGTTAGAAGCATACCGCTGAATGGTTGGCTTATTATTGACCATTTTTCCTTGACTTAATTTGTTTCCTAAAAACAACCTTTGTCAAGGAACTTCTAAAATATCTCAGCCAAATGAATATGAGTTAGTCAAATGAGTATGAGTTTTTCAAATGAATATGAGTTTTATAAATGAATATGAGTTTTCCAAATGAATATGAAGGCAAATGAGTATGGAGCCAAATGAGTATTAGTTACCTAAATGAATATGAAGTCAAATGAGTAGTCAAATGGGTATGACTGTATGAGTTTCCTGTTCGCGAGCTGCTCGAGTTCGACTCGAAATTTTCACAAGCCGAGCACAGCCATGTTCGGCTCGAGAAGTTCGTGAACAGGCTCGAAATATTTTTAATTTATAATTTTTAGCATAGTGACCTCAAATATTAGTAGAATACTTTTAATAAGTCTAGGAAAAATAAATAAAACTTAGTTATAATATATTATATCTTATAAATATACTATATTTTGTTATAATTTTTTAACTCAAGTCGAGTTTTGTGTAACTTGGACTTGATAATCTAAGCTCGAAAAAGCTCGAGATTCGGCTCGAGCTCGAGCAAAGTATAACGAGCCAAGTTTGAGCGACCCAAGCTCAGGCTCGGCTCGGCTCATTAACACCCCTATATGAGTTTGTCAAATGAGTATGAGTTACGTAGATGAGTATTATAAAATTAAATAATTAAGTAGTCGAATGAGTATGAGTTTGTCAAATGAGTATGAGTGTTGGGGTTTTATTTAATTATTCAATTATGATATTACTTGATTTATAAAATAAGCATATTCATTTGAGTTTTAAGTAGCCAATGATTAAACATACTCAAATGCTTATAATGTAAATGAGTATGAAAATGTCCAAATAAGTATGAAAATTGTTCAAATAAGTCTGAGCTGTACAAATGTGTATGAATTATATGAAAAAGGTTAACGGAAAATTAAATTAAATAGTTGAACCCCTGATCTCTATGCAAAATGAGGAAGACACGCGCACAACTGTAACTACTGAGCCAAATGTTCTTTTATGATATTTTGGGACGAAAAAAATATATAGTATTATTACCTGGGTGTACTAACTACAATGTACACCCGGGTGTACCAACCACAATGTACACCCGGGTGTACCAACCACAATGTACACCCGAGTGTATCTTATAATTTGCGGAGAAAGTCTAGTTTTTCTTTAGTCTGGAGGTTATCACCATACTTTTGGAAAATAGTAAGCCCCCAACCCATTCAGTTGTTATTTATATTTTTTTGTTATTAATAACCCTTCTTTTTCTCCCTTTTGAGAGTTTGCCACTCGATTATTAGATTTATTTTTTCCTCTTATGAGACTTGGGAGTTTGAGTTCGTAGTGTTGCATTATGGAAGGTTAGAGTTTGTTATTTATAGTTTATTTAGAAGATGCAGTTTAACAATTGCTTTTTTATTCACTTTTTCATTAAGTATTGAATTCTAGTTTACCGTCGACGTAATCAAATTAATTAAAGAAGTTCTTAATAAAAATATGTCACGATGACAAACACCCTTTTTAAAAGGTTAACTTTTTTAATTTAATTCTAGTATCAACTCTTTGCTTCAACCAAAACCAGCACTTTTTAATTTAATTTTCCGTTAACTTTTTTCATATAATTCATACACATTTATACAGCTCAGACTTATTTGAACAATTTTCATACTTATTTGGACATTTTCATACTCTTTTATATTATAAGCATTTGAGTATGTTTAATCATTGACTACTTAAAACTCAAATGAATATGCTTATTTTATAAATCAAGTAATATCATAATTGAATAGTTAAATAAAACTCCAACACTCATACTCATTTGACAAACTCATACTCATTTGACTACTTAATTATTTGATTTTATAATACTCATCTACGTAACTCATTCTCATTTGACAAACTCATATAAGGGTGTTAATGAGCCGAGCCGAGCCCGAGCTTGGGGTCGCTCAAGCTTGGCTCGTTATACTTTGCTCGAGCTCGAGCCGAATCTCGAGGTTTTTCGAGCTTAGATTATCAAGTCCAAGTTACACAAAACTCGACTTGGGTTCAAAAATTATAACAAAATATAGTATATTTATAAGATATAATATATTATAACTAAGTTTTATTTATTTTTCTTAGACTTATTAAAAGTATTCTACTAATATTTGAGGCCACTATGCTAAAAAATATAATTAAAAAAATATTTCGAGCCTGTTCACGAACTTCTCGAGCTGAACATGGCTGTGCTCGGCTTGTGAAAATTTCGAGTCGAACTCGAGCAGATCGCGAACAGGCTAAGCTCATTAACACCCCTGGGCAAACTCATACAGTCATAACCATTTGACTATTCATTTGACTTCATACTCATGTAGGTAACTCATACTCATTTGGCTCCATACTCATTTGCCTTCATATTCATTTGAAAAACTCATATTTATTTATAAAACTCATACTCATTTGGAAAACTCATACTCATTGAATAACTCATATTCATTTAGCTGAGATATTTTAGATGTACGTGGAAGTACATACACCAAAATATACCTTTTACCTTTTGGACTTTCTCTAGGAGGAAAGAGAAGGGAGAGGAAGAGGCTACCATTAATTGACACTTTCTTTAACGAACACATTCTCATAATCCTTTTATAAGTTGAAAATAAGATTTAGGATTGAGAGAGGAGTTAAAACATTCACGTTGGTAACTGTAAAAAAGGTTGAATCTTACCAAATTTACCATAAAAAGCTTATCCCTCCCCCCTAAAATGGGTCTGCTTGCTGCGATTAAAAAAAGGATCTTGTTAATAAACGTCCTTATGGCATTAGTTAACATTCAATATAATTTTAAAAATGGTAATAATCTAGAAATAGTCAAGAATAAGTCAATATTTTCGCAATCTGGTATTAATAAGTTAAACTTTTGATAATCTTATAATAAGTTAACCTATTGAATGTATTTGCTTTTAACAAGTCAAAATCACTTACAACTTGTTGTTCACCTTTTAAACAGGTAAAAGGAATACTTGTCACTCTTTCATTGCATATTTTAAAATTTTGATCTTTATTTAACACAAACCCTTTTTTTCTCATCCCCTTCCCCACACCGACTTCTCGGTTCCTCTCACCACCCCACTGCCACCTTTACCCACTAGAAAAAACTAGCCCAGCCACAAAACCACTCCCACCCTCCTTCAAACCCATCTCAACTCCGCCGAAACACCACCCCAGGCTAAAAAACCATCACCACCCTCCTTGAAACCCAACCCAACCCAAACCACCCGAAACCCCACACCAACCCAGAAAACCACCACCATCGTCTTCGAAATTCCACCCCACCCAGTCGGAAAGAGACCCCCATCCAACCCAACTCATACGTTAAAAATGAGGGGACTTGGGGGATTCCGCATAGAGGGTGGTCAAAGAGGATAAAGGGGACCAGGGGTGGGCGAGGAGGTCGAAAAAGAGAAGGGAAGGTGGCAGTGATCGAAGAGGGGAAGGGTGGTGTGGGGTGGTGGTGATGGTGGTGGCGAGGGAGGTCAAAAGGGAAGGGAGGCGTCTGGTGTATGGGGATCAGGAGTCAGGGTGGGTGGGCTATTTTCATTTATTTTTTTGGTTTTTAAAAATATTTTCTACCCTAAAAACATCATTTAATTAAAAATTAAAATATATGGAGAAGCTTAGACCGGTAACCGGTCATTTGGCTTGTTAAAAACGTACTACCTCCGTTCCATGGGTATTGCAGCCTTTGACATTTTACACTATTCATACACTCTCCTTTGACCTTCTTTTGTGGTTTATACATAAAGATAAATATAGTCATGTGGGATATTGTTAGATTCGTCTCAATATATGTTTAATTAATATCAACTTTTTACAATTTTTATTTAAGTAAAATTAGAGATATTAGCGTTTAAAATAGTGCATTGGGAGACGTAAAACTCCCTATGTTGCAATACATATGGAACAGAGGTAGTATTTGTATGCAAGTTAGACTTATTCAGTAATAGTCAGAAGTATGACTTATTTTTAGCGAACTGACTCAAGGTTCACTTATTTTTGACAATTTTTCCTATTAATTTTGCAATATATGGCAAAATCATAAGTCAGAGGATATACCAAATAGTACTTGGTGTAGTGGAAAGGATTGTACCCTTCCAACTTCAAGGTTGGGGGTTTAATCCCTATTAGGGGCACTTTGAGATTTTCCTTACCCTTTCCCTTTACTCTCAAGTGTCTGGCCCAATAGAACTTTAGTGGAGTCTGGACCACTTCTCTTTGCCAAAAATTAAAAAAAAGTCGGTGAATATAATTATTATTTAGAATTAATTTAATATTTTTATTTTTAGATATCATATCTAAGTCCCGAAGACCTTCGCTCGCTTTTGACTTAGAAAAATTTAAAAACTAAAACATGAAGAGATAAAAACGAACACGACACATTCCTAGAATCCTAGTCATTAGAAAAAAAAAAACACTGACTAACGTATATGAGCTGTGATTGTTGTGTCACTTGATTGGTCAGGAAGGTGTACAATGCGATGCATGCCTTATATTACAATTTTTTACTTCATTACACTTTACTAATCATATACTTGTTCAGGAAGTATATTCTTTTCCCCGTAAATTATAAAATTGATCATGAAATATTATTTCTTGTGACACCATGATAGATTGTGAAGAACGTCGGTGAAGCACCTTTGCTAGTGCATATCTACACAGAAAATAATGGGCCCCAACATTCAGAATTATCATCAACAACAACAAAAATGAGAATGGTAATGGAGAAAGCGACATCAGAGAGTTGGACAAAGCTGAAACATAGATGGGAGAAGAGTAGCTATACCATCCCCAATGGTATTATCTTGGTGGAAGAATTAACTGGCACCAAACAAGACACTATTACTACTGCTGCTACTAACCAACAACAAAATAAAGACAAGACTTCTTGTTTGGAATTGTCAACTAGTATTAGTACTAGCTGTAGTAGTAATGATAGTAATAAGCAAACAATGGAATCTTCTTCATCTTGTTCTTCTTCTGCAACTAGATTGTGGGGTGTACTTGTTCAAGGCAAAGGGGTTAATTTCCCTGCTTCTTACCTTTTAAAGACTTGTCAGGTAAAATGTTGTTTTGGATCTAGTACCCACTTTTGTTTAGCTAAGGTTGATTGTTTGGGCAAGAGTGTTGATTATTATCTTAATAAATGTTGGTTATAAAGGTATTAAAAATATACTTAGTAATTTGAAAGTTTCTTGTTATTGGGCTCTATTGTATATGTACTTAATGTAATTAATATTACTAATGATGTATTTAGATGTATGGGCTTAAGGCCTTATAGGGGTTAGCTTAGCTTGTATATAACATTAGTTTACAGTAAATGAAGCAAGAGAAAACATTTAAAACCCTAATTAATTTATCACTTGTGTCTCTATAATCCTTTTTTATGTAAGAAAAAGGTTCTACTAGCTTGGTAACGCTAGCTCGGCGGTAATAAATTATATATTTGGAATATAGATATAAAATAGAGTTCGTCACGGCCTGGGCATGACAAAGATCGATTAGTTGTTCATAACGAAAATCGTTTTGTCACGGTGTGACTATAACGAAGTATAGTCTTATGTTTAACATAACTTCTGAGCATAACGAAATCATACATTTTATTATTTATTTTCAATTTATTCTGGGTTTTATGACCATCAATAAGAGAGGTTATATGGTTGCTTTGGATTCTCTCCGAGGAGTGTGACTCTTCATCTTCCTTAAATCGCCTATATATGTGTGTCACATTCAATTCATCCTACGTCATATTTTTCTTTTTTCTTTTCCTCTTTGGTCATAAGTTTATGTGACTCCAACCTCTCATACAAAATTGCTTTTGCATGAGAAAGGTATGTGAACCTTGGGGAACAATTGGCAAATAAATTGAGCACCCCGGTTACGCCAAAAATTGTTTTTCAAGCCAGTAGTATTATTCCATTTGGTACATATTGTTTTGTTCTTGTGTTATTATTCTAGCCTTGAAAACTTTCTAAATACATCGATTTGAAAACATTTTATTGCTATGTCTATGGCTAGTTTCATGACCCGGACTTTTCCCAATCACTCTAATAAGTTGGAACCTCTTGATCATAACAACTATAAGAGATGGTCACAAAAGCTATTGATATTGTCTGAACAACTTGAGGTAGATTTTTTTCTCTACCAGGACAATGATGATTCCAAATCTTCTTCATCTTAACTAACGGATATTGAAAAGATCTAGCAAAAACTATGTTTGAGAAACAACAAAATGGTTCAAGATCATCTTCCCAACCATATGTTCAATAACTTGTTTGACCTCTTGATCAACAACAAGTCAAGCGAATCCATTTGGTACATATTGGAGAAGAAGTATGGGGTAGATGGTGCGGGCAAGAGAAAGTATGTAGTTGGCAAGTGGATCAATTTCCTATAAAGATTCAAGTGTTTGAGACCTTCAAGCCAGTGTCCTTTTGGAGAAATTTCTCCTTCATGAATGATTACCGAAATTCATTGAGGCACAATAAGAAATATTTGACTTTCAAGAGAGCTCAATTGCCACACAAGAATCGAAGAGGCTAATATAATGTCCTCAAGGATAAGTTTGAATCTCTCTCTTTGAAATCTTATAAATCTAAACATAGTTCAATCTTCTACTAATTTGTCTAACAACAGGTCCAATGCTAAGAATAAGCAATCCAAGAACAAAGCTAAGGGAAATTCATAAATTGAAAAGATGCAATAGTTCAATGGAGAATCAAGACACTTTTACTAAAAATCACATGTTACCATCGACATAAAGGAATTCTAATGTTACCATCGACATGGTGCGAAAAAAGTAGCAATACCAAATATGCCCGAGTTACCATTGCCAAAAATCATAAAGTTATTGCAGTGGTGGTGGTTGAAGCCAACTTTGTGTAGAACAAATTCAGATGAATTAAGTATATGGGAGAATCAAGACACTTTTGCGCTAACAAAGATATAACGACAAAATTTTTGAGGATGCCGCCGATGGTGATCATGTCTACATTGGAAATAGAATTTGTAATACGCCAAAATATCATTGGTGGAAATAACTAAGAAATAAAAATGTTTAATTGGACGATGGCTAAAAATATCGCCTTTTAGGAATGTCTCTACTAATGAGTAAGGGTTTAAATAACTAAATCATTGAACTAACATAAATAACTAATATAAATAAACAAAGGAGGATATACTAATAATGAGGAATTTGTACTCACTGCTAAAATAACTTCTAAAACTAAAATAACTAAATTTGAATCCTCACAACTCAACTTGAGCCCGAGATTCAGAAAAAGATCGTTAATGGCCTGTAAAATCATAAAATGGTCCATAATCAGTAAGGAGTAACTAACAGTTTTTCTATTTCAAGATCAATCAAATAAATATAATTAACCAACATCATAGAAGAAGAACAATCATAAATAAGGATACGAGAAAACATATTAACATACAACAACAATATAGAAAATTAAATAATAAAATTAAAGTCATAAACAAAAAATATAATTATAAATTAATGGTCTAGCTCATGAATAATAATATATAAAATAACATATAAAGTCTCTCATTATAATTGCGTTAAGAGTATAGCATATATGGTTATTGTCAGGTAAATTCCTTTAGGACTCGCAAAACCCTAGTCCAAGTATCGACACATCCTCGATCTAGCAACTATTGTGGCTCACAAAAACTTGCTAGCTCTCGAACAACAACAACGAACCAACACGATTACTCTCAAATCACAAAATGGGTAGTTGGCATATATCTCCAAATTGGAAATTAAACCCTTCGGATATCTAACCTCATCATTAAATTATTGAAAAGTGATCACAAAATCACATAAGAACATATAATGTATTATTTAAATGATAACATTATAATTGGAAATTCAAGGTCACCGTAACCTCATAGTTAAAATTCTAAATGCTGCGATCAGATTCCATTTCCCATCATAAATAATTTTTTCAAACAATCATAATAAGATGACTACTTCATAATATTTATAAAGGAAAATTGACAGTTTCACAATTAAAATAAGTGACAATACATAACTCTAAAATGTTACATACAGGTCAAAACATAATTTCTAACAAATTAAATAATTTTTAACAATAAACCAATATATATATACTTCATATAAGATTATGAATAAGTCATAATCATATTAAAACAAAAAATAAACAAAAATGTAATAGTAAAGAATTATTGTAATCCCCCGTAATTTTATAAATATATTTAAAGTATATTTATAAATGATTCTCGTATTTATTTAATTAAATTTTTTAATAGTTTACTATATTGAAAGTCAAACGATTATTTAACATTTTAAATAATCATATGTTTTGTTGGGTTTGGGCTTCGAAAACTATTAAATGAGTACTTGGATTTCGGGTTAAGTTTAATTAGTTTTTAATTATGGGTTGCGGAGTTCAATCCCTTTTCAAGTTAATGATTCAACCTAATGGCCCAATTAAACCCTAAGCCTACTAGTACTTGGTTTTAGGCAAACCTATAAATACCACATTCAACTCCAAAAAATTCTCACCCTTACACTCTTATTTTCTCTCTTTTTCCTCTCACACCCGCCGGCCACTCCCTCTCTTCCCCCTCTTGTTTTCTGACGAGCACTCGCCACCGCATACAAATCTTTTTCTCTTTCTCTCCGCGAGCCAACGCCACCCATCACCCTCTTCATTTGCTTTTTACTGCGAACATTGCAGCATCTCACGCTCTTTACCTCCTTTGGCTCGTGCACCAGCAGCCACGTCACGCGCCACCCAGACACATCCTCTTCCTTTTTTTCCAGTTTTTTCTCCTTTTTTCATCCCTTTTCCTCTATATTATTTATTAATTAGAACTTTGATTTTTGATGTTTACTAAATAAAGTTAAGCACTTTATGGTTTTAATTAATAAATTTATGGTTTGTATAATTTATAATTTCAAGTTATAATTTCAAATTTAGCAAATTATGTTTAATGTGAGATTTAAACATTAAAGTATTGATTTTATGGGTTTTTAATTAGTGTTATGTTAAAGGATAATAATGATGAAACTTTATTGTTCAAAGGATCTTAAAACAAGTTTAATAACATTTTAAAATAATTATAATTGTTGTGAATTAATTAGAACATTAATTTTGTGAATGTTTTGGTATTTGGTAGGCAAAGAATTTACCTTAAGTGATTTCTAGAGTTCCTAAAGTGGCATCTCCTTTTGTCTATACAACATACGTACATGTCCTTATGTGTTAGACTAGTATCATGTCCTAAGGTTAGGAATAGTATCATGTATAGGGAACCATGTATGGTTCATGCATGGCTTTCAAATAAGGAATTACGTGTTGTCAAGCATGCTAATTGTCTATGTTTATTTATCATATTATTGAATGGATGTTTTAATTCAAGCATGTTTGGGAAGAGATACTTATTTAATAATTCATATGAGGGATTAATAAATATACTATTTATTATTGGATCATGGATTATTATATTGTTTTCCTTATGATTATTTTATTATTTCGCAAAGACCACTGACTTTTTGGGTAACTTGGAATTGAGTATCATTACGATTATTTTATTACTTTGCAATGACTGAGGGCTTTGTGGGGTAAGTTATATCTTTATATTCAGACATTTTGACTGTTGATTTTAGTCAACAAATAAATTGAGGATTTATTCTTGGTCATTTGGAGTTGTTTGATCATGATGTTTATTCATAAGATAAAAATTGGAATTAGTTGTATCCATGTTATTTGTTTGTTGTCTTTGTTAGAGTCCAACGTAACATTAAATAAAGTATTAATACTAAAAGTGAAAGTGAATAGCAATAGTTTTAGATTTGTGCACGTTTGAAATTCAGGCCTAGTATGAGCTGGAGTACTTGGTGGTAGCCCATGGCTTTTCTTGGGGCCGAATTGATCATTGTGCCCTATATCTTTTAATTAGTACCTCCCGATATCTTTGGTCATGGGGATTACGGAGTCGCACCCATAATTCATCTTCTAAATTGAAGACAAGGTTTGGTTGAACTATTCGATTCATTGACTATTTAATTTATTGATGAATTAACTTGTAGTCTTCAAGTCCAATTTCATGAGTCATTGTTTTATTATATTACTGTTGATCATGTTTTGATGCTTATGAGTATCATGATAGGTTTATGTGATTTATGTTGTTATGTATGTACTCAGCTTTGTTGATTACGTGCCTTTTTATGTGTCGATCATGGTTATGCCTATTGATCCTGTTATGACCCTAATTGGAGAGCACTCCATCAATTGAGTATTTGCCTACATGTTTGAAGAGAGTCGATGCATTGATACTCATTGGGGATTTGGGAGATGACGATGAGAGTGTGATTTCTCTTTCCCATTGCCACTTTTATTTATGCTTTGGTTTTTATGTTATTTTATGGATTGTTTATTTTAAGTTGATTAAGTTGGTTTTATACCATATTGAAGTTTTGATAATGTTTAGACGTCAACTATGGTTTAAGTATTTATTCAAGTATTTATTTAAATGTTTCCCGCTGCAGAATTTTTTGGAAGGAGATACGTTTTGACATGGGCGATAATACTTTGATAATTCTATGAGTTTAGTTGAAAAAAATGTATTTAATAAAAGAGAGAATTGTCGGGATATTACAAATTTGTATCTTGGAGCTTAATTTTTTATTGGTCTTTCGTGTCAATCTATATTTTTTAGGCGCCTATTTATTTTTACATAATTTTTTTAGTAAAAAAAGCTTCTACTTATTCATTGTCTTAATTGATTTTGAAGAATTTGAAGTACACTTTTATATGAGGTTCAAATTTTTTTTTGGGTTCGATAATTATCTTTTAGTGTTCAAAACTTTTATTATTGTTATTTCATAATTTGGTTTCTTTTAATTTCCGAAAATATTTATTTTATATATTTATTTTTATTCTCTGTATTTTGAGTTAATTTTTGAAAATTAATTATTTATTTTTGTTTGGTTTGAAAATTTTATTATTTTCGGTACTTTGGAGTATTTCCCAAAATTCTTGTAGTTTTCAAAATTTGTTTATAATTTAATTTTTGTCTTGCTTATTTATTTTATTTGAGTGAGGTGGGTAGATTAGGAAGGGCATATAGGATACAAATATCATATGTGTGCACTTAAATGTTGTGTTTAGTTGATTTCTTATCTGCTAGTCTGATCTGTTCAGCTGCTTTATGTCTGCAAGTCTGTTGAGTTAGTTTAATATTGTTTAGACTGTTCAGTACTTCTAGTCTATTCAGTTAGTCTGTTATGTTGTTTCTACTCTGTTAAGTTATTTTAGTCAGCATGCCTGTTCAGTCATCTTGGTCTAAGTTTCTGATCAACGTTTGATTGTTTAGTTGGATCATGCTTACGTGTTTGAATACATGTTCAATATTTTTCTTCCCTGAATAGTTGCTTATTTGTTTATTCATGGCTTTAAGTTATTTACTCGTTATTATTTATTGCTTGGGATGTACGCTAAGTGAGAGTATTGTTCATTGTAGATGTTTTGTTCAACAGTAGATGGACCATTAGACATGATCGATAGTGAAGTTGGCCGAGTGGGAAGCTACTACAATGCCATCATATATAGTGACGACGAGTCTGACACAGAATCTGACATTGAGAGATACACCAGTTTAGATGTTGAGTTACGTCGTCACATTTTGAGGATAGGTGTTCAAGATAGTGGTGACGAGTTGACTCGAGAGTTTGACCACGCTAGAGGACAAACCCGAAAGGACATTTATGCTTCTTCTATGAGAGCTATGATGGATAGTGACACTGAGAGTGATGATGAATTTGAGGAATATGATGAACCTTCACCTAAAAGAGCTAATTAAGAGGTTGACTCGGCCGAAGAGCAAAATTATCACTGTCATTGAGGACATCAAAGATTTTGAGGATGAGATTTTTACTTTGGAGAAGTACAAGGAAAATAAGGATAGGAACGATGATTTTAATCCATGAGTATTATTTATTTATTTTATTTTGAGATAAGTTTTGTCGAATAAAGTAGCTAAGCTACACTAGTTATTTTTAGTACCTTTTATATTAAGGAATAGGTTAGTGAGTTCTTCTTATAGATTGAAGATATATTATCGACACTATTTTTGGAGGAATAATATAATCATTTAGTTATAAGAGTTGATCAATATTTATTTTAGTACGTGAATGAGAATCATTCTATTAACTTTATATTCTTGGACATGTTCTAATTGAATCCTATTAATTTATGTTCGATGCCTTCGTAGAATGGCAAGTAGTTGTGAATCTTGACCTGAAATTAGACGTTTGAGTTTTTCATAGGATTGTCACGCAGTAGAATGGCCAACAATGATGTCATCTTAATGTCTGCTATTCGCCTTTTCGCGGAGATACTAACTCAAGAAAGAACTGAACGTCCTGATGTTGCAGGAGAGATGTTCGAGAAACTGGCTAAGGTTAAACCGCCGTATTTTAAGGGACAATCTAACCCTACTAGAGAGCTTGATAAGGGAATTCGATAAGATATTTGGGGCCGATAATGGTCCAACAGCAATTAGGGGTGTTCATAACCGGGTACCCGTATTTTTGAGTACCCGAAAATGCGGGTACCCGATTTCATGGGTAGTTATTTAGGCGACCCATGACCCGGCCCGGAAAAATCGGGTGCCCGGAATACGGGTACCCGAATTTCCGGATCGGGAATATCGGGTACCCAATAACCGGATTAAAGAAATTATAAGCAGCAATTGTTATTAAAAATTCATTTACGGCTCTTCATAATTACTTAGTCCCTGCATCTTCTTTACTTCTTCTACTGTCAAGATCTAAACTTGTAATTGTGGGTAGGAACAATGGGCAGCAAGTTCAATAACTCCATGCCTGTGCGTGACTTCATGGTTACCTAGTCCCTACATCCCTATTTCTCTAACAAAATACCAAATAATGAAGCAACAACCATCAAGTAGACACCAAACCTTATAAAAACGAGAAAGTCACTTTAATAAATTAAAGGAAGCGGGTAATCGGATACCCGCCAGTTTTTATAGCGGCCCATGACACAGCCCGTTTATTTTTCGAACATGTCGGGTCGGTACCCGGCCCATTAAAAATAGGAAAATCATAAAATTACCGCTTTTTTACACCCGGACAGCGGGGCATTTGGTCAGGTATTGAGGATCGGGTTTTCTTGAACACCCCTAACAGCAATGAAGGTAGATCAAGTCGTGATGTATCTGAAGGATGCGGCTGATCTATGGTGGAAGTAGAACAGATCTAGGATTAGTGTTGAAGCAGATTTTAATTGGGACTCCTTTAGTACTGCCTTGAGAGGAAAATTTTACCCTGCTTTCATGAGAAAGCAAAAGGCACAGAAATTTATAAACCTTAGAATGGGGAGTATGTCCATTTCTAAATGCTACAACAAGTTTATAGCCTTGTGAAGATTTGCACCTGAGGTAGTAGCGACTGAGGAGTTGAAAGCTCAGAGGTTTGAGCAAGGGTTAACTAAGGAGATCTAGTTTGGGTTAGGAAGTGAGACCTTCACATCCATGGGCATTGTTTATGAGCAAGTTGCTCATATATATGGTTTACAGTCTAGGCGCATGGTAAGAAAAATGTTGCGCTAGGAGATAAGTGAAAGGATTTCCATGCTAGTGGAAGTCAAGGGAACTTCAAGAGGAATAGAAACAAAAATGGGAATTTCCAAAGTAGGAATGACCGAGGATCTAATGATAGAGGTGTAAGAGGTGTAACAAGTTTGACCAGAATGACCGAGGATCTAATGATAGAGGATCTAATAATGATAGAGGGCCAAGTTTGAAAGGAGTTACAACTGTAAGAGGTGTAACAGGAATCACCCTGGTAGAGATTGCAAGGGAGAACTGGTTACTTGTAATTACTGTTAGAATAAGGGACACGAGAATTCAATTGCTTCACCAAGCAGAGACGGGAACATAATGTTAATGGGAACAATTGTCAAGTGAGATCTGGGTTCAATCAACCGAGCAACCAAGGGCTAGGTCGAAACCTATTGGGTCACAGAATGATTAAAAGATCTGTAGGAAGCCTACTAATGGGAACGGAAACAACAATAACAACCAGAGCAAAGTTTCGGGGAAGTTATTCGTGATGAGTCGTGATGAAACTGAAAAGTCTGTTGATGTAGTTTCTGGTACTTTTTCTATTAACTCCACTATAGTTAAAGCATTGTTTGATTCAGGAGTGGCCTATTCTTTTATTTCTTTTTTTGTTGTTAAGAGTTTAGGTCTACTAGACTTTGAAATCGTTGACTTACCTATTAATATACCTACTAGAGAGATTATTAAGTGTAGTAAGATGTTTATGGACTTACCTTGAAGATAGGAGAGTATGTTTATCTCTCCAATCTCGAAGACGTTATCTTGGGAGACATAAATGTTATCTTTGAATTGCATTGGTTCCTACAAAGCAAAGATAGACTATGAATCTCATAAGATTGAACTCGTACAACAATCCATCCACCTTTTGCTCTCTATTATTTGTTTATGTAAATATTACAAAGACTTGTTTTACGCGGTCTATCCATGAGCATTTGGATAAACTTAAAGTTAAAACAGTAAGGTTTTAACTTCAAAGTTCAATATTTTCAAAATTTTAACACTTTACAATTCTAAAATTGAAATCTTAGACGGTAAAATTTTAAGTTGAAACCTTAATATTTTAATGTAAAACTTCTTTGATTATACTATGATTCATCCATGACATGAGCCTATAAATAGCCCATCTACTCCAACAATTGCTCTCTAAATTTTTGTACCAAATTCTAATGTAGCTACATTTTATGGGAAGGGGGCTGATAATATTAATCTATGGGGTCTTGGGGCGTTTGGTGAATAGCTATTGGGTGGCTTTTGCATTGGATTTTGACTTTTATTTCTGGTCAAACATCCAAAAAAGTCTTTCGTAAATGGCTTTTGCAGTGGCTGAAAAGCCGACTTTGTTGTTTGGCTTTTCGTACTATTTTGTACTAAACATCTAGCACTAATAGCCACTTTTACCAAATATTTTTTCACAGTCAATAATTACACAACCGGTCGAATAAGCCACTAAAAACAGTCGATCAAATCTGACAATATATGAACCCAACAACCAACAGCTAACAATCACCAACCAATTGTCAAACACCTCTATCTATATAAGTATCTAATTCAAACCTCGTGTCATTTTCTAAGTCTAATTATCAGCATTTGTGCAGCCATGCAAGACCACACACTCTTTTGATGAGACATTCTACTTCAAATTTTCAAATATAACTTGGAATTCCATCAAATAAATGAAAAGAACAAGTTGCATTATCTTCTTGTAATTATATTTTTGCTTGAAACTAAAATCAACAAGAAAAACGCTCTAAGCAGTATGACAATGGAAAGTTTAACACTAATGGATCATTGGATGCTTAATTGGGGTCCATAAAATAAACATGAAAAGCCTCTTATTACTATTAGTGGGATCTTTTCAATGAGATGTGGAATATGAAGTAACCTTAATTTAGGTATGGGCACATGACCCTTTTTCAAAAATGACTTGTAAGTTGTAATAATAGTACAAAAGCTCATACTTGGAACACAAAACAAAAGACCTTCAAAATACAACATGCTCAAACTTGCCTACCCACGTCCTCTATAATCATTCATTCTATTCCAGCCAGCCATACACGTCTTTATCATCAAACTCTCCCTTTAATAATTCTTCTCAATTACCCATTAGGCCATTACATATATATCCATACACACCCCTCCAATTTCCCATTTCCTGTCTCCTTCTCAATCTCAAGAATCTCAATCATATTCCCCAAAACAACAAAACTAAAAAGTTACATACATACATTTCCCTTTAAACCCACATATTAATATTCACTTGTTCTTGATCATAATAAAAAAAAAAGGTTCTTTTAATGGTCATACTAATAAAATGTCATCAATTTGTGAAGAAGAAGCTTCAACATCATCAACATCAACACCAAAATGTGGTATAAAAGTTCAACTGGTATCGAAATCAAAGAGTGAGAGGCTACTAGAGAAGTATTTCGATGCGTTCGAATTCGATTTTAAGTATGAAGAAAGTGGGATATGGTCTCCACCAGTGAGGCGTACAGCTTATGTTGGATCACCTGGAAGAGTATTTACAGAGCAAGAAATGATGGCTAAACTTAGAGGTGTTTTGGAAGCAAGTAATGGTATTTCTAGAAGAAAAAACTCTGCTTGTTTGGATGTTTGGGGTTGTATTTCTTCATTGTTTTCTACTTTCCAGAAAAGGGTTAAGAGAAGAAGAGAACTTACATTTGGTATGTGATTATTTGAGTGTTAGTCTTCATCAAGTAAACTATGATCATTTGCTTTCTTTCTTTTTTCAAATGATTCCATTTTTTATTTATTTTAGATATGTAGGTAGATGCAGAGCAATTGGTAAGGTTAGATCAAGGTTTGTTATTATTTGAATGTAATTATATGATTTATTATGTTCACGGTTGTATATAGAAAGTGATTGTTTGCTTTTTTAAGTAAAAAATCATAATCATCTGTTACTCATGTGACTGGTAGAATTGGGGGGGGGGGGGGGAAGAAACAGTAGGTAAAAGTGGAGTAGTCTTATATGCGTACTTTAGAAGGAAATTGTGTTCCAGTATCAGTCTTATTAAATGGGTAGCTGTAAATGTTGACTAATTGCACAAAGATGAAGTCCTTTTACATGGATGTGACAAGAATCCAAGATGTTTCTTATTACTAGAATAGTAATACCGTCTTCTTTTTTCTCTCGATCTTGTTGGGTTGATCTTTAGCCAAAAACAGGCACCTTACCCTTACTAATTAGTAGTTATGTATGTGCTCCCTCCGTTTTTTTTATTAGTTACATTTTCGTCTTTAGGATCAAAAAGTGAATTCAAAGTGACGTACTAATTAATATACTTTGGCCAGTCTTCTCGTATATGTAGATGAGTAAAAAAATTATGATGTGTAATATTGTTAAATTCGTCTCAGTATATATATGTGCAATATCTTCTTTTACATTTTACTCATGAAAATGTAAGGATTTTATAGTCAGAGAGAAGTAATCAATATATGAGATCGAAATCTATTTTGATAGAGTATAAAAGTGTTCATGGGCCTTCAACCATTAACTTAACCTTTTGGTTGAGTTAGTTCATTTAACATGGTATCAAGAGCTAGTGTGACCAGAAGGTCACGGGTTCGAATCTCATCCACCCCCTTCTTTCTCAGTGGAATATCTAGCTCCAGGTATGTAGAGGCATGTGCTGCATCCACACAAGCCCAATGGGCCCTTGTGTGAGGGGACGTGATAAAGTATAAACATGTTCCTGGGCCTTCAACCATTAGGTTAAACTTTTGATTGAGTTGGTTCTTTAACATATTTGTATGACTATCCTTTGTACATGTTCATACACCCAACAAAGAAAACGAAGTTTGGCATGTAATGCCTTTGAACCTAGCAAACATAATAATCCAAATTGAATTATCCATATAAAACTTAACAGCTCAGTAATCGGAATCAAATAAATAGTATAATAGTATCGAATAAGCCCTTCCAAATTTTAGACTTCCGTTGTTTCTAAATATGCCTCATCTTAAATAGATTTGTAGTGAATAACAACTCAAATGAACAATTCGCCATCCAATTAGGACATGAAATGAACCCAATCTTAATGACTCATCGAGAACTTTAAGTTCCTTGCACTTTTTTTAAAAAAATGCCATGAAAACATTTTCATAGTTGTACAAAGTATTTGTTTATGGTTCCAACATTTGTGCAATGCGGATCCATCTTTCATTTTAGATTGTTATATGATAAGAGGTTTTTAGTGTGTCGTTAAGGTACTAAGAACTGCTTTCCAAACAATTTTTTATAAACCTAACAAGCAACTAATATGAATGTAGTATATAACGGCAAGTCAAGGGTCGAACCATATGGAAAAAGGGATTGCCTAGGTCTATTAAGTCTACATCTAGCTAAGTGAAGGATATTTGGGAGGTGTGAAGGATTGATTAACTATCAACTAATAACTAGCTAAGGAATAACAACTGACAATCAAATAAAAGATGTAAATATAAAAGGTAAACACTAGAGTTCAGGCTACTCATATGAATCCGGGTTAGGGAACAACAACCAATGCAATTACAGTTCAAAGGCGAATATCATGCAAAGTTAAGTTCTCCTCTAAGTTACTCGAGTCCTCTTTCGAATGGCCCTCAAGAATATGAATTAATCAATCAACTAAATCCTCTCTCAAATGGTATCTAGTCAATCAATTAATGGATTCAATAAGCATGGAAAACCCCTAATACAAGGATCCTCTTAATTTCTATTGTCTAGAAATTAAGTTGATTCAATGGAATGACAAAGAAATAAATCATAAACGTGATCAAGATCTATCCTAGAGTGTCAAAACACCAAGATCAATGCACAATAATCAATAGAAAACAAAATTACATGAACATGGTAATTAAGCCCTTAATTCGTACTTTTGCCCAAACTCTAGATAATGAATTACTCACTAATCATGGAATCAAAGCAAAAGAGATTAACAAAATTAAACATGATTAACATAGCAATGAAAATAGAGAGAAGAGATTGAAAGAAATATACTTGGATTAATAGTATCGAATAATCCCTTCCAAATTTTAAATTTCCAATGTTTCTAAATATGGCCCATCTTAAATAGATTTGTAGTGAATAACAACTCAAATGAACACTTCGTCATCCAATTAGGACATGAAATGAACCCGATCCGAATGACTCATCGACAATTTTAAGTTCCTTGTACTTTTTCAAAAAAAAAAATTGTCATGAAAATATTTTCACAGCTATATAAAGTATTCCCTCCGTTTAATTTTAATTGTTACAGTTTACTTTTGGAGGATAACCAAGGAAAATTTTGAAATATATGCAATGATTGTTTGGGGGAATAGATAAAGTATGAGAGAGATAACAACAAAAACTATGAGTTGTTTGGGTGTTTAATGGGAAAGCAAAATGACAATTGGGACCCAAAAATGTGGGAAATTAAAATATACAGATATGGAAATTTACCAAAGATAGTAAATGTGAAATTGTAACAATTAAAAAGAAACGTTCTGAAAAAGAAAGTGTAACTATTAAAAACAAATGGAGGGAGTATTTGTTTATGGTTTCAACATTTTTTGAACGAGGACCCATCTTTAAGTTTTAGATTGTTATACAATACGATCATTTCTTGAGTTAAATTTTGTTGTTTCAATCGGTGTTCGTCAGCATCTTAAAGATAAGGGTGTCACGTCCAAACTCTCCTTCATTCTTTAGAGTATCTGGAAAGAAAGGAATGACATAGTCTTCAACAACTGAAGACTCAACATCCATAGAATTTACCATCGGGCTACACTTACCATCATGAATGTATGGGAAATGCGTAACCATTACGATGAGTACGCCTTGAATCCGTCCAACTTGAGCCCCCTCCCTAAAACTCCCAAAAACGCCACCACACAATAACCTATTCTCATTGCTTGGTCCCCTCCTCCTCCAGGGGCTCTCAAGCTCAACTTCGATGGTTCTGTTAGAAACAACAATCCAGCAGCAGGATACATCATCAGGGATCATGTCGGTCATTTCATTCAAGCAGAAACTCACAACCTAGGTAACACAAATGTTCTGATGACCGAAGCCACGACCCTTCATCGCGGTATACTTCAGGCATCCAATTTCACAACATCGCTTCTTTTCATAGAGGGCGATAACTTACTAGTCATTAATGCAGTCAAGGCAAGTGCAACACTCCATGGTAAATAGGCAACATCATCGACGACATCAAACTTATGTTATGAACCTTTCAGGAAGTCTGGGTCAGCCACATCTATAAGGAAGGAAGTCGTGCGGCAAATTGGATAACAAACACTGGTCACTTAGTTGTAGACTCTTTGTATATTTCAGATTGGAAGTTCCGAACTCTCTGTTTTACTTTGTAATGATGGCTTAGGAATACCCCTAGAGTGGAGGGTCTCCTAACCATCCACCTTTTTCTCCTTACCTTTATAAAAAAAAAATCGGTTTTATTAAAGTTATGTACAAAGGCGCTCATTAGGTCATCTATGAATGATGTAATAAGGGCTGCTATTTTAGACTAAATTAATAGAATTTATGTTATTTTAGTTCACTTCACATAAATTCAATTGAATCCAATTAAGATTGATTGTGTTAGTTTGTTCTCATGATTTTCCCTATAATTTCAGTTCAACTTAATTTAATTTACTTCTTTTTTTTTAGTTAAGGCCTAAGTCAACTTTGATTAATATAATAAATTCATCACACATGTACCATGTTAGTCACCCTTCAATCAATCTAAGTACATGAGTAAAGTCACCCCTCAAAACAATTTGATGTTTAAAAAGAGGTATATGGGTTAGGTTCATGTTCGAGTCAAGCAATTTTACATGGGTTGAAAATGTTCATTGAAAATTTTACCCATTTATTAAACAGGTTGAAAATTTTAACCCTAACCTAACCCTTTAATAAATAGGTGACACGTACACTTATCCATTTATCTTTGATATTTTATTTTTTTATCTTAATGAATTACAATTTAAAATACTCAAAAATACATTATTTCACTATGAAATTAATAGATTTTGATTTTTCTTCTTCAAAAATGATAGTAATGAGCCATCTTGAATGTTTTCTTTTCAACCCGCTTCAAGTTATGACTAAGTAACCAATCATGGGGGAAACAAATTTTTCTTGACCAATTTTAAAATTTTATTAATATTAGTTTTTCGGGATTTTATATATGAATGAGTCAAAACAGGTTACATTTGGGTTGCAAATTTCAACATTAACCTAATCCATTTAACTAAGAGATTAGGTCGGGTCAAACACAACTGGATAATTAGGTCAAAAAACTTATTCCAAACTCATTTAATTCAGACTGAGTTTAGATTTAATTAACAGGTCAGGTCAACTTTTGCAGCAACGCCTAATTAGTCAACAATATAACAAGTTACACTAAGACCAACTCATCACACCAGAAAGATACTATGTATAACCACTAGCCATCCTTCAAAAGTTGTGTTAAAGCATGTATTTCATCTCTTTGAAATGGATAGATCCAAGCCTATGCATCATTACCAATATTTCAAAAAGATTTTTTAAGGCACCTAATGTACACAATATACATCACTCTTTTATTGAAAAGATAATTCGAAAACTTATATGAATGTTTCTTGCAATACCTTTTCTCGGTTCAGGGAACCAGTTATCTTGTCTATAAGGAAAATAAAGTGGAACACCAAAAATCAATATTAACTTCTTTTTATTCTCAATTAAATGGCGCATTCCTATTCTATAATTTTAAAAAATGCAAAACATCATAACACAAACTATCATTTATTTATATAATCTCGTTTCTCTTCTCCTCTCCAATAACCAGCTATAAACTTGTGCACGCATTGCATGTATTTGAGGCTAGTTATAAGTATTGCAAGGTATACTTTTTCTTATGTAATTTAGCTCAACATCAATTTCTTAGCATGTGAATATTTACTTGAGTTCCATTCTTATATTGTTAGGTTTAATCCTGAGTGAAACTTGCATGGGCACTGTTTTCCTTACTTGGATGCATTAATGGATATTTATGGCAAGGATAGATTATACTACTAGAAAATATGTTAAGGGTTTTGTTGATATAATGGACAATGTGGGAAAAAATGCTATGCTAATCCAAGTGATGATCAAGAAACTATTGGTAGTGGCAATGGAACTCAAATGATTCCAACAATAAAAGTGAGGGGAGAAAACATTTCTAAGTGTAAGGAAGGTGAAAGAGAACGGGATAAAGTTAATAGTTCTGAATTGGCTAGATTACGCTTGCATGAGAGACACGAATGTCCATATTCCCACAATGGCTAGTGTAACATCTCATGCGGATGTCAGCAACAAGTAGCTAAGAAGAACGAAAAAGGTGCTTCATGAACTACTTATTTTGGAAGGTGTAACTCCACAACAAGTTTTTGAAGTAGGACAAACCTTAGGCTGCATATATAACCTATCAAATTCATGATTTTTTCTAGTCATCTGATGCTCGGAAGGGCATATTTGAATGACAATAACAATGTTTAAGTCTTTAAAAGGCTAGTAATTTGTTCCAAAAACGACCAGTGGATTGCATTTGGATGAGCTTTTTTCTTTGTGAACTTTGTTATGCAAACTTGTATTTAAGACAAAGTGTTTTCTTGTGTTTGTAATTGAAGCATTTCTAAAAATTGCTATTTAAGTTCTTTAATCGACGAAATGACTTTGGAAACAAGTTTGATTATAAAGGTTAGTAAATTAAATGAATCAAGTTCAAAGTTCTAATCATGAAAATAGTTCGATTTCCTACTTTTAGAACCAAATAGTCACAAAGGAAATCGTGGGGGTATGAAATTTCCTTTTTGGAACAGACTCAAACAAATAAAGGACTACAAAGTCATCCCATTCTCCCTATGTAAACGTTTTTGGAATTTTTTTCGTTATCCTAACACAAACCAAGTGCCCATATTAGCGATGACAAACTGGGCGGGCGGGTGTAGGAACCCCCTCCCCCATACTCATACCCAAAGCTCATAGTGGGTAGAAATCTTGTATCCATGCATGACCACATCGATATGTCCCTTAAACCATCCCCATCCCCATTACCCAAGTGGATATACCTAGGCGCCCATGCCCACTTCAAATCAATATCCCTCAAACAATGAGTTTCTGTTAACTAAACCATGATAATTACTTCATACTATTTTGATTGAAATAAGAATTTCTCCATTTTATATCCTTTGATGAACCTTTTCGCCCAAAGGACTAATAAAAGTCATAGGTTTGTGTTAATACTTTCTTGGAATAATAATTATATGCAAAGGTTGTTGGGTGGGTATTGAGCGGGCGAATGTGGGGCAGGTTCATGCTCATACCCATCACCTACCAACTATGGATGACGCGTTTGACTTTTCGTACCCATATCCAGCCCACCAACCCTATACCATCCCCTTCCCAATTGAGATGTGGGAAACCCACCAAATTTTATCCGTTTGTCATCTCTACTCAAATTTTATATGTCTGCCGTCTCTACCCAAATTTTATCCGTTTGCCGTCTCTACCCCTAAAACTATCCCCCCTTCTCTTCTCATAAAAAAAAAGCAAACTTAAGGTCTGTTCTCTTTAGCTTGTTTTTAGTTTAGTTTAGTTCAGCTCTTCATAGTACTTTACTCTTTTATTTTACTACTCCTTTCAGTTCAGTTCATCTCCGTTCAGCGAGATTTAGACATGCCTTTACGGGGCGTTAGGTATCTGGGAATGAGAGTTTAGGGAGGGGATGAGGATTTGGAATTAATGAGTGATATAAAGATAAAATAATGTCTATCCCTTGTGTTGATATGGGTTGAGAATTAGGATTAAATTATCATTTTAAATACCCTTAATTACTAACTTCTTCTCTCTTTCCTTTTCATTAAGGGAAAATGTATAACTTTGCTCCTTATTTCTTATCCTACCCATAATAAATGCCCCCCATTTATTATGTTGGTGTGATAAGGGATTTTTTAATTCCATTCCCAATCCTTCCCCTACCCACAGACAAACATGAGATTTCTCATCATATATATTTAAATTCTTAATCCCTGCCCGTAAACCTAAAATCTTTACTATATACTCGAGTGTACCATGAGCATGGTTAGAGATGTCAATGGGGCAGTGGGGCGGACGTTGACATTCCTATCCCCATCCCCGCCGCATCCCCCATGGCAGGGGAAAATCTTATCCCCATCCCCGTCCCAACGGGGACACACCAAAAACTGTCCCTGACCCATCACCCGCATGGATCCCCATACCCGCCTCACCCCCGCTAGACCCACCCTAACCCCCGTCTCATCCCCGTCCCAATGCTGGTTTACTATTTTATTTGGGTCTAGAGAAACAAATGGTAAAAGTTTTAAGAAAAGATAAATTACATTAAAAATAAATTTCTTCAATACACAAAGATATAGCGGGGCGGGCGGGGCTATGGCGGGGCGAGCGGGGATGGGGCGGGGCCAATCTAACATCCACACCCGCCCATCACCCATGGTGGGTACTATTTTCATCCCCCTCCCCGTCCTATCACCCGCAAAACCTTCCTCCATCCCTGCCTAACTGGGGCGAATGCGGGGCGGGTCCACGAAACCCGCCCCACTGACATCCCTAAGCATGGTACACCCAAAGCTATTTTATTGTTCATATAACCTTGGGTGTACCATGCTTATGGTACATGTATGATGCATAATCTCCCTAAACCCCACAAACAAACGCTCCTTACAAGAAGCCTTTAAAAAGAGTTGTATATTGGGCTATAGTTTTAGTCTTTTGGATTTATGGGCCTTGGGTTGGGTTGCTCATAATGTGTGATGTGGTGGTGCCCTTTTATTTATTCATCATAAACTTGATTAAAAAGAGGAATAATTGTTAACTAGTACCTTTTAAATAGGTGAATTTGTAAATTAGTACCTTTTAAGTTTTTTTTTGTGAAATAGTACCAGAAGTTGTACAAAAACCTTAAAGACGGTACCTTTGTCCAAAATTTCGGCCATTTTGGTCAATATTTCGACTGTTGACCATTAGTGTCCCTCTTTTTTGGAGCGTGTATTACAAACATATAGAAGGAAGATGAACTTTTACTCTAAAAAAATAAGGAAAAACAATAGACAACAGCCAGAATAATTACTAACGTGGCCGGATAAGATATCGTTTTTAAGATTTTTGTACAACTTAAGGTACTATTTCATAACACAAAATTTAAAAGGTACTAAATTTACAAATTCACTTCTTTAAAAAATATTAGTTAACAATTTATCCTTACAAAGAAAAGAAAAGTACTTCATTTTCATAATGAAAGGGGTCCAACTCCAACCCCAGTCGACAGCAGTCTCACCCATTTCTTCCTCCGCAAAATATAACAACAAAAGTAAAGAAGCGGCGTTCCGGCATAGATTTTTCTTCCGAAAAAGACTGAAACGCGGGTTATCTCACATAATTCATTTTAAATTCCCCATTTCCAAACTTTTTCCTTTTCCGTTAACACATCTACTAAATTCATTCTCCCTCCCCCTAAATTCAAAACACAAAATTTGCTCTACTTTTTTCACATTAGAAAGCAGAATAAATAAAAAGAGAGGAACAAACTATAATAGCAGAAAATGGCTGGTTACAGAGCAGAAGATGATTATGATTACCTATTTAAGGTAGTTTTAATTGGAGATTCAGGTGTTGGTAAATCAAATTTACTATCAAGATTCACTAGGAATGAATTCAGCCTTGAGTCTAAATCCACCATTGGTGTTGAGTTCGCTACTCGCAGCTTGAATGTTGATGCCAAAGTCATTAAAGCTCAGATTTGGGACACTGCTGGCCAAGAAAGGTAACTCTCCTCCAATTTTGCTTTCTAGTTAATTTGCTGAATTTTGGAATTATTTGTTTCTATAATATATGTGTTGAGTTTTGGAGATCTGGTTTGATCTGAGCTGTGCTGGAATCATTGTAGTGTAGGATTTGAATTTGATTTTGAGGAGATCTAAGTTCTTCAAATGCAATTATGTTATTCTGCTGCATTGCAATTATAGTTTTGGATCTAAGACAACTTACTTTTGTGTATGATTACGATTTTTAATTATGAACTTAAAGAGGAGAATGCTAGCTCAATTATTAAGGGCATGTTCTCTCCGGCTTATTTTCAGTTCAACTATTGACAATACTTTTACTATCACATTTTAGCATCCCTTTCAGTTAGTTCAGTTCAACTATTTTTAGCCGAGGAGAACAAGCCCTAAGTATCATGTGCCAAAGCTCAATAATTTGATTTTTTTATGGATAAGGCTAGGTTCTTCTGTGTCACTCAGGATCTGATACTAGTGTCGCGTACTCTACTAGACATCAATATTGATCATTTGAGGGAAGTTTTGCATGTTTTTTGGTCCATTATGAAGGATAATTATGTCAAACTGCGGAGTATATATCTAATATGAGCAGTTAGGGTAGAATGAATGGACCAGATATCCTAGGTGGTTTCTTCATGTTTAACTTGTGTATTAGTTTGATCCTATACATGTTTCGATAGGTTTAAGGCTCACACAAGCCGAAGTGCGAAAATCAAATGCTCCTCCTACGTCAAACCAACCAGAAAAATATAAGGTCAAGTAGATTTAGAGAAGTCAAAGGTCATGTAAACAATTTACAAATGAACTTTTCTCATTTGGGTTGTATGTTAGTACAATATTAGACTTTGATATTCCCGTTTGGCAGTGATGCTCTTTCTTCATTCCTTTTAAAACTCAAATGTTTTATTTTTCTTTTCGCATTCAATTTTGATGTAGAACGTGTTTTTCTACAACATATATAAAAGCTAATTGTGTGAAATAAAATAACACTTTTCTCAAAGAGATTTTGTGTCTTTAACTATTTATTTTTAAAAATGGTGTGTGTATAAAAATTATGATGACTTCATTTGCTAAATACTAGGTGTTTTTTTTAACAATCTATTCTTTTATTCATTTCGGTATAAATTTTAAAAAGCATTAATCTTTTCAGCAGAGTATTGGTACTTGAAATATGATATGGACTATATTTGGACGCCTCCCCCATGAATGGCAAGCATGTCTTTTCTAGTTACTTCTAGATGTCCTTTCCCGTTCTATAATAGTACAAACTCTGCAGAACCTTAGATGTTGGATTTGGATTCCCTATCTGTGGAGAGACTCGTTTGTGATTTAGATGCTGGTATTATGTTTAAATGCAAATAGAGCAATCAGTTTTGGTTTGAATTAAATTACAAATTCGTTAGAAGTTCAACTTGCTGCTTTTCTATTTACCACCACTTATAACACATCATTTTTCTCGAATGCTTAGTCAATATTAATTGATAAAAGGAAAGAAAGGTAGCAGGGGTCAGTGTCATCCTTCTAGTCCTTTCTTGCCTTTACTATCTGCTTGACTGGGTATGTTATTGTCATATATCAATGGCAACTACCCAGTATAAAGTTGTCTTATGTATTGAAGTTTGAATGATATATGCAAGTCCTTAAACTGAAATATGCTGTTAATTTCAAAGATGAAAGCAAATTTGGTGTGCTAGCAGGCGAATTGAAAGAGAGATAAAAGGGTTAAATACCTGGTTTTGTTCTTGTCCGGGTATTGGACAGTGTCTTTAGGGGAGAATAATTTAACAACTAGTTAATATATTCAATGACGAGGCTTTGAAGAGAGTGCTTTAAACGAGTGAGGGTGATATAGTCACCGGGTTTGTCCCCGGTGCCGAGGAAAAACGGAGAGAAAGCGCCGGCCACCAATGGAGGAGGCGGCAGCGGTGATAAATCGCCTGTCATGGCGGAAAGTGAGGGAAGAAAAAAAAATTATTTAGGGTTAGGCTCCGATACCATGAAAAGAGAATAATTGAGAGAAATAATGATATGTGTTATCATTAATGACCGTCAAAGCCTCCCTCAAAAAAAAAATGACTGTCAAAGCCGGTATATATATTTACAAGTATGGAAGATTTCGAAAACTTATCTTTACAATGATAATATTTCCTAAGATAAACAATTTCCTAGAATATCTCCTTAATTATCTCAGCAGCTTTTGTGGATGGATTTGGACTGGCTAATGTCCTAAGTATATCTCAGTATGTTCTTGCATATATGTTGTGCGGAAGCGTGGGCGTAAGGATTACTAGAATCATTGCGGACAAAAGAATAAGACCCTCTCTCACAAAATAGAATTGTAATGCAAAGTATGACAAGAATTGAAGGGGATATGAACAAGTTTTTGATGAGGAAATTTAAATTTTCTCCCCTCAAATAATATTATATTATTGTATTCAACCTCACAACAATAATACAATCCCTCATTTTGTGTTAAAGTTTAGCCTAAAAGACTCTTCTATTTATAGCTAAACATAACCATAAACCTTTTAGGAAAAATACTTGCTCTCCAAGTCTAATTTCCAAAAGATTGCCTACCAAAATCTATCTTATTCCCTAATTACATCAACCTCTAGTAAATAGGAAAAAGATAGAAATAGGAAATAAATAAAATAACAAATAAAATAAATAAAGAAATAAATAAAGCAACAAGATAAATAAAGCAACAAACTAGCGATCAAGAAAACAACTCCGCGCACTTAGCAGGGGCTCGCGGCCCGCGACGAGCACCGCGACCCGCGGTGGGGGCCGCGATCCGCGCTCACCGCGGCAAAATTCCGCGCTTCGTCTGCTGCTCCGCGAGTCGTGTTCTATCTACAAAAGTTCGACGCTTGGTTTTTTGCTCCATGTTAACACATTGTGATTGTTTTCCCGACAATTCTCCCCCTCAAGCTCAATGTGTTACACGTCTCCCCTTGAGCCAAAATCCCTCCATGCTCCATCACAAAGTGATTTTTCTCTTTCCTCTCTCCATGCATGATCACCACCTCCGCATTGGTAACCATTAGAAGTCCATTGCGCATATGAATCTCATAACCCAATTTATCTAACCTTCCTAAAGAAATTAGATTCCTTCGTAGCCTTGGGACATGTCTAACCTCCGCTAAAGTTGCAACATGGCCGTTTTGGAGCTTGACCTCCACAACACCGACCCCCTCAATCTTCACCTCCTCTCCACTAGGCAAAGAGACATGTAATCCTTCAACATGCTCATAAGAACTAAACCACTCTTTCTTAGAACACATGTGTTGGGAACATCCCGAATCTAAGATCCATTCCTCCTCATGACCTTTTGATTCTTCCACCATAAGACACATATCCGCTTCATTAACGGCAATAGAAGTAACACCACACCTCACCCTCTTCAATGCTCTCAAGTCCTCTTTGTACTTAGAACACTTCGTTTGAATGTGTTCATCCTCCTCACAGTACCAGCAATTAATGTTGGTGTTGTTTGCCTTCTTCTTGCCCTTCCTCTTGCCTCCTTCAGCTACTAACCCGACTTCTTCATAGCTTGACGATGCTCCTTGCCTCATGAACCTCTCCGCCTCGATTAGGGCCACCACAGTGTCGTCCAAAGCAATAGTAGTCTTCCCAACAAGCAAACTTGTAATAACAGGGTTATACTTCTTGGGAAGAGACGCCAACAAAAATATTGCTTTGTCCTCCTCCTCAATTTTCACATCCAAACTCGCCAATTGGGTGATCAAGTCATTGAACTTATTTAGATGATCTTGTAGCGATGTCCCATCCTCCATCTCGAGAGCGTAAAGATCTTTCTTCAAGAGTAACTTGTTGGCTAAAGACTTTGACGCATACATCTTTGTCAATTTGTCCCACAAATCTTTTGGAATCGTTTCATCCAACACGTTGTACTTGATTTCTAGCGCAAGAGATAATCGAGTCGTGCTAGTAGCTCGAAGTTGCATATCCTCCCACTTGTTTTTATCCAGCTCGTCCGGTTTCTTATCCAACAAGGTTTTGTGAAGACCCTGATGAATAAGAACATCCTTGATAGTACTTTGCCACAAGGAATATCAAACAAATCTACTTTGTATTTAGTCTTTAAATCTTCCATTGCACGAAACTAACCTATAGCTCTTGATGCCACTTGTTGTGTGGAAGCGTGGGTGTAAGGATTACCAGAATCGTTGTAGACAAAAGAATAAGACCATCTCTCACAAAATAGAATTGTAATGCAAAGTATGACAAGAATTAAAGGGAATATGAGCAAATGTTTAATGAGGAAATTAAATTTCCTCCCCTCAAATAATATTATATTATTGTATTCAACCTCACAACTATAATACAATACCTCAATTTGTGTTAAAGTTTAGCCTAAATGACTCCCCTATTTATAGCTAAACATAACCCTAAACCTTTTAGGAAAAGTACTTGCTCTCCAAGTCTAATTTCCAAAAGATTGCCTACCAAAATCTCTTATTCCCTAATTACATCAACCTCTAGTAAATAGGAAAAAGATAGAAATAGGAAACAAATAAAATAACAAATAAAATAAATAAAGAAATAAATAAAGCAACAAGATAAACAAAACCGGCAACAAACTAGCGATCAAGAAAACAACTCCGCGCACTCAGCAGGGGCTCGCGGCCCGCGACGAGCACCGCGACCTGCGGTGGGGGCCGCGATCCCCGGTGAGCCTGCGGCAAAATTCCGCGCTTCGTCTGCTGCTCCGCGAGTCGTGTTCTATCTACAAAAGTTCGACGCTTGCTTTCTTGTCTATGTTAACACATTGTGATTGTTTTGCCGACAATATAGCTGCTACATCTGTATCTATGTGCCATCAGTTTTCTTATGACTTTTTAACATGGACAAGGACCATTCAGGAGTAGCTCCCATGTTGTACCAGCACCCTCATTGATATACACTGCCTAATTCTTGATATGTAGTTGAAGTTAGGCCTTGTTTCCGCGGAAGAGGTGTCTCTTCTACTATCTGCCTATCTTAACTTTTATAAAGCCGTTGGGGATTCTATGGCATTTAGCGCCTCAGCTTGGTTCTTAGGTCATTAGGAAAAGAGAAGTTTTACCGGCTAGTACTTAATTCCAAGGCTAAATGCATACAGGTATTGTTGTGGAGCTTTGAGCCAAATCAAACATAATTATAATGTTGGACTTTTAATATTTTGGTATGGTTTATTTTAAAATTCATAAAGTAAAAGGAAGGCTGAAAGCATAGGCAATAAAGGTTCTTATTCAGTCTTTCTTAAGGGATTTAGCCCATTGCTACCTCTTTTGTTTCTAATCAACTACCACTGCTTGAGATCACCACCACATATGGACTTATCCATGTGCTGAGCCTTATGCAATCTGGGGGCTAGTCTGGAGCCCCTCTATGTCCTTGCACAGGTATTAAGAGTCTTCTTTTGTGGTTCAGCTTGGGATTTAGAATGTTGAGTTGAAGTGCCAAATAAACACGACTATGGAGGCTGTTAATTTGTTTTTTTTTTATAGATATTGCAAACATTTGTCGGGAGTTTATACATGATTGTGATCAATTTCTTTTGGCATTTTCTGAATATATTGTTTTATGTTTGACCTTTTTGACAATTTGTTACTATCTTGACTTTTCTTGTATATTGTGGACCTACAACTTGTTTGTTTCTGGGGATAAGCACAAGGAGTAGGGATTTCAAACCCCACTTTCTTCTTATCCCTTGTTTGTGTAAGGGGACTTGTTAATTTTGCTAAGATAACCCCACCACAAAAATACCAAGGGGGGAGAAGGGGCAGGTATAAGGGATGGGGGTAAGGAGTAGAGTAGAATAGAATAAATTACCCTTTAGTGAATTGAAAAAGGTAGGGAAATGAGAAAAAGTTTGTCACGGTAACTAGATAATTTTATCACTTATCCCAGTCTTATACGCAATCCATACAAAATAATGGATTGGATAAATCTATTTTTATCCCATTGTCAAATCCCTATCCTAACCTTTATACCTATCGATAGCCCCATGAACATACCAAACACTTCGTGGTGTGGTCGCTGAATGTTGGATCAAGGGATTTGGGAAAGCTATGTACATGTGACCTATCTTTCTCTTACCTAAGAGCCTTTTAGATGCACTTCTAGTGAGATAGAAGAAGTTTTATTCCTTCTTTTGGAATTTCGAAATCCAAAGGTGTGAGCTCGCAACGGAAATTTAGCTTCTAATAGGTGATTGGGAAAATCTCAAAATGGTACCTTTTTGCCTTTGACTTAGCTCGGTGATACACAAATTTTAATTGACTTCTATGGATGGCCCTATATTTATGACGCCTAGAATGACTCCTAGGTTAGAGTGAGCTTAGCGTTAATGAAATGTTAACTTCTAAATCTTTCATTTAGATCTTTGAAAAGAAGGAAAAAGAATTTGGTCGTAATTAAGGAGTAAAACCCGAGAGGTACATATTTTTGCAAATCTATATACTTTCTCCGTTTCTAAATAAGTGACACATTTGCATAGTATTTACTATTCACAGTTTAGACTTTGATTAGCTTTGGTGATTTACATTTTAGGAAAAACATAGTAATGTGGGATCTTGTTACATTCGTCTTAATGTGAATTTTTTTGATATCAACTTTTTATAATTTTTACTTATTGATAATTGTAGATATTAATGGTTAAAATAATGCCTTAGCAAACGTGAAAAGAAGAAGTGTGTCACTTATTTAGAAACAGCGGAAGTATATATTAAAAAGCGTAAGCACGGATTACAATCCGTCACGTGTCACTCTCCCTTCTCATAAAAAAGTGCAAATTGTCCATGAGAAGCTTCGTACTCGCGACCTTGAGTATGGAATATAAATGCTCCAACCATTGCGCTACTACATTATTGTTGCTTCTTTTATCATTTTTAATAATCATAATCATATCATGTTTTCAATAAAAAACAATAATTAAATTACATTAAATGCATTTATGAGTAATACTAATTTATAAGTTTTTATTAATCTTTTTCTACAACAAAATAGTTGTCTTAAAGTACTAAAGTGGGTTCGAGGTTGTAAAAAAAAGTACTAAAGTATAATACTTATAAATCCCAGAGCATGGCCTGGGTCTAACTACTAGTATGAAGTAAAACACGAGCATCCCAAACCACAAAGCTATGACCTCCTCTGTTCATGTTATTAATACTTGTATCACCTTTCTTCCACTATTTCAAAGTATGGTTTTTTTTTTGTCAAAAATGAAGTTGGATCCACTTCTTGTAAACCCATCAGAAAATGACGAGTTTGATGATTCAATGCTTGAAGCTCAACTTGATGAAGGATTGAGTAACACCGTCTTAAGATTGGAAGTGATTCAATTGAATTTGATGGAAACTCAAATTAATAACTGATTAAAAATTTGGTACAAACTCGTATGATATTTTGAATTTGAAGCAAACTCATATACAACAACTACTACTACTACAACTAAGCCTTAATCCCAATTTAGATGCAAATTTGGTACGAACCCAAATGATAATTTAATCCAAGTCTTGGAGTGGAAACACAAGTAATAATTCAGAAAGAGAAGAAGAAGCGGAGAGAGAAAGCTGACAAAAAACTTTAATTTGCATGGATGTAATAGATGCCAAGAAAGATTTATTAACAATTATGAGAAAGTTGAATCTTAGTTAAACTTGTCCACATGCTACATAGTGTATAAAACTCATTTGGAAGAATACAAATTCCAGTTAAGAGAAACTAAAAAATTTCCCTAATTCTCCCTAAACATATTTTTCAAGATGACAACCTCTTTTTTTCTTTATTTTATTCCTAGGGCAATCAACGTTTTGCAATACCAATTAATTATTGGTATTAATTTTGAGAAAGTATTCCATGACACCCAACACATCCATTAGAGAAAATTTATCAAAGACAAGTACCAAAGAGCAAGGAAAAACAGCTCTATTAGTATTTACGACTTGTAAAACCATTTTTTTTTTAGGATTTAAATGAAAGAGCTAGAAGTAAACAATATGTTAACCTTATGCCCATTGTAATTAGTATTGGGTAGTATGGGTACCACATAGAGGCCTATTAAATTTTTGTGAAAGTATTGGGTCAGACCGTCTGACCCAATCTTACTGTCAGACGGAGCCGTCGCCACCGCTATTCGATTGATCTCCGGCGAATCTCAGCTTCTACGGCGACTGTCAACCGCAAGCATTTGCTATCAACAAAAAAATCAATGGGAAGAGAGAAAAGAAGTACCCGACATCATCGCCATAGAGGCGATTGATAAGAACATCACCACGGAGATTACAGATGCGGCCACGGCATCTTTGAATCACTTTATCTAAATTCACCCCCAAGAATTCAAACCTGCAACTGTCCGAGAGATTCAACTGAGATCTAAAGTTTCCAATGACTCAAATTTGTGGGGTTAGTGTTGCATTTAGTTTCAAATGATACAGAACTTGGGGGTTAATGGATTGAGCATAAGAAATCAAAGTACAAATGGGATAATCACCCAAATTTTATGCTCAAATTTGTGTGCTGCTGATGGTCTGATTGTTATGTGAAAGGGGTTATGCGACCATAATTGAGATATTAAACAATGTCATGAAACTGAAGATGATAAAAGGTATGTTTTTAGTTATTCTTTTTTCATTTGCTTTTGAATTCTTTTCAGTTAGAGGTTGAATGAAAGAATAAGAAAACTAAATGAAAGGATAATATAAGTAACTGAAAACTAATTTGCTTTCATTTAAAACTTGTTGTATTTCATTTACTTAAGTTTTGTTTTCAGTTAGAATAAAACAAGTAAATGAAACAATAAGATAACTAACTGAACTTAAAAGACATCCAATTGAAAGAAAAATATCGACTGAAAAAAAATTGAAACCAACTGAACAAAAATTAAAACCAACTGAAAAAAAATTGAAACCAACTGAACAAAAATTGAAACCAACTGAAAAAAAATTGAAACCAACTGAAACAACAATGAAACAAAAATGAAACCAACTGAACAAAAATTGACACCAACTGAACAAAAATTGACACTAACTGAACAAAAATTGAAATCAATTGAAACAAAAATAACACCAACTGAAACAAAAATGAAACCAACTGAAAGTCGTCCGACTAAATGTTATGGTCGGACGTGTCTGACCCAATACCTTCTCTAAATTTTTTGGACAAGTCAAAAGTAAAGCAGAAGGGTACTAAACAGATATCTCATATTAGTCATATATATAATATCAATTATATGTTAAGTATATTCTAGGATAAAATAGATAACAACTCTGAAAAAATATATGTACACATGGAATACTTTCTTAATTGATATTTTAGACTTTTGTGATATAATTTCTACATTTATAATGTCCTATGACACAAGTAATGAATGGTGTTAAAAATACACCCTTAAATAAACAACTGAATACATCGTTAAAAAATAAACTCCATTCATTTTTTTCTTATTCATATCCTTTTATATCTCTGATCATTTCTATAATTCTCCACCTCGTTCATAATTTGAAAACGTATTTAAATTTTGGACAAACAAATTGCATCCTATGTTTGCACCATTATGACAATAATAGCCTACACAGCCTTTCGTTATCGTCCATGTAACACCTAACATTAAATAATACTTAGCGATTCCAAGCAATTCGTATTACAACCTTGGTCACATGTTTGGAGGGTTCTCGTTAGGATATACCTTCATCATGTTCATGAGAGATATATTACTTACGTTTGTTACCTCGTATTCAAAATGATAGCTAACATCAATATGCTTAGTATGAGCGTGATGATGGGTTGCACTTTGGCTATCACAACTCATACTTACACATTTTTACTGAATTCCCGAATCATATAGAAGACCTCATAGCGATACTGTTTCCTTCACTCCTTTTATTAGCTCCTAACTAACTAGAGCGCCGTGTGTTGTAAACACATAATTGTAGTATAAGTCGTTGTCTATTTGAATCACGAGAATCGATAGTATGTGTAACAACGTAAGCACTAGAGAAACCATCTCATTTCAAAAACACCCTCTTTATGTGGTAATCCTGTGGACATGAGCGTAGCGTTATACTTTATACCATCCAGTAAGCTCCTGTTTTATTTTGTACACCCATAAGCCAATAGCAGTCTTTCCCACGAGCAATATCGGTTATGGAACTATAATGCATGTTCTTCTTATAAAGAGATTGCATCTCTTCCTTTACGCAACTAACCAACTATCTATATCCTTAATTTTTAATAGCTTGTTTTAACTTGACTGACTTATATTGTGATCCAAACTTGTGAAAGGTTTTTGTAATTTGTCTTTGGCCTAATGGTAGCCAATGTTGTAAATTATTCTCATGAATCTCCTCATGATGAAGCTCGATCTCCCCCTCATTTGATCTGAATCTGGTTTGTCTCTAGATTGTATCTCCACCACTCTAAGTCCTTATATCACCATTAGTTGCACCATAACTTTTAATAAAGCTACCATGAATCTTTTATCAAAGGTCACACCCCGGGTAAAACTTAAAGTCTTCTATACACCAAATATGATATACCTTAATTCCTTTTCTATACCCCCACACATATTTCTTTTTTAGCTCTTTCATCAAGCTTGTTGTCTTTGATGTGATATTAAGTTGGCGCCCAAAGACTTTAAGTTTGACCACACTCTTAAATAACAATTTGGGGGTCGAATTTTTGCATAGCGCAGAATTAAACTGCATACAACTTGCCTTCACAAGCATTGATTTAGTCTTTCTCCTTTTGCATTCTTTGATGAGCCTTTTCCAACCTAGAGAAGCCAAGGATTACCCTAAGTACCTTACAAACCTCAAGAGTGTTGTGTTTTGTTTTGAATCATAGCTTACCGCTTTTGATTGCATGAAAATGTCGAATACCTCAATTTTATGCTTAATGAAGTGAATCCAATCTTATCTATAATAGTTATCGACAGATATAACAAAGTACCTAGGATTACCCTTAGAAGTAACCTTATTTGCCCATAAAGAACTTTACATACACACAATATCAAGAAAACTCTATTTGTGGATTCTTATGTTCTTCGACAAGCCTACTATCTTATCACTAGAAGAGGATAAAGATTTTCTTGACAAATCCCCTACATCATTACGAAGGAACCTAGAACAACTTTTGAAACACCATCTTTCATGACTATTTTGCAAAATCCAAGAGAATTAAGGTGCCAATTTGTGATGGAGGCTATTATTGTTCCATCATGTATCTTGACTTTAGTAGTATCTAATCCAATAGCCTTGCATCATTTCCCATCAAAACAATGTTACATCCAAACGTTGGTAAATTGTAAACCATTTCATATTCGGTCGGACACATATGGTGTGATGCTACTTAGTACTTACCACGTATCTCATTACATTGATTTGCAACGGTGTGTAAATAATCATCCTCGTCATTTGAGATAAATTTGCCTCTTGTTTATTGTGTTTTTGAAGTAGTTCTGGCCAATTGGCTTTAAAGTGTCCAAGCTCTCCACATTTGAAGCATGGCCTTTCTGCAAGAGATATAGATTTCGTTCTTTCATTTGTCCTTCCTATGGGTTGAGTTTGTTTTCTTCGCTAGTATAAAACATTCCTCGTGTACCAGCCTTTCCGCTAAACATGATGTTCTAGTATCGTCCAATGTTTATTCTTTCAATTGTCCTTCCTATGGGTTGAGTTTGTTTTCTTCGCTAGTATACAATATTCCTCTTGTACCAACCTTTCCGCTAAACATGATGTTCTAGTCTCGTCCAATGTTGGAGTATCACCTACAAGTATCAATTTTAGGATTTTAGCAATGAAAGTAGTAGCTTGAGTATGTTCATATATATCCTTTAAGTTTATTGATTTACTATATGATTCCATCAAAGTTATTGATTTACTTACGGATTGAGCTGCCTTCGTCCATCTTGCATTATACAATTTGGATGTCACATAGTTTGACTTTGATTCGTTAGTCTTGTCAAGTTGGTATCTAATTTTGCCACACACAAAAGTTGTTGCTTCTTCATTCGCCAAGAACGCAACATGCCTTTAGGCATAAAATTATTTCGTTCTAGCTCTTCCCAATCCTCATCCTTTATATCTCCCGATTTTTGTTCTTTTCACAACACGCTGTATGTAATTCTTTTGTAGTTAACAAAAATTTCATTTGCATTCTCAAATACGAAAAATCAATTTTCCCTTTACAACATTGTATCTCATATTTCCCAAACAGTTTTACTAGTAGTAGCTATTATTGTAAAAATTTATCAAATTTACAATTGCAAAATTCGACGTTTTCTCTAATATCAATTGTTGGAGTTCATAGCCAAAATTTAGCTTCAAATAGAAAATGTGAAACAGATATCTGACAATATACATATAATGACAATTATGCTGCCTATATTTTGAAATAAAATAGATAACCACTACAACAACACCACCACCACCAACTAAGCCTTATTCCCAAAGTGATTTGGGGTCGGCTAACATGAATCGTCAACTGAAACCGTTGCCAAAGGAGATGACATCGACAAGAGTGATAAAAAGTTTTTAAAAGGGTTTAACTTTTAAGAATTTTTAAAAAGTTTTTGAAAACAAGGTTTACACAAAAAGTTCTAAAATAGGTTTTCAAAAGGTTTTAATACCAACACTGTTGAGAAAAACAAATAAATGCAGTAATCACACCCCTTCCTCCACATGGATACTGCCCCTCCACCCACTTCTATCCAACGTCATGCTCTCATCAATCCCAAGTAGCCTCATATCACTTTCAATTACCTTCATCCAAGTGATCTTAGGTCTTCCCCTACCCCTTACAATTTTGTTACCCCTCCACTCTTCAATTCTTCTCACCGGTGCATCACCTGATCTCCTTTTCACATGACCAAACCATCTTAACCGATTCTCCCTCATCTTTTCTTCAATGGATGCAATTCCAACTTTTTCTCGAATCACCTCATTTTGTAATCGGTCCTTCCTTGTGTGGCCACACATCCACCGCAACATACGCATCTCCGCCACGTTCATCTTATAAACGTGGCATTGTTTCACCGCCCAACATTCGGTGCCATATAACAAAGCAGGCCTAATTGCCGTACGGTAGATCTTTCCCTTCAATCTTTGGGGAATGCCAGAATCACAAAGGAACCCGGTGGCTCTTTTCCACTTTAACCAACCCGCGTTAATTCTATGAGCCACGTCTCCATCCAGTTCTCCATCCTTTTGGAGAATGGATCCAAGGTAACGAAAGATGTTCGATCCTTAGACCACTTTGCTATCCCAAGTGACCGCCCCTGCCACGTTGATTGTAACCCCACTGAACTTGCACTCCATGTACTCCGTCTTACTTCTGCTCAATCTAAAACCACGGGCTTCTAATGTATCCCTTCACAATTCCAACTTACTCTCAACACCTTCCTTTGTCTCATCAATCAACACAATATCATCCGCAAACATCATACACCACGGTATATCATGTTGAATTGACCTCGTTAGTTCTTCCATCACTAAAGCAAAGAGAAAGGGGCTAAGTGCAGAACCTTAATGCACTCCGATCGTAATAGGGAACTCTTCTGTCCTCCCCACCGTAGTCCGCACACTCATAGTTGCCCCCTCATACATATCCTTGATGATATCTATATATTTTTGTGGGACGCCTTTTTTTGCCAACGCCCACCACAGTATTGTTCTTGGTACTCTATCGTATGCCTTCTCCAAATCAATGAAAACCATATGTAGATCCTTCTTCCTATCACGGTAATGTTCCATTGTATGTCTCATGAGGTGGATGACCTCTATAGTCGATCTTCCTAGCATAAATCCAAATTGGTTCTTCGATATCTTCACATGTTTCCTAAGTCTTTGTTCAATCACTCGTTCCCAGAGTTTCATCGTATGAATCGTTAGTTTGATTCCTCGGTAGTTGGTACAATCTTGTACATCGCCTTTGTTCTTATACAAAGGAATCAAAGTACTCTTCCTCCACTCGAATGGCATTTTGTTGTGTCTCCAAATCATGTTGAAAAATGTTGTCAGCCATTCGATTCCTCTCCCCCCTAAACACCTCCAAACTTCGATAGGTATGCCATCTGGCCCCGTAGCTTTCTTCAATCCCATCTTTTTTAATGGTGCAACGACTTCTCCCTTTTGAATCCTCCTTATAAACTCTCAGTTTAACATACTTGGCGGGATGTCCCCGATGTCTTGTGCGTTATCACCATTGAACAAAGGTATCAAAGTACGTCCCCCATCTATCCTTTATCTCCTCATCCTCCACAAGCATTCTTTGGTCCACACCCTTCACGTATTTTACCTTTCTTATGTCTCTTGTCTTCCTGTCCCTCATACGCGCTATTCTGTAGATGTCTTTTTCCCCTTCTTTCGTATATAATCTTGCATAAAGCTCTTGGTTTACCTTTGCTTTAGCTTCCCGTACTGCCTTCTTGGCTTCTCTTCGAGCCTCCTGTACTTCTCATAGTTCACATCGCTTTTATCTTTTCCCAAAAGTTTATAACCTTCTCGTTTGTTTTTTATCACTTGTCTCACCTCCTCGTTCCACCAAGACGTGTCCTTACTCGATGGTGCAGTTCCTTTAGATTCTCCAAGGACCTCTTTCGCCACTTCCTTTATACTAAGTTCTATCTTTGTCCATGTCGAATCTACGTCCATTTTCGTGTTACAAGACCAAATATCTTTACTAGCCATCTTAGCTAGGAAATTCTCTTTGTGCTCCCGTTGGAGCTTCCACCACTGGATTCGCGACTCCACATTGGGTCTTCGCTTTCTTAAAGACTCCCTACCCCGGAAATCAAGTACGACTAGTCTATGTTGGGTGGCTGCGCTCTCACCCGTTATCACCTTGCAGTTTATATAACTCTTCCGCTAAGCATTCCTTACTAAAAAGAGGTCAATCTGACTCGCGTTACTTCCATTCCTATACGTCACAAGGTGACATTCTCTTTTCTCAAACCAAGTGTTCATAATACTAAGATCATATGCTAATGCGAAATCCAAGATACCACTTCCAGCTTCATTTCTCTCCCCATACCCAAAACCTCCATGAATGCTCTCAAAGCCAACTCGACTAGTGCCCACATGTCCATTAAGATCCCCACCAATGATCAATTTTTCACTAATAGGCACTCGTTGCACAACCTCCTCTAAATCCTCCCAAAATTGTTGTTTAATAGATGCTTCCAATCCCACTTGAGGCGCATATGTGCTTATGATAGTCACCGCCTCCCTCCCTAAAACTAGCCTGATACTCATAATGCGGTCGCTCTTCCTCGAAATTTCCACCACATCATCAATATATTCCTTATCAATAATGATGCCTACTCCATTCCTACTCTTATCCTTTCCGGAGTACCAAAGCTTATAACCCCATGGGGCTAGTTCTCTCGCTTTTCCACCAATCCACTTGGTCTTTTGAATGCACATTATGTAAATCTTTCGCCTCCTCATAACCTCCACCACCTCCGCTGATCTTCCCGTCAAAGAGCCAATGTTCCATGTTCCAAAGCGCATCCTACTACCCCTACCACTACCACTTCCCTGGACTAGCTTCTTTACCCGCACCCGTCCCTAATGCGGGAATTCTTGCATATTGACACCACCCCCGGGCGACGGGATGGCGCGCCGCTTCCGGGCGACGACATAGCAACCCTTGCATACTTATCACTACACCCGGGTTTTGTGAAGTGCAGCGCGTCGCTGAGTAGGGAACGCCCCCCACGTTTTTCATTTGTCGATTCATGTCATGATATGGGGCTATGTTTTACGCTGGCCGCCCCAAACCTACCGCAACTCTCCGCAAAATAGATAACCACACTGAAGAAATTCTTCATATAACTAAAAATCTTTCTATCTTTCTTAGATTATATTCTAAACTTTCGTGATGTAAAACATTTCCGCGTGTATGATGCTCTATGAGAGAATTATTGAATGGTTAAGAAACTTGCATTGCTACCAGCTACATAAACAACGGAACACATTGTTTGAAAAATAAACTCTATTCTTTTTTCTTTGCATTTTCTTATCATCTCTGTTTATTTCTCTCATCTTTTCTACACAAAGTGATGATGGAAGGGGATTATTCTTCATAAGATTACTATTTACTCAGACTTCATGTATGTTACTTTCTTAGGTTCCATGTTACTAGGGCTCTTCGTTTTATTTTACCCCAAGACACTCCGATTTGGTTATAGATGTTTCAACACTTCATTTTGCGCCAAAATCATGTTGAAGTTTCATAAATAGATGAGTTATTATTGTCCAACATGGGTACCCGAGTCGGAGTAATATGAGTGTGACATGCTTTTACTTATGTTGATGATGTATAGGCTTCGTTACTTGCTAGTATTTGCTAATCTTATTAGCACACATGTTTTCTTTTTGTGACTTCGGCACCATGATTAGGCTACTCCACAACCTTGATCATCCTCACTTGTTTTGTCCCTTTTGATCCTTTAGCTTACTAGGCATCCATCAATCCTGAACCACCAGTGAAATAGGCAGCACTCTGTGCCTTCAAGGCAAAAAAGAAAGATAGCCTTTCAAATGATGGTTCTCTTGTAAAGAGATAATTGAGCTCCTGGGAGTTGGAGTCTCCACATGAGTGTCTCTCAAGTGGAGAGATTTTCTTACTTGAAAATAGGATAAGGCAAGTAAGTTATTTTGTTCAGGAAAGTTCCCCGTCATGAAATAGGAATCCTTCATGGCCCAATACCTTATAAAGAAACCGACTAACTAGAACCCGACTAGCTAATCAGCTAGCCTAGTAGTAAGTTGGCAGAAAATTTAGTCCATTGGGGCTTACATCTCGGGCTAATAGCTAGGTCTCTTTCCCCTTGGAGGGAATAGCTTTTTTTAACAATTCATTCTTTCCTTTTTGCTCTACCTAGGAATATGTGTAGGTCTAAGGAGCTGATAGATTCATTTCTTTTCGTTCCAAGTTCTAGCTAAGATGTGATTTCCATTACCTGAGGCAAGTTCTAGAAATTCGTTATTGAAGTATCAATACTTATTTCATCGAAAAACCCTTAGCTCCCTTTTTGCTATTAGAGAGAATAGGCTACTTCATCATTACATATCCCTCCCCTGGAAGAGTGGCTCAGGAACATCTTGGTTTGAGTACCAATATGGAGCAATAATCGCCGGCCTAATGGCTGGGGCGTGCAGGAGCACTCCTGACCGATTCACCGATCTGAGTGTGGCATTTCAATTCCTATAGGATTTTTCTTTTTAATTTATATTTTTTGTTACTGGTCTAATACTTGTTCTTATCCTGGTGTCCTTGCTGCAACTGTACCTCTTCCTTTGTGTGTGTGTGTTTATTACGTGCCATATTATTCATTTGCCATATTAGTCATTAACAAATGTATGGCAACAGCTACCTGTGTTGCAGGGTTGACTTCTTTAGTGTGTCTTTAACTTGTATTCTAACAATTTAGCCGAAAAATAAGCCCCTTACATTACCAAGACCTGAAATTACCATCTAGTAATTGTGAATGTGGAAAGTAACTCAATCAGCAAAGTGCTGTTTATTGCGGATTGGTGTTGCTATCAGTAGTTTTAAATTGGTTTAACTGGGCATGGCAACATTTCGGTCCTCACTCCTCAGCTTTTTGTTTTTCTTGCATGATGCTAGATGTATTTGAGTACATTAAGGTTCGACAAATATTCCTCCCTCTATCCCAAATTAATTGTCACAATTCTACCTTTCCTGATTCTGCCGTTGTAGTTGCCACGTACCCTTTTTGGCAATCCTTTTTTCTAGAGTTGGGTCCTACGCCTACACACCCATTGTTCTATTTTATTTCTAATTTCTCAGTTACTGTTAATTTTTTTTCCCAAAATGGATTGTAGCAGATTGCAATGAATTTAGGATATAGGGAGTACCAAACATGAACATCATCATATGATATGGTAAGCCAGGCAGAATACTGGTAGTTTTTAGTTATGCTCACCTTCATCTTGTGCGCCTCTGCACTGTTTTCTAGGTATCGGGCAATAACCAGTGCTTACTACCGAGGTGCTGTTGGTGCACTTCTTGTGTACGATGTCACGAGGCATGCAACATTCGAAAATGTAGAGAGGTGGTTAAAAGAACTGAGGGATCACACGGATCCCAACATCGTAGTGATGCTTATTGGGAACAAATCAGACCTTCGTCACCTCGTTGCAGTTCAAATGGAGGATGGAAAAACGTTTGCTGAACAAGAGTCTCTTTATTTTATGGAGACTTCTGCCCTGGAAGCAACCAATGTGGAGAATGCCTTTACAGAAGTTCTCACTCAGATTTACCGTATTGTCAGCAAGAAGGCTATGGAAGCCGGTGAGGACGCGAATGGTTCAGCTGTTCCTGCAGGTGAGAAGATAGATATTGGCAAAGAAGTGTCTGCCGTTAAGAAAGGCGGTTGCTGCTCCAGTTAAGGCGCTTTTTCATAATTAGGTATTTCTAGATTGGTTAAGGATATACAGCTGGGTTGTTAATGGTGCAAGGTTTTTTATATACACCATGATATGTATAATTTTCTGAAATATTCCCATCGTTAGGAGGTAGAGAATCATTTGGTTTATTTAATTTTTCAGAGTTCTGGAGACATCATTTTTTCACTCAAATACGTAGGAACCTTGTTCAATAGTCAAGAATCATTAACCTAAACCTTCCTATTAGTTGTGTTTATATGCCCAGAAAGATCCCCTGTTCTATTTCGCTATAATATGAGCTTCTGGAAGTAGAGCAGTTGAGATAGGGAGGCCATGGATTAATTAGTAATTTGATTTATGATGAGGTGGTGATATTTAATTAATAATAGATAATGATTATAATGTTTTGCGAGTCCATGTTTGTCACTACGGACTCACATTGACGATTGATGAAATCCGAAACCTTAATAACCTATTGGGTCATATACAAAAGAACACAATGGATTAAGACTTTGTTTGTTTTGACGGAAAACCATTTTCATGGAAAATAACTTTTCAAGGAAAATAATATTCAATGGATAACATGATTTTAGAAAAAGTTTTCCTTTGTTTGTTTGGTTAGAGGAAAACTTAGGGAGAACAGGTAATGGAGTAAAAGAGAAGGAAAGATGGGAAGAGAGAATAAAGAGAAGTAATGAGTGAAGAGGAAAATATAGCATACCTTCTCTTATAAAAGTAAATTGATTTTCCTCTTCTAAAAGCATTTTTGGGTTAGATCAAAACTCAACTTGGAGTTTTGGTTAGTCTTGAACTGACATCGAATAAGTGAAGTTTACTCATGCCATGTTCTCGTTAATTGAATTTTGCTGAATTGAACTTATTTTAACTGAACTGAACTTATTTGAATCAAAGTGAACTTATCTATACTGAACTGAACTAATTAGAAACGAACCGAACTTATTTTTACTGAACTAGACTTATTATTAGTAAAATGAACTTAATTTACTTAATTGAAGTTATTTTATTGAATTCCTTAAACAATTTATCAAGGATTGAAACTGATTTTTACTAAACAAAACTTGTTAGTATTAAACTGAACTTATTAGCAAGTTGCTTACGTGATCATTAAAAGAGTAAGTTGCTTATACATGCTTAAAAGGGTGCGAGTATTAGATATGAATGTAGACCTTTCGTGTTTATAAACTCTGAGTTCGTAGAGGAGGATTTCTAACTTCATCTTATTACTCACTTGAAGTAAAGGGGATTTACCCTTATGCTTGTTGGATGTTGCTTGTGTACTGTAAGTTCTTTGAAACTCTTTACAACATACTAGTAGCGATAGTACCATTACTAATGGTTTTCATATATGTTTAAAAGGACGACTTCTAACTAAACTAATTTTGGTTCCAAATGATTCATTGGAGAAGCAAGTTCTATTAACAACTAGAGAATATTTAAGGCAAAGCCTATTATAGTATATGGGGTGGATTGATCCCCCACTTAGCCACTAGATGCTCCTATCGAGACGAGCTTTTTATGAAGGTTTGATAAGTCTATGGTTGGAAAGGTTACCTTAAGTCTATAGTTTGGCCTCAGTCGCCTTTTTCCTCATTGCATACAACATGTGAACGACGCTCAACTTTGCTGGCTTGTCTTCACTGAGTTCAGCATCAACTAAGTCATCATTTGGCCTCAGATCTGCAAACGTGGTAGACAATTTGTTTTCTAAGCTGTCAATATCCCCTTTCTGGCGGCATTCAAACCACTTGTGTGGCCCCCGAAAAAGTATCCAAGAGAGGGGTCCACTTCCAGTTGAAGACCCATATTGATAACCCTTGTTGTTGGAAAAGGATGAGGCTCCATTTTTGAGCGAATCTTCATCCCCACTTCGAAATCTGTTCCTGACACTGTTTGATCTTGCCTGTGATCCCCCGTCCTTGCTCTTTGGAGTAGTCGCTATTGACGCATTACCTCCTTCTTCGGCTTTGATGCCTAATCAGTCGTAGAGTAAACCCTCAGTCTCTCGGCAACATATATGGCTAACGATAAGGATTGTACCTTATATCATCAAATCTCTCATTGTGCCCAATCTTTCAACCCATTGGCTAAGTTGAATAAACGATCTTTTTTTGCCTTGTCTTCTATTTCGAGCATGCTTGCAGAATACTACTTCACATAGTCATGGATGGAGCCTGTATGGCTGAGGCTAGTCAAATGTTTCCTGGGTAGGAACTCGCTGTTCTCTGGGTACCATTGGGCCACGAGTTTCTTCTTGAACTCCTTCTATGTGTCTATCTTTCTTGGCCTCAATCTCAAACTACTTGGCGTGCCACCAAAATTTAGCATCATCGACCAAGTACATAGCCGCATTGTTTACTTGCAGGTAGTCATCCTTCTGACAAATTCGGAAGTATTGTCAAAAGTGAAGGTGCCAACTTCCTTCGAATCTCTAGCCCCACCATGGTCTCGGGGTTTGGGGGTCTTGATCCTCGTCGCACCAACATTCCCATGTTCCCAACCAACGACTTGGAACAACATATCGAGCTTTTCTGTCGTGGCCTCATGCAGATTGTGGAGGGCACTAAGCTCTTCATGAACCACTTGTTTCTCTACTAGCATTGTTTCTATTTGATGCAACAGGTTCACAACCTTTTCTTCCGACAAATGGAGTATCTCCTCCCAGTGTACAATATTTCATCTTCTATGGTGCTCACTTTTAGAGCATGGCTATCATAACAACTGTCACGGTCTAAGAGTTTAGACGATCAGGACGTGGGACACACTCTTGCCTATTTGGGGCAATGACGTAAGCGTTCTGTGGCTGGAAAGGGATAATGGGGCTCGTGAGGGCACGAGCAACAGTGTAACTGAAGGGCACTCTTGCCTATTGTTGACAAGAGCGAAGGGACGAGGGAGAGGGCACGAGCCGGGCTGACGACGAGAGTTGTTATTTCACGAAATTGGGAGGGACACTTTAAAACATGAGGGGGCTCGATAAATGAGTTGGCCCAAACAACAACGATGTTTAAAGCATGCATACAACGAGTAGGAGGCCTTACTAGTGAATAAACATTTTATTCATCATATCCCCCTAAAGAGACTTAAATGTGAGATAGTACACATTTCCAGTGAAAATTGATTTTGCAGTAACTCAATAATGAAACTTTAAACCTATACAAAAGTACTAGAACATAAAGTAAAGCACTAGAAAACATTAAATAAGGAAAATACAAGTAAAGCAAGGTTGGATTCTAACGCAAATCCTATCATTGGTAGGGTTGTTTTATAAAAATCGTAATCACATAACTATACCATTTTATTGTATATCCGGTCTCATGATACAGTTAATTTACCGCACCATTAAGTCAACGCGATTATTTGAATCGCACCATGGTTAACAATTTTGATTACAAAATTTTTCTTAATGGTTAAATATTTATTTTTATATGTATCTTTCTTTTAAATGTTTTATAAAAATATACAACTCACTAACTCCAAATTAATTGACTATTAGTTTCAACACTATCACACATTATTTCCAACAAATTTACAATCCGACCCTTCCTCTTTTCTCACTTTCTACATTAGGATTCCAATGTTATACGTTATTTTTTGTGTTTTAAACTTATTATTATGTATATTTACATTCCTGATTTGGACTATTTAATAACTGATTGCATATTGGAAGTATTGAAACAAGTTAACTATTTATCTTAGTCGATACTTGGTAGTGTAACTTAAATTTGGTAATTGCTTCTCAAGCTATTTTTTTTAAAAGTAACATATGATAGGGTACAACATCTAACGATATTATTAATCTATGGTGAACCGTTGCGGTTAACCATTCCTTAATGATAAGGTGTGGTTACTAAAATATCTTCATTGTCATAACGTATTGTCGTCCGGTTAGACTAAATAGGACGGTCAACCGACTATGAACACCCCTAATCCTTGGATAAAATCCTCAATATAATGTTAGCACGAAAATTTTGCAGCGAATGTCAATCACCTACGGTCACCACTATATTAGATGTTTTAACTACACAATACTAATTTTGATTTTAATATAAAACATACTACTATAATGCTTTCCTACGTCCAAAATATAAGTCATGTTTTCTTTTTTACAATCTCCAAGTTGCGGCTTTGACCTTATATATCTTCAATTTCGTATTAGTAAAAAATATAAAAAGTTGCATATTAACGAGAATCTAACAAGATCCCCACATGTGTATATTCTTTTGTATATATTAATAAGAATATTTGGTAAACAATTTTAAAGTTTGATTCTCAAAAAGAAAAGGGAACTTATATTATGTGATGAATGAGTATCAATTAATCGACCAATTAATACAACTTATGAGTTTGATAAGCCGACGACCAATCAGGGTGGCATTCCGAAAGGCTTCGAAGATCAAGGGCGGCAGACGGCAACTGCTCTCTGTTAAGGCCGGCTGGTTGTTCCCAAGTGACGGAGCAACGTATCAACATCGGTAGCCGACAATATCCAAATAAACCACCGGAGAAAATACAAAGGCCTTGGAGGACGTCGATTACCCCCACTGTCCTAGCGAGAAGAATTGTCGTTGCGTGGGGCTACAAGGCGCGTCCTTCGCTCTCTTGCTTGGACTGCAGTCGAGAGGCCACCATGGGCATCGTCCATGGATGAGTAGTAAGCACTGGTAAACAGATGTAGCTAGAGTCTTGGTTCTTTCATTAGTGGGCGTGAAGGGGCGTATATGATTTCTTTTATAAAGAAATTGGCAGTGTTTTTGTGATAATAAAAAGGAAAAATTGATAGGAATAATTCCACCTTTGGCCGGTCTTCCACCAATGGTACCACCTTCAATTAATCCTGCAATAATCGCACCTTTGATCCTCATATTCTCCCATTGGTACAGGATGATAGCAACCTGTTTGACCGGCCAAAACTACCGTTGACTTTTTAAAAACCCCACCCACCCCTCCACTCCCCTCCCCCATCACATAGCTGCCCCACCCCCAAAAACCCTCCCCTTCCCTAAAACTTCCACCCCACACCTTAGAAACCACCCCTCCCTTCCTCCATCCTCCCCCCCCCCAAAAAAACCAATATTACAACAAAGCAGCATAAAAACTAGTGAATATCGAACAATCAAGCTGCAAATCACCATTAAATAACTCTAACATCTCAATTTCAAACAATTAAGATTCAAAACAACACTAAATCCAACAAAATCAACGGAAAAACAAACCTGAAACCACAAAATCAGCATAAACCTCAAGAATCAGCCTTAACACCATTACAATGAGGACTTTCATCAAAATTCTTCGCAGGATACTTAGCACTCAACACTCCAACTTCAAAAACCAAATCATCACCACTAGATCGAATTCCATTAATCGACCACCACTAAACATCGCTCTAACCCTAATTCCATCAAGCTCAGTGATCTTATTCTACACAATCTTACCGAGGTATGGTTTTCGAGGTGCGGGGCTGTCGGAAGGAAAGGCCGACGGTGAGGCTGTCAGAAGGGAAGGCTGGCGGTGGGGCCGGAGACGGTGGGTGGCACCAGTGGGGGAAGGGGTCGGTGGGTTTTTCTTTTATTTTTTTTGAGTTTTTTTAATTAAATCTAATTTAAAACTTTAATTAAAAATTTAAGTTTAAAATATACTTAATTAGCTATTAATCACGTAATTACGAAGATTACCCATGATTTAGGTCACCAACAGGTTAGGTACCAATGAGAATATGAGGGTCAAATGTGGGATTATTGCTGGATTAATTGAAGGTGGTACCAGTGGTGGAAAACCGGCCAAAGGTGGGATTATTCCTATCAATTTTTCCTAATGAAAATTAGGTGTAATCTATCATTAATATTTTACTGTTGCAGTGACATTTTGAGATCCACGGTCTATAATATAATATAATTAATTAATAATAGTAATTGAGGTGAAAATTTTTCTGTACTCCTCGGAGCACGGTACTCCGTGCACCAAGATGACCTAGCCGACGGCTGGCAACACCTAGTCTTCTGCCAGCCGTTAACCACACACTCTCTCCTTTCCGCCTTCTACAAAACTTCCGACAAGAATACTGAATCGACGAAAGCTCTGGTGTTCCACCATGCTATCTCCATCTTCTCCTTCCCTAAAACTTTAGGCGACCTCCATTAACGCCGGGAACGTCGATGAGCAACTTGAACAGATGTTCTTCGAATTTTTTGATGATGTTCTGTCAAATCTAGTTTGAAGCTCTTCCAAGTCATTTGTTTTGTTCGTTTAAAATACTTGTTATGTCCTTTTGGTTATTCTTCTATGTTATTTCCAATTAGCACCTATTTTTTTACTTTTTAATATTCCTTTAAGTAATGTTTAATGTTCTTTTTGATGTAAAAAAGCATCTTGTTCTTTTAATTTTCGTATTTTATTCTTTATGTTTCAAGGAAATGTTCTTTTAAAATTAATAGTTTTAAAATTATTTTAGTAAGTATATGTTTTTTAAAATTTTGCATTTTGTTCTTTGTAAAAAAAGTAATTTTGTTCTTTGAAAATTCGTAGTTTGTTCTTTTGTTTTAAGGAAATGTTCTTTTAAAACTGTCATAATGTATTTTTTTTGTGTATTTTATTTGAAATTTCCTATTTTGTTTTTCACACAAAAGTATGTTGTTCTTTGAAGTTTTGTATTTTGTTCTTCAAAAATAAAGTATTGTTGTTCTTTTGATTTATGTTCTTTTCGTTTCAAGTAAATGTTCTTTTCATTTTTTGTTCTTTCAATGTTTACTATTTGTTCTTTGTCTAGTTGTTAGAGTTTGAAGTTTTCGGTCTTCGTTACTGCTGTACAGGGGATGACATCAGCGCCGGAGATGGCGACGTCATCCCGGAGCACAGTGCTTCATGCTCCTTGAGCAGCAAAAACGACTAAATTAGAGGTGACTTAAGCCCGCCACAAACTTGTTGATGTTGGCATAAAGATTTAAATCCTAAGCAACACGCTGAAAATTCTGATAATGCTCCACAAGCGAAAAGGGTTATCGTTTTTACGTGGAATAAGCTTTTTAATTCACAAAGTCTTATATTTGGTCTGCCACATCATTAACTAATGGTGTGGCGGGTCTACTTATTGGTCTGCCACATATATTACTTTTTCACTCTCCAAACTCAGACAAAACTGTTTGTAACCTTTTCCTTTAAAAGTCAGTAACCCCTTCAAAATAGTCACTAACCCCTCTTAGTAACCCCTAAAACAGTAAGTAACGTCCCTAAACAATTAGAAACCCCCTTAAAACATGTAGTAATAATCGCCTAAAACAATTAGTAACACTCTAAATAGTCAACAGCTCGCAAAACAATTAGTAACCCTCTAAATAGTCAATAACTCCTAAAATGTTTGGTAACCCACTAGAATAATTAGTAACCCGTCTAAAATAGTTATTTTGTGTGCGCCACATGATTTATTAATCGTACTTCGTACACCAAGCCACACATTAAACTTGTTTTTATTTACCAAACTATTACACTCAAACATCGTCACAGAATCATGGAGTAGATTATTAAACCCTAAGGGCATGCTTGGGATGGGGGTAATAAAGTCAAACATAGGAAAACTAAGGTATTTGGAGGTGATGATGGAGGGGATAAAGTGGTGGTGGAGTGAATATGTGGTGTTGGTAGGTAGAAAATGGAAGAAAGAGGGGAACTGTTACCCTTCAAATGAGGGTAATAGTTACCTAGGGGTGGTGGGGGTAATTATTACCCCCATAATGAGGGTAATAATTCCTCTCTTTCTTCCATTTCCTTCCTACCAACACCACAATATTCTCTCCACCACCACTCTACCCCCTCCATCGTCATCTTCAAATACCTTAGTTTTCCCTAGTTTGACTTTTACCCTTAGTATATTACCCTCATTCAAAGTAGTGGTGGCAATTGGGTGGGCCGGGTTGGGCCGGGTTGGCAGTGGGCTGGACAAATTTTAACCGGTGCGGGCCTGGAAAACTAGCGGGCTGGTGGGCTGGGTTGGAGGGTGGACCCACTACGGGTTTGGGTGGGCTTCTAGCGGTTAATAGGGCGGGTTGGGTGGGATTATGAAGCGGGATGGGCTGTTAATGGGTCGGGTGGGTTGGGTAGGCTCGGTGGATTGGGCTGGGATGGTTGATGGGTTGGGCGGGCTGGGTGGGTTGAATGAGTTAGTAAGTTTGATGGAATGTGAATTATGTGTTTATGATTTATATTTGCATTTGTAATTTTGTATAATTCAGTTAAGATGTAATTGTGAAAATATGTTGTTGGAAAATATGAAATATTTGGTTTAAAAATTTTCGTTTTCTTAATAATTATGAATAATGATTAATTTTCTTATAATCGTAATTATGTTTAATTACTAACTCGTTTAACTTTTAAGTTAACAAAATTGGTGGGTTAGGACTTAGGCGGTCCATGCGGGTTGGGCGAGTTTGGGTGGGTTAGGGTGGGCTGGGCGGGTTTGTGGGTGGGCTGAATGGGTGGGTTAGGTGAATTCATGGGTTGGGCTGGGTGGGTTAACATGCGGGTTGGGCGGTTTTGTGGGTTGAGTTTTGATGGGTTGGGCTGACGAAATTTAGCCCGGTGCGGGTTTCAATATTTAGTGGGTTGGGCCGGGTTGAATACGGGTTTAGAGGGCTGGGCCCACACAGCCCACGAGACGGGTTGGGTTGGGTGGGTTTGACTGACCCGGCCTAACTGCCATCACTGATTCAAAGCATGCCCTAAAGCTTATTTAGTCCAAATGCTCCACATCTTGGCTAATTTCATTCAAACCCCGCACGTGAATATTGTACTTCGAGAAAAGAACATTAATTGACTACTTTTTTATTTGTTTCGTATAGTTGCGCTTAAATAATCACCAAATTAAAAAAGGTTATCTACTTATATGTCGTTCTCCCATCCTAGACTTGGAAAGAGGATAAAAATCAAGTTGATTTTAGTATAGTGGCTTGTAATTTTCACTTAAACAATTAGTTGAAGGTTCATATAAGGTTAACATGTTACAATTAAAGGGGTATGGGTGTTTTTATATCAAAGTTGTGATAATTTACGAAATTGCCATTAATAAAATACGCGTACCCCTTTAAGCTTATTATGTACCCCATTGCTTTTGTTTTCATATATATATATATATACTAGCCTTGTACATATATATATATACTACAGATTTTCGAAAAGATTGAAGTTTTCAATCTCGAATTATAAATGAGCCCGCAATTTATTATTTATTCGAACCTCCAATTCTAAAGTGAAATAGCTATATATTTCCAACCAAGTCTATAATTTTCAATTTTTTTTATAATTTATTCTGTTCCCTTATGTAATAGAAACTTAGTATAAGGAGGAGGTATGATTGTAATTTTATGTGGATACAAAGTCCTCCCCCTCCATTATATAATACAGATAATATGTATTTCCCTTTTAATTGTAATGTCTTTTTTGACCTTAGTTATTTCTATGAAAAAATGCCCTCTTTCAATCCATATGCACACGATGCATGCAAAAGAGTAATATGTAAGGATGTTGGAGAAATTGTATTGTAATTTATGCAGTGAGATGTATGTATATTAATTTTTCTTGTTTTTAACAAATAATCGTTACATTTTAGTTTTTTGAATTTTTTCGAGGAGAGTAATTGTAATGTAAAAAATATTAAAGAGTAAAACAATATAAAAATACATAAAAGAAAATGTATAATAAATTTTAGAGAATATATCTCGCTCTCTAAGATCGGAAGTTAAAACACCAAAAAAGACAAGAAAAAATCTACCAAAAGATTAATGGAAAATCTTATTCCGAGCGAGAAAGGGACAGGGAGTAGGAGAGTAAAGATAAAAAAGTTATAAAAAGGAACGCTTGGTTCTTTTATCACCCAAAAATAAATTAATTTGAAATATATGACTACGATTGGAAATACAAAATATAAAGAAAAAACTTAGTTAATTAAATGTAGGAACTTTAACTTCCTCAATTTAATTTGATTTAAATTTATCTTTTCTTATTTTTGGTGTCCACCCCCTCCTCTCCTCTTTTAAAAAGGAACTATATATCTTATATACATGCGATGCATGCCTCGTGCAAAAGAGTAAGATGTAAGAATTTGGGAAAAATTACATTTCTCCAATAAAGTGTTTAGTACATATTTTTCATACTTTGTATAAATAATCATTAAGTTTTGGTTATTTTATTTTTTTAGAGGGTGTAATTGTAATCGTAATTAAATAGTGAAACAACAGAAATGCATAAAAAGAGTTATACATATTTAAAAAATAGATTAGCAATAGTGATTTTAAAACAATATGCCAAAAAGAAAGGAAAAAGGTAAAATGAGACATGTGTCATATAATAATTGGTTTTCATAAACAAATTTTAAAAAAATAATTATAAAAAGATAACAAAAAAAACAAAAAAATTAATCCCACCCCCCACCCCACCGTTTACCTTGACCCAACCCCCTCCCCTAGCTTTCTACCTTCCTCTCTTTCTCTCCTCCATTACCCAGCCACTTCCAACCACCACCTTCCGCCGGCACTACATAAAAACCACCACCTTCCGCTGGCACCGCATCACTCTCATAAACCACCATACCCTCTCTCTGGCGTCGTTACTGAGTTCGGTCCACAAGAGGTCGGCTTCGGTCGAGAAAGCGGAGCTTGGTGATTTTGTGGTGGTTTCATGGTGGTTTTGTGATTATTTTGTGGTGGTTTTGTGGTGGATTTCAGCTTGGTGATGGTGGCTTAGTTGAGGTGGTTGATTGAGGTGGTTGGAGAAGGTTTTATGTGGTTTGAAAAGTGCATGCATATTGGGTATCAAAACTCAAACCAAAACGAGAGTAAAATCAGGGGAATAATTGTAATTAGAGTTTGCAATTTAGAAATTGAGTTGATTTTGAGGTGTTTTTTGGGTGGAAAATTTGGTGATAAGAAGTGGTTTAGGGTTGCGTTTTAAGCTGTTGATTTGTTCTGCAATTGGGCGGTTTATGGCTGTTATAAGGGCTGGCATTGTGGTGGTTGTTGGAGGTTTATGAGTCTGTATAAGGGGCGGTTGTTTTGAGTTCAAAAGGGGTTGGTTTGGTGGCGTTTCGGGGCTCGTTTGTTGTGCAGTTTGGGCGTGACTAAGGGTTGATATGAGGTGGTGGTTTTGGCGGCTTTTGGGCTGTTTGGAGGGGCTGGTGTGTGGTGGTTAATAGGGCTGTCATGGTGCTTTGAATGGTGGTAGAGGTAGATTGGTGGTGGCGGCGATAGCAGTCTACTAGTGGTGGCAGGCTTAGAGAGAGAAGGGGTTAAGGGGAGGGGTGGCTGTGCGTGGGGAAGGGGATGGTTGTTTGTTTTTTTAATTTTTATTATATTATTAATTATAATTAAAAAGTTTTAATTAAAAAATTACCTTTTCTTCAGGTCACCGTTAATTTATCCTATTTAAAATAAATGTGGTATTAAAGTTGCATTATTTCAGAATAATCTTTAGGTTGCATTATTATTTGCGAATCGACAAAAGGTTGCATTATTCTAGGCAATTTTTCCCAAAAAAACTTACCAAAGATTAATGGAAGATGTCATTTAGAGAGTAAAAAAATACATCATCCCCATCTCGCCACCACTTTCTCACTCATCCATAAATACTTTATCATGTTTCTTGATTAATTTGAAATGATGCATCCCACTTGACCAATCAGTTACTCATGTATCTGAAAATAAAATAATTCAAAAGTATATAAAAATATAGCAAAGTAGGTACTCCTTCCGTTTCTTTTTGTTTGTCCCATTTACTGTAGCTCCAAATGCCAAGAAAGATGATGTCATATGCATGTGGGTGGGGACAACAAGTAAGGAGTTCACTTATTTTATAATAAATGTGGTGATTAAAGTAGGTGAAAGAAACTTTTAAGGTACATGTGGGACCAAAAAGTGATAAAGTAGGGGTAGATGGGTGATATAATTTTGCCCTATAAGGAAAGATAAAAAAGTAGGACAAATAAAAAGAAACGGAGGGAGTATTTATTTATAGATCTCAAGAAAATATAACCATGGACATTTATTTTAAAATTTTTTTTCTTTGTAGATTTTCAAATTTTAGGTTGAAGTTTTAAACATTTTATGCAAAAAATACGTTCGCTAAGATTGGAAATAAAACTTAATTCCTTAATTATAGTACTTGCGAACTTCCTTTATCTATTTAATTTATTTTTTCTTTATTATTTTTGGTGTCCACCCCCACTTCCCTTATAGTGTATATCTACACACACATATCTATACACACATATATCTCTATACTGTAAGGGAAGAGGGGTGGGACACCAAACTTAATGTATTGCCTAATTTACCCTTTGTTGTTTAATTAATAATTTACAGAAAAAAATAATTTATCATAAAAAATAAATAAAAAATTAATGAGAACAATTGCATAAATAAACCACCTATAATCATCCCACAATCCCACTACATCACAAAAAATAACTACCCACCACCCACTCACCCACTCACCCACTCACCCACTCACCCAACCTCAATAAATAAATAACATAAAAAAAAACTGATTTAAAATACCAAAACTACTATGATATAATTTTTACATATATTGTGTGCATATAAGGCTAGTATGTATATATATAAAGAGAATGTAGTGAAAATTATTTTCACCGTGAAATCCATTGAAAGGGCTACATAGAACTATAGAAGCCATAAAGGGGTACGCTTATTTCATTACTGGCGTTTTGTAAATAATAACAACTTTGATGTCAAAATACGAGTACGACATACCACTTTTATTGTTACATGTACCCCTGTAAACCTTATATGTACGCCTTTTTCATGTTTTCATGGTATTCAACAAATTTGTGGTTTTCAGCAGAACCTGACACGCTCTCCATCTGTAATGTGTGTATATGTATATATAGGATATGATATGGTCAAAACTGATTTCACTGTGAATACCAAGTAAAGGGGTACATTTTAAGATAAAGGGGTACAAGTGCATTCATTGATGACATTTTTATAAATAAAGACAACTTTGATGTTAGCAACGCAAATTTGTTGTTAGAAGTACGTGTAACTTTTTATTGTAATATGTACCATAGTAAATTTTATATGTACCCCTTTTTTCAAGTAAGGACTCACAGTTTTAAATTTTCAGCAAATCATAGGTTTTTAACATAACCGGACTCTATATGTATGTATGTATATATGTATATAGAGTCAGGTTCTACTACAAACATATGGTTTGCTGAAAATCGAAAACTATCAATCCTGACATGAAAAAAGGGGTACATATAAGATTTACAAGGGTACATATTACGATCAAAGGGTACGCATGCTTCTAATTTGTCAGTATTTACAAAAATGTCATTAATGAATGCACGCGTCCCCATTTATGTTTAACGTGTACCCCTTTTACTTGGTTTTCATGGTGAAAACAATTTTCAGCAGATTCTCTTCCATTGTATATATATGTATATATGTACATATATATTGAAAAAAGGGGTACATATGAGATTTACAAGGATACATATTACGATCAAAGGACTACGCGTGTTTTAACATCAAAGTTGTTACTATGTACAAAATTACCGTTAGTGAAATATATCTACCCCTTTATACCTCTTATAACAATTTTCGCTTGATCCTATTGCTATTTTTTTCCGTTTTTAATACTCTCATCATTTTTCATTGGAACACTATTTACAAATGTCTCTTATAATCGAAGTTGTGACTTACATGTCAGAAAAACTATAGTTATAGTGGCTTCATTTAATTAGTCTCGATGTATAGATTATTAATATTTATTTATATTATTTTTCTTATGTATAACAAAATATAATTAATAATTAAATTATACATTAAAAAGCGTAAAAGTTTTTAATGAGGCAAATATTAAAAAATGAAGACAATATATAAATAATATAGGCGTCGCAAGTCGCAAGTCGCAAGTTGCAAGTCGCAATCCAGAAAGTCAAGATATATATAAGCATGCCGGTGCCGAATAACTTGCATGGTTGGTAGAGACGTTGGTGGTTGATTATGACACCTTCAGTTTGAATCTATATCCAATCACACCACTAAAAAGTATTTTATCCAATCATGCACGAGAAAGTCAAATATACATAACACCAATGATTTGGGCATTTGGGGTTAGCTTCTTATTATACTTCCTCCGTTTTTTATTAGTTGTGACACTTTTGATTTTACGGACTTATATGTAATTTTTGGAGAGCAAGAGATAGAAAGAAAGAAAAGAGGGGACCCATGTGATAGGAAAGATATAGAGAGAAAGATTTGCCAAAAAAGAAAGTGTCACAACTAATTCCAAACTTTCTTAGATGGAAAGTGTCACATTTAAAAAAAAAACAGAGGAAGTACTAGATTTCTATGCACGCGATGCGTGCGAAAACAATTTTATTATGAAATTTTATAATCTACAGTAGATAATTTTATAGATAGTCGCATCTTACCACTTAAACTTTTCATGTTTTCAGAAACTCTCACCTTAATGATTTTTTTTTAAAATTCCACATACCATTTACAATTTTATTAAAAGCTCCCACCACTTAACGGTTTTTGTCAAATTTTATTAACAAAAAAACGTTAAGTGGGTCCCACATATACATAACAAAATGGAATTTGAAATAGTTGCAATTCTTTCCAAATAGTTGTAATTCGTTCCAAATTTGCTCTAAATTGTTGAGGATTTGCCCTTAAATTGATGAAATTGACTTCAATTTCAGCGTAAACTAATAATACAATGCATATGTGGGGCCCACTTCACGGTTTTGTTAACGGAATTTAACATAAATCATTAAGTGGTGGGAGTTTCTAATAAAATTGGGAATGATAGGTGGAAATATAAAAGAAAAATTCATTAAGGTGGGAGTTTCTAAAAACATGAAAATTTCAGGTGGTTTTGAACAAAAAAATCCTAATTTTATTTGCATACTATGTGTCTTTTGGCTACTGTGACATGATAAAATATGAAAGTACACAACATATTTTATTTTCAAGCTAAAGTCATTTTGGCTCATTTTTCTTTGAAAACATCCCTTACATCCCACCATCAACTACAACTTTTGTTATAGAGTACCCGATAAGGTATTTTTTGCTCATTGTCCAAATGAGAAAAATTTCAAAAGTATTTGAAAATGCTTTATCATATTTCTCACTCATGCTAAAAATACTTTATCAGGATCAATTTGATCAAATGTGCCTTCACTCATGAACAATCAATTACTCATGTATTTCAAAATTAAAAAATTTCAAAAGTATATAAGAGTATAGCAAAGTGGGTATCTATCTATAGATCTCAAGAAAATATAATCGTTGATATTTTTCTTAATTGTTTTTACTTGGTAGGTTTTTAGATATTTTAGTTTGAAGTTTTGAACATCTTTTATTAAAAATCTGATGACTAAATTTGGAAATAAAACTTAATTACTTAATAAACTCATTGATTATTTAATTATTTTTGCTTTTTTTCTTTTTGGTGTCCACCCCCACCTCTTCACTTATATAATAGAGATTCATTATGTATATTTGCATCCACATGTTATAAAATTATATCAAATTGAAGGAAACCCCAACGCAAAAAAAGAAAAAAAAAATTGCCTCAAAAACTGATGTATTTTAAAATGGATTTAGTTTTCATAATTGTTATAATGGATTATGGAGATATTATTGCAAGTCCAAAGATCTAAAATCAAAAAATTCATCATTGCAAGCAAAGAAACGTGGGAAAAATAAGACTAAGTCCGGAAGTTTCAAAGTCATCAAAGCTATTTCAACTAAATGATCAATCTTTAACTCTTAGATGAGTTTTAATCTCCCTTAAACCACTCTTAAAATCAAGTAGATTAACATTAACCAATAAGCACTCTTGAATACTAGTATTGGACAAAAATAATTGTCAATCCAACAATTACAATCAAATAGCAACATTTTTCTATAAAACCCCTAGCTCATATCCTTCAGATGATGGTATGCCATGAATTTATCATATTCATGCAAAAGTTAATGCGCCTCTAAAGAACCCTAAAGCCATGAGAAACTAAGGGAAGAGCAATAATATAACTTATAAGTCAATCCCTAGATTATAAGAGAAAATAAGGACACAAGTTGAGCAAGTCTTGACTTTTAAACCTAGGGGGATGGAAATCCTTAAGGGATTCCTTCCCTATACTTGCCGCCCATTTCTAACCAAAATTAGAAAGCTTTCACAAGATACTGTTCCATAATTCGACTCATCAACATAGGAGACACTGAAACCCTAATTAGATCCGAAAATCTTAAAGTTTTTGGCCCTTTACAAAACTTGTAATTACTTAACTAGATTTCAACTAATTAACTTGTTCATATGACTATTTTTGACAACTAACTGATTGAACTATTTTTCGTCATCATAGTTCCATGAAACCATGGTCACAAAGGTTGCGTTTGTCTTAAACTTGAATCACATAGCTTCCATGATTGATAAAATAGGCTTATCTTGGACAATTGACTTTGCATTTGGATCATTCTCCCCCTCTTCAAAAGAATTTATACTCGAATTTTTATCATTATATAGTATGAAGATATATCACCAACATTGAATGTAGCAGTCACACCTTGTTCAACCCTAGTTTTGATGATGACAAACGAACAAAGATACAAACTAAGTTGTAAACTAACAAATTGTTGAGTGAATGAAACTATGCAAGGTATCACAAATTGAGCAAAGAGATTACTTAGTCTAAAGGAAGAAATGAAGAGACTAGATTTTGAAGACTAAGTGAAGATGCTCGAGAAATGGTGCTGGAGTGTACATTGGAGCAAAAGGAACAAACAAAGCTTTTTACTTTTTAGTTCCTATGCAAGGAACGATTAAGACTTAGTAAGAAACTTGCGGTTGTATAAAGAAAATGTCTGTCTGTTCCTCTGAAAGAAATAGACATGATGGCACAATTAAAGTAAAGAAACATAAAGAGAGGTCTTAGGAATATAACATCTAGTTAAAAGCAACTGCTAAATTGCAATTAGTTTCACGTTTTCATCGGTTAAGCTTTAAGGCTAAAATTTAGGAAGATTTAATAAAAGACTTTTGACGAATTAAAATCAGTTTGAAAGAAAAACTTTTGAGTTATATAAAAAATAATTTTGTGAGAAAAGCAAATCTTTTGTATCTAAAGAAAATCTTCTTTCAAATTTTGAGAAAAGATTTTAAATATGTTTTAAATCAAATAGTCGAATTTATCTAAGATTATGCTTAATAAATTGCTTGATTTTGGGAAAGTGGCTAAGTTAGTTTTGCTCGTTCATATTGAACGTGCAACTAGTGGTGAAAGTTCTGTTTGTTCCTCAAGCAAACGAACAACATGGATAAATGGATAATCCACTAACACATAATTAATCTCGCTTAAACCACTCTAGGAATTAAGTAGATCAACATTAACTAGTAAACACTTCTGAATACTAAGTAATGGACGAAAATAGCTGTCAATGCAACAATTAAAATCAAATGACCTTCGATCTTGATCGGTTAAAGATCCAACGACTCACATTCACGCGGATGTTTTTAGGGGGTTTTGGGTTTCTATCATTATTTTCTCTCTCCTGATTCACGCAACTTCCTCCTCTCTCTCTACTCTGAAATTCTCTCTTCCCATTCTCTCACTTTCGAACGATTCTCACTGAAGATTTCGCTTGCATCTTCTCAAATTCGCTGAAGATCTTGACTCAAATCACGATATTTGTAAGTTTCGTTGCTTATTATTGTTTGATTATCGTTTTTAAATCAATCTCGGTAACTCGAATCATCATCAAAACTTTTTTAGGTTTTCGTTTTTCAATCTGTGAATTTTTTTAGGTTTTATGATGTTTGAGCAATTGATTCTTGAATATGATGTGATTTTAAGCTTTTTTATGTTTTCTTTGAACTATTCAATTTCATAACTCAGATTTATTCAATTTTTCATCACATTGTATATTTGTGTATTTGTTACGCTATGTCAACATTGATCTCACTATGTTTTGTGTTGATTCTCGAATATGAAGTGATGTTAAGCCTTTTTATGTTTTCTTTGAACCATTCCACTTCATAGCTCAGATTTATTCAATTTTTTGTCACATTCTATATTTGTGTAGTTGTTATGTTATATCAACATTCATTTGGCTTTGTTTTGTGTTGATTCTTCAATAAAACAAAAACTAAGCCTTATTTCTAAAGTTATTTTGGGTCGGCTAACATGAATCGTCGACTGAAACCGTTGCCAAAAGAGATAGCAACGACAAGAGTGAGAAAAAGTTTTTAAAAGGGTTTAAGTTTTAAAAATTTTTAAATAAGTTTTTGAAAACAAGGTTTACACCAAAAAATTTTAAAACAGGTTTTCAACAAAAGGTTTTAGTACCAACACAATTGAGAAAAACAAATAAATGCAATAATCACACCTCTTCCTCCACATGGATATTGATCCTCCACCCACTTCTATCCAACGCCATGCTCTCCTCAATCCCAAGTAGCCTCATATCACTTTCAATTACCTTCATCCAAGCCATCTTAGGTTTTCCCCTACCCCTTACAATTTGATTACTCCTCCACTCTTCTATTCTTCTCACCGGTGCATCACTTGATCTCCTTTTCACATGACCAAACCATCTTAACCGATTCTCCCTCATCTTTTCTTCGATGGATGCAACTCTAACTTTTTCCCGAATCACTTCATTTCTTAATCGGTCCTTACTTCTGTGGCCACACATCCACCGCAACATACGCATCTCCACCACGTTAATCTTATGAACGTGGCATTGTTTCACCGCCCAACATTCAGTGCCATATAACAAAACAGACCTAATTGCCGTACGGTAGAACTTTCTCTTCAATTTCTGGAGAATGCCGAAATCACAAAGGAACCCGATAGCACTTTTCCACTTTAACCAATCCGTGTTAATTCTATGAGCCACGTCTCCATCCAGTTCTCCATCCTTTTGGAGAATGGATCCAAGGTAACGAAAGACGTTCGATCGTTGAACCACTTTGCTATCCAAAGTGACCGCTCTTGCCTCGCTGCTTGTAACTCCACTGAACTTGTACTCCACGTACTCCATCTTAATTCTGCTAAATCTAAAACCACGGGCTTCTAATATATGCCTCCATATTTCCAACTTACTCTCAACACCTTCCTTTGTCTCATCAATCAACACAATATCATCCGCAAACATCATACACCACGGTATATCATCTTGAATTGACCTCGTTAGTTCGTCCATGACTAGAGCAAAGAGAAAGGGGCTAAGTGCATAACTGATAAGAGGTTTTTAGTGTGTCGTTAAGGCACTAAGAACCGCTTAGCAAATAAAACTCATAAACCTAACGAGCAACTACTAAGAACGTAGTAATGGCAAGTCAAGGGTCAAACCACAAGGAAATTGGGATTAACTATAGTGTACTAAGTCCAAAACTACCTAAGTCAAGGGTTTTTGGGGTTTAAGATTGAATAAGATACCAACTAATCAACTAACTATTGAATACCAACTAATAATCAAATAGGAGAATTAATATAGTAAGGGAAACACTAGAGTTCAGGCTACTCGTATGAACTTGGGCTAGACAACAATAATCAACACTATAGTGATTCACAACAATGACAATACAAGGTTAAGTTTCCCTCTAATTTACTTGAGTCCTCTCTCGAATGGTCCTCAAGAGTAATCGATTAATCAACCAACCAAATCCTCTTTCGAATGGTCTTTGGTACGTTGATTAATAAATTCAATGAGATCGGAAAACCCTAATTAAATGATCCCCTTAATTCCTACCCAATCCCTTGGTCTAGAAATCAAGTCAAAACATGGGAATGACAAAAGGGATTAAAGTTCGATTAAGAACAGTAGAAACCCTAAGTGCCCTAGCATAAACGTGATCAAGATCTATCCTAGGGTGTCAAAACACCACATTCAATGCATAGACAAACAATTGAATCATAAAAAGCATAGACAATCTTCAATGAACTACTCACTAATCATGGATAATGAACTACTCACTAATCATGGATTCTAAGCAATTGAGATTAAATAAATTAAACATGATAAACAAAGCAATAGAAATAAAGAAAAGAGATTGAAGGAAAATTACTTGAATTGAATTAAGGGTTCGATCTTCAAAGATGGACAATTAAGAAAACTAAGAGTTTAGAGAGAGTTTAAGGCTAAGCTTAAAAATTAGAAACTAAGTGTATGAGATAATGTCAAGTTTAAGCTTAAAAAAACTAATTAAAGGATTCATTAAACTAAGACGGAGAAAACGGGTCAAAGCCCGAAAGCAGGTCGACACGGTCGTTCCAAAACGACACGACCGTGTAGACCTGTTACACAAGATTTTCAACTTCTTCAAAGCTACAGCCTCAGTGTAGAAATAACTACACGGTCGTGTCTAGAATGACACGACCGTGTAGACCTGACGCCCAAACTGCCCCACAGCATCCTCAAAGTTCCTGCCTGTGTGCTCAAATGGCTACACGGTCGTTTCCAGACCTGACGTCCAATGATCTTCAGGATCTCCAATACTTGCTGCCATGCTAGAAAAAGTGCTACATGGTCGTGTCTAAAATGCCTCGACCGTGTAGGCCTGGTTTCCAATCTTCAACGCCAATCAGTTGTAGACTGATCCTCCAAGTAAAAAGCTACACGGTCGTGTCAAATGCCACACGACCGTGTAGAGCTGCTTCTAGCTCTTCCAAGCTTAGCCTCCATCCAAGGGTCTCTAAATACCCAAAGTGCTCCAAATACCTGTTAGTTAGCCTGAAAATCATCCAAAACAACTAAACGAGTAGTGAAGCGACCATTTAACTCAAAGTAATCAAAACCATGCAATGCAAGACTAAAATGCTCTTAATCTATATGCAACGACACTAAAAATGCAGCATGGATAAACACAATAAAGTGCTTATCAATAAGCTTGATGCACTCCGATCGTAATAGGGAACTCTTCTGTCCTCCCCACCATAGTCCGCACATAGTTGCCCCCTCATACATATCGTTGATGATATCTATATATTTTTGTGAAACACCTTTCTTTGCCAACTTCCACCAAAGTATTTCTCTTGGTACTCTATCATATGCCTTCTCTAAATCAATGAAAACCACATGTAGATCCTTCTTCCTATCACGGTAATGTTCCATTGTCTGTCTCATGAGGTGGATGACCTCTATAGTCGATCTTTCTAGCATAAATCCAAATTGGTTCTCTAATATCTTCACATGTTTCCTACGTCTTTGTTTAATCACCCGTTCCCTGAGTTTCATCGTATGACTCATTAGTTTGATTCCTCGGTAGTTGTGTACAATCTTGTACATCGCCTTTGTTCTTATACAAAGGAATCAAAGTACTCTTCCTCCACTCTAATGGCATTTTATTGTGTCTCCAATTCATGTTGAAGAATGTTGTCAGCAATTCGATTCCTCTCCCCCCTAAACACCTCCAAAATTCGATAGGTATGGCATCTGGCCTCGCAGCTTTCTTCAATCCCATCTTTTTTAATGCTGCAATGACTTCTCCCTTTTGAATCCTCCTCATAAACTCTCGATTCAACATACTTGGCGAGATGTGTACATCCCCGATGTCTTGTGCTTTATCACCATTGAACAAGGTATCAAAGTACGACCTCCATCTATCCTTTATCTTCTCATCCTCTACAAGCACTCTTTGGTCCCCACCCTTCACGCATTTTACCTTTCTTATGTCTCTTGTCTTCCTGTCCCTCATACGCGCAATTCTATAAATGTCCTTTTCCCTTCTTTCGTATCCAATCTTGCTTTATAAAGCTCTTGGTTTACCTTTGCTTTAGCTTCCCGTACTGCCTTCTTGGCTTCTTTTCGAGGCTCTTTGTACTTCTCATAGTTCACATCGCTTCTATCTTTTCTTAAAAGTTTATATCCTTCTCGTTTATTTTTTATCGCTTGTCTCACCTCCTCGTTCCACCAAGATGTGTCCTTACTCGATGGTACAGTTCCTTTAGATTCTCCAAGGACCTCTTTCGCCACTTCCTTTATACTAAGTTCTATCTTTTTCCATGTCGAATCTACATCCATTTCTGTGTTACAAGACCAAATATCTTTACTAGCCATCTTAGCAAAGAAATTCTCTTTGTGCTCCCCTTGGAGCTTCCACCACTTGATTCGCGGCTCCACATTGGGTCTTCGCTTTCTTAAAGACTCCCTACCCCGGAAATCAAGCATGACTAGTCTATGTTGGGTGGCTGCGCTCCCACCCGGTATCACCTTGCAGTTTGTATAACTCTTCCGCCAAGCATTCCTTACTAAAAAGAGGTCAATCTGACTCGCGTTACTTCCACTCCTATACTTCACAAGGTGAGATTCTCTTTTCTCAAACCAAGAGTTCATAATACTAAGACCATATGCTAATGCGAAATCCAAGATACCACTTCTAGCTTCATTTCTCTCCCCATACCCAAAACCTCCATGAATTTCTTAAAGCCAACTCGACTAGTGCCCACATGTCCGTTAAGATCCCTACCAATGATCAATTTTTCACTAATAGGCACTCGTTGCACAACCTCCTCTAAATCCTCCCAAAATTGTTGTTTAATAGATGCTTCCAAACCCACTTGCGGCGCATATGCGTTTATGATAGTCACCGTCTCACTCCCTAATACTAGCCTGATACTCATAATGCGGTCACTCTTCCTCGAAACTTCCACCACATCATCAATATATTCTTTATCAATAATGATGCCTACTTCATTCCTACTTTTATCCTTTCCGGAGTACCAAAGCTTATAACCCTGTGGGGCTAGTTCTCTTGCTTTTCCACCTACCTACTTAGTCTCTTGAAGGCACATTATGTGAATCTTTCGCCTCCTCATAACCTTTACCACCTCCGCCGATCTTCCCGTTAAAGAGCCAATGTTTCGTGTTGATTCTTCAATATGCAGTGATTTTAAGCATTTTTAGGTTTTCTTTGAACCATTCATTTTCATAGCTTAGATTTATTCAATTTTTTGATTACATTTATATGTGTGTAGTTGTTATGCTATATCAACATTGATTAATTTTGTTACGTTTTAAAGTTCTTGATTGTTTTATCTGAAGTTATTTTAGATCTTTCATTTCCATTTATATGCCATAATATGTGATTCTTATTGTCTAGATTGTATCTATTTACTAGTTATTTGTACGCACTTTGATTTGCAGTTTACTGATTCATGGCACATTGTATCATTCGATGATAAATAGGTGTTATTGTTAATCTCTAGATTATACCATCTTTAGTAGTTATATATATCCTTTTTTATGACCTTAATTTTTGATTGATTTTTATATAAATTTCTTTTTTAGGACAAATGGTTGTATCAAATTTGCCTCTAACCAGTCACCTAAAGCTGAAACAAAGTCTTCGAAGAAGGTGACCTTTGCAAAGTCACCTGTTCAAGCTAATAAGAGTCCTGGGAAACCCAAAGGTTTAGCTCCTAAAAGCATGAAGAATACGAAGTCCAAGAAAGCTATGCAAGATAAGAAAGGTATTTGAAGAAATTTTTGCTATATTAATGGTATTTAAAGAAATTTTTGCTATGATAGGAAATAATTTTGGAAAGTTTATATTATTTTACAATGTTTGATTATTTTCATGTCTCCATGTACCATCTGAATTTAGAATGTATCCTCTTCATTGCATAATGTACCCCTTTGTTGAGTTTAGCTCATTTCTCCTCTCTTTCTCTTGAACTTTCCATTGCATATTATACCCTCTGAATTTATAATGTAGCCCCTCATTGCATAATGTACCCTTTGTTGAGTTTAGCTCATTTCTCCTCTCTTTCTCTTGAACTTTCCATTACATATTGTACCCTCTGGATTTATAATGTAGCCTCTCCTTGTATAATGTGCCCCTTATGAGAAGATATATGTTTTCCTCTTATTTGTGTTTTTATAGATTATGAAAACTTATATACAGTTCTTCATTTTATTGTTGTTGTCTGATATGAAACCTTTTGACAAAAAATAATTGTAGGTGGAAAAGGAAAGAATCCTGAAGAAGAAGAGGCTATTTCTGCTGAAGAAGAGGCTATTTCTGCTGAAGAAGAACATTTTGAAGATGATGTTCCAATAAAGAAGGTGATTGGTGCAAAGAGAGGCCGAAAAGCGAAAGCTGCACCTAGGAAGAAAGGTTTTGATTCTTATGAAATCTGATTTTTACTTATTAGTTTTCCTAATTTTTGTTGTGACTGTTATTTATCTAATATCCTTTTTTCCAAAATAAAATGCAGTTGCAGAAGAAAAACCTTCATCAGAACATGAAGAAGAAGATGGAGAAGTCAATAAAGAAGAAAATGATATTCATGAAGAAGAAGAACAAGAAGAGTCACATACTATTGACAGGATTTAGTCGTATCACCTATTCAAAGATAAACCTACAGTCCTCTAACTATGGTAGTCAATGGAAGCAGGGTCGAATCCACAGGGAGACAGAGTTTCTAAATTAATATTAAATCAATCAGCTACCTCAGATGAAATCAGAGAAGAATTAACTGAACTAATGATTAAACTAAAGAAGACAAATTAAACCGAGGAATTAACTATGGAATAAAAGCCTAGGGTATTAGGTCGGTCTACCATGCTTATACCAATCAAAGGAGCAAACAACTATCAGAACCTAGGTCGAGAATCGATAGATTAGAGCAATGTCAAGCTATGGTTAGGTCTCAACGCCCATAATTCAACATATGCAGCACGTTCACAAACATAATCAGAATTACTGGTGTGTACTAGACCTCTAAAAGTAAGACGGATCTGTGCAAACAATTATTAACCTCAAGTAATCAAAGAAACTGCGCAATAACGTTAATTACTCAATAAGAATAAATCACACCATAACCTATCTCATCAAACCCTAGAAACTAATAGCAATTCAAATAATCATGGTATAAACATGGCTTCCCTCTCGAAATCCCTAGAAATTAAACTACTCACTCATAATTAAATCAACAATAATAAATCTAATATGAAACCCTAATAATTGCATCATGAATGAATAAATAATTAAGCTAAGCAATTAAGAATAATAAAAGAGATTAGAGTAGAGAAAAATACCAATTGACAGAAAGCAAGAACTTTTATTGAAATCGAATCCGAGGTTCAATGACCTTTAATCTAATCTAAAGTGTTTAATCTAAAATAAAGCTAAGAACTATGGTAAAACTAGAATGAAAAGAAGTCTCTAAAAAATAATGAAGGATAGCTATTTATAATAGCCCAAAGTCTCATTAAAAAAAGATAGAATTTCGGAAAAGAGCTGTCCATGCTTCAGGCCCGATCGGGTCAACTCCCGTCAGATCGGGTGGGTAAACTGCAATTCTGCATCAACGTGCGAAGGCCGTATCTCTCAAACCAGACGTCTGATTGGGGCGTGTGACCTATTATTGGAAAGCTCTTGAAGTCTAGAATCCAATCCAATTAGAATTTCTGGATTATCAATTTTATATCAAAATTTATAATAAAAATAGTGAAGGTGTGTCAGTTTTAGCACTTCTTTCACTAGCTCTTTGCTTCATTCCAACTCAAAATTGTCCCAAACGGATGCATTGTGATCCTTGCGCAAGCTACCTTCATCTTCAATGATTAATAGGCTACATCCTTGGTACTCATGATCACTTTGTATCAAAATAACCTGAAAATCATCGAAACACACAAACGAGGAGTAGTAGAGCACAACTTGTTTAATTCATGCCATTATGCACCTAAGTGCTCAAAAAGGAGTTCTAAATGCAATCTAAATGCATCTAGAAACTATATATAAATGTGATACATCAACTATAAAGACGAAGAAGAAGATGATTGTTTCGAAGGTGGAGTCCCCTGTGCATAAAGCTAAGGCAGGTGCAAAATTGAAATCTTCAACTAGTAAGAAAGGTATTTTTCCATAGCTACTTCAAACTGATTTGTAGGTTTAGGTTTTAATTTTTTATATTTTTTATATTAATGTACTAACTTTTAAAAAAAACTTTAGGTGTAAAACGAAAAGTTCTATCAGAAGATGAAGAAGAAGAGTCTAATGTTCAGACCAAAAAGAAGGTGACTGTTGCAATGTCACCTCAACGTGGAGCTAAAGAAAGTTCAGAATCGAAAGCTGCAACTAAGAAGAAAGGTTATTAATTGCTGTTTTATTGTTTATTTTTGTATTGGTGATTTTTTGCTATTAAGTAATAAACATTTCTTCAACAAATCAGTAGCTGCAAAAGAACATTCTCTTTCATCAGAAGAGGATGTTCGAGATGAAGAGTACATTCCGTCCAACTATAGTGAAGGAGAACATTCTGAACATGATGAAGGTGATCGTATATTAGTTTTGTCAAAAAAGAGAAAGACGTGTTCTACCTTGGGGCTTTCAGACAAAAAGAAAGTATATATACTGGATATTGTTTATGAAGAAGCTATTAAGTAAAGTAATTCTTTTTTCTTTGTTATCTTTTTATGTTTATATATATATATACCTTCAGAGTGAACTTTTTATATGTACCCTTTGTAATTTTATATGTACCCTATGTATGTGATCTTTGTTATATGTACTCTTTCATATAATTTGATTTATTATCTTATATGTACTCTCTGTAACTTTATATGTACCCTCTGTACTTTATATGTACCCTTTGTATGTGATCTTTGTTACTATATACCCTATGTAACTTTATATGTACCCTCTTTAACTTTATATGTTTTCTCTGTATGTGATCTTTTTTATATGTACCCTTTGTTACTATGTACCCTCTGTAACTTTATATGTACCCTCTTTAACTTTATATGTATTATGTGTAATTTTATATGTACCTTCTATATATGACCTTTGTTATATGTACCATTTGTTATTTTATATGTACCCTTTGTCTGGATCATTTTTATATGTACCCTTTTATATCATTTAATATATTATCTTATATGTACCCTATTATATTTTATATGTGACCTCTTGTATTTCATATCATGTACTCCCTCCGTCCCATATTACTTGATACACTTCCCATATTTGTCCATCCCATATTACTTGATACACTTCTAAAAATAGCATGGTCCTACACTAAAAATATATTTTTTTATTATGGCATGGGTCCACATATGTCCTATTGCAATAGATCTATGGCCCACATTTGCTTCACATTGTACTTTATGGACTTAAATAGTACCAAAAACTAACTACTCAAAATAAAATAAACAAATCAAATAACACTCCTAAAACTTTGTGTCGGTCAAACTGTATCAAGTAATAAGGGACGGAGGGAGTAAGAAAATTTTAATTAATATGTACTTTATTAATTTGACTTACACTTGCACGTTTTTTTTATAAATCAGGAGTCGCAAACGAATCTCGATTGAGACACATTTTCGATGTGCTGGTATTTGAGGTCTAAGTGCTGATCAGTTGAAGAGTGTTGAGGAGATTGTGTTTGGGAGCCTTTCTAGAATTAAACTGACCAAATTCAACCGTGACATGGTTTCTTGGCTTGTACATCATTTTAATCCAAATAGTCGGAGGTTCTCACTTAATGGAGTAAGTTTTAATGTCACTCTTGACGACATTTATGATCTGTTTTTTCTTCCGAAAGGTGATAACATGATTGTTAGCATAGGAAAATATAGAAAACATGTGAATCTTGATGATTCTTACATGATAGAATTGAGGAAAGGGTTTGATCTCAAAGAAGATTCGACAGTGTCTACTGGTGCATTGTTGAAAGCAATGATGGATCTGAAGGAAGGAGGTCCTTTATTAGAAGTATTTTCTTTTGTACGTCTGTTCTGTGTTTCTAAATGCCAATGCAAATGGTACAATTGACTTTTATATTGCAAAAGCCATAGACAATGTCGATTTGATAATAAGTTTAGAAAGGTGTTCTTATGTTCTTGATTGCCTGTGTAATGCTGTCAAAGCTTACTTTTCTAGCATTGGAAAAACAATTTTGTTAGGAAAGAACATAGATACAAAAAGAGTGAAAGGATGTGTTCTTTTTAAAATTCATGCTTTAAGGAGTAGCAAATAAATGATTATGAGATTCATGAAAAATATATACCATGAACAATCCGTCTTTGCGCCTCTTCATCGCCATTCTTGCATCATAACCATTTCTATTGATGCCTCTTCTTTGAGAAGTGAAACTCGACAAAGTTTGAGTTTTCAAGTTTTTTTTACTATCCCATCTTTTTTGTATCCTTGCCTGTTGCAAAACACATATTTCAAGTACACATTTCCTTCCTTATCATTTTTCTCTGTCCCAAATCTCTCTACAAAAAATAGAAGCGGGCATAAGCTTTGTAGAACTCGACGCCATCTGCTATACTAGTGAATGTCATACCAACAGTAGGCTTTAGTTCAAGGGGACAAACTCTAATCCATTCTTTTGTACCCCTTGAAGTAAAACAAGCACGGGGTGTGAATGTCATAGTTGAAGCAATTGGAGATGGAGTCTGTATTAGATTAGTGTTTGTAGATTGAACTAATTCTTGAGTTTCATGATCCATTTTCCTGAAAATACCAGAGGGTACATGTAAGGTTACAGAGGCTACATGTAAGATTATAGAGGTAAAACATAATATATGATCTTCTGAAGTATCCTAAATTAAGAACCTCTACCATTTGTGAACATTCAAAACCACAGTGGTTACATATAATACAAACAGGGGTACATATAAAATTACATAAGGAAATGAAAAGAAAATTGGAAAATATTCATGATATTTATACAATGTCAGAATCTAAGACAATAACCACTGGAAAATACTTTCTACACAATTCTAATTATCCATTAAACTCGAATGTGACACTACATATCACCAAAATCTATCGATTCAACTAAAATTAACTGATTAAACTAAAAGTAAACACTTTAAAACACAAATTAGCAGAAACTTACTTGAATGTACCAGAATTCGAAGCTGTAGCTTGCAATTATACTCGATTTTAACCCTAAATATAATTTTTAGGTTTTTGTATAATTGGAATTGAATCTAAAAAGAGAAAATTGGTTGATGTGCTCCGTTTTAGATGTAAACCGTGAAGATTTGAAGGAAAATTTGACAGAAAGTTGCTTGAATGTGCTTCGTTTCAAATCAAAATCGTGTAACATGTTGAATTTGCTTCGTGTTTGCGAGAGGTGTTCGTGAATAGCAAGAGCTTTTTGGGAGAGAGTGAGTATAGAGAGAGAAGAAGTCGTGAGATGGTGAATTTAGAGTGAAAAAGTTTCCTTTTTTTTCCAGCTCATTTACGGACAATCTCAGCCCTTGATTTTGATCCGACGGTCAGGATTAAAAGTTTTTGGTTTTCAGTCAACCCTTGATTTTTAGCAGAACCCGACTATATATATATAGTGTAACATCACGCATACCCTTGTAATGATGGTATGACATGAATTTATATTATTCATGCAAGAGTTAACATGCCTCCAAGAAACCCGAAGGCTGAAAATCAACCATGAAAAACTAAGGTTAGAGCAATATGAGAAGATAAGGAAACAAAATAAACAAATCTTGACTTTTAAACCAAGTGAGACGAAAATCCCTAAGGGATTCCTTCCCCTTGCTTGCTGCCCAGTTCTATCCAAAATAAGGAAAGATTTCACAAGATACATATCCCTAAATACAAGTCATCAACTTGGATGAAAAGGAAATCCTAACCAGGTCCGATAATCTTAGGGTTTTTCGGTCCTCTATAACAAGTCTATTTGATTCAAAACAATTCAGCCAATAAGTTGTCCATTGGACTTATTTTTACAGCTAGTAATTAAACTAATTGTCTTCATCAAAATTCCATTAAACCATGGTCACAAAGGGTGCATTGGACTCGAATTTGAATCCCATGGCCTCCATGATCAAAATAAAATAGGCTCATATTGGACAATTGACTTTGCATTTGCACCAACAGTTGGAGGCTAGGTTAAAATGAGCGTTACATGCTACTCTTTAATTTTCAACATATAGAATTCCAATATATAAGTTAAATGTAGTGTAATAAACGTAGAGCCCACTGTCTCCGGAACTAGTCATCCCCACCCTCTCTTCCTTTCGCGGACTACCGACCACGCCTCAGCATCCGCGAACCACCACCACACCTGGATGCCACTCCAGCCGCCAAGAGCCTAACTCAACCGTCTACGCCGCCACCATAATGCATCGCCACCTTGCAACCCCTATCCCCTCCCCTATAACTTCCTCCTCGTACATGTTCAAGAAAGAACCAAGTTGGGTCTTTGTTCATGATAATCAGTTTTCCTTTTGATGAGTTACTTATCCGTTTCTTTTTTTGTCCTACTTTCTATTTTTGTCTGTTTCTTTGTATTTCTCCTACTTTTTCACCATTCCTTACATGGCAAACTTATATCACCCATCTATCCCTACTCTATCACTTTTTGGTCTCACATGTACCTTAAAAGTTTCTCTCACATACTTTAATCACCACATTTAGTATAAATATAAGTGGACTCCTTACTTGTAGTCCCCACCCACCCACATGCCTATGACACTATCTTTCTTGGCATTTGAAGCTACAGAAAATGGGACAAACGAAAAGAAACGGAGGGAGTATCATTGTTGACCTTTACTAACCCAATTTAAGTAGTTTCACTCTTTCTAAGATGTCTGCTTATTCTATTTAACTAGTTCAACCTTATTACTCCCTCTGTTTTTTTTAATACGGACGTTGTTTTTTTACGAACTAAGAAAAAAAAGTTCAAAAGTAAGAGAGAATGATGTAATAGGTAGGGAAAAAGTATGAGAGAAGTGTAATAATTAGGTGGGCCAACCTACAATTTATGAAAGTTAGAAGTATCCCGATTATTAGAGAAGGTATTGTGTCAGACGCGTCTGACCATAACATTTGGTCAGACAGACTTCAGTTGGTTTCATTTTTTTCAGTTGGTTGTATTTTGATTTTAGTTGACAACCAACTGAAAGAATAAAAGAACCAACTGAAAGAAAAAAGGAACTAACTGAAAGAATAAAGTTAAGACTTGAAATTCAGTAGCTGAAAATAATATTGTCACTAACTGAAATAATATTGTCATTAACTGAAATAATATTGTCACTAACTGAAATTCATTAGCTAAAATAATATTGTCACTAGCTAAAATAATATTGTCACTAACTGAAATTTTTTAGCTAAAATAATATTGTCACAAATACCAAAGGCATATTCAACATCAGTAACCAAACCACATAAACATATGTAACCAAACAAAAAAAAACTAAATCACAAACATCAAAGCATAATAAATCCAAACAATCAATTATACCAGTGGAAGAGGAGGAAGAAAGAGCATCCTCAAGCAGGAGGTCCAGTGGAAATGAGAACGAAACCAACACCGAGAAATGAGGCATAAACGCTAGTCGTGATTTGCGGAAATTAGGCTTGATGCTCTAATCACCTATGCTACTGATTCAGTCACCATTTTTGGAATCCTACAGAGTTTCTTACGATCAAATCGGTTGATGAAGAAAGACGAGGAGTTAGGGTTGATTATGGGAGAACTCATTTGGGTATGAGAGGCAGGAACGAGAGAAGTGGGAGAGAGAATGAACGAGGAAGAAGATATGGGCTCAGTCCGTCTGACAGGAAGATTGGATCAGACGGTCCGACCCAAAAAAGCACCCCTAAAGGAAAAAAAATTTCTTAATTAAAAAAAAAGATGGAGTATGTTTTAAATTCTTAATATTAACCTTATTATTCATATTATTAGTCATATTGATATTGATATTCATTTCATAACATTATTATTATTACTACTACTATTTTCTTATCAGTAGCTTATTATATAAGCATGATCTAATAAATAATTTACTTATTTATATTTCTTTAAATATTTTAGAATTTAATATGAACTGTTTTCATGAAAAATAATTTTATAAGTTTATGATTTTAAGAAATAAACACCTTACACTATGAATTTTAAATATTAAAGAGTCTCTAAATTAAGCATATAATTTTGTATTATTAAAGAGAAAGCCGCCCTCGGAGCTTATGAGGAACAAATATTAAAGATTTAAGATTACTATTATGCAAATCAAGGTCACAACTACTGCTAGTACCCGCAATTTCTTTGAAAGGTTTTTATAATAATACGAGTACACAATTGAGTTACTGTACGATGTTTATCTAGTATGTTTTTTTATGAATTGTGGGATAACTGCATTCATGAAAAAGGATTTTTTGAGAAATCCTATGAATTATGAAATACTGTTTACAACATGATTTTACCATCTTTATCGACAAATTACTAAACTGAATGACTGAAGTATACAGAATCACAGATGAATATTTTTTTGAAATAAACAACAGCATTCAACCCAACATATATACATCACCATCACCAAGTAGTACTTGGTCTAGTGGAAAGCATTGTACCCTTCCAACCTCAAGGTTGGGGGTTCAATCCCTATTAGGGGCACTTTGAGGGTAGGGATTTCCCTTACCTTTCCCCGTACTCTCAAGTGCCTGACCCAATAGGACCCGAGCGGGGTTCGGGCCACTTCTCCTTACCAAAAAATAAAATTAAAAACATATACATCACCATCTTCTGAAATCTTGATCCCTGCTTCCTTCTAACCCATTTATACCAGTTTACTAAGCTTCTTTCATAGAATCTGAAGTTCAACAAGATAGAAATCAAATGCAGTTTATTACTAAAACAACACTGAAAAAACACATGACCATGTGATTCAGTATAATTCTCACAAATAGGGCAGCTATATGATTGACAAACACGCTAATTTAACAATCTATCAAGTGTATACAACCTACCTTGTACACTCATCCAACATATGAACATATGCCTAGGGACAACCAAACTACACCATACAGCCTTATCCTAAGCACATCTAATTGAATCTCCCAAAAGAAGCTTGTAGACTTTCTAGATTTTATATTCTGATAATTGCATCAGCACATAACTTGTAAGCCTGTTTTTCATTTCATCCTTGGTAGCACAAACAAATCTCTGATACCAACTATAGACTTTCTAGATTTTATATTCTTGTAATTGCATTAACACATTACTTGTAAGCCTGTTTTTCATTTCATCCTTGGTATCACTGATGAATATTAATATTTATGAAACATGATAATTTTAAGTGGAAGAACTAGTTTGCAATCCTGTATTGAGATTAGTAATACCAGTGTACGTATCGAGCTGTTCATTGGGGCACTAGCCCATTAATTGAGTCGAGCACGATCTAGGGCACATGGCCCTAGCGTAGTGCATCATACTCATACTGCTGGGAGACGCCCCATATATGACTGACTGAGCAACCAGTATAAAAGTAATAAAAAGGATCGATGGGCTATGATAAGAAGATAATATTCTGTTTTTATAAAGGTTTGAATATCCTTTATAAATAAAATGAGTTGAAATGCATAGTAGCGTGTAATTGAGCCTCTCGAGCCATTCGTTTTTGTATTTTTGTTTCGGTAAAGTCGGGCAAGACAGACAACAAATAGAGGCAAAGATCTCATTATTATGAGTTTTAGTAGTTACCACTTATGTTCTTTTTGTACCTTATAGGAACTATTAAAGTATTAGGATACCGTTAATTCTGGTAAATAAAAGGTATTATTGTTTATCACTTAAATGATTTAACATTATAGTCAATATCTAACTGTGGCTTGTATATTCCTAATGGAAGATACAACAATACTGCCTCGACCTATTAGGGTTCTCCGCTGCTATTAGTACCTTAATTAGGGATTTAGAGGTCGGGGCGTTATTACATGTAGTCCAACATAACGTATTCCTCGATTCCCAAGTTGGGGGGATAACCCCTTGACACGGACTAGTTAAAATCCACCAAGAAGTAAAAGAAAAGGTACACCAAAAGCATGAAAGATAACTCTTAAGAATAAAAAAACAACTACACAAGTGTTTCCAGTCCGGTTTCATGTGGTATAGGACGTAATCATACAAAAAAATGTAAATATACAATTTCATATTGGTTGCTAAACGCAACTTCTCTTTACCACACGTAAACCCCGAACACTCAAAATACCCTTAACTTTATATTCACCTTTCTCTCTCCTATTTCTCTCTTCCTACGCTCAGTCTTCTTCCCCATTCCTTAGTGGTGACAATTAAAATTCCTTCTAGTTTGTATAGAATTTTAACCGAACATACTGTGATATTTCGTCAAAAGAATTCTACTTCTTCCATTTTTTTGCCGTAACAATTGAATATTTTACCACTCACAAATTTTTCCAATTGTTGCAGTAAAAAAACGGAGGAAGTACAAGATTTCGTCAGAATTAATACTAGTTTCATGCATATTCATGTGTAATTCATGTGCACCATGAAACCTAAGCAAGGTTTAATGTCTTCCACCCACTTTATTATTTATATCCAATTCAACAATTGTCATCCACTTTAAGAGAAACTTCCTTCATAATCAGAAGCAAATTTCAAAGTTTGGCACTAAGTTCACTATATAATTCTTACAACTCGAAATCTTTATTAGGGTTTTGTTGAATTTCCATGAAACAATTTTTATGGTTTCATACAATCTGCACAAATTGAACAAAATAGGGGAATGAATTTCGTGTTTCCTACAAAATATGGTTTCATACAATCGAAATCACTTTGTACATACTACACGAAATAGGGTTTAGTGTTTCCTACAAATTGAACAAAATAGGGGAATGAATTTCGTGCCAATTACACGAAATTAGTAGAAAAAAGGGGAAAAAATGGATTCACATATAGTTCGAGATCGTGTGGGTTAAAATTATCATCCATTGAAGTTGTTATTCGATTGGTTGTTATGCTTTCGACACAACGTCAAATTTTTTTCTCTCTCTAGAGGTGGGAATAGAGGAGGAGAGAACATACTTTTCATAATGAAATAAAAATAAAGAATTTGGGAGTGCGTTAAGTAAAGTGAGGTTGCGTTTAGCAATCCCCTACTGTGTAATAGGCCAAACTAAACCAAGCAAGCGCCATATAAAAACGGTTCAATGTTGTTCTCATTGCAAGTTAACCAAATTGTTGATTTCTTATCCACATTAATAATTCTCATAAACTTGAGTAAGTAACCATCAAAAATAAAATATTCTCGTGGCTACTTTTTCTTTTACACCATCTACATTTATACTTTTTCTTAGTCCCTGATGAGTGAGGTTTTTTTTTAGTCCCTGATGAGTTAGATTTTAGGAAAGTTGCTGATGGTTTTGGTCCATTATTTACCTTATTAGTTTGTTTTGTATCTAAATATTTTCCTCCCTTTTCATTTTCTGGATAAACTATATAAGCTACTCAAGTCACTTTGTGCTATATTATTGCATATTTCTATTACTTTTCTTTTTCTCTCCATTACTTAAGCATGTTTTAGGCTATAAGACCTATTGATGACCATGAGAAGAGGAAAGGAAGATGCTAGGTCAAGAAGAAGATATGCAAACAATTGCCCACACGAACCAGTCCGTCCGAGCCTCAATCTGCACCATCGACCGCTATTTCAGGGTTAATGTAGAAGCTCTTGAAGAGTAGCATCCGACTCGAGCTTCCTTCAACAATCAGGGCCTTTTCTAGGTTTATCCGCTTAGGCCTACTGTTATGGATTGTTTTAGGTTAATTTCTGTTTAAACCACAGATATTAAGCGGAGGTATTAATAGTCTTTTTCAACATTTGAGGGGGAGGGTCGGAGGGGGATAGTACCCTGATCTAGAGCTTAGTTAAGGAGAACTTGGTGATGTTGTTTCTTAACTCTTTATATTGATGGAAAGTTTATGTTTTCTACCAATTGTGAGCATTTTTGTTCATTTTGATTCATTATGGTTCTAGTTTAATTAGTTTTGGCTAGTTGTTAATTACTTTGCTTATTGATGGTTTAATTTTAGCTATTCATCTTCTTCTTGTTCTTCAATCGTTAATTTACATCTTCCTGAAACCCTTTGAGTAAGTTTTCATTGGAGATTGAAGATTAATATTTTAGTTTGTTGATTGTTTATTTTATTATTGGTTGTAGGTTTACCAACATGAGATCTCATTTTTCTTTACTAGATGTTGAAACCTGTTCATTTAATATAGTTATGAATTCCATGCCAATATTAATTGTTGTTCCTCCAATGTTTGGTTAAGTGTGGGATATGACGGTATGAGCATGCTTGGGAAATTGATTCATGTGTGATTTATGTGTTGGTTTCCCTTTGGATTTGTGTAAGCTCCATGCATGATTCTATTTGGCTCCAATTCATGTTTATTCGTTATTGATTTTATGAGTGTTTATTATGAATTGTAAGTTCAATGTCAATGTTTGTCTTAGGGATGGGATTGATTATTCTTCTTAATCCTAAAAATTTGGTTTTTAATCCTCATTTGCAATTTCCTGTACTAATGAAGGTTTTAGAGGTGGATTATGATTGATTCCCCCATGTTGCTTTCCTCTTGCATGAATCTCTCTCTTGTTTACCCTTAACTTATTGCAAATCTCTGATTTCGGTGAACCACTATTCTAGTATTTTTGTCCCATAAGTAATCCCCTCTTTTTATAATTTCATTTCTACTAATTTATTAGTTTATTCCTTGTAGCTTCTTTAATACCGAAAAAATATCATAAAGATCCTTCAATTGTTTACGGCTTAACTTATGTCAATTAGATTAATAATTAGCAATTTAGCTTGATCTATGTGGAAATACGATCCTTTCTTATCTCTAGACTCGTTATAGCCATTGGAATAGGATTGTTTAGCGAGTTGTAAAAAAAATATTTACAAGGACCAAGTGTTTGACCTTCATTTTTTGCTCATTTGTTTACCCTTAGCTTATTGCAAATCTCTGATTTATCTCATTTAGTAATGAATTTAGTGTGAGTCTAGGGTTCTCTTTGAGTTTGTTGTCCTTGTTCTTCTATTCATGTGCAGCAACCAATAAGTTCCTTCTTACATAATCTGCCAATTAATTGCACTTTTCGCCTAACACCATCCAATTTGAAGCTAGGGAGGGCGATGAGAACTATAAAAAGAGGTTTAGAGCTACTAGAGTGAGGCATTAATCATCCACTTCATATCAAAGCAAGCGATGTTCCATATTCCTTGAGGTGGAGGACATTACCCACTTAGAAGGAGAACACAAGATTGAGTAACCCCAAATCACTTCACCCCCATCATCTACATCCTCATCAAGGTCCACAAGTGTTGCACAACAAAGTGGGGCCATAAGGATAGGCTATAAGGATAAAAAAAGGCTATGTTAAAGTGGCTCAACTTCCACAAAAGGTTGATAAACTTGGTACCCATAACAAGATGATTATTGTGACCAAATTTACTCAATCAGCCAACACTTCTTCTAAACCTCCCAACTTCAGACCTAGATAAGGAGTCAACCCTAAAGATCAACAGCAAGCCATTCATACCCGGAGTGGAAAAAGTTTCGGGGAGGGGGTAAATAAAAGGGGAGAAAAAGAGACGTATGTTGAGAAATAACATGATGATGACATTGAAATTTAGGGGGATGGACTTAAAAAAGAGATAGGGAAAGAAAAGAGGGTAGATATTTACCCTAGAACCGATGAATTGACTAAGACTAGACCTCGAACATATGTGCCTAAACTTCCGTACCTTAGTATAGATTTTCCAAGGTAAAACTTGATGACCAATTCGCTAAGTTCCTAGAGGTCTTGAAGAAAATCTACGAAATATACGAGGCCATTAAGAAATTGCTCACATGTGCTAAAATTTTGAAATAACTTATACCCAAGAAAAGAGCCTTAGATAGTGTAGACACCATTAACTTGACTGAGAATTGTAGTGCTATGATTCAAAATAAACTGTCCATTAAGCTAAAGAATCTGGGTACAAGTCATGTATCCCATGTACAATAGGTGAAATAGTTATTGATAAAGTGCTATGAGATCTTTAGAGATAATGTTAGTCGCTTGACATACTTCGATGGTCAACATTTGAACTTAGAGAGTTGAAGCGTACTTACATATCCCTTCAATTGGCTCATAGATCGGTGAAGATGCCACTAGGAAAATTAGAGGAATTGCGTCTTAGGGTGGGGAAATTCAATATCGCAATAAACTTATGGTGCTAGAAATGAAAGAAGAGTGTAATGTTCCTATTACACTAGGGGGGCCCTTTTTGGCATAACAAGGGTAGTTATAGATGTGACGAATGGTAAACTTGCATCGAAGGTTGGGGCAGATAAAAGTAGGTCAATCATTCACAAATCATGAATTTCTTGTTTTACGGATGATTGTATGCATGTAGAAACTCTTGATTGTGATATACATAGATATATGCTAATGCTTGATCGATTGTGATCCTCTTGAGATCATTTGCTTGATGATTGTGATGATGAAAAGGCGAGGGATGATGTCAAGTCAAATGTTAAAATACTTTAGTTATCATGTGCCCTTGAGCCTCATGAGGATATGTTCTTTGCCATTGATGAGGAGGAAGTCTAATCTGCTAAAATTGATATCAAGGTTCCAGAGGTTGAGTTAAAACCTTTCCATCAGAACCTCAAGTATGGTTTTCTAGGACCTTTCTCCACATATCCTGTTTTTAAAAACGTGGAGTTAGTCTACGAACAGATCGCAACATTACTTGATGTGTTAAGGGTGCACAAAAAGGTTGTGGGCTACAAAATTGATGATCAGAAGGAAATTAGCCCATCCCTTTATATGCACTAAATTTGTTTGGATGATGATGCTAAGCCATTAAGGCAAAGGCAAAGGAAATTAAATCCTTCCATGACAGAAGTTTTACGAATGGTTCTTAAACTACATGTCGTAGGATCATTTATCCTATTTCAGATAGTAAGAAGGTCTCTCTTGTTTATGTAGTACCTAAAAGGGGAATGACAATGGCTTGCAATAACCTTAGTGAACTCATCCCCACAAGAACCATGACTGATAGCAAGGTGTGCAGGACTATTATTGCAAGTTGAATACCTCAAGCTAGAAAATTATTTTCCTTTGCCGTTCATTTATCAAATGTTATAATTCCAGGCCAAACAACTTTTGTTATCTTCATAGGTATTCCAGATTCTTTCACAACTCCAATTAACCCGGAGCTCGTATATGACACAAGTGCTACAAGTGATTGGGCACTCATTTTATGAGCTCGAATGCGACACAAGTGATACAAGTGATTGGGCACTCACTTTTGAGCTCGTATGTGACACAAGTGATATTGTACTTAAAAGAAGGAAGGGAGAATTCATAGGATCTACTATGCAAGAATAATCCTCAATGATGTCTAACGTAACTACACTTCGACACAAGAGGAATTGTCGTCTGTATTGTACGCCTTCAAAAACATCAGATCTTTTGTTCTAGGCACGAAGATAGTCGTATGTACCGATCAATCTTCCATTAAGTACTTGATGGAGAAGAAGGATGATAAACCAAGGTTGATCATGGGTTTTGTAAATTTATGAGTTTGATATAGAATTAAGGGACAATAAACTGTGCGAGAATCTAAGACAACGACCACTTTACAAGTTCAGAATAATATGAGTACGTACAAGCATAACTTCTTCCCCATCAACGATGATCCCACTAATGAATTGTTGTATGATATTGAGAGAAAAACCTTGCAGCGAATTTGTTATCTTGTGGTGTAATACCACCCAATCTCGCTCCTTAACAAAGGAGAAAGCTCAAGTTGTAATCCACAAAATACTACATATGGGATGAGCCAATGCTCTATAAGATGTTCAATGATGGATAAGTGAGAAAGTGTGTGTCGGAAGAATAATTGAACAGGGTTTTAAAGATATGTCACTCATTCTCGTGTACACGACATATGGGATTAAACAAGACAGTTCCAAAGTTCTTCAAAGTGGATTAGTATGGTCATCATTGTTCAAGAATGCAGAAGACTTTGTCAAAACTCGTGATCGGTGTCAAAGACCAATAATATATTTAAGAGGGATAAGATTCCTTTACACCCATCCAAGAGCTTGAAGTGTTTGATGTGTGGGCAATTGATCTTTACTTGAGAGAAAATCACATGAATTTTTTGGCTTGGTGTATAATAATTAATATACATTATGAATTGTTGTGGACTTCAATTGAGGGTCTTCACTTGAAAGCTTTGAAGGTTCATACAATTCCTTCAACAATAGGTATGATATACTATTTCTCCTTATTATATTTATTATTAATATATTAGAGGGATCCTGAATTTTATGGGAAAGAAAATTTATTTAAAGTTCCACTAAGTTTTTCTTAAGTCCCTTTCCATCCATAGATCATGGATCTAGTTATTTTATTAGTAATTATTTTCTTAAGAACTTTTTACCAAAAACTGCCATGTGAAATACCCTTTTTGTTAATTATAGCAATAATCTTTTTTTGTTGTGAATTACTGTGATGAAAGACTAATCTCTAAGTAACTTGTTGCCATTTTTACTAATTACACTACTAATGCATAGTTTGACCGGTCAAATAATATTTAACATTATATAAATCTTTTGTTATTCAATTTTACAATATTTTCAAAATATATGTTTTTGATATATGACATGGTAATGGGCATGTATTTCAATACGACATTTTATCACGTTTTTCGTATAGAAGACGATCCGAAAAACAATCACCGCCGTGCAGAAAAGGTGCGTGGTGGTATCCGAATTCGAAAAAAAGTTGTCTTCATTCCGAAAAACACGTCTCGAAGTATATGCTCGAAAACCCGGCTTGTTGGTACTCGTTTCGAAGGAATTCTCGAAATTCGTGTTCACAAAGGTGCACGACGGTATATGTTTTTCGAAAAAACGTCGTCTTCAGTCTGAAAAGCGCGATTAAATATAGTCTCGAAATACGTGTCCATTACTATGTCATTTATCAAAAACATTGAATAAAAAAATATTTATAAAATGTTAAATAAGATTTTAGCGGTCAAACTATGTATTAGTAGTGTAATTAGCAAAAATGGCAACAAGTTACTTAGAGATTATTCTTTCATTGCAGTAATTCATAAGAAAAAAAGATGATGGCTATAATTAGTAAAAAGGGTATTTCACATGGTAGTTTTTGGCAAAAAATTCTTTTATTAAATTGAGCATGGATAGTTAAAGATCAAACTTTATTGCCTAAAATTGACGTTGGCTAAAAATCATTCGATTAGAGTGCAAACATTTAAATTCATATGTATAATTGTCTGGTAAATTCTTATTAAAAATATTTTAATAAGTTTTTCAAGTTTCCTTAATTCTAATTATTGTCATATTGTAGGAAAGATTGAATTTTCATTGAAAAAATCAGATTTTGTTGAAACCCTAAAAATTAAATCTTTGAATCTTATGAATTGGCACAAAGATTTTTAAACACTCGAGCATCAAAAGGCTCGAGTGCCACAAACAACAAATGTCATTGTTGTGGTCACTCGAGACATGCCTCGACACGGAAAATGTATTGTTCAAAGAGGATGCACTAGCATTGAGCATCTTCATGAGAGTGCCTTTGAAGGCTCTTGGCATGCACACGAAGAGTCCGAAGAAAGCATCACTTCCTAGGGCATCGTTCAATGCAAATTGAGGATTTTCTGAATCAAAGGCATATCTAGTGGGGAAAATGCTATGATACCGATGCACAAGCATGAACATCGATCCAATGTGCAAGGCTTTTGAAGCCTTGTGCGTGGAAATGAATATCATTATGGCCATTGTAGTCACGTGCAAAGACTTCAAACTCTTATGCGTGGATGCGAAGGGGTGCATGGCTGCTTTAGAGTGCTCGTAATGCCTCATATGGCGCCTACGAGCCTTCATGGATTTCATGTGAGAGGTTTGACGATTAATTCAATACAATTCTTAAAAAATAGTTTGCGAAATCTTGCATTTGATGATTTCGAGCATGATTTAAATTAATTTGTTTATTAACATTAGTTATGTTTAATATTTGATATTAATCCACGAGTGTTTAAATTTTGATTACTAATCACGAGAGTAGTAAAATCAGTTAATACTAAATTACATGCACACATTTGACAAATCGTGCATGGTTCATTCATTTTTCAATGTGAATGAATGCAATTTATGTGACGATGATGGCCAACAATATGATACAAAATATGATTTGCATATCGTTAAGTATTTTTACATTGCTGAATACGATATGTGTATCGTGTGTGTATATTTTTAACTTAAATCATTTATGAAAAAGTTGACTAATAATTGAGAAATATAGAATAACAAGAATATCAACCTCATGCAGAAAAACTAACACACAAAAAGCCTTCGATCATGAATAATGGGTTCTCCTATAAAAGTATTTTTTTCTCATTTGGGGATAGCAATTGAGCTTACACGTTATATTGGTTTTGCTCGACAAGGTCAGAAAGTCCTAGATCTTGAGGCGTAGAGATGTATTAAAATATTGTATTGATCATCAACCAAGAATCCTAGGAATATAATTACATATGAGATTACTTACCTAAATTAGGTCTTAGGATTTATCAAGCTTAGCTTGGTCAATTTTAGGTAAAATAAGATCTCAAAACCACTTTAATCCAAAAAAGGACAATTATTTTAAATTGTGATAGTGTGTAAATAACTTTCGTATTTCATTATGTTATTTACGATTAAATAGTATTTAAATCTTTGTTGTCGATTTCATTTGCGATTAGAAATTCTTCTAACAGTTCACGTTCCCTCCTTGAGAAGGAGAAGATGAACTAAACTGAATTACATGAAGAACCCAAAACTAATTTTGGGATAACAAGTTCGAAAAAATGTTCACCGGAACACAACAGTAGAGAATGCAACAATCCAAACTAAGAAAGGGAGCCAAATAAATGTCATTAGAAGGGAACTCAGACTTATGAAGTTATAAAGCACCAATGAGATTTTAAATAGCCAACTTAAGGAAAATGAACCTGTAGTTCAACATCTTAAACAAATGATCCTATAATTTAATAATATGGAGAGTTTAGAGGCGTCGTTCCCTTATGAAATGGCTATTAATGTGATCCTTTGTTAACTCAATGATTGTTATATAAGGCTAAGGTCCTAACTAGTGCAGAATATAAACAATTTGACTCTCTTACTTAATGCACGTTGCATTTGAAGCAACGGCCAAGAGAAAGGAAGTCATGTCGCCTAGTTTGGGTACATTATACTGGTAGACATAACCTGCCAATACCACTGTTAGGCCGCGGTGTCATACATTTTCTGTCTATTGGGAGTTAAGAGGACCAAGCCATTGAAAAAAGGTAAAGTGTACTTATGAGGAAATAAGAAGAGCTTCAAGGAGGAGTGTTAAACAATGGCCCTCATCTCTCCATTAATAACAAAGATAGTATTAATTTACTAAATTAATCTATCCTTATTATTAAGAATCAATAGCTTTCATTGGAGAAGTGTCTAAAACAAAAAAGCTCTCATTACATTAGAGAGCATTTACCATATACCCGGGAGAATGTGAGAGGGTGCACCATATGTATTTATATTACCTTAGTAATCTATGTACAGGTTGTAGTATAAATATACTCTATAAGGAGCAATGTTCGTTAGGAGCATTATATCATCATTTATTTTTCAATTTTACCTTTCTCCCATTCTCCATATATATAATGACATAATATAAGAACAAAGCCTATTACAAGGCTAACAACACACGATCATCATCGGCACAACCTCCGTCCTTTAAAGTTGGGTTTAGTCTCCCACATTCCAAACTCCATCTTGAAGGGCCAAGGGTGTGAAATTTGAAGTGTAATAGGTTTATTTGGTGCATTAAAGCTTTATGTTCCTTGTCCAGTTGGTTTTATGTTGTAGAAATATAGCTTATTGTACATTTGTATCCTGGTATTACAACTATTGCTATGCTATTTTATCTATTAGTTAGTTGGTTTTAATGTATGAGTTGTCAACATTTGATTGTAACATTCTTCCTATATATATATATGCAATGAATCCTCCTAGTTTGTAAGAGCCTAATTTATTGTGAGTCCTTACTAAAAGGGCAACCTCTTGTTTATTTTCTTCATGGTATCAGAGCACACTAAGTTATGATCCTTCAAAACGCCTACAAAAATATAAAAAAAAATTCTTCTTCTGTTGAATCTGTCAAATCTGAAAGTCAGATTTTTCCTTTCAAAAATTTAATCTTTAAACTCTGGAAGTAGCAAAAGAAATTGTGGATATTAGTGTTAAGCTGGGGAATCTATTTTCAATGACTGAAAAACAAGTTATACCATACCCAGACCCATATTATTTGGGTGGATCATATGGTTTCAGTTCATCTTTATCTAACGTCATATTCAATGAGAATAATTATCTTCCATAGAGTAGTTATATCAATATGGCATTGGGAGCTAAAAACAAGCTGGGATTTATTGAGGGTAAGCTCCCTAAACACTCTTCAGATTAAGATGAACTCAATAAGAGGACTAGAAATGATTATATGGATAGATGCATGTTATTTACTTTTGTAACTCCTGAAATTGCTGATCGTTTAATATTGAGTGACTCTTCTAAAGACTTTTTGGATGATCTTGTTAAGAGATATGGGCAAACAAATGCGCCACAACTATATTTGATAATTAGGGAGGTAACATGTCTTATGTAAGATGAAATAAGTGTTGCTGATTACTATGGAAAACTAAAGAAATCTTGGGATGGGCTGAATAGTATAGATGGATTTAATGTGACTTTTGGGGCATTACAGAAATGTCAACACAAATTTCTTAAGAAAATCATTGAAAGAGAGGCTAAGAGTAAGGTGATAAATTTTGGGAAAAATTGACAGGACAAATCCCACCTTTGGCCGGTCTTCCATCACTGGTACCACCTTTGAATAATCCAGGTATAATCCCACCTTTAAGGTCCATATTCTCCTATTGGTACATAACCTCTTGATAACCTACAATTATAGGTAAGTCTCCTAATTACGTAATTAATAGATAAGTAAATATAATTTAAACCTTAATTCTTAATTAAAATCTTAAATCTTATTAAAACAAATTATTAATTAACTTTAAAATTAAAAATAACCCACTCCTTGCACTCTCCTCACCGGAGAAACGCACCGCCACAAACCCAATCCCTTCCCCCCCCCTCGATGTTAGTCCTCTCTCTTTCCCTCTCTCTTTCAGCCTCCACAATTCCACCCTTAATTCCTGAAAACTGGAACTTGACCAAACTAACAACGGCTGGTGAACACTATCAACGTTCTCTTTATATTTCTATACTTAAAATGAAGCTTGGCAATGGCGGTAGCCGGTATTTAGAAAAGTTAAATTAAAGTTTGGAGTTGGGACCAATGTCATTGCCTGGGTATGTACCATGGCTCATGGGAATTCCTACACCAGACTAATAACTTCATTACAATATCAGATGAACCAACAAATGGCCATATCATTAGCTGAGGCAAACCCAACTCTTGAATTAAAGCCAGAAACAGTAGAATTAAACTAAAAACCTAAAACCCACACACAATTTAGGTCCGTGAAGGAGATGGACGGCGGAAGCAGCTCGAGCTGAGAGAAGGGGGAGAGTGTGAATTGCAAAAGAAGTAGTAGTAGTGTATCGGGGGAGAGATGGGTGGTTTGTAAAGTAAGGAATGACACCAGTGGGGGGAGGGGAGGGGTGGGGGTGGGTTTTGTTTTTTTTATTAATTTTTTAAAAAGTCAACAGTCATTTTAAAGGTCAAACAGGTTACAGGTTACTCCGACCCAATAGGAGAATATGGACTCAAAGGTGGGATTATACCTGGATTTTTCATAGGTGGCACCAGTGGTAGAAGACCGACCTAATAGGAGAATATGGAGCCCAAAGTATGATACTCTTAGAGGGAATACCCTTGCAATGGATCATCTATATACGAGAAATTAACAAAGCATTTTAGCTTGTTCAACAAGAAAAAAAACAAAAAGAAGTTAGTGAAAGCATTGAGAATGGGGTTCAAGCAAGTGCTTTATCTATCACAAAGAATACCACTGGTGGAACACAATACTCAAAAGGAAATTTTCACAACATTAGAGGAAATGTTTGAAAAAGAGAGGCCACAGAAGAAAAGATGAAAAAATATTGTGATCATTGTGTGAGAGGTTACACTAAGGAAGGTTGCTTTAAACTTCATAGATACCTAGATTAGTTCAAAAATTCACCAACAAATGGGAAGAAGAATGTCACTAACGGCATTTGGAGGCTGGATTGTGAAAATACCAGATTTCCCATAAACAAAGTAAAATAAATAATGAGTGAAAACAAAAACCAACTCTTCATACAATTTTTTGTCACTTAGGATCATTTTGGAAAGGCACTTCTTAGAGTGGGGAGTATTCTAAATGACAACACTTCAGATTACTTGGAGAAGACTACTTATGGTTGAAATTATCTCATTGTCAATTTTTATTATTTTTTTAAAATGCACAATAATCAAATAATGAGAAGAAGTGGCAAATAAATGCTATAAAAATTATAGGACAAAAGATTTAATTTGGACTCAAATTAAAGTTGGAGAAAATAGGGTTATTAGCTTTCAAATTGGCCATTGGCTGTTGGTTATTGAAGAGACATGTAGCATGATAAAAAAAAATTCATTTTATCTTACTCTAGCACACAGGGCCATCCTACATATAAGATACATAACACATGATGTATACAATTTCTCATAAAATTAAGGCGTTAATCAAGGAAATCTACAATCACCTCTGCAGCTCTATACTAATATTATACTGCAACTGCATACTGCAAGCTGATCTGAAAATGAATACACAATCTCTAAATTAATAAACATCCATTAATAATCTAATTTCCCACCTCCCCTCATCAAATTCAAAGTTACAAAAAAACAATATCATCATTAAAAATATACCAACGTAAGCAAAGTGTGAACACCTGATTTTCTTAAGCCGTACGTAAGTTAAGTAAGCCCCCTTGATTTATCAATTTTTATCAATCTATGACAATATTAATAGTAATATACTAATATTTAGAGAAAAAATAATTTCCTCCTAATAAGAGAATACAGCACACAAATGAAGACAAACGGGTGGGTGATACCCTTAACTAACCAACCTCAACCCGTGGTCCCACACCAAGTTGTGGGTGCCAAGCTGCACTCTTCACCGGCCACCACCGCGGCCGCCTTCCGGAAAACTACTGAACATTCCGGAAGCTCGCCAAGATCAGCGAAGAGGGACTCATCTTCCTCCCTCATTGGAAATATCTTTGTCATGTCTAGATCACTGAAGTTGCTGAAAAACGAGTTGTTTTCGAGGATCTGATGATCGGAGGCGAACCACGTTAGTTCGTCCGTTGGAGAGAGCAAGGGGTCATGGTGGTGTATATTTTGTTGGAACAATACAGTATGATCAGCATCATGGCTTTCTATCTTGGGTTGTTGGGACTTATTATCATTAGTATTATTGGTGTTAAGGGTAGTTGATGAGGGGGTGATTAGTGATGTAGTCTCCAGGGCTGTAGCCGTAGGGGCTGCGTTGCCGGTTGTCGGAGTTGAAGAGGTGGCGGAAACAGCGTTGTTGTTGTGGCGGTTTTGGTGGTGGCTTCGCGAAATAGGCCAAGGATGGTTGTGCTCATATGAGTAGGTTACTACTAATGTGTTTGGATCTGAACGGCTTCTTTCTACTTGCTTTCTTGCTGGGCATCCCTTTGAACTGCTACATCTATAATATCCTCTGTCAAGTTCATTTACACCAATAATTTCACATCAGGACATAATTAATCAAGCAACGTATTTACACATCAATATCATTTTAGTAGCTAATAGAAGTTATAACTTAGTTAAGATTTATAAGCAACAACAAACATGTGATTATGTGATTATGTGAAATTCATGGCATCCTATTCCAAGATCTAACATGATTTTGTGTCATGAAGCACGAAACCTCTACGACCCGTTTCTTGAACCCTACTCGTTTTCATGCTGATAAAAGCTTGAAGATGATTGGAACTGAGTATATTTTAGTTTAAGATACTTATGAACCATAATATATCCCAGGAAAAAATACATGGTAGATTGATCGTAGTACCTAGGATATGGAGAACCCTTGATAGGCTTTTGGCCATACTTTCTCCATGCCCAAGAATCAGATGGTGGAGTACAATCGCCCTTAAACCGAGATCCTTCCAATTCCTTGATTGGATAGGTTAACACCTTTTTCTGTATTGCTCGCCTACTATCAAACAATAACATACATGTTAGTACATACTACTCCATTATGATACTAGTAACGTTGCGTAATAACTAAAAAATATTCTATTTTGTGGTAAAAGTTTTCTCTCAAGAGCGTACCCTAATTGATCTAAGGAAGTTACATCCGGTCTTAAAGAGTACTTACCTTCTCTTGGGAGAGGATACGGAGGCACTGAAGGTGGTAGAAGACGGAGAATTGTCGCCGCTGTTGTCTGAAGAGATATCTCTATCCTCTAAAAGATAGTTAACATTTGAGTAAAGGTCACTTAAGCTTGCTTCCATGCTAAAAGTCGATTTTACTTTGTCTTTCTTACGTTGTCTTGATCTGATTATTCTTCAACTTTGTTTTTGTTGATCTTTGTATATTTTCAAGTCTTATAAATCATGTAGGAGAAGAGGGAGAGAGAGAAAGAGTAGAGAGAGATGAAGGAAGAATAAGAATGAAAGGGGTGTCTTTTAAATATGGAGGGGATGTCATGGTGATGGGTGATAGAAGAAGGGCTGGCATGGGTTGGTGTTAAGCAATTAAGGGCTCTTTTAGGGTAGTTGATTTATTCAAATACTACTATTACTATACTATTATTAATTAATTATTCATTGTTTTGGCGAATAATTAATTCTATTCATAATTAATTGTCAATGATCGAGGAGTATTATTATTGCTAAATTAATCATTAATATTCAAGAGTTATATACCTTCTTTTAGTTTGTACGGTCAGTTGTTTATTGAGTAGTGGATAGGCCAATGGGCATAGGCTAAGCTAGCAAAGAGACGTGCAAACAAATGTGAAACATTATATTCTGAGCCATGGAATATATTAGTACAACTGAAAATGACACCTTTTTTGATCTCTAACAATCTAAGCACTTTTGGCTTTATTATCATTTTCACCTAATAATGCAGACGTTTTTTTTTGTTTTACTGACAATATCTTGTTGCTGCTACAAACTTACTAATCCCTTTGTAGTACTCAGTTTGTGTTTGTCATCATAAAATACATTCTTCTCTTTGATTAGAAGGACCTATAGTAAAGGAAGGATTCGTAAATATCAATGTTAGAACTACTATACCGAGTTAAACACAACAACAACGACAACACTGAAATGATATTTTGGGCGTAGATTACTTTACCAACAACCATACTCCAACTATACACCTTCAGTATGGGTTGCAAGAAATTTACCTTTGAGATACAAAGAAGAAACAACAACGATCCACCCTCAATATGACTAATGTTCAATGAGATCAAAGTTGGGGAAGAGTCGAAGAGATTTGTGATTATGAACGATTCTTTTGACCAAGAGAGTGCCAGAAAGAATGAGAGCTTTTTTCTACATATCATTCATCATATGAGGAGCCTCTCATATATAATAACGTTCTTTAGAAGACAAAACCTCAAATACGCTACAAAACCGTCAAATGAAGGCCACGAGAATAATGAAAAAGTAATGATATAGCAAATCGAGATACAATATGGGAGTCATGAACATGGTTGGTCGCAGACTGCGACGACACCTCTACCTCTTTTTCTTAGCCCGTCAAAGCCACAATGATATTACAATGTATTTTTTAGTTAAGACAAAATAAGCAAGATAACTTATTAAAGTAACATTACATGGAACTAATCAACCCAATACTCTAAATCCCCAACAATCATCCCCATTTAGAGTATTCTAAATAGAATATTTGTAAAAACATCAGGAAAATTTACGAAAAAATACCTCATTTGTTATAGTTTTTGCGAAAAAACACCTTATATAGTTTTTTTTTGTGAAATAACAGCTTTTATGTCACTTTTTATAAAAATGCACACCTTGTTGTCAAATTTTAGTTAAACAATCAAATTTTCGATCATTGAACCTTTTAAATTTTCCGTCGTCTTTTTTGCATGCGAGAGACACATGCATTAAAAAGAAGAAGGTCAAAATCTTTCACGCAAAAATGAACGAAAAGTTGGAGAGTCAATGTCCAAAAGTTTGATTTTTTAGCCAAAATAAAAAAAAAGGTGTGCATTTTGATAAAAAAAAGTGGCATATAAGGTGTTTTCTCACAAAAATAATTATATAAGGTATTTTCTCAAAAAAACTGTAACAAAAAAGATGTTTTTTCGCAAATTTTCCAAAACATCATGATCACAAAACAATTTCATGCATAAATGAAGTGTACAAAGACAAGAATTTCCCTTTAGTACCATACACATTACAAGAAATATTACTCAAATTGTGTCGATTAATGATTGAACCAATATCAATACATAGTGGAAACTTCAAGATATTATACACACACGATTAACTCTTTGATCTCATTTTAAACTTGGCACTATAAAAGAATGTGTCCATATATATTCATATGATTTTCTAAGCTATGACCCACGAGCTCCTTGAAGCGGCCAAGTCTCACACTCACATTTTGGTAAAGAAATGCTCTTCTGATAAAGCATAAGGTAAAGAGATCTATTAAGATAACTAACGCCTTGATATCACGTATTTATATAGAGTTGTCTCCCTTATTTACAAGCTAATTTGTGCTTCATTGGAGCTCTTGGGAGCTATTTTGTGCTAAATATCGTATATAGTTGTGGTTTCGTGTTTTAGTGTTGAATAGCAGGTTTTTAGGGAGTTTTCTCCTTATTCCCGAGCCATTTGGAAGCAACCACGGCTTTACGAGATGTTACGGGGCACCAAGGACGGCTCAAGAGCTTTATGGATAGTTTAGGAGGTCCCAAGACCCCTAAACGTGAAGTTTAGAGAGCCAAAGAGTCAAAAAGGAGGTTTTCGTACTCTGATCGGGCAAAAATAGCCCGATCGGGCGAAGAAATATTGATCGGGTATACATGTTGCGGACCAGATCGGGCAAGGCATGCCCGATCCGATCGGGCGAGCACCAATGTGCCCAGACCCGATCGGGTGTTGACCGCCCGACCCGATCGGGTGGACGACCCAATGTCAGTTGCTGCTTCCCCACGCCAAGAAGACGTATTTGAGCCAAGTTGCTGCTGACCCGATCACAGACCCGATCGGGTGCTGGATCGGGCCAGCTCATTTTACTTCACATTTGCTACGCTACTGCGCCAGGCCACAAGAACAAGAGGAGGCAAATTTGTATTTGGCCCGATCGGGTATTGTGCTCGGGCCCGATCGGGTATTGTGCTCGGGCCCGATCGGGTCTGGTACCTAAATCGCGCTTTTTCGCTTTTTTATTTCCGTTTTTAGTTAACTTGAGGAGTATTATAAATACCCTTTTCCTCATTATTTTAGGGACATCTTTTATTCATCTCTTTACTGCTTTAGACTCTAGTTTTATTCTTTATTGTTCTTAGCTTAGTTTAAACACAACTTAGATTAGATTAAAGGTGATTGAACCTATTCAATTTCAATAAAAGTTCTTGCTTTCCGTCAATTGGTATTCTTCTGTACTCTAATCTCTTTTATTATTCCTAATTGCTTAGCTTAATTATTTATTCATTCATGATGCAATTATTAGGGTTTCATATTAGATTGTTTATTGTTGACTCAATTATGAGTGAGTAGTTCAATTTCTAGGGTGTTAGAGAGGAAAACCATGTTTATACCATGATTATTTGAATTACTATTAGTTTTTAGGGTTTGATGAGATAGGTTATGGTGTGATTTGTTCATTGAGTAATTAACGTTATTGCGCAGTTTCTTTGATTACTTGAGGTTAATAATCGTTTGCACAGATCCGTCTTACTTTTAGAGGCCTAGTACACACCAGTAATTCTGATTATGTTTGTGAACATGCTGCATATGTTGAATTATGGACGTTGAGACTTAACCATAGCTTGACACTTGTTCTAATCTATCGATTCTCGACCTAGGTTCTGATAGTTGTTTGATCCTTTGATTGGTATAACGTATAAGCATGGTGGACCGAACTAATTCCCTAGACCTTTAATTCATAGTTAATTTCCGATCTTTATATTGCTTTCTAGTAGTTAATTATTAGTTCAGCTGAATTCTATCTGATTTTTGTCTGAAGTAGCTTTTTAGCTGAATATTAACTTAGAACTCCGTCTCTCTATGGATTCGACCCTACTTCCCTTGACTACCATTGTTAGAGGACTTAGGTTTATCTTTGATTAGGTGATACTACTTTAGCCTGTCACGCCTTAAAACATCACCTAAATCGAGAACTTCACTTAGATATTGATCTTGCTTTTATAGAGTTCTTCCCCCTGTTTTTAAGTTGACATGTGTGCTAATGGTGCTCTTAGGAACCATTTAATTCCAAATTTCTCCAATTTGGTTTTGGTTTTATGACAATTAATTTGTACGTTTTAGGAAACTAGTTCCCTATATCCCTATTTTCTATTGTTTTATGACGCGAAATATTTCAAGGCACATATGAAGAATCATGAGCGCCCAATGGTGCTCCCCGAGTCCTAGGACAAGTTGAGCACTTAAAATTTTGTAGGAAAAGTCAAGGAATGAATATGTTTTCTTGCGGGCTGATTGGCGTGTCAGTGCAATTTTGAATAGCGGAGTTGTAAGCATTACCTGCAAAAGATTTGAAAGTGAAGTGGGCGCCCGATCTAATCGCGAGAATATGGCCTGATCGTTGATGTGTGACATTTATATATGGTATTTAGATTTATTTAGATATTGAAACTCCTTTTAGACATTTAGGTGCATAATGACATGAATTACATGAGTTATACTCTACTACTCCTCGTTTGCGTGTTCGATGACTTTCACGTTTTTTGATACGTACAAATTAATCATGATCATCAAGGATCAATCCTATTAATCACTGAGGATGAAGGTAGCTTGTATAAGGATCACAATGCATCCGTTTGGGACAATTTTGAGTTATAATGAAGCAAAGAGTTACTGAGAGAACTGTCAAAACTGACACAGTATTTTCACTATTTTCATCATAACTTTTGATAGAAAATACATCATCAAAAAATTACAGTTGGGTTGGAATCAGACATTAAGGGCTTTCCAACGATGGCTCACACTCCCCAGACGAACTTTTGGCTTAGGAGATACGACCTTCGTAAGTTGACCCAATTTTGCAGATTTTGGCCCGATCGGGTGATATCACGTATTTATATAGAGTTTTCTCCCTTATTTAGAAGCTAATTTGTGCGTCATTGGAGCTCTTGGGAGCTATTTTGTGCTAACTATCGTATGTAGTTGTGGTTTCGTGTTTTAGTATTGAACTGCAGGTTTTATGGAGTTTTCTCCTTATTCCCGAGCCTTTTGTAAGCAACCAAGGCTTTACGAGATGTTACGAGGCACGTAGGATGGCTCGCGAGCTTTATGGATAGTTTAGGAGGTCCCAAGACCCCTAAACGTGAAGATTAGAGAGCCAAGGAGTCAAAGGAGGTTTCCGTGCACTGATCGGGCAGAAATGGCCCGATCGGGCGAAATATTTATGATCGGGTATGAAAGTTGCGGACCCGATCGGGCAAGCATTGCCCGAAGTGATCGGGTGAACATCATGTACTTAGACCCGATCGGGTGTCCATCGCCCGACCCGATCGGGTGGGCCGCTCGTAGGTCTTGTTAGAGAGCTGCTGAAGAGACGCTTTCACTAGGCCATTTTGTTGCTTGGCCCGATCGGGTGGCTGACCAAGGCCCGATCGGGTGGGCGTCAAGTCCATCTAATGCTGCTGCGCTGCTGCTACATCACAGCCCAAGACGAGAAAATGCGAAGTTGCATTTGACCCGATCGGGTACTGTGCTCGGGCCCGATCGGGTCTGGCGCTTAATGACGCGGATTTCGAGTTTTGTTTCCGATTTCTAATTAGACTTGAGGGGTATTATAAATACCTTTTTCCTCAATATTTAGAGACATCTTTTATTCATCTTTCAATAGGTTTAGACTAGTTTTATTCTTCATTGTTCTTAGTTTAATTCAAACACTTTAGATTAATTTAGAGGTGATCAAACCTATTTCAATTTCAATAAAGTTCCTGCTTTCCGTCAATTGGTATTCTTTCTTACCCTAATCTCTTTAATTACTTTGATTGCTTAGTTTATTTATTTAATCGTTCATGATGCAATTCTTAGGGTTTCATATTAGTTTTATCGTTATTAATTCGATCATGTCTGAGTAGTCTCTTTCTAGGGTGTTAGATAGGAAAGCCATGTTTATACCATAATTGCGATTTAGACTCTATCAATTTCTAGGGCTTGATTAGGGTGATTGTGATGTGGTTTGTTCTTTATTGAGTAATTAACGTTATTGCGCAGTTTCGTTGGTTGCTTGTGGTTAATAGTTGTTTGCACAGATCCGTCTTACGACTAGAGGTCTATGACACGTCAGTAGTTCTGATTACGTTAGTGAATATGCGGCGTATGTTGAACTATGAGCGTTGAGTCTTAACCATAGCTCAACATAGGCTCTAATCACCCGACTCTTGACTTAGGTTTTGGTAGTAGTTGACCCTATTTGATTGGTATAAGCATGGTGGACCGACCTAATACCCTAGGTTTTTATTCCATAGTTTAATCCTCAATTTATTCCGTCTTCTGTAGTCTATTCTTTAGTTTAATTAATTCCTTCTTGATTTCATCTGGAGTAGCTGAATTGGTTGAATATTGATTTAGAAACTCTTTCTCCCTGTGGATTCGACCCTGCTTCCACTGACTACCTAGTTAGAGGTCCGTAGGTTTATTGTTGATTAGGTGACACGACTAAAACCTATCATCGGGCTGGATACTCGAAGGCTTCTTTTTAGCCTTTTCTCGGCCTAATTTTTAGTCCTTCCCCTATCTAGTTTAGTGTTTAGTATAAATAGGTTACTTAGTTTATTTCTAAGTCACTTTTCATTCATTGTTATTTCATGTAGCACTAACTTTAGAACTCTTAGTTTTCTCTCCATTGTTGAAGATTGGATTCTTACTTTGCTTTCAATAAAGTTCATAGGTCAGACTCAATTGCGGTCATTCATTTCTTTTCGATTTATTCTACTTTGTTCTTGCTTAGATTAGTATTAATTGAGTGTGGAAATTGTTGCCAAGTATGAATATTTACATAAAATTTGATTGTTTTATCCGTAGTCATGAGTAGATCTCTTTACTAGGGTTCTTAGGGAGGGAAGCCATGTTTATGCCATGGTTGTTATTTGAATTTCTTTTAGTTTCTAGGTTTTGATTAGAGCGATTATTTTGTGATTTGTTATTGAATCCATGATTTATACTAGTGGCCTATTTCATGAATTACGCCTGGCTAATAATTTTCGTACATATCAGTTTTACTTTTAGAGGCCTAGAACACACTAGTAATTATAATTATGTTTGTGATCATACGACATATGTTGAATTATGGGTGTTGAGACCTGACCATAGGATTAACAACTTGCTCTAATCGCTCGACTCTAAGCCAAGGTATTGTTAGTTGTTTGAAGCCCTTTGATTATTGGGATAAGCATGGTGGACGGAATTATTGCCCTATGCTTTTAATTCATACATAAATTCCTCTTTTAATCTTACTTTCCTTAGTTTAATTAGTAGTTCAATCATTCTTCCTTGATTTCGTCGAATTAGATGTTTAATTGAATATTAACTCTGAAAGCATGTCACCCTGTGGATTCGACTCGTACTTCAAGGTCCTGCTAATAAAAGACACTGTACACATGCGGTTTTACTTTTCAAACACATTAACCGAGTATAGGTTCCAGATATATACTTTGTGTGCTTTTTGCTTTATTTTTAATTCCTTTTATCTACCGTAGGTTTTAGTATAGATAGACTAGTCATAATAGTTTATTGTTATCGCTCAGGTTATTTTGATACGAATTGATCATGATGATCAAGGATCTAGCCTATTAATCATTGAGGCTAAATGTAGCTTGCACAAGGATCACAATGCATCCGTTTGGGATAATTTTGAGTTGAATTGAGCAAAGTGTTAGTGAAAGTAGTGCTAAAACTGACACATGTTCACTATTTTCATCGTAACTTTTGATAGAAAATTCATAATCAATACATTATAGTTCGGTTGGAATCTAGACTTCAAGGGCTTTCAAACGATGGGTCACACGCCCCAAACGCACTTTTGGTTTAGGAGGAGAGGTATTATTTCGGGCAGAAGCATCGTTGGCCCCACAACGATGCATATTTCTTGATAATTGATCGAGAAGTTGGTCGTCTTGCGTTTCAGGGGATGATTATTGGGTTTTCAAGCACAACGAGTCAAACATGGTGAGTAGGGCTCGAAATTACGTTGGGGGTCTCATGTAAAAAAGGGAACGTCAAGGATAAAAAAAAAAAGAGAAACCGCGTAGGGAAATCGGCGCACCCGTGCACGTAGGTCACCCGAGCACCCGCAGCTCGCCCCCCGCGACCGGAAAATTTTTACTCAACGAATTTCTTTTTATGTTTCCCCGTTTGCTTATCGTTCGTAGATCTTGTTTCCATAATTTTTTTAGAGTGTAATGATTATCTTAGGTCTTTCCTAAGTCAAGGATAATATTGTTTCCTAAGATAAGAATAGATAAGATATTATTTATTAGATATTATCACATATCTTATACTATTAGTTTCTATTAGGAATAAAGTTTTCCTAACCTCTATATAAATAGGGGTAGGGTGCCAAGTTTTGTATAGAGAAAATAGTCTCTGTTTGGAAATAAGTCCACTTGGGAATTACTAAGAGTAGTTGATCATAAAAATTAACAAAAATGTGTAGAGAGGTGTGTGCCCTACTTATTAACTGATTGAGTTTTATATTACCAAGTATCTTACATTTTAATTCTCAAACTTCGCACTTTTATTTTTGTTTCGTTGAGTCTCGTGTTAATGTGAATATTTTGCGTCCACTGCCTTACACTTTTATGTATATTGTGAAACTTATGGTATTAACTACTATTGACCCCTGATACACAAAATACAGAATTGCGATAGGATATATTTTTTCATCGTTATGACTTGTCAGTAGATTATATGATAGATGGGGCACTTCTTCTTATCTACCTCAAAAAAATTATATGATGTTTTATATTAGTCTGTGTAAACCGGGGATTTATTGTGTTTATCTTACGACACTGCTTTTCATTCATGCAAGTCATACAACTTCTGATCTAAGAAAATTCTTTTGAAAGAGCTATGAATCCAAAAGTATTAGTTTAACATTCGATTCAACTTTCCAATATTAAATGCTTCACTCTATAATAAATTTGGTACGGAAATTCTTGTCCTGACTTTACATGCTCTAGACGCATGATTGTAACTAGTATCTCTATTTTATAAGTGAAGAGGAGAGTGATACCAAAAATCATCATTTTTTTAAATTCCTAATTAAATAGAACAACTATCTCCATAACTCTCTATAACTAACTGTTTTCATATTTTAAAATTTTGAATAAAGAAATACCAAACACCCTAAATAAACTAATTATTATAATTTTATGGAAAATTTTACATGATTTCGCACGCAATGCGTGCATATAAGTTTAGTATCTCTATCCCATAAGAGAAAGGGGGAGGTGGACACCAAAAATAAGAAAAAAAAACAAATAAAATAAATTCAGGAAATTCTCAAATCTTATAATAAAGGAATCAAGTTTTATTTTGAATATTAGCCATCAAATTTTTATGAATAAATATTTAAAACTTCAAACTAAAATATCTGAAAATCTACTAATAAAAAAATTAAAAAATATCAATGGTTATATTTTTGTTGAACTCTATAAACAGAAACCCAGTTTATAATTTACATATATTTTTTTTATTTTCAAATACATGATTGCACTACGCCAGATATGCTCTTCTACAACGTTTTTTAGCCCTGTTCTACAGCGTTTTTCAAGCGCTATAGAATAGGGGCGCTATAGAAACATCTACAGCGCTGCTACAAGCTCTGTAGTTTAACTCCTTATTTTATAGCGCTTAGGTAAAAGCGCTGTAAAAGAATTCAAAAATGAGGCGCCCACTAGAGGTCCTATTTAGCGAATTTTTTTTGAATCCTAAAAATTAAAATTTTAAAAAACGGCTAAATTCATATTGATATATAATTTTATGCCTATATTAAATTCGATTGCGCTAATGATTTCTGAAAACGTGATTTCATTGATGATAATTTTGAAGTTTATACAATTAACTCAACAATGACAAATAATGTTATGCTAAACAAAAAAATGTTCTACAGCTAAATTAATGGCAATCAGCTGAGTAGGAAAATTTGGCGCGCGAGTTCAACTCTTACTTCATCAATCTGTCCTTGATCATAGCTTGAAACGTTGCAATCGAAAAAATATTGCATATTTTTGAAGAAAAAAATCTTCCTTAGTGACAAAATAATGGGAGAAAATAAAGATAAGAGAGTAATTGAAATAAAAATATACTACATACGTCTTCAGGGATTTGAGTCTGTTTGTGCTCGACGATCTCTTTCATAAATCTCGTAACAAAATAACCACAATCAATATTGTTTCGTTGACGAGGACACTGCATAAATTAATTAATTTACAATTCTCTTAAACTCTAGAAACTCATAAAGAAAGGGAAAATATTTACCTGTATTTGCAACCACGTGGTTTTCATCTTAATCTTCTTTTGCATTTCAAAAAAATATGACGGGAAAAAATTATAATCTATTAAACAATTACGAGAATATAAACTAGATACATTTATTGTTACATGAAATGTAGGTAAATTACTCACGTCTCAACCATTTCACGCAAATCATCATTAACTCCAATATTGTCGTTGTTTTGTCCGTCGGGCAAATGATCCATAAAGTAGACTACATTACTATATGGGTCAATAACACACAACATCCAATGATACCTACATCATTAAACATATGTATTGAGAGCGATCCAATGATACCTACGTCATTAAACATATGTAATGAGAACAAGAATCTCAAACATTATCTAGTAAAAAATTGATACAAAACCAAATTTAGCTTTTAGAATACTTACCCTTCATTGTATGGTGCAATAAAAACTCACCCTTTAGTTGCAGTTTCATTGAATAAACCAGCTATGTAATGAGAACGATCCAATCTATGCTCCTTGGTTTTCTTCATCTCCCCCTTCTTGAATTGTGATACAAGAGATATTGTTGTTGGGCATAAAAATCCAAATATATTCACTATTTCAAGTAGGAGTGTTAATTAGCCGAGCCTGCTCGCGAGCTATTCGAATTCGGCTCGGTCAAAGCTCGGCTCGATGGGGCTCGACTCGAGTTTTAATGAGACGATACATGAGCCAGAGTAAGCTCGACTCGAAAAGCTCGTGAGGGCTCGAATTATTTTGATATCATATATTTGCCAAAGTGTTCACTATTTTCTTAGAACTAAAGTCCCACATTGGCTAAGAAAAGAAGCACCAACCTTATTTTCTTTATAAATAACTACCAGTCCTTTATTTCCTCAACTTAGACCTTGATTTTGTACCTCCTTGGTTGGTATACAAAATTTATACTCAATTTCCTTCACAAAAGGAATAAAGTATATTTTAAAGTATTTGATTATTTAATAATTAATTATTTAAATGCACTTAGAGTTTTATTGTTACAAGCTGGAAGTATTATTTAATACATGAAGTCTCACATTGAAATTATAGTGAAGTTAAGAAAGAAACAGAATTATATAAACATATGTCGAGTAATTCTTTTTCTTTAACAAAACATTGAGTCCCACATCGAAATTTTAGCAATGCTAAAAGGGAAACCAACTTATAAAAGCATACGTTTTATAAATTAAAAGAAACATGGAGTCCCACATCAAAATCTTCGCAACACTAAGAGGGAAATCAAGTTATTACATGGGTTTGATGAGTTTGTTTTCATCAAACTATGGAGTCCCTCATCGAAATCTTAGCAATGCTAAGAGGGAAACCAAGTTATAAGATGAGTTAGATGAGTTTGTTTTTCTTCATCAACCTATAGAGTCCCACATCGAAATCTTAGCAATGCTAAGTGGGAAACCAAATTATAACATGAGTTAGATGAGTTTGTTTTTCTTCATCAAACTATGGAGTCCCACATCGAAATCTTAGCAATGCTAAGAGGGAAACCAAGTTATAAAATCATATGATGGGTGAGTGTGTAAGAAACGAGCCATGAGCTCGAGCCACGAGCTCGTGATATCACGAGCTCGAGCCGAGCCACGAGTAGAGTCTCACGAGCTCGAGCCGAGCCGCGAGTAGAGTCTTACGAGCTCGAGCCGAGCTTGTCAGTATTCGGGCTCGGCTCGGCTCATTAACACCCCTAATTCCAAGCATATGACAACGACGATACAACAACCTGGCAGAGTATAGATAGTCTTAAAAAAGAATCTTTACGGTGAAAAACAATCATATAATATACACACAAATAAACCATTATACAACTTACGACATATAAATCACAATATGGCTGACACCAATTTCTTCTTGAGCGAGAATATCTCTTCCTTACCAATGGATATATTTCTGTGCTGATGAAGGATCCCTATGTCAATAGGAATATCAAGTTGTTTCTCATTGAACATTAAAATATGTACTTATATAACATTTGAAGATCAGGTTGAAGGGAATCCCAATGAGGGACTCGTTTTTCATGGCTGAAATCCAACTTCCTTGGTTGTATTTTTGATGATGCATGAGAAGAGTCATTTCTCCTGGTTGTTTTCTGTGAGTGAGAAACTTCTTTGCTCTTGCTCTCGGAAGGAGTATGAGATTCCGTATGTAAAAGTTCATTATCGTTCCTCTTGGATGGGGATTGTGATTGACAATCTTTGATTTCTTTATCGTGGAGCTTTAGCGTATTTTTATCCTGTCAACAAAATATGTAAAATAGGATTACACTAAGAAAAAGACATTGTGCGGAGTTTCGTATTTAATTGAATATGAACATTAAGATTTTAACACTAACTCCATACCGGCCCATCTATGATAATCAGACCTATAGGCCATAAGACAATGGTCCCAATTGCACCTTAAATTGTGAATGCTTCAGCATCTTCATTTGGAACTGGCAGTGGTGTTTTTTTTCGATTGCACACTCAATAGAAACCCTCATAAAGTTTGCTGGCAATACTAGTGTGTGTGACACATCAATAGTGTTATGCACCTTTCCAATAGCTACCATTCGATAATAAGGATTTGACAAAGCCAATTGACATGGAGTAACACCCTACAAAAAGCCATATATGCCATCCATGGTACAATATAACAACAAGCCTTATATAAAAATTCCTTGTAGTTTAATTTGAATTACTTACTTGTTTACCAGTTAAAAATTGACTTTGTCGTACATAACTAAATTTAGTCTAGAATGAATTATGTCCCAGGCCCTACTTTTAAGTGCAAATCGACAGAATCGTAATGACGCAGTTAGGAATAAGAACAAATACTGACTCACATTCTAAATACAAAAAAATGACAAGAGAATTCTACATGTGCCTGACTTCAATGCATTCGTAACTTGCATCTGAGCATAATTTTCAACCCTCAACTTTCAATTCCACTTCTGTGCATTATTTTAAGTTGTTGATCATTGCACCGCTCTAGTCAGGATCAAATTGAGTTCTACACAATAATATCTTAGATAAGCTCCACTTAATTGCTCGGAATTTCTTTTTGTTTAATATCATTGAGTAGTTTTTACTGGAGATTTCATACAAATGAAACAAAGCTGATAAGGCTTTTGCCTAGAAAATCGACTTGATTTAGGCCATTTATTAGAAAGACTACTCAATTCATGACTAATTTAGAGCAACTATACCATGTGAAAGCAGGACATGAAAACCTACAAGAAAAAGGGCTAAGCTAGTCATGCTCTTGGAAATTAATTATATGTTGCTTTGTTCTTGGCTTACAACTAAGATGATGACATGCAGTTCACAAACGATTTCTGATTCCATTGAAAGATACAACAAAACTCATGAATAATGGTCAGATTTTCTCAGCAAAGATTAATTCAGCTTGAAATTATGGCAAGATTCGCAACGATACGAAAAGGCAGCCTATATTCAAATATATTTTGTCAAAACAGGTTGTAAATATTGAAAGCATTCATCACCAAAAATTCACGAGTAAGAAAGTCAAGCTGTGAAATCAAAAGATAGAGAGAATAGGGAAGTCTCAAAGCAATGGTTTGCATCCGATCTTAAATATCCCTTGCAAACCTGATTTACACAGATAATGGAAACGTACAGGTATGCAAACCTGATTTACACAGATAACTACTAACATGGTATTCTGCTTCTACATGTATGCAATCCAATGAGTATGGCGTTTGACAGGCAAGAATACGTTCCTGGGAAAATAATATTAAAATGTTGATCATATGTTAAAATGTTGATCACCAGATAATGTATACAAAACAAGCTTGATCTGATTCCTCCATGCACATCAGTGTGTCTAGCGGAGAAAATATGTTTGTATAAACCAACTTTAAATGGCATGGGTTACCTAAATAACTGAATTGTACACTCTAAATGGCAGGAAACCATTTGTTTCAATCCATTGAGTTTTTGGTGAAGGGGTCGGGTTTGCCGTGACAAAAAACCATCACCTATATATAAACCAACTTAAGCGGATTAGTTACCACTTTCACGCATTCAATAACAAATATACTTATAATTCAAAAATAAAAAATTGCGCATAAAGAAAGAGACTCAATATTTACCCTACTAATGCATCTTTCTCCTTTTCCTTTACTTTGTTTCCTTTGAACTTGAACTTGGCTCATTGACTACAAAAAAAAGAGTTTTTGCTACGGATTTCTTGTGGTTATTAGAAATTCATAAAAAAATTGTAACGGAATTGTATTTCGTTTCAAACTTCACAACGGATAACAATTCCGTTGCAAAATTTGCTACGATTTTCAATTCCGTAGCAAATTTTGCTATGGTTTTCAATTTCGTAGCAAATGCTGCTACGGAAAGTTAAATCCATTGCAAATTTTGCTACGGTTTTCAATTACGGGAAATTATATCTGTTGCAAAATTTGCTACGGATTACTAAAGGTATCAAATATTTGGTACGGAATACGATTTCGTAGAAAAAAATAGATACGGAATACGATTCTGTAGCAAATATTTTCTACGGAATACGATTCTGTAGCAAAATTTGCTGCGGAATACTATTGAAGGTGTAATATTAAGAATAAATATAAAGAACATAAGCCAACTACGAGTATGTGAATCATGTATAGCTCACTTAGGAACTATTCGACTTTCCACAATTTTGTCTTGGTTTCGATTCCTACTAAGAGCATTTCGATGGGATTTATGGGGGCAGTGGGTCAGGATGGGGTAGAAAAAATTGTAGCAAAATTTTGCTACGGAATATGGTTTGCTATCCGTAGCAAAGTTTTGCTACGGATTTTGTATCCGTAACAAAGTTTTGCTACGGATTTTGTATCCGTAACAAAGTTTTGCTACGGATAGAACTTTGATACGGATTTTCATCCGTAGCAAAAACGTTTTGTATGCAAACAAAACCGTAGCAAATTTTGCTATGCATCTTCTTACCCCGTTGCAAAATTCGGTTTGCTACGCCTACTTTTGCTACAGAATATTTCCGTAGCAAAAACAAACTTGGCAACGGATTTTTGATGTTTGCTACGGAATTTTCCGGTAGCAAAATACAACATTTTTTGTAGTGAATTGTCTTCAACCCATATCCCCTCATCGTGATCATCTCGAATGTACACCTCATCTTTAGCTCAATTATTACTAAATGGTTGAGATGGGAAAGACATGGATTGATCTTCCATATCATCTATATAACCTTTAACATGGTTATCTTGTGCATGTCTTTTATTACTTGACAAAATAACCGACACTCTAGGATTAGCAGGGTCACTCACAAAAAACACTTTCTTGGCTTGTGCAGCAAACATAAATGGCTCCTCTTTCTAACTCAATCTATTCAAATCAACAATGGTCAAACATGGCTATTGACATGAACACTATAGTTATTTGCCCACCTACACCCGAATATTGGAATCTTAAATTTCTTGTAATCCAATTCCCATATGCGTTCTATTACTCCATAGTAGTAATTTTCTCATACACGCGATTTTTGTCCTTTGCACCAGAAATATGCATAGCTTGGGATAAAATAGAAACTCCACTATTCTGCATGGTTGTCTCATCATCTCTACTCTTGGTGTAAAATGTGTAACCGTTAATACGATAACCAGAGAATGACATAACCTCAAATGCAGTACCTCGAGAAAGCCATTTTAATCTCTTAGAAACATTTTGTGGTAATTGAGATACTTTAACTGCAATTCGTGCACGAAACCACTCAATGAAGGCGCGATTATGTTCTTCGGTTCTCCAAATCTCACTCTTGAGCGGATACAAGTGCATTAGGTACTGCTTATGCTCCTCCATGTACGAATCAAATTCATCATTATTATGAAGGACATATAAATGTGCTTGCTCCCATTCATCATGTGAAATGGAAACGTCTTTATTGCCACCAAACCCCTTGCCTTCAACCCCTCCTTTATGTATAGATTTTGGGATCCCTATCGCCTCAAAGTTAGCAAGGTATTGACTACAATAATCAAGGGATTCTTCAATGAGAGTTCGGTTAACAATGCACCCTTCTGGATGGCTCCCATTCTTCACATATCCCTTCAATATTTTCATAAACCTCTCTACTGCGTACATGTATCTAAGATATGCTAGTCCACATAACCAAATTTCTCTAACCAGATGCACGATCAAATGAATCATAATATCGAAAAATGAAGGCGGAAATAACACTCTAGCAGGCACAATGTGACAATAAGGTTAGCCTGCAAAGTATCTAAATTCAAAGGGTCAATCACTTTCTTGCAAATCTCACTGAAGAAAAGGCATAATTTAGAGAGAGCATTCCGACCACGTTCTGGAAAAATGGAGCGAATAGCGACCGAAAATATATGTTCCGTGAGAATATGGTAATCATGAGATTTGAACCCAATCAACTTACGGTCTTTCAGTGACACAAGTCTCTTTATATTTGATGAATAACCCTCGAGAACCTTAACTCCATGCAAACACTTACAAAACGCTATTTTATCCCTTTTAGAAAGATTATAACATACAAGAGGAAGATAAGTACGACCCCCCTTCTTAATTGGGGCTAATTCAGCTCTAATGTTCATTTTAACCAAGTCATCTCTGGCTTTCTTACCATCTTTAGTCTTACCCGGCACATTCATTAGTGTGTTAATAATACTTTCACACACGTTTTTCTCTATATGCATCACAACAAGAAAGTGGCGCACATAAAAAGTCTTCCAATATGGAAGATCAAACACTTTAGACCTTCTTTTATGTCCACGTTTAGGAACTTGATATGCATTTAACTTTCCAGGCTTAACATCCAGTTTTTCCATCTTCTTAAGAATTTCTTGTCCTGTTGGAGGCACAGAAGCTCTACCTACTTCTGGTTGACATTTGAAAACTTTCCTCCACCTTCGGTACTGATGATTTGAGGGTAAGAATCTGCGATTTCCCGGTACAAAACCTTATAGAGGCTAAGACAATATGAGTTTTCTTCACTTACAGGACATGCTTCAAACCCCTTAACGTTATACCCTGCCAAGTTGTCATATGCTGGGAAATCGTTAATCATTCCAAAAACCAATGCTTTGAGATTAAAATGCTCATTTCGATGAGCATCATAGACCTCTATCCCTGAATTCCACATCATCTTCAAATATTCAATTAATGGCTCCAAATACACATCTATATCATTTCCTAGTTGTTTTGGACCTTAAATCAATATGGAGAGCATCATATACTTTCGCTTCATAATGAACTAGGGAGGAAGATTGTATATCATTCAAATAACAGGCCATGTGATATGGGTAGTGATTTGATTCCCAAAAGGGTTCATGCCATCGGCTGCGAGGGCAAGACGAAGATTTCTAGGTTCACGACCAAACTCTTGGAATTCACGATCAATTTGGATCCACGGTGGAGAATCTACCGGGTGTCTGAGCATACCATCCTTTTCTCTATCATCTTTATGCCAAATCAATTTCTTCGATTCTTCAACAATGCTAAACAAACGCCTAAATCTTGAAACTATTGGAAAATACCACATTACCTTTGATGGAACCTTTTTTATCATATCTCGGAGTTTTTCATTCAGGACAATTATCTAATGATTGATAGGCTAAAGGAGTATCACCTAATCAAAGATAAACCTAAGTCCTCTAACAATGGTAGTCAAGGGAAGTAGGGTCTAATCCACAGAGAGACGGAGTTCTAAGTTTATATTCAGCTAAAAAGCTACTTCAGACAAAAATTAGATAGAATTCAGCTGAACTAATAATAAACTACTAGAAAGCAATATAAAGATCGGTAACTATGAATTAAAGGTCTAGGGAATTAGTTCGGTCCACCATGCGTATACCAATCAAAGGATCAAACAACTATCGGAACCTAGGTCGAGAATCGATAGATTAGAACACGTGTCAAGCTATGGTTAAGTCTCAACGTCCATAATTCAACATATGCAGCATGTTCACAAACATAATCAGAATTACTGGTGTGTACTAGGCCTCTAAAAGTAAGACGGATATGTGCAAACGATTATTAACCTCAAGTAATCAAAGAAACTGCGCAATAACGTTAATTACTCAATAAGAACAAATCACACCATAACCTATCTCATCAAAACCTAGAAACTAATGGCAATTCAAATAATCATGGTATAAACATGGCTTCCCTCTCTAAACCCCTAGAAATTGAATTACTCACTCATAATCGAATTAACAACGACAAAACTAATATGAAACCCTAATAATTGCATCATGAATAATTGAATAAATAAACTAAACAATTGAGAATAGTAAAAGAGATTAGGGCAAAGAAGAATACCAATTGACAGAAAGCAGGAACTTTTATTGAAATCGGAACAGGTTCAATCACCTTTAATCTAATCTAAGTGTTTAAACTAAGCTAAGAACAATGAAGAATAAATTAGAGTCTCAAGCAGTAAAGAGATGAAAAAATGATCCCTCTAAATAATGAGGAAAAAGGTATTTATAATACCCCTCAAGTTCACTAAAAACGGAAATAAGAAAGCGAAAAAGTGCGATTTAAGCACCAGACCCGATCGGGCCCGAGCACAGTACCCGATCGGGTCAAATACAAATTCAGCCCAACTTTGTTCCTTGGTTAGCATAACAGCAGCAGCGTCAATTATGCAAAAATACGGCCAACCCAATCCAGCACCCGATCAGGTCTAGGATCGGGTCCTCAACGTATTGGCCCAGCAGCTCCCTTAGCGTAACAGCAGCAGCGTAGGAAACTGAGATGGCCCACCCGATCGGGCCTTGGGCATCCACCCGATCGGGCCTGGGAGCAAATTGAGCCCAGCAGCACCACAGCGCCTGTAGCATCGCAACGAGACCAAGCAGCACTCCACCCGATCGGGTCGGGCGGTGGGCACTCGATCGGGTCTGGGGACATGCTTCCTCGCCCGATCGGGTCCGCAACTTTCATACCCGATCAATAAATCTTCGCCCGATCAGTGCACAGAAACCTCCTTTTTGACTCTTTGGCTTTCTAATCTTCACGTTTAGGGGTCTTGGGACCTCCTAAACTACCCATAAAGCTCGTGAGCCATCCTACGTGCCTCATAACATCTCGTAAAGCCGTGGTTGCTTCCAAATGGCTCGGGAATAAGGAGAAAACTCCATAAGACCTGCAATTCAACACTAAAAGACGAAACCACAACTATATACGAAAGTTAGCACAAAATAGCTCCCAAGAGCTCCAATGACGCACAAATTAGCTTGTAAATAAGGGAGAAAACTCTATATAAATAGGTGATATCAATGATGCATATTCCTTACGATATAAGATGCAATCATTAGGGCAGGCATGTATGTTTTTCAATACTCATGCCTATAGAGGTTAACATCCTTTTTGCTTCATACGTGCGATTTGGAAGCACGGTTTCCGATGGAAGCATTTCCTTCAGCAATCCAAGTAATGTTGTGAAACTTTGATCAGTCCATCCCCCTCTAGCTTTCAAATTATAGGGTTTCAGCACAACAGATTATCTACTAAATTTAGAACAACCAGGATACAGAGGCATTTTTACATCATTGCACATAGTCTCGAACGCTAATGAATTTTTGTCAATATTTTCCCCTAAGATATCGACCATTTCTTCTAGTTGGTCATAGTTGAGAGTAAAATCTTCTTCTGCCCCATCATTCTCATCTTCATTTGTCACATCAGTGATTCTAGTATCTACATGAGATACTATATTTCCTAATGGCTCTCCATGTTTTATCCAATATTTGTGTGTTTGCACAAATCCATGAATGACCAAATGCATTTCTACATCCTCAACACTACGTTGGATCATGTTGTTGCAATTAACACAAGAACACACAATATCTAGAATTTGGATTTTCAGCGTGTTTGATTGCAAATTCAATAAACTCTGTAACCCCTTTTGCATACACGTCACTAGTACGTCTTGCATGCATCCATGTTCGTTCCATTTCTAGCTACATAAAAATAACATGAAGTTGGCAATCTCAAAAAGTATCGTCACTATTGAAAGAATATGACTTGTAAACCTTTATCTTAAGTTTTAATAATATATATGCAAAGTCTTCATAAAAACAAAGAAAACAAGTTAAAAATATTGGTAGATGTGGTGATTGGGTGACTTAAGAGATGTGCAATTTGTTTCCTCTCTTTGGTGGTGTTTGTTACCGCAAAGGTGAGAAGGGTATAAGATTAGGGGAGTGGGATTAAGGATGGCAATGGAAACAAAAAATCTTGTACCAAACATATGGTAATTGAGTGAGTCCTTGATTCCGTTTCTAGAGACGGTCAAAAGATGAACCATAAGAGCTCTGAAAGGAAACTATACAAATCCCAAATGGCCCCTTACCTATTAGATATGCCTAGCTCACATACTAGAAGCCTAACTCCTTTGAACCTATTGTCGAGTGAACATATACTCACAATTCCTTGCTCGAGTGATTGTGAGCCTCCAACTAGTCATGTGTAAATTAAAGTAAAAACCAGACTACAATTCTACTGATGTAGATTCTCCTCTTGAAAACTATACCACATCTGCATATTAAATTAGTTTTAGCATAGGTCAGGGTGTTTAAGTTAAACTCAATGGGACAATGAGACGCACCAGAAAAATCATTCACATTGATAATTTGGGTCTAGTCCTCTACTAAATTCAACAATCTGGTTCGTGACAAAATATGATCAAACAAAAATTTAATCTGGTTACTCCAAGTCTAACATAATTCTACATTCCTAAGCTTCAGCACATTGTTCAATTTACACAATACTAAATCATACTAAATCATGCCAAAACCACAGTTCTTAATACTTTAGATAAGACCCATAAAAGCATATCTTAAATACCTTGAATTCCACATTCAACCAGTATAACATGAAATTGGCTATTTTTATCACATGAATGACAGTCAATATGAAATTAGAAGCAAAATTCAATACCAAACTCTGAACGAAATTGACTATTTTATTTGAACGACGTTAGAGGCAAAATACAAAACGAAAAAGAGAAAGCAAATTCAATACCAGAATCAACACAAAATTGGCAATCTCAATACCGGAAGTAATTCAATTGACAATAGTATAATTGAATTTACGAAATTTAAGTGAAAAAAAACCTTGGTTTGAAGGAGAAGAGAATTTGATGGAGGTCTCGATGCGAAATTGAAGAAGGTCTCGAAGTAACAACAGCAGCAACGTGATGAAATTGAAGCGAAAGAGAAGTAGTAGCAACGATGAAGTAGAGAGTTGGAACGAAAATTCCTTTAGCGGTTGATGCAGAGGAAGAAGAGGAGTGCTTAGGTCACTGTTCCTTCAGCGGGAAAACAAAGACGTGGGAGTTTTATTATTTTTTTACAGCGCTCTAGCTACAGTGTTTTGGTGAAACGTTATAATATATATCACCTAATTACAACACTTTCTCAAACGCGCTATAATATGTATATTTGGTGTTTTAATTATTAAAAACAATTCGTTTAACTATCTAACTACATCACTTAAATTATAGCACTTGTTTTAAACATTGTTAATTAAGATTATTTATAGTGCTTTGGTGAAAGCGCTGTCTTTGTGGCGTTATAAAAAGCTTTATTTTGCATAGTGTTGATTGCTCATGAGTGGAGTGCATTTGATCAAATTGATAATGAACCATGATAAAACATTTTAGGGTGAGTGAGAAAGTGGTAGAGCGAGAGAGGGATGATGTATCTTTTTTACTCGCAGGGATGCTGCGCTAAATGACATCTTCTATTAATCTTTGGTAAGATATTTGTCTTTTTTGGCGTTTTGTTTTTAAATCATTATTGCTAAGCTACTCTGTAATATTTATTAATTTTTTTTATGTATTTATATTGTTTCACTATTTAAATTCTTTTAATATTACAAATATACCCTCTCCAAAAATAAAATAACTAAAACGTAGCGGTTATTTTTCAAAGTATGAAAAATATGTATACGCTTTACTGGAGAAATTACAATGTAGTTTTTCCCAAATCCTTATATATTATACTTTTGCACGAGACACATATCACGTGCATATTGATAAGGTTATGTAAGAATGAGAAAGCTTGATTATATTCATGAAAAGGTACAACTATATAGTGTTCCAAAGATAGAGTTATACAATCTCTATGATTTAGAAAAGATACACATGAATCAGGATAATATACTAAGACATAATAATATCTACATAATAATGAAATATATATCAAGAGATCTATGATATCTTTTATATGCCCCCGTAAGATGGACAACCGAAGGCAAAGTCCAATCTTGAAGATGAAAAAGATCACTGCTTGACTAGTAGTTGTTTCGATACGATGTTGACCATGACGATCTTTTTTTTGTTGTTGTTTATATATATATATATATATATATATATATATAAAAAAGAAGTGGTTGTTCAAGAGGGTGAAGAGAGTAAAGAGGGAAAAAAAGAGGGGGTATGTAGGCAATTAGGCATTGTTGTGTGCGACTTGCACTTTGCCCAACTTGCACATACCAAAGAGAATAAATTAGAAGGGTCTTCTTAATAATTTCATATTTTGCATGATGGTGACGGGAAGGAAAATTATTATTATTATTTTGGGAGGGGTTTTGTAATGGAAAAGAATTATAATAACGGTGGATAAAGGTGTTTCTTACGGTGGTGAATGTTGTATTAAAGAGGTTCAGCAAATAAAGTGTTTGAATTTGATGAGTATGCTAATGGAAGATTGAAAATAAAGAGTATGGTGAGGAGAAGGAAGAGAGGAGAGAGAATGTTCCTCTTTGTCGCCATTGATAAGTGTTGTTTGAAATTTATTTATTTTTTTATATTTTTTTTGTAGAGAGTTTGTTTTTGTTATGGTTGAGTGGTAGGGATGTCAGTGGGGCGGGTTTTGTGGAGACCCGCCCCGCACCCGCCCCAGTTAGGTGGGGATGGGGGAAGGTTTTGCGGGGGTGGGGCGGGGATGGGGATGAAAACCATCCCCGCCATGGGTAATGGGGCGGGGGTGGATGTTAGTCCATACCCGCCCCATCCCCACCCGCCCCGCCCCATCCCCGCCCGCCCCGTTTTAGCCCCGCCATAGGCATTCTCCAAAGGCCTAAAATCCTAAATGTTATTAGTAAGAATGAGAAAGCTTGATTATATTCATGAAAAGGTACAACTATATATAGTGTTACAAAGATAAAGTTATACAATCTCTATGATTTAGAAAAGATACACATGAATCAGAATTAGAATCAGGATAATATACTAAGACATAATAATATCTACATAATAATGAAAGATATATCAAGAGATCTATGATATCTCTTATACATATAAGGCTAGTATAAAAGAGTATAACAAGTCATCTTATATAGTCATTATTTGAATATTGAGAAATCTAAAAACTTCAAGCCGAGAAAAGAAAACCACATACAGATTAAAAAAAACTCTCGACAACAATATTTTGTTAGATATTGTTCTTGTACAAAACAGTAACTTAGTGTAGGGGTGAGAACTTGGTGGAAAATGTAGCGTCAAAGCCTCTTCGCGGTGATGATCTGCAAAGAAAACACTAGTATCGAGGGTTGATCCAAGTAACGCCCCTCCGATGCTTAACTTATCTCCGTCAACACAAGAACAAAGCCTCTAAAGAGAAGATGAGTGCTACTTGTGTATAATTTGGATTGTTTATGTGACTGTACCTTTTCCATTCATGAGCATGAGTATTTAAATAGAGGACTTGGGCTTGTGTTTACTTAGACTTATTATTGGGCCTTTTGACTGATATGGCCAAGACATTATATATTGGACCTCTTAAACTTAACATGTTGGCTTTATTTCCTTCGAGGCAATCTGGCCAGTGGGCTCTATCTAGTCCAGTCTGCTCCGCCCAATTTGTCTGATGTGATTTGATGTAGGATTCTACTCGTGGAATTCTGCTGGGCAGACTCCATATATAAACTAAAAAATTAACAAGGAATTGGTCCTATTTTTAAAGAGTGAGAGAGGAACTAGAGAGAGACGGAGATTAGTTCAGCTTGTTATTTAATCACTGTGTTTGTGTATATGATTTTTTAACATTGTTTTGAAAACGTCATCACATGTCGTTAGCTACCAGAATCCCTAACCTATTGAGCTGCACACAATTTTAAACTTTTTTCTATCTTTCCATGGAAGGCAAGGCCTAAATTAGATATTGAACATAATTACTCGCTTCAATTAATGGTAAAGCGAGTGATCAATCGTTATCCAGTCAACTTTAAACAATTCAATAAGAAATCAATTTGCCTATAGAATACCTCATCCTATGCGCCTTCTTCAACCTTGCCTCCCATATCCTATTGCTTGGATTAGCTAATTTAATTGAAAAAGCAAGTATTTTATGTTGACTTATACTCCTTCCGTTTGTTTTAAATTGTTACACTAAACCTTTTCACGTTTGCCGATGCCAATGTTTGAACGTAGTTAAAAAACTAACCATACTCTAATTCCCTAGGGTAAAGAACTTTCTTTTTCCTTTTCTGTTGCATTTTTTATTACCTATTTTTGCTAGCTTGTAATTTTTTTCTCTCCTCTAATTTTCCCCTCTTTTATGTCTACTCTCATCAATGTTTTTCCCCCTCATTTACAATTTGTAGCATCCACCACCACAAGATCATTCTTACAATCACAAACACAAAAAAAACCATTGATCAGGAAAATTTCACAAAATCAGTATTGCTAGCTAATTCCTGCAGGCACAAACATATAACGAGAGTATCACATGTGAAAAACAAAATCAAAAACCCTTTTAGTATATCTGGAAAGTTTCTTACTTAATTATGTGATTTCTTAAATCGATTTTTGTGAATTTTAATTTTTTTTGAAACATAATTTTGAGAAAGGTATGAGAATATTTCCTTTTTGGTTGATTGTTGTTGTAAATTTTCACATACATTTAATTTTGGGAGTTATAAGTTCATTTTTATTGAACTTTGGGTATTTCTGGCTAATATTTTATTGCAATGAAGTATGTTTTCATGTACTCTATATGCTATTGAATTGTTGAGAAATAATTGAAACTAGTATTGAAGGCCCAGGCGATGCCTTGGGGTTAAAATGCGGCTAGATTGAACCTCACTTCGATCGCCTTACGTTGTTCGACTGAACTCGTTGTCTTTGCGAATAATTTACTACTTTAAGACAACTAAATTTGATGTAGAAAGATGTTACCAAATAATTATAAATTAGTAGTTTTATTCATAAATGCAATTAAAATTTTGTAACTTAATTATTGCTTTTCATTGAAAAACCCATAATATCATTAGTATTGATAAAAGAAGCAATAAGAGTGTAGTGTCATAATGGTTAGAGCATTTAGCTTACATACATGGGGTCACAGATTCAAACCTTCTCATGGACAATTTACAATTTTTTATGAGAATAACTTAAATTTAGTGTTATTTAATAGAAGGAAGAGTGACACATGACGGATTACAATCGGTGCTTACGCTTTTAAATATATACCAAAAAATTATAAATTAGTAGTTTTATTCATAAATGCAATTAAAATTTTGTAACTTAATTATTGCTTTTCTTTGAAAACCCATAATATCATTAGTATTGATAAAAGAAGCAATAAGAGTGTAGTGGCGCAATGGTTAGAGAATTTAGCTTACATACATGAGGTCACAGGTTCAAACCTTCTCATAGACAATTTGCACTTTTTTATGAGAATAACTTAGATTTAGTGTTATTGAATAAAAGGAAGAGTGACACATAGCGGATTGCAATCGGTGCTTACACTTTTTAATATATATATAGATGTACTCATTGAAGATATTGATTGCCTTTAGGAGATAAAAAAATGAAGAATATATTCAATTTTTGATTTGTAAAGATAAAAAAATATTTTGATGAAATTGTTTAACTCAAGGACCCAACTTCTTAACTCACAATAGTTAATGTTTGGCCTAAAAGGGAGATGAGGTCTTGAATGGTGAAAAAAGAAGTTAACAGGTCCCTATTGGTGAAAAACCCAAAAGTTTGGGTCCTTATTGTTACCTTAACTCTCTCTAGGGGTGTATTTGTAAAAATTAGGAAAATTTGAACAAAACCACCTTAACTTTTCACTTATTTAGAAACTCCCACCTTTATGAATTTTTTTCCTAAATTTCCACCTAAACTTTACAAAACCTTTATAAATTTCCACCTACTAATATAATGTAGCATGGGCTTGGTCATGAGATTTTGAATGGACACAAAACTCTCATTTCTGAACCTAGAGGACTTGGCCTCATTCATTGCATCTAAAGCCGTTGGATTAATCGTGCCTTCATTAGGTAGCCTAGTTTATCCAACCTAGTGATCCTTCACCCATAGGGACGCTCACCATATTCTGGCGGTGCCCCTATTGGTGAAAACACATTGAGGTGAGGACGAGCTTGTATGGAGGCTTACTCGTAATGGCACATACAGTATCAGGTCGTTTCTTTACCAGTGTTGGTTCTTCTACAACTACGTCTGGCTCCATGTGGAGAGCATTATGATATCTCCACCTTCCTCCTAAGTGGTTGGTATTTCTTTTGAGGATTTTACATAATATTCTTCCCACAAAGATTATTCTTCGAAAGCAAACAATGGGTATTCCTTCGAACTGTACGTTTTGCACTATGGTCTACAGGACCAAGACCATTTGTTTCGGGATTGCCCCATGGAAGAGCGCACCACGTCATCTTTCGATCGGTATTTATAGTGGTATGCTTCATATGGGCTTGTAAGATTGGGTTAGGGGATTTATCGCTTTCTTTTATAGAGTGGAAAGGCAAAAGCAAGAAATGATTCCTCAGTATATTAGCGATCTCTTGAGTCATTAAAGAACCAATTAATAGTTAATATTCTTTGCTGGTTCTCATTAATTGACTCTATGATTTCTATATAGTCTACATCTCCTTAAAAAAAAAAGGAAAATAGGAAGGAAAAAAATGAAAAAAATAAATCCTTCCATGACATAAAAAAAAAAATGAGATGAGACAATTCATATTAGAGTTTAATTATGAGATGATGAAAAGAGTTGTGATTACCATGTCTTTGGATTATTTAATATACGAAGCAAAGCTATTTTTGAAGGAAAGAGATTGTCCAGTGGCACAATAACATATACAATGCCGAAGTGAAGAAAGTTCCAAAATCTATGCGTGATGATGTCAAAAAGGTGAATAAGGTTTGAGCACTTGTTGAGCATATCCCCATTCCAAATAATTCAAGCTTGCTTACCTTATTTCTTTATCCTACCATAATTCTTCATTTTTACCTTATGATCCACAACTTTGAATTGTGAATTGGATTAACTCTTGCTTCATAGTTTCGGATTGTGAGTTGGATTAGTTCTTTCTTCAAAACTTTGGATTGTGAATTGAATCTTAACGTAGCACCAGCATCACTAGATTGATTTTTGCTTGAGCTACTATTTTGCATGGACAATTGACTTCGAACTATGATACTATGGATTTTTATGCCTCCTTTTTGATAATGCCAAAAGGGGGAAGATTTGGTATATAGCACTATGTTAATGCTAGATGTTCATTCTCATGAAATCGTATCATGTTTGCCAATGTAATATTTGCTTATGTTGAAGGGGAAATATTATGTGTTTGTCATCATCAAAAAGGGGGAATTTGTTGGGACACATTGTCCATGTGTATTTTGATGATGACAAACACAACTAGTTCATCTAACATGTTTGGTGAAGTTTTGTTGCAGATGCCTAAACGAAGTCTCGAAGAATCAATTTTCAAACGCTTTAGACTAAGGCCAATTTCCAAATATGTAAAAGTGTGTGTTCGTAAATAACGGATCAAAGTGCTAAGGTGTAATATTAGAGATTGTAGGTATTTTACTTGAGATAGTAAAATAATTGCAATCTATAATATAACACCTAAATAAAACGATTTGCGAAACTTGAAAAGAAAAAGGGAAATCGTTTTTTTGTTGAAGATTGTTTTGTAGAAAATCTGGAAAATCTTTTTTGTGGGAAAAGATAAGTTTTGGAATAAAAAGATTTTAGTAATATTCTGATTTTAAGGAAAGAATTTGTCTACAAAATCAGTCCTAATCCTATTAGGAAACTAATATCTTAAAGGAGATAAAATCTTCTTTAAAGATAATTGTTTGCTTAGGATTAGGAAACTATCAAGAGGAAAATTCTATCTTTGTAAAGCTGAAGAACTGATTTGAAAACGTGAGCCTTTATAAGAGCAAAAAGATCAGAAAATAAAAAGATACGTTTTTCCAGAATTCTTTTTACAGAGCTATTTTCAGTAACATATCTTCAACCTCTCTGAGACTAGCACTGAAATCCGTGACAGAAAAACACATACTTAAGCTTCGATAATACCTCTAAACTGCTTAACCCAGAAGCACAAAAAAAGAGGATTCAAATCTTTCTGTAATTTCATCTTTTATAGAGAGTGTTGAGTTGAGTTCCTAAGGGAATTAGACTTAATTAGGCAACACTTAGAGTTAAGTGTTGGGGGGCACTACTAGGGTTAGTAGTGAGGGAATCAAGTTGTATCAAGAGTTTGGTATTTTGTGATTCAATTAATAAAAGAAAAGGTATGATGGACGTAGATCTCAGAGGTGAGATTGAACCACGGTAAAATTGCTTGTCTCGTCTCTTTATTACTGCCTTTCTATTTACCATTCTAGAAATTCTTATCGAATTAACAATATTCATATACGCAACTCAAAAGCTCAGAGAAGGTCTCTGAGATCTCGAAAGAAAGTTCGATAAAATTTAGAAAATACCACACTCAATTCAACCCCCCTTCTTGAGTGTCTCCTTGTGATCCAACAGTTAGCAACTTTCCTTCTTATATTAGGCAACATGTATATTGTTTTATTTGACCTAGCATAAAGTGTACTTATAGGCTCTGCTTTGTAAACGCCAAAAGACATAGAGAATACATTTTCTAGACTTTTCCATGGATGTCTGCCATTTTATCAAATTTTTTCTTGAGGTCTCTAAACTTTTATTTCTTTTGTTTGCGGGAAGGTCTCTAGTCTTGAGGTATGGCTCATCCACGACCTGGCTGTTTTAGCTCGGGGGAGCTTTGAGTTTTCTGTTTCTATGCTTGTAATGTTGTTAAATGATCATAATTCCCTCTCTTTACACAATAACTTTACTCGCTTTGGACCCTTCTTTCGTGCATCGATAATTCATAGGAGCCAAGACAATGAACAAATCTTTACAATATAATCTTAACGCGCAATTCATATAGGCAAAGATCTCGCAAATGTGGAAAAAGAATTAAAGAGCAGGATTCATGCAGCCTCCGGGTTCTAGAAATACGGCTTTGGCCACATGCATTTGCTAAAATAACAAAATTTGAAATGGAATAGCAGCACATGATACTGAAGAAGCCAATCAAAGACAAGAATGGAAGAATCCTTAATTTAAAACACCACAAGCTCATTGAATAATTTTGCATCTTTTATGGGATTTCGCGAATTAACACCGTTGCAGAAATATACTACTGCATTTTTTTTTTACATAGACTATTGATCAAGCTAATCCTTATTAATTAAATTAATGTTTAGCGATCTAATCCCTTGTTTGGATCTGTGACACGTTGAGTACCTATATATGTCCAGCTTTATTTAATTTTGACTTAAGTAATATAGAATTATATTAACACAAAGGTCTTGATCACCCTTATTCAGCCTATAATTTTATATTATACTAGGTTTTAGACCCGTGCAAAATGCACGGGAATTTTTTGTTCATTTAGTGTGTTTATAGAATTAAGCTGTAATTTAATGGATAATGGTTACATCAGAAGTAAAAAAAAAAGTTTAAGATATTACGTACATATTATATGAAAAAAATTAATGAAATATAATTATGTAGAAATTGTTACCCAATAGTTAGATATATTCACTCATGCAATTTAATATAATAAAAGAGCATATCACAATGAGCAATTGTGAAGAATAGCCATTCTCGCACAATTATTTGGTTCATCTTTGACTGACATTGTCTATATATATATAAAGAAAAAAGAAGTCGACGCATCATATTAAATTAGCAATCATTTATGCAAATATATTGTACATCCAATTGTTACATAGAGTTCTATTATTAGTCCTAAGCTTGGGGGAAAAGCTTTTGGTTGTAGGTTAATGTTCAACGTGATAATTAATTAGCGTATGTCAGATGATTTTTACATTAAATAAATCATTTTCTTTAAGATGATTCTTATTAGTTTATGACAATATTCCGTTTTTCAAAATTTTGTTTAAAAATGATAATCTAGTTTCATAAAATATATTTTAATATAGAGTCTTCCAAACTATTTCTCATATTCATTTTTTTAAAAAAATTTCTATAACAAATATGATTTTCATATGACATACTCTGTAATTTATTAGGGACATTTTGGCATTTCAAATAGTGCTGAAAAATTAAAAATTTTATATAATAGTCCCTGTGTTTTTTTAATATGTACATTTTTTCATTTTGGGGTGTTTTTTAAAATTGGTACACTTCTAACTTTTCCCGTAAATGGAAGGTTGGCCAATTTAATTATTACACTTCTCTCTAATATTTTTACTTTTTCATTATTGTAACCTAATTTCCGACATTCAACATGAATTATTTAGTCATATGAAATGTTGTTAGATTCATCACAATATGCAATTTTTGAATATCACTTTTTTATAATTTTTGCTACTATATAATTAGAGGTATTAATCATCAAAGTATTGTAATATGGACTATTTGCAGAAACTGTGGAACGGAAGAAGTAGTTTTTTATTTATTTTTTTCATTTTCCCCATTTTCCAGTTCTTTTGAGTTTTGCTTACATTGACTTTCAGTTTTTCATTATTTTTTCCCATGTTTTTTGAATTTATTCATATTTGATCAAAATGAATATTCAATGCCAAGAGAAGTAATAGTTATGGTTAAAAGATTATTACAGCAAGAAGCAAATCTTTATATACTAAAACAGTGGACCCTTCACGTGTTGAGGCACAGGTCTGGTGGTACATGTTATTAACCAATATTAAATTTAATTAAATAAGACTATTGTGGTAAAACCATCATTTTTAATGATCTTAAACCTTCTCTTTCCTCAATTTAGGTCTACTTAAAGTCATCCACAATCTTTTCCTAAAATTTTCTCTTAAATAATGATCTTTAAATAAAAAGATCATCTCAATTGGGATGAAAAAAATTATTGTTAAATATATAGTAAAATGGGTCTCTTTTGAAAGAGTTCGGAAAAATAAATTCATTGGTTATTTTTTTATTAATTTTTGTTTTGTAATTTTTAAAATATAGTTGTTCAAAATATAGCATTTTCTGTTGTATTATTTAGATTGGAAAGTATATTATCTTATAATATCTTCCTTAATTATTGAATGTATATAATTATGACATGTGGCACTATTGTTTGGAGGGTCGACACGTGGCCCTTTTTTTAAGTGATGAACGACACTTGGCTCTAGGATTTTGTTTTATTAATAAGTATAGATTGCACACCTACTCTATTGGCAATCTTATCAAAGTTGCGTGAAGCAATGTGATGATAATATTGTTTTTACCAAGAACAGTTACTACTACGTATCACTTTGGTTATATCAAAATGATCAAATTAATATGCTTGATTATACAATTATAATGTGCTAACTCTTCTACGTTATCACGCACAGCTGTCGTTAACATGTTATCTTATGGTGCCTAATTATTATAGGTTTATTACTCCTTCCTTTTTTGCAACCAAAGAATAATACTGTTCCTTAGTTTCTAGCTGCGCTCCATTTTTATTTTAAAGGTCCTTTATGTCGTTACTTGGGTCACTCCTAAACTGAACTCAATACAAGCTAGTTTTTCAGAAACCAGAAATTGTCAAGAACTTCAATTTATATGTCACACTTTTTAAAATATTAGTGCTTTTGAAAATAACTTACTCCTGGATTCCATTTTCATAATATTTGCTACAACTTATCAAATTCCGTGAAGTATGTACTTCGTCAAGAGGGCCACCTACAGTATTTTAATTAGGGATTAGATCGAGTATTTATGATTTATGAAAACACTATTTCATAATCAGTATTATATCAGCTAATATAAAGAAGTCTTATGTATAAAAGTTTAGACTAAAATCAATTTTTAAATAGTAGTAGAAAAAAACGCTACCCTCTTAGGATAAATCATTTTAACTAGATCATTCTTTCAAATAATAATTAAAGAGAACACATTGTTACAAGTACAACAATGTAAGGTTAATGTGGCTAAGAGGCCAAGGTTTGTCATGATGAAACTGCTGCTTAATTTGCATTCCAAATTTCATGGTTGATGAAAATCAAACTAAAGTGAGCTAGATCTTTCTCAGCAGCGTACCAGTAATCATATGATATTGGTAGTCCAATGGATATTCCCTTGACGCTTGATAATGGAGTTAGCGATATTAGTCAGTAGTTGCCCATTACTCTAAATGTTTTTCAATACTAATCTCTACACTATTTAAAGCTTACGAGAAGCAACCGAAGGCTTGGCATACATACAAAGGTAAATTATAATTTACAGATTCTCCAACAGTCATCACAACCTTGCATCGAGAGGTGTTGCCTTAATCTGTTGAATCCTTCATTACAAAACTTCTTTTCAGTCTTTTATTTGATTGATTAACCTGTGCTAGCTAGAGAAATTGCTAGTTTGTCTTCCACCCCCTAGGTTGTTGCGGAAAAAAAAAATTGTTCTCGGTATTTCACTATAAAACCATTTTTTTAACTATTTACAGTTCTTACCAAAAAATACTACCTCCGTTCCTTAATAAATGAAACAGAGATAAAGTGGGGGAAAATTAAGAAAGGTAGAGAGAGAAAGATGGGGACCACAATTAAGTAAAGAAAGGGTAATTTAATTAAAGTAACAAACATAAGTAAACCTTCATTAAACAACTAACAATCAGCCACAAGGACCACCCCACAACCACCCACACCACCCCATCACCTCCCCCCAGCCTCTGAAACAACCTTTATAACCACCGAAACCAACCCCAAACCACCTCACGACCAGTGAATACCACCGAAATCAACCCCACATCCACCGTAAATCACTTTACAACCACTGAAAACCACCGATGTCAGCTCCACAGCCACCGTAAATCACTTTACAGCCACCCACAACCACTGAAAACACCAAAATCAACCCACAGCCACCGTAAATCACTTTATAGCCGCCCACACCACACACCCAACCACTGAAAATCACCGAAATCAACTTGACATCCACCACAAACCACCCAAAATCAACGTCGAAGACCTTACAGCCATCAAAAAGTCAGCCATCTCCTGCCCTTCGTGGATGTACTTGTAACCTAGGGTTACCATTCTTCGAACTAGGGTTCCCATTTCCGTCACTTTTGTCAATGAAGACGAAGAGAGGAGCTCGAAACGAAGGACGCTGGAAAGAAGATCTGAAATGGAGGTTGGAGAAGAGGAGATTTCGAAGGAGGTCGAAGAGAGAGATTGAAGAGTGGTAGGCTAGGTTGGCGGTGGCGGTTCAGCATGGCTGGGAGTCGGGAGCAGAGAGGTTTTTTTTTGGGTTGGTTGGAAAAAATGGAGGTTGAGGTGCTTGTTGGTGGCGTGGGTGGTGACTGGTGGTTGAACAAGAAGAGGAGCTACAGGGTGGGAGGAGGGAGTGGGTGGGAGGCTATTAGTGGATTGATTACAAGTGGATTAGATTAAGTTATAAAAAGATGAAGTAATTAGATTTATTTAATTTGGTTGAGTAAGGATAGTTATGTAATTTTATCTCTTAAATTTTTCCTTTTTAAGAAGTGTGTCACTTGTTGTGACATTTCCCAAATAGGAAAGTGTGTCACTTATTAAGGAACGGAGGAAGTATAAGTTAAGATAAGACCCATTTGTGAGACGTAATGCTATAGGATACAGGGACACACAGTCGTGGGTTAGGGGCCAAGACTGTGCGGGTGGTTTTTACAGGAATCAGGTGATTCTCGCTTTCCAGGTGCCCACGGTCGTGGGAGGTGGCCCACACACGTGAAGGCCTACCCACACCCGTGGTTCTGGGACCACCCCCATGGAGCATGCTCTACAGGTTTTACGACCCACATTTTTTCGATTCCTTCGTTTATTTGCGGGGTTATTCTTGAGTGATTTTCTTCATCTCTTTATATATCTTTTCTACCCCATTCATTCATTCATCCAGAATGGCTAAACACTAAATGAGAGCTTTCCATCTGTAGAGAATTTCGTTCTGAGCAGTTTTTGAGAGTAGTTCCAATCTTCTAGCTCTGGTGAACGAGGTTGAAGGTATATGTGATAACCTTGGGGGCGTTGTCATCCTGTAAACCTTCACTGGTGATGGCAAATTTTGCTTCTAAGGCAGTGGTTCTTCCACAGCAGAGGTTATTCATTGAGTAATTGTCTCTCTTCCATAAATTGCTTATGTGTTGTTTAATAACCCTCCGAAAATGAAGAGGTTATATGTTGATATCCTGAAACTCCTGATCCTAAGGATGAACCTAAATCTAATAGTGAACAATCTTTTGAATAACCTAGTCTTGAAAAGTATGAAAGGGACGATAAGATTGTTAGAGGTTATATGTTGAATCATATGAACAATACTACATTTGATTTGTTTGTTGATGAAAAGTGTGTGAAGTCAAATTGGGAAACCCTTAAGAGGAGATATGGGGTTGATGATGTTGGTAGGAAAAAGTATGCTACAAGGAATTGGTTGAATTTCTAGATGGTGGATAACAAACCTATCATGGAACAGGTACATGTGTATGAAAATCTGGTTCTCTGTATCCTGGGTGAGGGAATGAAAATGTGTGAAGATCTAAAAGCAAATGCGCTGATTGAGAAGCTGTTGGAATCTTGGAGTCCCTATAGGAACCATCTGAAGTACAAGAAGAGAGATCTGACCCTAGAGGGGGTAGTAAGCCATCTGAAGATAAAAGAGGCTAATTGTCTAAAGGATCAAGCCAAATCCCAATCTAATAATCTGTCTATTAAAGCTAAATTAGTAGAGTCTAGCTTGAAATCTGACAGGTTCAGAGGAGGTGATAAAAATAAGAATGGCAAGAAGCCAGACTACCAGAAGAAGGGGAAGTTCTACAAAGGTGGTGGGATGGAGAAGAAGTATGCGGGAGGGTGTTATGTTTGTGGAAAGCCCGTCCACCGTGCTTATTAGTATCACCAAAGGAAAGATAGGAACAAGTGTCAAAATTCTCACAAAATAAGCCCAAGAACCAGACACATTTAGCTAAGACGGATGATATCATTGTTGTTGTGGTCTCTGAAATCAACTTGGTGGAGAACTACACTGAGTGGATTGTTGATACTGGGGCATCTCTTCACTTCTTTGCCAAGAAGAACCCGTTTTATGGACTTTGAAAAGACTGGGCAAGACGAACAAGTCTACATGGAAAACTCTAGCAACTCTAAGGTGCTTGGCCTGGTAAAGGGAAAGTTGTTCTCAAACTTACTTTTGGAAAACTTTAGGTTTACTTAATGTATAGTATGTGCCCTCCCTGCGTAGAAATTTAATTTATGGGGGCTTGCTGAACAAAGTGGGGGTAAAGCTAGTTTTTAAGGCTAATAAGCTAGTATTGACTCGCAATGGCGAATATGTTGGGAAGGGTTACCTATGTGGGGGTTTTTTTGTTCTTGACATTGATGTAGTTTCTACTATTAATATGATTAAATCTTCTAGTTATGTTGATGAGTCCATTTCTTTGTGACACAATCATTTCGGTCATGTAAGTGTTGGTTCTTTGATGCGTCTGAAGAATATAAACTTAATACCTAATATGATTGATGATGGATTTGATAAATGTGAAGTATGTGCTGAGTTTAAGTTTGTTAAGAAGCCCTACAAGTATGTGACTAAAAGAGAGTCTGATTTAATGGAATTAATTCACTCTAACTTAGCTGAATTTAAAAAACTGGAGAGTAGGGGTGGAAAATGCTATTTACTCGAGATATAGAAAAATCAATCTGTTAAGGACTAAAGACGAAGCTGAGTCCAAGTTCCTTTTGTTTAAAGCGGAAATAGAAAAGCAGTTAGACCGAAAAATTAAGAGAGTGAGGTCTGATCGTGGTGGGGAATATTGGTCTTCTTTTCTAAAGAACCTATGTGAGTCTAAAGGTATTATTAATGAGACTTCGTCACCTTACACTCCCAAATAGAACGGGACATCAGAGCGGAAAAACAGAACCTTGAACGAGATGATGAATTATATGCTTATTAGTTCTAGTTTGCCTGACAACGTGAGGCAGTTCTTTCGGCTAACTTTGTGCTTAATAGAGTTTCTCGCAAGAAGTTAGACAAGACTCCTTTTGAATGAGTTAAGCATAATTTTGGGTATCAATGTTTGAATTTTTTCGCCCTTTGGATATCAAAGTTTATTTGTTCACCTTTTGGGTATTGGAATGAAAATTCAAGCAAGTTAACTACACTTTAACTCACTTAAGATTAGTTAAACATAATAAAAAAGTTAAATAATAGTCAAAAGTAAACCTTACTCTTAATTGTCAAAGTTATTGTCAATAAATATAGAAGGTGTCATCCAGACTTATAGAGGCATATTAAAGTTTCAAAACTCACCTTTTGAGTTACTGTTGTGGGCCTCACCTCATAATGTACCTGTTTGCAATACTTCCAATAAGCAAAACAGGGTCCATTGAAGATTATTCTTTGCTAAAAAATCGTCAATTTCTTCCAGGTAATGGTCTATACATTTTACCTTTAGATTTTTTTGAAAGGTTTTATAACAAGGAAAGGGGGTTTAATTTTCAAATACTAGGGTTGGTGATTTTCTTTTGGGATTAATAAGCCCTTTATCGATCTTGTATTTGACTTATGCATTGTAGTAATTACTCAAACAATACAATGGGATAATATAAAGCTAACATCGGTCGAGAGTATACTCAACTACGGACATATAGATGATAAAATTCAGCTAAACATGTTATCGAACATGTTGTTGTGTGCATAAATAAAATATTTACCTAACTTTAATCTGACTCTAAGTGATTTAGATGAAATCTCCTATATTTATTGACAACAACTTTGACAATTAGGAGTAAGAGTTAGTTTTGACTATTATTTAACTTTTTTGTTAGGTTTAACTAATCTTAGGACAGTTAAAGTGTAATTAACTAGCCTAAATTTTCATTCCAATACCTAAAAGGTTAGCAAATAAAATTTGATACTCAAAGGGTGAAAAAAGTGAAACATTGATACCCAAAAGTATGCTTAACTCCCTTTTGAATTGTGGAAAGGCCGGGCGCCTAATCTAAGATATTTGAAAGTGTGGGGTGTCCGGTAAGGTGGGTTATCCTTCCTTTAAGCATTCTACCATTGGTCGAAGGACTTTAGATGTTGTCTTTGTTGGTTATGCTGAAAATATTGCTGCTTATAGATAATGAATTTAAATGGTCAATCCGTGTCTGAATCTAGGGATGTTGAGTTTTTTGAGCATATTTTTCCATTGAAAAAGAATGATGTATCTACTGATGTTCCTGTTGTTGAGTCTTTACCTTCTTTTCCTATTGATCATGTTGTAAAAGTTCGTGAAATAGACCAACCTATGAGAAGTAAAAGACAAAGAACAGAAACTAGTTTTGGTCTAGATTTCATTATTACTACTTTTCTATCTGAATGGTGTAGTGTTAATGATCTGGAAGAGAATATGTTGTGTATGCATGTGATGGATGAAGATCCTTATAAGACTTATGAGGAAGCCATGAGCTACGCTGATGCTAGAATCTGGAAAGAGGTTGTGAACAATAAACTTGATTCTATTATGACTAACCATACTTGGGGAATCAGTAGACTTGCCTAAAGGTTGCAGGGTCATTGGGTGTAGAGGAAATTGAAGACTGATGGGTAAGTTGAGATATTTAAAGCAAGGCATGTTATATTAGAGGATTCACGCAAAAATTTGGTGTTACTGATTTTTATACTTATTCTCTTGTGACTAAGATTGCCATTATTCGTGTTTTCTTTACATTAGCATCTACTAATAATTTGATTGTGCCTAATATGGATGTGAAGAATGCAATTCTGGATGGTGACTTGGATGAGGAGATTTATATGGATCAACATCGAGGAATTGTGGTTCCTAGTATATGCAGAATAAGTTATGTAGACTGAAAAAGTCGTGAATGGTCTTAAACAAGCACCAAAATAGTGGTATGAGAAGTTTCATAAGACTATCCTCAGTTTTGATTTTGTTATTATTGGATTTGATGCATATGTGTACTCGAACATGGTTGGGTCTGATTGTGTGATAATTTGCCTGTATGTTGATGATATGTTGTTGTTCACTTAACACATTGATGTAATCAATGAACCTAAAAGGTTTCTATCTTCTCAGTTTGAAATGAAAGATTTGGGAGAAGCTGATGTGATTTTAGGTGTTAAAGTCACCAAATTAGCTAAAGGTTATACCTTATCCCAGAATCATTATGTGGAGAAAGTGTCAAAAAATATTTAATTGCGTTGATGATTCGCCAGTTAAAACCCCTTATGACTCTAGCATTACATTATTGAAGAATAGTGGGAATAGTGTTTCTCGAGAAGAGTATCTAAGATCATAGGATGTTTGATGTTTTTGATGAATACCAGACGGAGTCGGTATACCCATAACCCTAGTGGTGAGCATTGGGGTGCGATTAGGCGTTTGTTGAGGTATTTGAGAGGCACTATGGAATGGGGGTTAAACTTTATTGGTTTTCGTGCAAATGTGAGGGCTATTGTGATGCCAACTGGGTAACTAATAATGATGAGCGAGGTTAGCTCTATTAGCGGATATGTGTTTACTATGTCTGGTAGTGCTATTTCATGGAAGTCTTCTAAACACACTTGTATTGCTCGGTCAACTAAGGAGGCTGAATTCATAGCTTTGGACCTTGCAAGCCAAGAGGTTGATTGTTTGAGGAATTTGTTGGCTGACATTCCTTTGTGTGGGAGCTCCTCCTGTTTCTCTACATTGTGATTCACAGGCTTCTATTTGTATGTTTATATGTTCCATAGCCCAAATATGGGTGGCTCTTTGAGACGAACTTGATGGACGTGTATGTATTGTATGAGGTTTGAGCATTTGTAACTCTTAATACTTCAATATCCCAGGCTTTGGGTGGTCCTTTTAGACGGACTTGATGGTTACACCATTGTTGAAGGAGATGTTGAACTTATAGTCTTAATGATCTCATATCTCTATTTATGAGTGGTTTATGTTATATAAACTTGATGGGAACACCTACGTGAGTGTGAAGGGTTGGTGTCCTTCTATGAAAAACTTTGTGACATTTTACTAGAGGACTCATTAGAATCCCAAGGTTTGTGGGGTCATTTGTCCTTTTATAGCACTATGTTCTGTTGTTTATCACGGAACTTTCTCAAACTCTTAGGCAAGTTGTGTGTTTCTAGATTCCTTTCTCTTGGCTAGGAGTTCAAGAGTAATTCATCTTTGGATTACGATATACCTAGTTGCACTACGTGTTAATTAAATGTTTTGGACACTAGCATTTATGCACCAAGTCTTCTTTTTACTGCTATGAATTTCATATTTGTGTGTTCCTCTACCATTAGTGTGGGATTGTGAGACGTAATACTACAGGATACAGGGGCACACGGTCGTAGGTTAGGGGACACGACTGTGGGGGTGGTTTTTATGGAAATCATGAACTTTTTCTGATTCACGCTTTCGAGGTGCCCACGGCCGTGGGAGATGGCCCACGCTCGTGGAGCACTGCTCTGCGGCTTTTACAACCCAAGTTTTTTCCGATTCCTTCTTTTATTAGCGGGATTATTTTCAAGCGGTTTTCTCTGCCCTTTTATATATCCTTTCTACCCCAGCCATTCATTCATCCAGAAAACCTAACCACAAAAAGAGCTTTTCATCTGTAGAGAAGTTTTGAACAGTTCTTGAGAGTAGTTCCAATCTTCCATCTTAGGTGAATGAGGTTGAAGGTATCTGTAGTAACCTTAGGGGCATTGTCATCGTGTAAACCTTCACCGGTGGTGGCGAGCTTTACTTTTAAGGCAGTGGTTCTTCCACGATGCATATTATTCTTTGAGTAATTGTTTCTCTTCATTGATTTAGTTTTGGTATTTGCAATATTATTTACAACAAAATTAAGGTCTTATCAGGTCTAATATAGAGTCAAATAAGGTCTAATTAGATCAAATACGGTCGAATAAAGTCCAATATGGACCAATAAGGTCTAATAAGATAAGTTAAATTTAGATAAGTTCGGATAAGTTGAAAATTACAGACGTGTATGTATGACATGATACAAGTTGTTAAGTATAATTATCATACAAACAATTTAAATAGTAGTCGCCTATCTTCTTCTCTCTTGTCTCTCAAATCCAGCTTCTATTAGCGTTTTCTACAGGGGCTTCCATCGGATTTTTAGCGGTGAAAAGTCAATCTCTGTTTTATTTTGCTTTTTTCCTTAGTTTCATTTGCTTTTTAAGTTTTAATCACGCTCTCCTTGTGTCTAGAACTTTTCTCCCTCGAAATTCTTTATGCCAGAAATTTCATTTTTCTTTGTTTGGTACTACCGGATTCCAAATTTGATGGATTATGGTGAAAATGGTTTGTTGATAAAAAATTATATGGGTTCATCTTGGTTATCAAATTTTCATATTCAAACAGATGCTTCTTCTAAAAATTGTGCCCGCAGCTACAACAAATCGTCAAATTGTCTCTCTGAAAAATTGCATCTTCCATGTGATGAAGATGCTCTACAATGCAAGGTCTAGCAATAATTGCAGTTTTGATGATAAGAACCTTATTTTCTTGTAATTTGTTACCTAATTTGTTTGATTCGAAGTTTTATATCAAATATCATATCATTCTTTACTAATGAATATATATATACACACAAACGATTTAATACAAATAAAAATACATAAAAGATTGTACCAAAAACATAGTACCACAACCTTTAATAGGATATCCTCAATTAGAGATGGCCAACAAACAAAATTTGGTGTGTTTCACACAACACCCGCCCCCATTAGGGACGGGGATGGGCATTGGTTTCGTGCTTGGTGGATGGATATGGGTCGTAAAAAGTCATACCTGTTATGGATGGTGGGTAGGTGATTGGTGGACATAAGGACATACCCGCCCCATACCTACTCGCCCCACCCCATATCCACCCACCCCCATCAGTCCGTTCAATACCCACCTGACAACTTTCAAATAAAATAATTATATTTTATTCTTATTCGAAAAATATACTACCTTTGTTCCAATTGATTGCAACACTACACCTCCCAATACACTACTTTATACGATAATATCTCTAATTTAATTTAAGTAAAAATTATAAAAAGTTGATATTAATTAAGCATATATCGAGATGAATCCAACAAGATCCCACATAACTATATTTATCCTTATGTATAAATCACAAAAGAAGGTCAAAGGGAAGTGTATGCATTGTGGAAAATGTCAAAGGTTGCAATACATATGGAACGGAGGTGATATTAACCCAAATCTATGACTTTATTAGTCCATTCGCCAAGGAACTCATTAGAGGACTTAAATGGAGAAATAATTACTTCAATCCAGTAGTATCTAGGAAGTATCTTTTCATGGCTTAATTTAATTAATAAATATTGTGCATGTGGGTATAGATGGGTATGGGCGGGTAAGTATACTACTTAAGGGTTTGTTCTCTACTTGAACTGAACTGAACCGTTCTAAGAGTAATAGTGATATTTGAGAGTAAAAGTATTGTCAAGTGCAACTAAAATAAGGAACCGAACTGATAGGCCCGTAGTAGAGATAAGGATGGTTATAGGAACATACCACATTCAAGCATGCGTATAAAATTTGTACCTATATGTATAATGGGTAGGTCGTAGGCAAGCCGGTCCCTGTGCAGGGCAGGCAGGGCACCCGCCCAGGGCCCGGGGAAGGGAAAGCCTGTTATGAGTTTTAAATCAGATAAGAGACATATTAAGAACAAACCGTATTACTTCCTCCGTTTCAAAAAAATAGTTACACTTCTTTTTTTGCGGACTCCTAGGCACTTTTTGTTTGTGTGAAAGATTGTGGGGTAAGATATGTGGTAGGAGAGAGATAGAGATAAAAAGTTACCAAAAAAAGGAAAAAGGAGAATTATAGTCATTAATTTGAAACTTCTTTAAATGGAAAATGTAACTATTTTTTTGAAACGGATGAAGTAATAACAATAAAATCCATTGCAGCCACTGGGTTAATGCGTGTTACTTTTACGCAGGAAGTACAATATCGAGTTCCAATGTGTTGATATTTGCTCCATTTTCTCTCTTTATTTTAAGATTTACTTTTCCTTTTTTTACTTCTAGTTCGATACCGTCATAGTTTTAGATGTTGACCTTTTTTTCTCCGTTTTCCGTTTTATTTGTCGTTTTTTCATCAGGTTAAACTCTTATTTTTTTTCCCACCCATGGCTAATCTTGTTTGTGACATATAAGTTTGATCTTCTAATCACATTTGATTGTATCTAAGAAATGAAAACATAGTAAAAAGATTGACTAAAAAACAAGATTCTTAGTTACAATTATATTGAGATATTAATCACAATATTACAATAACTTAATAGATAAAATATTTTCAATGTACAAATGAGGAAATACACTAGTTTTTATACTTTCTCCGTTTATTTTTAAGTTACACACTTTCCTAAATTGAAATAGCCACAATAAGTGACACCAAGCTTAAAATGAAAATTGTTTTCGCTTTTTTATTTACTACTTTGCGACCAATTAATTCCACCTATTAATAATTGCTCGTACAACTCTAAATTATTTTATATGAACGAAATTGCAAAAATTGTATTACCGGAAATTTTGGTCTGTTTAGCGTAATTAAAATACACTAGAAACAACTTTTGAAATCTCGTGGTTAAAGGGCCCATAATTAATACTTTCCCACGGACCTCTAAATTCAGGAACGGTCCTGATTCTAGATTAGATAGGTATGAGTTTGAGGAAGGGGGTCCCGCACCTGCTCGGGCTGGTCGTTCATTTTGACATCAATAACTTACCTCTCACAAAACGTCACTTGTGCGACATTTTATCTCATTCTCAGTATTATACTTATATTGTTTAAGGAAAGTAAAGGGAACCTTCGTTTTGGATTCACAGTTATTGTGACCTTGAAATTTGCTACTTCCTCCGTTTTTTTAAATGTGACACTTTCTATTTTAGGAAGTTTGAAATTAAATGTGACACTTTCTTTTTTGGTCAATAAGCTCTCTCTATCTCTCTCCTCTCACATGGGTCCCCTTATTTTTTTCTCTCTATCTCTTTTCTTTCCAAAAATTGCCTAGGAGTTTATGAATTTAAAAGTGTCACATTTAAATAAAAACGGAGGAAGTATTATATCCCTTGCATTTCGATATGTATAAATTATCCAATTGTGATCTTAATGACTAGTATATACAATTTGTCAGCGCTTAGAATGTATGAGTTCACCCCTTTCTTAATTATTTTCAGGAAAACGACATTAAAATTGCTAATCCCAAGGACCCTTCCTATCACAAGCAGAATGTACAACTTGATGAGCTCTGCATGAATTGGTATTGTATCATTTGATGTTGTCGGGGGCACAAAATACAGGTTTTGGTACTTCTAAAGTTTTTGTACTTGATTATTCAATAAATTTATGAACTTCTATAATGATTTTTAATTCTTCAAAGCAAAGTTTCCTAATAAATCTACTAAATTTATACTTTCTCCATTTTTCAAATTGTTTCACTTTTCTTTTTGGAAAAGTTCACAATAAATGCTACATACCTAATATAGAAAGTTTTTAAACATTAATAAGTTACTTCTAAGCGCCTTCTTTACTAGCCTAAGTTACCTTGATTAAGCCAACCGACTCAACCCCCCTCTCTCCTCCTCCACATAAGACACTAGTTCACCACTTAACCCTTCCACCCGCTTTCTCTCTTCTCACCCATCAGTTCACCACTCAACCACCACCCTACACACACTGTGTCCTCCTCACCCACCAGTTCACCACTCAACCACCACCTAACCTCCACATAACCAGCTAAAAACGCCCAATCCACAACCCAAATTACCGCAAAATCGACCCATCGACCACCTAAACTACAGCTAACCACTACCATCCCCTCACAAAACCAAAAATCTAAATCTCCTCCCTCCCTTCTTCTTCCTTTTATCAGTCTCCTCCCTCCCTTCTTCTTCATTTTAATTCGTCGATCTCCTCCTTTCATTCTTCTTCTTCGATCTACTTTTTCGATCTCATCTCCTTCTTTGTTTCTTCTTCTTCTCTCTTCTAATACTTTTTCGATCTACTTTTTCTATGTCATCTCCTTCGATCTACTTTTCCAATCTACTTATGTAGAGCATGTTTTTCTCCTCAAACCACCACAAACCACCTAACCTCCTTCTTCTTCAACTAATTAAGGGCAACACTTTAAAGGGACGATGGTGGTGTTGGCAGCGAATTTTTTTGAAAATAAAGTGGTGGTTGTTTCTGGTTGTTGTTGGTGGGTTTTGGTGGTGTTTTTCGGTGCCTTTTGGTGGTTGGTGGTGGTTTCCGTGGCTTTTGGTTTGTGGGGTGGTGGTTTGGGTGGCTTTTTGTGGGTGGGGTAGTCGTTTTAATGGGTTCTAGTGGGTGGGTGGTGGTTTTAGTGTGTTCCGGTGCGTGGTGGTGGTGGATATGGTGGGTCAGGGTTTGGTGGGGATGGTTTGTTATTATTTTATCATACTACTTAATGTAATTACATCGTCATTTTCTCCAATAACTTTCTCTCTCTAAACTATCTTGGTATATATGTGTGCCAGTTCTCTATGTAGCACTTTAAAAAAATGGTGGAAGTATATATCATTTATGTTTTGGTAATTGACTCCTTTGCAATACTTGCATGATTAATTATCATCGGTATTAGGTGTCGCATGCGTTGGGTGTAAATTTATAGTTCTTTTCTTTTGAGAGAGCAAGTAACAATTTTATAATTAAATCAAGTTCCAACAAAGCTGAAAAAGTTTGTGCTGGATGGAGCCTAAAAAACAATTTCATACAAGTAAGAAAAAGTCTTACCGTCTTTGGATGGTGGCATTTAAAGATATCTTTTTATCTATCTTGTATTCTAATCTATTTATCTATCTATCTATCTATTTATCTATCTATCTATCTATCTATCTATCTATCTATATATTCTAATAAAATAAAATAAAAAAGCACACGTGTCATCTTCTCAAGCAATGTATGATCGATGTGTCAGCCACTAAAAGCATGTAGTGATGTATCGTTTTTTCATAGCTTTGTTATTTTTGCAAAAGATCCTTGAATATTCGTATTTGGCAAGTGAATTTTATGTACTTGCTGTCAAAGTAATATGCTTTTGACAAGTAAAAGAATCGGTTAAAAATATTTGTTATCATAATATGGAAATTAGAATATTAGAACTAATAACCTAATATTAACATTCTATAACTTAAATAATATCATAAAGAATCATATGAGAAACTTCGAAATCAATTGTGTTCCATTTGGAAACGGAAACTTTCCATTGATTTTCACGCAAATAGGCAAGCATTCTCTATGAAATCAACTAAGCTATAACACTACCATACGAGCCTCTTTATGAGCACTACTACCATTTATGAGCCTTATCTATGTAGTTATTAATAATAATATATTAAGGCAAAAGCTAATGAATATCTCTGGACCGTGTTGGATAAGGTATCTAAAAGTGGAAAGATTAAACTATTATAAACCTTATTTACACTGACTATTCCATAATTTTGATATATATTCCAAAATTAACACCATTTTATAAAATATATTGAATGTTATTAACACCTCAGGGCGTCCATTAATAAGTATACTAAATTATATTGAAATATATAACCTTTTTAACTTCCTTTTATTTGATAAGTTGAATGTATATTAAATTTTTGTTTATGCTCTTTCCATAAACTATATTCTAAGAAAATAAAATAATATAAAAAAGCACATGTGTCATCTTTTCAGGTAATGTATGATGTGTCAGCCACTGATGCATGTAGTGATGTGTCGTTTTTTTATAGCTTTGTTGTTTTTGCAAAAGATCCTTAAATATTCGTATTTGACAAATAAAAAAACGGAGAGAACATTGATAAATGTTGCAGAGATTAAACATTATTCCATTATCTATAATTCTGCAATTAAGGTTTTACTATTTCATATGATCCTCTTTTTAAAAAAATCTCATTTGGAAAATAATTCTTATAGTTTACAGCACTAAGCAGTAGATTCATGGGTTAGAACAATCGACATGTTTGAGGTAGTACCTAATATTGATAAAGCAAATCTAATTAATATTTGAAGTTTCTATAAAGTGGCTTAACTGGAGTCTTGACTAGAAAAAGTTCGTTTGATTATAACTAATGCATCAAACACTATTTTCAAAAAGAACTTTTTATAATAGTTTAGAACATTGAACATACAATTAACAACGTTTATGTGACAAGAAATAGTCAAATATTATTGGTTAGAGATTTGGGCTAAGTTTTTTTTTTAATGTAAATACATGGATTAGAACAATAGAAATACTATAATGGAATAGAACAATGACCTTTAAACCAACAAAATTGTTGGAACTATTATCTAATATCTAATAATTACATGCTACATGGGCACTAAGTTAATGAATTCAGGACTTACCTTTAATATAGACTAGCGCGGGATGCTTATAATTTATTTTAATACTGATCGAGATTTAATTGGATTCATTTATTTAAACAATTCAATAATTTATACATCATAATTTTCTGTAGAACTTTTTGTAACCCGTGCCTTTTTTATGAGAATAAAATTTTCCATTCATTATACTCGGATCTAAAGGCTAGTTAGCTATTAAAACAAAACTCATTCCACAAATGTCAGTCAACCTATGTAAAGGAGGCCATGTGTCGATGCTTTAAATCACTTACCACGTACGTATGGTATTGTAGTTAATTACAATTGTTATATATACATACAAATAAACAACAATTCCTTTTTGCACTGCCCCTAACCCTAGCAATGAAAGCAATAGGAGAACAATTCTAGAATCCATTAACCCTAAATTTTAAAGAATTTAATTGAAGATTATGGCGGAAAATAGGAATTCAAGATTGACAAGTCCAATAAGAGAAATTTATTTGAATCGTCGTGGCACGTGAATGAACATTGCCCTGACATTGACCCTGTCCTGTACACACGATTTCTTGGCAAACTACTTCCAAGGATACACGACCACTATTTCTCCAGTGTAGTCCAATGAATTCGTTTGTAAACACTCTCAATATTCGCCAACAAAAGAAAAGGCATATCTAGAAGAGGAGAATTTATGTTCAGAGAAGTAAACTACCAAGCATATTATAGGAAGGTCTATGAGAAAGCTCATCCTTTTTTCCAATGTGGATCTTTGGGTTTTTTATAAATTATAAACAGGCCTCTTAAAAAAGCTCATGATTTTACGACTTTTACATTGTAGAGCTTCGAAGATTTATTCTTTTGAAACAAAAACATCTTGGAGTTATATACTCCAACATTCCCCCACATGATTCAAACGAATGAAAAAGGTTGTTGATAGAAATTTTTAAGAAAGAAAGACTCAATTTAATTTGTAAGTATCAATGTCTTATCGATTTAAACTGATACCTAGTGCATACAAACATGTCTTACTATCTTACAAGGTAAAATTCTCTTTGAACATTTTACGATCTTAGTAAAACACATTTCTGCACTAAAGCTTTTTTGAATGAAGAAGTATTCTCACAATTTATCATATTGTTGCCCCACAATTTCCTAGATATTCATAAATAATCTAGAGGTCCTAAACCTTACGGACCCTCATAGGAAATTCGTGTAACGTCCACATTCCCATAGGTAAATTAATGAAGTTTCACAACCCCCTTTAAAATGTACTTCCTCCGTTTCGCAATACTCGCAACCAAGTGAAAAGCACAAATACCAAGAAACATGACAAAGGTTGTAAATTAGACCAAAATACCCATGTAATTAAGAGAAGAGAGAATGCAAGATAAAAGAGTCCCCACCCACCAGCTGTTCCAGCTCATCTAAAATTTCCCAGCAAAAGTGAAAAAATTAAATGGTGCCCACCCACTAGACCTGTCAAAATTCGACCCGATCCAAAACGACCCGGAAATAGTGGGTTTTGAACACAACTTTTTGACCCGAACCCGATTGCGTCCGAACCCGGGAAAACCGTTTCTTACCCGACCGACCGAAAAATCATTATATTTTTAGAAATAATATGAAATTATGAGAATTTTATTGCTAAAAAATAGCTTCAACCTAGAGTATTTGGTTCCAAAAATGAATTTTGTTAAATGTGGATGTAATTTTAATGGTTGAATTCAACTATAAATGACTATATTTTATATAACTTACTATTTCCAACGTATATTGTGTATATTTTGTTACATATATGACTAAAAAACCAAATGAAAGAAAGAGCAAATACAAATCCCTTAACCCGTTGGATCGACCCGAAACCGAACACAATGGGTCTTGAACACGGTTTATTCGACCCGAACCCGAAAATATTTTATTTTGACCGACCTGACCGACCCGTTTGAGAGGTCTACCACCCACTATGCTTCACGTGCCCATACATTGTCATGATTCCCTCCAAAAGTGAAGAGAATAAAAAAGTTCCTTAAGTTAGCCATTCATTTGGCAAAATTAATAATTTTGACTTTGCCTCCAAATTTTTGGCACTTAACATCATTTCATTTTCAGCTGCAAAACTCAAACTATAAAAGGAGCTACAGTACATATTCACCCATTCATTAAAAATCACAGTGGGTCTTGAGCAATACACAAACTCTAAGCTATTACACCACACACACAACACCCATGGATGACAAATCCATGGATGAGATGCTCCACTTGGAAACCTACATGCATGAAGTAGAAAATGAAGGGGAAGAATTGAAGACTTCAACTTGAATTCCTTGTTGTCTTTGCAAAATTTTGAGCAGCTCCATAGTGAGGAAGAGAGTGATGTTTGGTATTTCGAACCTCATGAAGATGGATATCAAAATGAGCCTTCTGTGCAAGAAAACACAAATCAGAATCAACAGCCTACTGAGGAAGATAACACACCAGAAACTCAGATTCATGAAGCAGGGGGCTTGAACATAGGAAAAAAAAGGGAACTCAGCAATGATCAAAGGAAAAAACTAGTAACTTTTCTTCTCACATTGGCAAATGAAAATATGGAATTACCAAGAGGGGCAGTGAAAAAGACAGTAAAAAGTTTGATGTTCATAGAACTACTGTTTTTAGATTTTGGAAAGATGCAAAGCAACAAGTTGGTGTAGGGGGGGTGATAAACGTCTTGCAAAAGAAGAAGGGCAGATGTGGGAGAAAGTTCATTGATTTCAACCTTGATGATCTAAGCGCGGTCCCACAGGCACAAAAGAACAACAATAAGGTCTTTTGCGGCAGCACTAGAAGTAAGTCATTCCACTGTTTAAAGGCTCATTAAAAGAGGTATCATCAGACCTCACACAAATTCAATTAGGCCTAGTATTACAAAATCACACAAGACAAAAAGACTCTTATGGGTACTTAGTTTAAGCATTCCAAAGTCAATTAATGAACCATCAAGGTTCCAAAATTTGACCAACTTGTTCATATAGATGAAAAGTGGTTCTATATGAGCCAAGTTACCCAAAGGTATTACTTACTTGCACATGAGGAAGAACTGCATAGATGTTGCCAAAACAAGAAATTTATCAACAAAGTCATGTTTCTTAGTGGAATTGCAAGACCAATTATGGCGGAAAATAGTGAAGTTGTCTTTGATGGAAAGATAGGGATTTTTGCTTTTGCAGAAGACTATGAAGCTCAAAGAAACAGTAAAAATAGGGAGAAAGGATCAATTGAAATCAGGGCAATACAAAGCATTACACAAGCAGTAATTAGAGACAAGATCATCAATTGCATGATTCCGGCCATAAAACAAAAGTGGCCTTCTTTTGCGAAGAGAACTATTTGGATTCAACAAGATAATGCTAGGCCGTATATAAGTGTCAATGACAAAGAGTTTCTCAAGGCAGCAAAATCAGATGGATTTGACATGCATCTTATTTGTCAACCGGCTCAATCTCTGGATTTAAATCTCCTTGAAGTAGGTTTTTTTAGTGCCATTCAATCTCTCCAATACAAAAGCTTTCCCAGGGATACCACACAACTAATTAAATCTGTTGAAGATGCATATGAAGCTTATGATGCGAAGCTTATTAATTACAATTGGCTTCAATTACAATGTGTCATGCTTGAGATTTTGAAGTGCAAGGGGGGAAATAATTACAAGAATCCACACATGGGTATGAAACATTTAGAAAGCATTGGTCAATTACCAGAAAGCATTGACATTCCCGATGAGATTCTACAGACGGCAGTGAAGCATCTTGATGAGGGACTTATCAACGTCAACAACATTCAAGTTTGTGAGCCTCAAGAAGACTAACTCTTTTTTGTTCATGCATATCTAGTGAATGGTTTTACTTTAGAATGGTATGCATTTAAAATTTTTGTCGATGCATATCTAGTAAATAGCCACTGATTACAAATTTCATAGATTGATATGCACCTTTTGTAATGCATCTATAGTGAGAGAAAAAAGAACAGACCAATATGCACCTTTTGTAAAGAACCTTTATATAAATAGTTTATGTTTTTCCTATAAAGTTGTATGCCATTATATAAATTGTTCATATTATTGTCATTACTCTTTAACAAGCAGGGGCAAAAAACAACAGCAAACACAATGTGATATAAAAATTGAACCATAATCAGAATGATATTCATGTTTAATGTCATTACTCATGAACAAACAATAACAAAAATAAAATCAGGCATATGATCAACAATTGAACCAGAAACAAGACGAATAATTTAAATCAAACTAAATATATGAAGAGACCTTATCTGTGTTCGATCATTCAAAGCAACCACTTAGCATAGATTTAGTCCCACCAATCCGCATCAAGAGGAATATCAGGGGGTTGTGTCTCATCGTCATCTTGTTGAAGCGGTTCACTCGGACCATCCAACAGACAAATGACAAAAGACAGGTTGAAAAAACTAACTCTTTTTCGGGGATGCCCTTTGCCACAAATTTCAATTGGAGTATCCGGTACTTCAGTTGGCTCACGAGGACCATAAGCATTTGGTGTTGCAGGTATATACTCCTCGTCGGCTTCCGAAGGAGGGGTTTCTGGAGTAAGGTTAACTTGTGGAGGGATATAATGGTACACCTTCAATTTCTCTTGAAGAAGGTTTAATTCTTCATCATTTAGTTGTTTTTCTTCAACTAAAAAGTGATCCTCGTCGGCTTCAAAAGGAGAAGATACAGATAGTTTCTTGCCTTTGAGTTTCTTTTTTTGCCGCCTAGATACCCACTCCTCATCGCTCTCAGAAGAGTATCGATAATTAGGACCCATGACATACATAAACCGTAGTGAAATAAGGTCAAAACTGATAACCCACAAAAATATAGTTTGAAAAAAATAGAAAATCAAGTTGTAGACATAGTTGGATAAGAGTTTTAGGTAAATTCATTAAAAGATAATGCGAAATCATGCTTCTCGATGGCACTTGATAATTGATAGGGATGAACATATCATATTCATTGTAATGACACTAGGCAAAGAATGTACGTCAACAAATGACACTAGGAAAAGTAGTTAACATGGTTGGATTGTTTGTAAATAACTTAAAATTAATGAAATGAGTAGTAGACCGGTTGTACTCAAATGATAAGATATGAATGTCAACCGTTAATTAAGCCTACTTGAAATGGAATTTGAACAATAAGATAAGATGTAGAGGGTTATTATAGGATATAAGTAAATAAAACTAGTAATGAGGAATATCCAAATAATGATTCATGATTTATGAACTAAAACTAATTAATGAGCACTAATATAAAGCAGGGGAGGATGCTTCTTTGACCAAGATTGCATAGCAGCTCCTTATGAGCATTTAAAGTTATTGTTACATTGATTTGTTATTCACTAGACTAAGAAATCCTTATGATTAGTTTACCCTTTCCTGTGCTCCTTATCAAAAAGATGAAATCCTTGATTTGCTGAAGTATTGTGCTTGAGTATTATTTACGAGGAAACATCAAGCTCTCAGTTTTAATACTTCTATTATAGGCAGCATCATTGCTATACTTCTGTTATAGACAGCATCAGTTTTAATACCCGTTTAAGGCTTTACATACAAGAATTGGAGCTAAAAAATTACGCCCATTTCAAGAACTAGACCGAAAAAAGAAAGATTTAATACCTCTTGAAGCCACTTTTAACAGGTTGTTTATAGGGATTCAAGACTTGAGTGAACCATAAATTAATTCTCCGGTAGCTTCTCCCATTCTCTAACCCACACGAGCTGGATATTTGTACAATTGCAAGTAAATTACGAACCCAGAAAACCCTAGGTTTGAAACGAATTATGATTAATGAACGAGAGCATAAGAGTTTTAGATATGAAGATAGAGGAATGCTCAATCAATATCGGATATATGAATCTATCCATCAGCTCACTTTTTTGGCAGTACATTCCATTAAAATGGTTGTACATTCCATGAAAATGGCAATACATTTATTGAGAAACGTAGTATATAAAAATCGATATTTTCACAGCTATATAACTATATAGTTTGTATTTGGCATATAATATTTCATTAAAAAATGTACTACCATATATATTAGAATATACTACCATACATATGAAATGTACTGCCATTTTCATGGAATATACTGCCAAAAAAGTGAGGCAATGGATATATGCATATATCCGATATTGATTAGGCAACCCTCTATGAAGATATAAGCCCATCTTAGAAGATATCGACATCTGAATTTTTTTTTAATCAGGCATCTCCATGGAAGATGAGAGAAGAAAGGAGATGAACTAGAGGGAGGGAGAGGAAGAACAAGTTCAGAAACATCTAGACTGGAGAGAGAAAGTGTTGGGAAGATTAATGTTGGTAAATATGGATGGAGTTGTTAGCAGTAATAAATGTGGTAGTTTAATGTTGGTGGTAAATTAATTGGGGTAGAAGGGGTATAGTAAATAAGGGTAAAATAGTCTTTATGTACCATAAAGTTTACCATATAAAGTTTGGTTGCAAGTATTGTGAAATTTCCCTAAAAGGAAAGCGTTGCGAGTTTGCAAAACGGAGGAAATATATGAACTTTCTTATGAGCTTTTAGCTCATTTTAACAGCCCGTCAATAAGCTACATGGATTACAAACTAATCCTGGCTTAGTGGAAGCTCAATTTTCTAAGTAGCAGAGTTGTTACTTCGACTATCAAATATTCCTAATGGAAATATGTGTGACATGGCGTATAGTTTCGGATATGTTTAAAAGAATTTCGCTTATTTTATTACTTTTCAATCATTCTGAAATCCACAATATGTCCTCTCTAAATCGATTATGCATAATAACTATATCTGGAACCTATATACCTTGATCTTGGAAAACAAATGAATCTGCCGCCACAGGACAGATTTGTAGAACTAAATCGGCTTATGCTGATACGATTATTCTATTTTTCAAACATATTATAATAGAAGATAATTTCCATTTTGAAGATAATGAAAATGTGAGGTAATTACTTTTTCAAACATAATATCAGTGGAAGGCAATTTTTTTTTTGAGTTTCTCATACTTAGGCTAGTAAGCCTGGAGACACATATCGTCTATTTCATAAGTTCACAATGACAAATTTCGATTATATAGAAGGTATTCAATTAAAAAAAGAGAACTGGATGAGGGAGAGTAGAGAAGAACAAGACAAACAGAGCAAGAGATAAATGAATATATTGGGGGGAAATGAATACAAAAATCACAGTGGGCCCCACCACTAACAGAGTTTGGCAAAATCCGTTAAGTGGTGGGAGTTTATAAAGGTTTTAAAAAGTTTAGGTGGAAATTTAGCAAAAAAATTCATAAAGGTGGGAGTTTCTAAATAAGTGAACACTTACGGTGATTTTGTGCAAATTTTCCTAATAAATAATTTTGAAAAATCAAGTCAAATATTCCTCCAAAATGAGAAATGTCATCCAACAAACTCTCATATTTACAAACACTTCTCTGCTCTCACATTAGAGTGTTAGTTTATTTTGTTAATCTATAATGTTTAGAAGACTGGAATTGAAAGTTTATGATACCACACAATTGTTATTGCATTATTTTGTTTATGAAAATATAGGTTTACTCTTTTCGTCAAATTAACTGAATCTGAGAAGTGATAACTTAGTGAAAGACTGAGTAATAATCAAGACATAACTTAAAATACATGAAGAACATCATTTATAATATCACAATAACTTGATAGAATGCTAAAAGATACAAAAGGAGAGGTTATAGTACTTTATAATATAAATTATACAAAACCTATTATGATTTATTCTCATTCATTCTACTTCGACCACCCAATTAATAACTTATGTTACTCTAAATTAATATATTATGACATTGGATATTTGTATTAGCGGAAAATATAGTTTATCTAGCCTTAATTGTTACTTTGATTTGTTGTGGGGCTAAAAACGTCAGGAAGGCCCTGTTGGGAAGTGCGTGGTCAAACACATTGAGGAATAGAGCGAGGAAGTATTTTTTTCAAAGCTCCCACTCCTACTTTATTTCGCGCTTGCAAGTTCCTATGACCCCTACGCACATGAGGGATTCTTAACAACTAACATTTAGATGTTAGTAAAGCATCTAACACTAATATAATAATATCAATATAAAAAAGAAAAAGGTAAAATGATTTACTTATTTGGAAACAGAGAAAAGGATGGAATGAGGGGAAAGGAAGGGAAAGAAAAATGATTTTGGAGAGAGACTGATGATATGACATGTTACCCCTTATTCCATCCTTTACTTTTCTTTCTCCATCTTCTACATTTTATTCATCATGCTAAGATAAGCCTGTGGAAATTTTGTCTCCACAATTTTCTCCCGTCAAAGATTTTGAATTAGAGGACATATTTGAGGAGGATCAAAAATGATGTTGTGGAATTGAAAGTGTTTGCTTTGTGGTGGTATCTAAACTATGAGAATCATTGAAAAGCGTTGATGATGAAGGAAAGAATTTCGAGTCATTTAGAAGCAAGTATAGTTAACCTATTTGCAAATGAAGAAGTAGGATTATTCTGTTTGTTATGCATTAGTTATTTTGTTTTTTGGTCATGAATTTCGGTGTATGCATTAATTAGTTTGATTTTCATAGTTGAATGTGGCATTAAATATGGTGTTGGTGTGCTCATTGAATATGGTTGATGCATTTATTATGTTGTGTGATGTTGATTGCATTTAATTTTGAAAATATTAATATTTCTCCCGAGTTTTATTTTGTTTGTTGCTGTGGAAGGCTGTGGAGTTGAAGATAATGGCTTAACAAATATGTGAACTGATTTGTTAGTAGGTGTTGTCCGAAAAGGAGGATGAAAGGGTAATGTTGGTTCCACCAGCTTATAAAAATGGTAAGGAAGTTTATGGTAATGGTGAAGATGAAATGTTTGAAGAATGTTTTGAAGATGAAGGAGTAGATGAAAATAATCAGAAGTAACTAATGGTAGTAGTAGTAAGCAGAGTTTGCAATATATCCCATCTGTGGGGATGGTTTTTGCTACATGGGAACTTGCTGATAAATATTTTAGGGGTTTTGGGAAACAAGAAGGTTTTGGTGTTGTAAGGGTAGTAGGTGCTTATCGGCGAAAAGATGGTAAAGTGACAAAATAGAGAAGGAATTATACTTGAAAGTGTGAGTGTTTTGGGGAGGCTAGTAAGTCCCAAAAAAATGAAAAGTAACAGGGTAGGCATTGTTTCAAACAGAGTTGAGGTCAGTACACGCAAGACCAAAAAGTGTGGTTGTCTCGTCATGATGTATGCTATTGTTAATGGTGACGGTGAGTGGGAAGGGAATAAAGTTGTAACACAACATTTGAATCACAATCCAATGCCTAGAAAATCCCGTTACATCATCATGTATCGTAAGGAGGAGGTCAATTATGCAGTCCGGAGGAAACTGTTTAATGATTATGGGGCGGGTGTTAAAATCAGAACTGTACATAGTAGTCGATGAGTGATATTTATACCAATCTAAACCCCCTATTTTTCCCCTTGTTTAGAGTCTTTTATCCTCCTCCTTTTGTATTTTCTAGCTTATTTTGGTTATTTTAGAATAATTGAGTAAATTATAACTCATTTGTAAATATTAGCTATTTTGATTATCTTTACAGGGTCTATATTGATTCTTGTGTATTTGATGTTTTAGGATCGACCTTGAAGGTTGGCATCCCACACACCAAGTATAAAAAATTTAATGAAAGCAAAATAACACATTTGGAGGTGTTTGTGCACAAGAGTCAACTTCAAATGGACATATCTCCCAACTCACTCAACATTTTCAGGTGATTCCAATTGGAGATGAAAGTTTGTCTCGAGAGCTTTCCAATGACTGGTCATAAGCCTAATTCTGATAAAAGACGAGAGATATATGATCGTTCGAAGTTGGGCTGTCTGGCTAGTGGGAGCGGGCGCTCCGCTTATGGTTGGAGCGGGCGCTCCGAGTCCGCTGGGAGTTCCTGTTTTGCGATTTTTAGGCCCGTTTAATTAATGATTTTTGTAGCCCCTTAAAAGGGACGAACCCCAAAACTTTTGAGGGGAGCTTTTGAGAGGATTAGCCTCCATTGAGTGGGGGATAACTTAGTTAGGGTTTCAAAAAGAGGATTAGCCTCCATAGATTAGTTTAGAGAGAAAGTGAGAAAAACTCATATAGAGCTTGGATATGAAGATTCTAAGAAGGAAACTTGAAGATTTTGAGCATCCTTGCAATATTAATGAGCATTTCTTACTCTTTGTTATATTTTATTGCTTTGTTTACTTGTTTACATCTATTTTCTCTTTAATTTACTTGTCTACCTTAGATTAGTGTTTGTATTCATGATATTTAGTTGTTAATGTCTTTATTTTATAATTTTTCATAATGTGTGAGTAGTTCTTCCTTGGGAAAAGGTTGAAGCCATTGATGATTTCATAAACCTTCAAATTGAACATTGGGGTTTTGACTTGGGTTAGTTTTGGTTAATTGGTTTGGAACTTTCATGTATGTTTGTATGATTGGCCATCATAAAAGCATAATTTGGGCACTCTTAATGAAGGATTGAAAGATGAAATTAAGGGGTTGCCTCAAATCAATTTTGAGGCTTGAAGGACCATGAAAATAGGGACTACCTAGCCTAGGGGCTTGTTTTTGTTCATCATGTTTATTGATATGCTTGGTTCAATGCCTTAGCCATGAAAATAGGTCTTTGGTAGGAGATTAAGCCAATCTAACTAGCTCGAAAGAGTGGTTAGAGTACCGTTGGATGAACTATTCCCCTCAATTGATTCCCATTGTTGATCCCTCATTTTGATTTCTTTGTTTATGAATGAATCATTTGGTGGATACCCTTTCCCAAGACCCTTTTAATATCGTTTCTTTTTCTTATTTCACCCATAAATCTTACTCCAAAAAAAGAGACTCGACCTAGCATATCTAAGTCATTACTTTTCGGTGCTCTCCTTAGTCCTTGTGGGATCGACCCTTACTTGCCCTTTCTACCTAGTTAGAGAGACCGAGTTAGGTTTTTATTTTTGGTAGGCTCGACGACGGCTTATCAAATTTTGGCGCCATTGCCGGCGACTTCGGCTAACATTGATTTGTGTTGATTAGATGAGTCTAGGCCTTTTGTAAATAGTTCATTATCTTTATTTGATTTCTTTCTCTTTTCTTATCTTTATTTTAAAAAAAATTTGAAAAAAATGACAATCTTTTCCCTACCCCAATATGAACATGAAGTACTTTGGAGGTATTATTGGAGGCTTGGTGATTCTCTTGGTTGTGAGCATAGCTTTGAAAAATGGGAAATATGTGATGTGATGTTTGAGGGTCTAAATGAAGAAACTAGAAGGGTTGTAGAGTCTATGTCTATTTGTGACTTCCATGCTCAATCTTTGGATGAGGCTTGGAGTCTATTTGAGTGGTTGGCTAGAGATACTAATGAATGGGAAATTGTCGACGCATGCGAATCAAAAACTTGAAAATCTCTCTAGTTATGAACCCGAGACTTGTATTTCTCCCCCCTTTTACTCTCACTTGGATGAAGTATATTCTAATGCTAATGTTGTACATGCATCTCATGAATTGTCTTCAAACCCTTGCATGGATTCCTATGATCAATCTTATGCTCCCAATGATGAATCTCATATGCTTGATTGTGAATCTCTTTCCCAATTTCATTCTCAAATTGCTTCCCCACCTATTGATGATCCTCTTTTACAATAGGAAATTGGTTTGAAATTGCTTAGAGAAAAATTAGGTTGCAATAATGACATTCTTGAATTTAATTATGTTGATTCGATGGATGTTAAAAATGATAATCCATTGGGAAAGAGTAGCATAGAGCTTGAGGATGATTTTGAAGTCTTGATGAAGAATGGAGAAGTTCTTGAGGAGAAGTCATTGATGGAAGAAGTCTTCCCTCTTAAGTCTTGTGATGTGAGTGAAATGGTTAATGAAAGCCTTGTTTCTATACCTTTCCCTCATGTTCCATTTGCAAGAAGGATTGACCTTATTCCGTCTTTTCCCATTTTATTTCCATCCTCATCTCTCAAAATTCCAAATCTAGATGAGATTCTTGCCTCTTTTGACCTTCAAGTGACCGATTCTTTTATTGTTGAGAGGAGTAAGATTGCTACCAAAAAAGATTTTATAGAGGAGAGTTTGCCATCTTATTCATCTTTTTCTTCTTATTTTGATTCTTGTTTCTCTTACTTCTTTGTTTTTCCTTTTAATCCTTCTTCTTCTTGGGCATCTCCTCATTTGCATAGAGTTGCATTGCACTTTATGCACATTTTGCATTTTATTATTGCATACTTAATATAAATGGAAATGTGTGCTAGTGCATTTGACAAACTCTTGCGATCGTTGAATTGCTATTTACTAACAAGGTCGAGCTACGAACCTTAAACAAGCCTTTCTCGGGAAGTAACCCGTGTTTTATTGCTTATATTTTTACGTATGTTTTTTCTTTCATATTGATTTAGGGACATATTTTTAGCAAGATTCATTTTCCATATCATATGGAAAACAAACATGGTTTTGAAGAAGGTTGATTAGCAAGGGAACATTGGGTCATTTGCGGGTATTTACACCCACCTACTATCCGATAGCATCCTTCTTTCTCTCTTTTTCGGATAATTTATGTTTTGTGGAACATATGTTTGTTGGTTAAATGTTTCTTCTCCCCTCCCTCCATTGATTCCATATTTTAAGCATTGAGGACAATGCTTCATTCAAGTTTGGGGGGATAGTTATTCGATTGCTTTCGGGAGAAGTATATACTTTTTTTCTTTATATTTTCAATAAATTCCAAAACCCAAAAATATTTTCTTTTTTTTTCCTCTTCTCTTTTTCTTTCTTTTCTTCTCTTTCCTTTTTTTTTCCCCTTTTTCTTGGGAAAACTTTTTTTTTTTTTATTTTTTTTTTTCTTGAAAAATCAAAATACAAAAAATTGGAATTAATAAAACCCAAGAAAAGCTAAAATTCAAGGCTATTTTCTTTGAAAGAGTTTTTGATGACCCAAGTAAGCGGAAATGAGAATGCAATTATGTGAGCTAATAACGTTTGGGACATGTGTAGATTAGGGAGTTTTGAGATGAATTAAACTTTGTTGCTTTGCAGTCATAAGCAAATAGCTCCGAAACGAAAACGACTAAATTCTCCTTAAATAAGTCACTTAGTTCTATCCTTCATGCTATAGGAATTTCTTACTTGGTTCTCCTAACTTGGGTCCCCTAGTGCATTTGAGATATACCCCGAATAACTTAGCATTTTCACCACCCTCAAAATAAAAAGATAGTTACATGAAAAAGGCTAGTAGCCTCAAAAAAAATGAAAAAAATTGCATAGTTTCAATAAGAGTTGCGAAAGGGTGGTTAGTAACCAAGGTCCTAGCGCATTCCAATGCTCAAGTGGGGGTTCGAAAAAGTGAAGTAGAACTCCCTAGTGGCGACGGGATCGCTGCGGCTTGAGTATGAATGTTTTCCTCCTAGTGTGTCTCCGACCGAGTACTTGTTACCGTGCCTGAGAAACATGTCTGCCTCGTGAGTGGACGGATTGCACGAAGAGGGCGAAGACTAAGCCCCGCACTCCTTGGTAGTTGCATCACTTTTTCCTTATATTCATCTCCATAATAATGAAAATGCTATGTTTGGGGGAACATTTTCCGCACATTGGGGACTAGAGTTACTTGAGCCGATTTTCTCATCCTATACATGAGTTTATGAACCAAATGACCCTTGGAGTATTTGCGTTGAAAGTAGTGTAATAGTTAGAAAAATTGTAGAATTTGCACCTTAGTTTAGCACATCTCATAGCCTCCTTCTCTATTCATGTGTTATGTTGCAATCGAAACAAAAACATTCTCATAAATGCTTGCTTGTGATGCGCTCTTAACTCTATCTCTCATACCTAGGTGATGTTTCCATTCTTGGGTTGTTCATGTTTGAGTTTTCGTTTTGGCTTTGTGGGTATGCCTTCTGAAAACCCTCACGAGACCTTACTCGTCCACTAGGGCCATCCTAGGGGTTTAAAGTGCTTGTTGCACATGCTAAGTGCAACCGTGATTCCTACGACAGTGAGTTAGATTCATTGCTTCATTAGGGTAGATTTTCTAATTTTGTTTTATTTGCTCGAGGACGAGCAAAGGTTAAGTTTGGGGGAATTTGTTGAGTGATATTTATACCAATCGAAACCCCCTATTTTCCCCCTTGTTTAGAGTCTTTTATCCCCCTCCTTTTGTATTTTCTAGCTTATTTTGGTTATTTTAGAATAATTGAGTAAATATAACTCATTTGTAAATATTAGCTATTTTGATTATCTTTACAGGGTCTATATTGATTCTTGTGTATTTGATGTTTTAGGATCGACCTTGAAGGTTGGCATCCCACACACCGAGTATAAAAGATTTAATGAAAGAAAAATAACACATTTGGAGGTGTTTGTGCACAAGAGTCAACTTCAAATGGACATATCTCCCAACTCACTCAACATTTTCAGGTGATTCTATTTGGAGATGAAAGTTTGTCTCGAGAGCTTTCCAATGACTGGTCATAAGCCTAATTCCGATAAAAGACGAGAGATATATGATTGTTCGAAGTTGGGTTGTCTGGCTAGTGGGAGCGGGCGTTCCGCTTATGGTTGGAGCGGGCGCTCCGAGTTCGCTAGGAGTTCCTGTTTTGCGGTTTTTAGGCCCGTTTAATGAATGATTTTTGTAGCCCCTTAAAAGGGACGAACCCCAAAACTTTTGAGGGGAGCTTTTGAGAGGATTAGCCTCCATTGAGTTGGGGAAAACTTAGTTAGGGTTTCAAAAAGAGGATTAGCCTCCATAGATTAGTTTAGAGAGAAAGTGAGAAAAACTCATATAGAGCTCGGATATGAAGATTCTAAGAAGGAAACTTGAAGATTTTGAGCATCCTTGCAATATTAATGAGCATTTCTTACACTTTGTTATATTTTATTGCTTTGTTTACTTATTTACATCTATTTTCTCTTTAATTTACTTGTCTACCTTAGATTAGTGTTTGTATTCATGATATTTAGTTGTTAATGTCTTTATTTTATAATTTTTCATAATGTGTGAGTAGTTCTTCCTTGGGAAAAGGCTGAAGCCATTGATGATTTCATAAACCTTCAAATTGAACATTGGGGTTTTGACTTGGGTTAGTTTTGGTTAATTGGTTTGGAACTTTCATGTATGTTTGTATGATTGGCCATCATAAAAGCATAATTTGGGCACTCTTAATGAAGGATTGAAAGATGAAATTAAGGGGTTGCCTCAAATCAATTTTTAGGCTTGAAGGACCATGAAAATAGGGACTACCTAGCCTAGGGGCTTGTTTTTGTTCATCATGTTTATTGATATGCTTGGTTCAATGCCTTAGCCATGAAAATAGGTCTTTGGTAGGAGATTAAGCCAATCTAACTAGCTCGAAAGAGTGGTTAGAGTACCGTTGGATGAACTATTCCCCTCAATTGATTCCCATTGTTGATCCCTTATTTTGTTTTCGTTGTTTATGAATGAATCATTTGGTGGATACCCTTTCCCAAGACCCTTTTAATATCGTTTCTTTTTCTTATTAAACCCATAAATTTTACTCCAAAAAAAGAGACTCGACCTAGCTTATCTAAGTCATTACTTTTCGGTGCTCTCCTTAGTCCTTGTGGGATCGACCCTTACTTGCCCTTTCTACCTAGTTAGAGAGACCGAGTTAGGTTTTTATTTTTGGTAGGCTCGACGACGGCTTATCATAGTCTAGCACGAGAACGTAATGGTGTAGAAAACATGGCCATTACCCAAAAGGATTTGCGTAGCATTATAGATGACGAAAGAAGGTTGAAGTACGTAGATGGTGATGCAAATGCGTTGATGAAGTATTTTGATAAGATGACTGCTGATGTTTTATAGGTAGATGCAAGATATAGGGCTGCGTATGAGGAGTTTGGAGATATTGTAACTTTTGATGCGAAATATATAACAAACAAGTATCTACTTACGTTTGACAATTTTGGTGGTGTAAATCACCATTGCCTATCTATTTTGCTAGCATTATTGTCTCTTGAGGACACGGAAATATACGAATGGGTTTTTAGTAGTTGGTTGTTGTGCATGAAGGGAAAAGCACCAAATAACTTTTTAATGGATCAGGATACGGCAATGAGGAAGGCAATAGAGAAGGTGATGCCATTAACAGTTCATTGGTGGTGTCTTTGGCACATATTACATAAATTTTGTATAAAGTTAAGGAGAATAATTAATAGGTACCAAAAGTTTAAGCCACTCCTTTTTGATGTCATCTGCGAAAGTTCGAGTGAAGAAGAATTTCAATCATCCTGGGAAGCTATCATTTGGGAATACAATCTTGGAGATAATGATTGGCTAGCAAGTATTTTTAATTGAGCTTTTTGGAAAGTATGTATTGTGATCATGAACTATCAATGAAAGGAATAAAGCTAAATGAATCTAAAGGTTATCATTAAGGTTTAAGGGCTAGATGTTGTAATTTGGCAAGATTATAAAAAAATAACAAGATGATGAATGAGTGTTGAATATAGGATACATAAAGGAAAATCATGCAAGTGAAGCATTGTATATGGAAAGAGTAAAATAAGACTTGCAACATAGTAGAGCAGAACCTATTTAAGGGTCAATGTGATGGTAGTCTTCTTATTTCTTTTCCCTAATATGTAAAGTGTAATCAACTTCGACCTCCACAAAAGTAGATATGAGCTATGAAATGTAAGTTCTTGCTTACTTGCTTAGTTTAGTTCATCACTTCTTTATCTTTTCAAATTGTTGATAGGTTATATACTGAGTAAGCTAGTATGGACTTTCTCAAAATCAATCCTTAAAGGAATGGTTTAGGCTATATAGTAAAGCTAAAAATCCAACACCACACGTTATTTTCTCTTTCACAAAATCAGCAGAAAAGGAGAAAGAATTTATTTAGGTTAAAAGAATTTTAATATTGAACTTAACATAATTGTGAGATAACATCTACTGGACGTTATATGTGTTCATAATACAAGTAATTCAACTGTTAATACAAGTTGTTGTAACACGTGAATGCAGGGCTATTTAGCGAAAGGAAAATGTGGGTTCCAGCATATATGAAGCATATGTTTTGGTTGGTATGAAGACGACGCAAAGGTCAAAGAGCATCAACAGTTTTTTTGATGGATATGTTCACAGGAAAACAAGAGTATGCGAATTTGAGGAGCAATATTGTAATGCCATGGAAAGTCGAGCAAACGCCGAGAAAGAGGCTGATGCATATACGTCGAGGTACGTACGACAACTTGTAACAAAATTTAGGACGGAAGTGGTTTTCCAGAAGTTGTACACGGATTCTAAATTTCACAAAATACAAGAGGAGTGTTTGAACGTGTTGTACCTACATTGGTCTGATAAGAAAGTTGTGGGAAATAACGTTAAGGTGCATACTTTTACAGATAGAGTATGGTTACTTTGCAAAGAGACAAGGAAGGAAATCCCTTTAGATAGGACTCGTAGTTATGATGTCAAAATAGATGTTGGTTCTACGGAAGCATGGTGTGATTGCAAACTATTTGAAAGTTATAGACTTGTTTGTAGGAACATTATTTCGCTATATGATAGACTCGGTATTAAGGAGGTATTTGGTAACTATATTCTTAGGCGATAGCGGAAGGATGTAAGTCGGAAGCATAATATGGTGAAAGTTGCATACCACGATCCATCCAAAATGGAATTAGTACAAAGTTATGATCAGGGGATGGTGGTCTTTGATCCAATTTGTTTGAAAGTTGCAGACTATGGGGATATGCCAATTTTGATTGAAACATTGCGACTCCTAGAATTAAGGCTTGCTGAACGTCGTAGGATGAATGTTGTAGGTAAGAAAATGAATGAGACTTCGCCTTCACCTTCAACTGTAGGTGATAATAGGTTAAATGTTAGCTTAACACCTTTTGTGTTGGTGCTAAATGAGGACACTTCCTCTATGATAGTAGTACTAAACGAAGATGTAATTGGTCATTAATATCATTTGTAAACTACTTATCTTCTCTAAGTATGTCATTTGGAATAAATTTAAGTATAATTATTTAACTACATTAATTGACTTAATATTAGTATTTTGTTATTGATGAAGCATTAAAGGTTATGTCATAAAACCACACACATAAATGAAGTAATTGCACATTTCAGCTGAGTTGTTGAAGGTTGAATGAATAAATGCAAATTGTGAAACAAAATCCCACTCAATGTTAGTCAATGGTTAAACTCAACCTGCCAAATATTCACTCCAATTAATTGTTGGACGGATGAGATATTTAAGCTTCCATCTACTTGCAATTCAATAACAAATAATAAATGTTTGTATTTAACATTAAAAAATAATGAACTCCTCCTTCCCAATTTAATAGCCAAAGTAGTTTAATTACCATGAAAGATGTATGCTTTTGTTAAAGTGGACCCATGTGTAAGACAAAAGGTAAAAGAGTGTAGTAAATATTTGGTTGTTGAAAGGTAAGATGGGAAAACAAAAGTTCTTAAAATGGAAAAGATTCAAAGTGGGAAAAACTTTTAGAAACATCCAAAAAGGAAAATGAAAACATCAAATGGGAACGTAGAGAGTACAATAAATGTTTGTATTTTTCTATTAAAAATAAAATATGAACTCCTCCTTCCCAATGTAGGCTTTTGTTAAGTTGCTACTACTTTCAGATTACGGAAACTACATTGGTAAAAATTGTAAGTATTAAAAAATAACTTGACCTTATTTGTTTTTATGAAGTAGATTGTTATTTTTTAAAAACTTATTTTCAAATAAATGATTATAAATACCTTTACTTAGTTGTTCTATGTTCATTTTAATAATTGTCGTAGGTGAATATAATGCTCTTTCATGTAGATGAAGATAATGCTCCTTTACACTACTTATGGAACATATCCCATAAGAGAAAATGAGAAGAGAAAATGAGCATTGCATTAATATATTCAGTTTGAACTCCTTTTAATGAATTTTATAACCTGTAAGAGGAAAAAGCTTTTCCTTTGCTTTTATTTAAAATGAGAAGAGAATTTGTAAATTAAAACTAAATATTTTAAAAGAGAAGGGAAATTTTAAAAGTACAACCTTTTCCTTTGCTTTATCATAAACTGTCTTTTATTTGAAGAATGTTGTCTTCACTAAATTTATGTTGTATTTAGACAGGAATTTTGTATTTAAAGTAATATGGGATATACTAATTTACTATTCTTTATTGTAAATTGAAAATTGATAAGGGAAATTGGGTTAGTTAGTTGAATTTGGGATATTAATTAACATGGGTCTAAAATTGTTATCGATATGTTAATTAAATTGCACTAGATTCACATGGGGTCTAAATTTGTTATCAATATAGATTAATTAATACACTACACTTAAATTATGCTATTAGACTTGTGGTTAGGTTATTTATAAGAATAATATGGGATATTAATATGGAAAATTTGACGGCAACAGCCCAAACTATTGACCATCTTCTATAAACAGTCCAAACCTTTGATAATTCAGGAACAGTTCAAACTATTACCCCAATCTTCCATAAACAGTCCCAATGACTTGTTCACCTGTTATAACAGGTAAACTTGATTAATTTATTTCTTTTTTTTTGTTTTAATAAGCTTTTTTAGTAAACTTACAAAAAAACAAAAACAAATACCCTTTCCCACCCCCACTCCCTGCGATCCACCCCCAGCACTCCCCACGCCCACACCACCACCACCACTCAACCCCATTTCTCAATCCTTCTTCAACCAAACTCAGATCCTCAAATTCAACCTTCAACATCAACTCACAGAATTCTTCCTCTACTGCTTGGCGGCACCATGGTGGCGCCCAACCATCCTCGTTTGAGATCAGTGCCTTCAAAAACGAGATTGTGCCTAAAATCATTTTCATTTTCATGACTGAGATTAGTGCCTCCAACAAAATTATGCCTTCAACGTGTTTCTCTTTTGAGATCAATGCCTTCAATCAATAAGCTCAGAAAACCATGAGATGAGCTTATTGATTGAAAGGCACTGATCTCAAAAGAGAAACATTTTGAAACCCAAATCTGGAAAAACGAGAGAGTAGCGGTTTGCAACAATGTTCATGAAAATGAATTTCTTCTTAATAGATTAATATGAGCAAATTATTTCAATGTAATTGATTTCCAACAGTATTTTTCTAGACTTTGAGGAGAAGAAGAAGAATTTGGGTTGAAGGTTTGAAATATCTGGGTTTCTGAGTTAGGTGGGCTCTGGGTTTGCAATTTCTGGGTTTTTGAAATTTCTGGGTTTTTGAGTTCGGTGGGTGGTGGTGAATGTGTGGGCTCTAACGAGTTGATTGGTGGCGTCTAGGCGGTTAGCAATGGTTGTTGTGGTGGGTGGAGGTGGGAGAGGTAAAGGTCGTGGTTTCATGGGTGAGGGGAGGGGAAGGGTCGTGGCTTCAAGGGTGGGAAAGGTCGTGTCTTCAAGGATGTTGGCGGTGTGGGTGTGGGTGAGGGAAGGGGTGGGGGTGGGTGGCAGGGAGTTGGGTGGGGAAGGGTACTTGTTTTTTTTGTTTTTCTTAAGTTAATTAAATGGCTTATTAAAATCAAAAATATATATATATATACATCAAGTGTTTTAATAAGTCACGTACAACTCACGTGATACTAGTTAACCTGTTGTAACAGGTTAACAGGTCACTTGGCCTGTTTATGGAAGATTGAGGTGATAGTTTGGACTGTTCATGGATTATCAATAGTTTGGACTGTTTGAAGAAGATGGTCTATAGTTTGGACTGTTCGCGTCAAATTTTCCTATTAATAACATAGTATTTAAGAATTAATGTAGTAATAATTATGACTATTTGAAGAATGCTAAACTAAAGCTACGCTACACAACAAGCACATAGGACAAAATCTAGTACTACCTAGGAGAAGGAGGCTATTAACAAAAAAAAATTAACACAAAACAAAAAGGAAGAGGGATGCTTTTTCCTAGAGTAGCTAGCGTGTACTACATGAGGAAGAGGAAGCTTTTTCCTTCCTAGCTAGCTAGTATTGACATGACATGAGGGAAGAAGGTGGCGTGTGGAGGTAGCAAAGCACCATGTCAGTATTTTTCTTTTCCAAGAAACTATCTGTTGCAAAATAAAGCAAACTATTGTAACTAGATTCTATATATCAATTGAAATTTAACTAAAATCCAAACTAATTCCTAACTTGTCAGTATACCCACTTTTCCACTTTAATTTTCATTCACTAGATATAAATAGTTGAAGTTGGGCCGGTCCACCACACAATATAGCATTATAAATACTCTAAATCCATCAATTCCTTATAACATATAAGTTTCCAAGTTGAATATAATGTCCAATACTCCTATACTGTGTTCAACTTCAACTCTTCATTTAACCCAACAAAAAATAACATTAATTTGTCAACAAATCGACACTTTGCTAAACGGCGGATTCCAAACTTCTATGTTAACCAAAATTTTCAGAGAAAGTGGGAGCAATAAAACTCAAATTTGCTTACATTTGGTATTGACATGTCAGTTGCCTACAAATTTGGCAGGTGTATCCGGCGCTTTCATTTATGTTCATAGAAATCAACCTCTTCCGACTAGTCGTCTAAATAACATGATGGTTGCATTGAAGAAAAAATATGGGGATACGCATGAATACATGTCTTTGGACAACATAAATGTCAAGCGCGTCGACAACCCGGAAGAATTAATGCGTGCTTTACCTTCCATAGAGAACTTGTGCTTAGAGGCTACTAATACGAATAGGAACGTACGATTTATAATTATCGACTCCATTGTATATATATTTGGATGTGACTTCACAAACAACAAAGAAGACATGGTCAAAAGGACGAATTGGTTTTTTACCATAAGTGGGAAATTGAAAGAAATCGCTTACAAGTACAATATTACTATTGTTATAACAAATGAAGCGCGGGACACGATAAACGAAGAGGCATCTAGATGGATAATTAACAATACTACATTATACAGTTCTAGACTAAATGTACATCCGGCTTTAGGATTAGCATGGTCAAATTGTGTATCAACCAAATTATTTATAAGTCGTGAACAACTTACAAATGGTGTAACCATAAGAGAGATGAAGGTCATATTCTCTCCGCACCTACCTAACTCACAGCGTGAGTTCTACGTAACTAACATCGAGGTAGTTTAATAACCGCTTCATCATTTCTCTAATCAATCATGTCCTTATTAGTTATATTTAAAATGTATGTTTTGTTATAGGTTAGTCTTAGTTGTCATGATTAGTTATATTTAAAAACTATATTTTGTAATGGGTTAGTGTTGGTTAATATTCATTAAATCTTCCATGTCAACTTTGTTTACGCGGGCCTTGGCCTTCACAAGGCATCCTTTTTGACAACTAATCTGCTTGCAACAATTGGATAATTGAGATGATGCTGTCAAAAACAGATGATGCTTCTCCTATTAATTGGTTGGGCCTTTGCCTTCACAAGGTCCTACTTATTTTTCCCATCTTATCTGTTTCTACTATTGCTTCTACAATTGGATAATTGACAGCAAAAGTTATTACTACCACCACCTTGGACCTTAAACATGTGCATTCAACAACTATGCCTACGAATGTCAAAATTATATTGCTTAAAGGAAATTCAATTCAACAAATCTACGCAAATATAGTGGATTGGATTTAAATTACAAATCTTCTTGTTGTTTTAGGTTCATCGATACAACCAACCAATTTTGCAGTGTAACACATTGCCAAATGCTAACAACATAATTGAGCACCTTCTCCATTGCAAATCCTTACAATTAGGCATTTGTTTTTAGACAACAAAATTAACTCATATCAGAATGTGATATCTTGTGATGAACTAACCAATGTTAGTAGGTCAAGATAATGAACATCTGCTGCCGATGATGTTTCCATTGAATCCATCACAAGAACCTCTTCTCTATTCAACGAGTACGCACACACCACCAATGGTTACCTTGGAAAACCGGAACAAATACCTAACCACCAACACATTTCTACTCACATATCTTTTCCAAAATTTAACATGAAAATAACTTTAAATCCTTTGAGTTTATAATTTTATAATTACGATTACCACATTGATCATGTTACATTGCGTGTCCTTCATTTTCTTCGTATAAGCGGTAATGACACGGTCCATCTTACACCAATCATCACCTACTACCCGCAATGCTCTGATATGCAAATATAATAAACTAGTCAATAAAATGTCAAACTTCTTTTTCACTACCAGATATCGTGAACCACTTACCGATAATGTTGGGTCCAACATGGACCGCCTACTACGTCCTTCATACCGCTTCTCTCATACTTTTTGATATATCAAACCCGTAACCCTAACATACTAATTAAATCATGCATTTAAAATTCGTTAATGAATTGAGTAGCCATACATAGCATTTCATATAGATCATTACCACAAATTACATTGTCATCCACCCAACCTCGAGATTTGGCTACCAACTTGCAACTTTGTAATGTTGCATAATTCTCATCACAACTAGCATTACAAGGTCCAATCTTTCCTTAACACTAAGGCAATATAGTTTAAGTGAGTTTCAAAAGATAAGAAAATTAAAAGCAAATGACAATTGCTACCAAACAACCACTATAACATACTTGTAACTTCATAATATAATCGATCAACTTCCTCTAAGTGCCCGGAACTTTTGAGGATGCCATATCTCATTGTAACCCTCATTAACCTTCAAAGTGGACTTAATTTTCCTTTGTTTACGATTATGCTGACCAATTACATCATCGCAAACTGGACTAATACCAACACCATCTTCATTTTCTAATCCATCATATTCACCACCGACATCTTCATCTCCAACAAGTTATGCTTCACGGTACCCCACAAGTATTTTGAACCTTTCTCCACTTCCAAATTCGTACTACATGTGCCAAACGGTTCAGAACGGATTTTCAACTTATCAACCACGAAACCAAGTTTACCTAAATCCTCTTCATCAACACCATCCCCTTCACCATTCTCCTCATTGGAACCTGCCAAATACATAAGATCAATACCTGCACTTTACTTTAATCTGCTATATAGTACAAGAATCGTATTCAATTCCACCTTACCACAACAAATATTGCTCAGTTCCTCTTCTTCATCCAATTCATCATTGTCATCCCTAGTGTCATGCTTATTTCCCAGAACAGATTTCCCTTTTTTCTTCGACGTTATCTACAAAAACTTACTTCAATCAAAGTACGTGATGCGCATAACATACAGTGATTAAAGGTTTTAGGTCTTGTACCTTGTAATGATTCGGATTGAAACAATTCCAACTTATTAAGCCATCAAAGAATGAAAAAGAGGAAATATAGGTTACAATGCTATACAGTATAACTAGTAATTTCCAAGCACTACATTGTTAGCTTACAAGGAAGTTGATCGATTTTACTAGTACTTAGTTAAAAAACATAAAACCAACTACTTACTGCCATGCTTAATTGGTCGTGCACAGGCATCACATCCTTTGCTTCCAATGGGTGACGGAATTCATATGCACCTTCAACAGACTATTCCAACAATTACTTACATATTTAATGATAAACAAATTAAATTAAATAAATAATTCACAATCATACTAACCCCAAGTTTTCCATAATCCCCACCAGATTTCTTATCTTCTCTTGTTGCTAATAAGTTAATCTCCGATTTGCTCTATGATTTCATCCTTGGGAACATGCCCCAATTTACGGGTAATCTGTTCAGCCGGTCTAGGTACAATATCTGTCATGCAAACAACACCTCGTGCGTACAAACTGCAAACAACACTAATAATAAATTATTATTAAAATACATTTCATAAGTTCTTACCACTAAAAATATGCTACAACCATCGCAACCTTTTTCAAACCCTTCCTTGTTAAACTTCTTCGCAACACGACCCACTACCTTCATCAAATGGCCAAGCATAAAACTACACCAATCTTATTTAGAGGCATTGCCAGCTACCGATGTAGCATAAAGTTTGTTAAAAGCTAGCCTATGACATATTGTTATGCATATAATGTCTTTAAGCACGATCATCATAACCCCCTTTTTGAATTCATTAGCGTCAGATATTGGACCTTCAACATATTCCATTATCTACTTCTGACTTACTCCACTACTACCAGGACCACTACTAGATCCATACAATTTTCATAATATAGCAACTTCTCTTTCCATTTGCTTACTTGCCAATAAAGGGGAACCTTTCTTGAACCTAATGATAATCCTAAAATCCAATGTACTTGAGTTTTTGACAATGGAAACACCCTGCCATCGCTAAAAACTAGTGTTCTCATACGTACATCCACACAAGTATATAGCCAATAACAGAAGCTCCGTGGCAACCCTTTGCCTGCAAAGTTTAACAAACCGTCAAACCCCATATCGCAAACCAACCTCTTTTTAGTGCCATCGAAATCCTTTACAATATCAACAAATGTCTCCACTCGACAATTATGAACACCTTGCTGCACATTTTATTTACGATTGTCATATATCAATATTTCACATTACTACTTTTTCAATCAATTAATTTCATTTTTACCAACTTGTTCCTTATGCAACTCCTTATGTCTAGCAATCACCAATCCTGCTTCTTCACTCTAACCCCTTCACTTTTGTCATTATCCTGCTTCAATCAACTGCAGTTATTCTTACTTTATTATGTCCATCAAAATGCAAAATCTTATTTATCTTCAAGTATTGATGGCAGATGTCAAATACTCAATTTCACAGTCATGTTAACAAATACAAATACTATTCCCAATTACTAAACCACACAACAATGATTCACATTCAATTATTCACAACTGCATTGAGGATTATGTTTTATATGCAAACATATATAACAACTATAATACTTATTTATTTCACCAAACATGCATATATGAGTTATATAAAGAGTGTCATTTTCCAATTTATCTTCCACAATGTAATGTTCAACAAGCTCGAAATTAAATATTACCTCCATTTCGATGAATTGGAAATTCGTTTCTCTACGTGATTCCTTCAACTCATGCGTCCTTTTGCCAAGATCATGTCAATTCTTCTCCTTTTTTTTTACTTGGAATTCAATCAAAGTCGACTAAGTGGTTTTCCCTTCTTTCACTTTAGAGCTGAAGAGAGAGAATGAGAGAAAATTGATTTATATAGAGAGAGTTGAAACAAAGAGAAAGGATTGACAGGGAATGAAGGATTCCACCTAATTTTCTACGAGATTGACGGTTTTGCCCCCTCCTTATTACTTCTCCCTTTAACTTTAAGCTGAAATGACCATATTACCCATTTTAGATGTTTCACTAACATCTAACTGTTAGTGATTCAGCAATCCTCCTACGCACACACATAACATTTCAAAGAATACATTCCATAATCAAAAATTCAGTTCATATAGGTTTGAAATTGGAATCATCTTTAACAAAAATTCTTATCTCAAAGGTGTACGTAAGTGACTAAATAAACTCATATGCACCCGGTGTACACTAATTTAGTGTACATTCGATCCATATCAATTGAGTTGTAACAATGATTATAACTTTTCACTCACTTTGTGTGATATAGTGTATCTATGTGTGATATAATGTATCTATGTGTGATGTTGTCTATGTTATTTTGTGTTTCTTTCTACATAATATTTTCACTCACTCACTCTATTTAATGATTACAACTTTCACTTACTCACTCACTCACTCACTCACTCTATGTAATAATTACAACTTTCACTCACTCACTCATTCACTCTACGTAATATTTTCTATATATGCTAGTGTTATTCTGTGTGATATATTGTATCTATTTATGATATAGTGTATGAATTTTTGATATAGTTTATTCGTGTGTTATAGTCCATTTTGATATTGTGCCTTTCTATGTGATATAGTGTCTTTCTATGTGATCTAATGTCTTTACGTGTGATATAGTGTATGTAGTATACTGCGTTTTCATACATTATATTTTTTATATATGTTATAGTGTGTTTCTCTCTTGTATATTGTATGGATTGGTGATATAGACGACTTTGAAGTAATAGTATTTGTCGTGCGCGGGTCACGTGCCTGGAGCTGGTGCACACTATTTTTAATGTGAATCGGGTCCACGCAAGTCGGATTGATAAGTGACTTAGGTATTAGTAATTGACGTTATGAGGTGCATGTATCCTTTCGGAAGATTAGCAAAAAAAATTTGTATATTACTTCATTCTATCAGGATGATACAAATATTAAAATGCACAAAGCTAAAATCGAAATCAATTAATTTGCACGAAAATTCTGTTGGTAAAACACAAGTGTTTTAATGAAAAACTAATTACGTTCAAATTACTGTCTTGGGAGATCATGCATCCTATATCCGAGTGTACCATATTGTTGTATATAATGCAAACTACAGGATCAATGATTAACTAACTTCACGTGAGAATTATCTTCTTATCTTGTTGGAGGCTTATAATTAACTAACCAAGTAGCTTAATGGCTTGAACTCTTCTATGGCAATACCCCAGGCAGGTCGCAAGAACCAATCATACTGGAGCCATATTAATTTTTTAAAACAAAATGCTGTAAGCTCAAAATTCTCCATGAAATTCCATTGGAACTAGCTCCCACTTTAGAGGAAGATGCTAGGGTGGTGGTTTTTGTAGGTTTCAGAAGGGGGTCCCCACGACACCCACAAGTCAACAATCAAGACAACCAACTAATTATGCAATCCAAACAAACCAAATTGTCACACAACCAATTACCAAATGAAATCAGTAATAATATGCAGCAAACAACCACCAATAAGTAAGAAGAAACAATAGCAAACAACACACACGATATAATATGGTCAATCCCTTCGATGTATGTGAAGAGTAAAACCATGGGACCTCTTTAGGAGTCCACCCTTAACTTCTTCTGTTATTGATAATTGAGGGAAAAAGAACCCCAAATCATTCTATAAAGGATTCACAACCCACCAACAAACAATAACAATAAGAGATTTCAAATAGAGAACGTGAAGAAAAACACCTAAAACAGCACCTTCGTAAAGAGACGATAACCGGTGAACCACATCTCCGACTGAAAAACACAACGGTCAGAATGTATCCCCAAGTATTCTCAACTAGCTCTCAAAATGTCAGCCAAATCCAACGTTGGAATCTTCTCAGATGACCAGAATATGAACACCTTGCTTAAGAAAAACAAGCAGAAAACACTCTAGGCTCTATCTCTCTCTCTCTTTTTGTGTGTGTTTGTAATCTCAAAATGCTTGTTGCCCTCTCTACACTCTAAGTGTCTACAACATAAGCTCTTTACAACCTTATTTTGGAAGTCACCATAAGACCCATGTCATAAAATGGACCAAACAATAATACATAACATGTCAACATAAAAAAGGCCAATACAATGAGTCCAAAAGCAATAACAATATTGCAACATGGGCTGGACCATAACAAGTTTCCCCCTTCAGCCCAACATGGGGAAGACAAGCATGTTGCAATAAACACTTGAATCTCATTCTCGCAAGCTTATCACAAACGCTTAGCTTGCTTCCGGGCACCATCTTTGTTAACATGTCTGCACCATTCTTATCAGTGTAGACTTCTTCAGCTTCATTTTCTTCTCCTCGATATTATTTTTCAACCAATGATATCGAACATCAATATGCTTGGTACGAGCATGATACATTGAGTTCTTACTCAAATTCATAGTACTCTGACTATCATAGAATACAATATACTCGCTTTGCTTCAAACCCAACTCATGAATGAACCTTTTCAACCAAAACATTTCCTCACTTGCTTCCGCAGCTTCTATATACGCTACCTTAGTAGTTGACAAATCCACACACTTCTGTAACTTGGATTGCCAAGAAATGGCTCCCCCCTGAAAATGTGAACGCATAACCTGAGGTAGACTTTCTGTTATCAAGATCACCAATTATGTCTGCATTTGTATATCCCTCAAGAATATGTTTGCCACCTCCATAACACGAAGAAATTAAAGTTTAGAGGTACCACGCATATATCTAAAGATCCTCTTCAATGTATCCTAGTGAGCCTTACTCGGATTGGATAAGTATCTACTCACCAAACCAACAGAATGTGCAATATCTCGCCTAGTACACACTAAGAGCATACATCAAAGAACCAACAACAAAAGAATAAGGAATGGAAGACATACTTGCTGTCTCCTTCTCTGTTGTAGAACAAACTCTCTTACTTAGCTTAAAGTGAGCTGCTAATGGTGTACTAACAGGCTTGGCATGCTTCATATTGAACCTTTCAAGTACCCGTTAAATATATGTTTCTTGAGATAGCCACAACTTCTTAGCCTTCTTGTCACGAGCAATCTCCATATGCCTAAGATTTGCTTCGCAAGACCCAAATCTTTCATGCATGTCAAATGACCTAGACAAGTCTTTCTTCAAGTTGCTAATCATCTCTGCGTCTTGTCCCCACTATCAGCATATAATCCAAATATAAAAGAAGGATAATGAAGTTATCATTGGGGAATCTTCTGAAATACACACAAGGATCTGTAGAAGTTCGTTTTTAACCATGACTAGTCATAAACGAATAAAATTTCTTTTACCACTGCCTTGGTGCCTATTTAAACCCATAAAGACTCTTCTTCAACTTGCAAACAAGTTTCTCTTTCCCCTCTTCAAAGCCTTCAGGTTGATCTATGTAGCAGATTTCTTCATGCAAGTCACCATGTAAAATAGCAGTTTTCACATCAAGCTGCTCCAACTCAAGATCAAGACTTGCAGCAAACCCCAATACGGTTTTGATCGACGTCATCTTGACAACAGGAGAGAAGATCTCATCAAAATCAGTGCCCTTTTCTGATTGCATCCTCTAACCACTAATCTGTCTTTTCTCTTCAAAAAAACAGCATGCAAACCTACGCTTCAGCAATTGACTTTGCAATAACTTATAGTCCATCCTAAATTGTTCAGCACAAAATAACACATTTAATCCATTTCCTTCAAAATCAGAACAAATTCAATCCAAGACAAAATCAGAAAACCATTGCCATCGTCAACCGGACCCTGTACTTGTTCTTCTCGCTGATAACATTGAAGAGACGTTTTTTAACAAGTTCATTGGTTTCTTCCAGACTCTACCTTTTTTCCTTAACCATCTTCAACTTTACAATCAGATTCTCCAAATCCTTCTCCAATTCAGCTACCCTATACGCTACTTTGTCATAGGCATCGCATTGCAAATGCAGGATCGTGATTTATCCAGTAAGAAAAACCATTGTCATATTCTTGCATTGAATATTGTGCAAGTGCATTAGAAACCCTACTCAAACTACTGGTCAGCGAGGTGACGAGAGATTTTGGGAATTCACGACACGGGGGTGAATTGAAGCTGAATTTTGGGAATTCAGTTTTAAGACTGATTTTGGAAATCGAAAACGAATTTTGGAGTGAATGAAACTAAAAATTTGGAGTGGGGGTGGATTGAAACTTTTTGAGCCAAAATTTTGTAAAGGTGCGGCCTAAATGCGAAATAAATTTTGAGATTTTGGAATTTTGGGTTTTATTGTTTTTTTAATAGGCTTTCGTATGAATTTTAAATATATACGACATAGTACACTTAGTTATTTACGCTTTTCTTTAAACTTGTTGTAACCAATTGTTAATTGATGCAAAAGAATTGCCACCAAAGCATAGAATTGTTGTAATGAAATACTTATTAAACACATAGAAAAAAAAACTTTACGTAAATGTTCAACTCAACTTATTAATTGACTCATGAACTCAAAAACATAAATTAGATAAGTATAACAAAAGAAGAGAAGAAGCTAGTTTAGTACCTTGATTATCCAAGCTCAAAACTCGATTAAACAAATCCATAATCTCCTTGAGTCCAACCAAAATAATAAATACTCTATTTTCAATCAATAGATCCGCCAATTAAAACATGCATATAATCATTGCATGAGAATAAATCATTCATATACGTCAACCACACTTTTGGCATCACCTTTAGAATTATACCCTTCAATCAAGAACCCATATATGATGGCATACTAATTAGCCAAATAAAGTATTTCTTGAGCCTAACTTCTACACATTTATTTTCCATAGAAACAACTTTGGCAGAAATAGTGTAAGGCTAAAACTGAGCAAAGAACCTCAAAAATGACAAAACACCAAAGCCTGGCTGGGCTATCTGAGATGTAGATTTAAAACGAGAGTTTTTTTTATATTTAGGCACGACGTTTTCTTTGAATAAACTTGAATGTATAAGGTGGATAAGCTTGTAGGTGAAGCATACAGGTGACTCATGCTTAAACACGTCTGGTTTCGACACCTCGGGGGTAGTTTTGGAAAGCTTTTTCTCACTTGGTCATATATAGGAGTTGCTGAAATATTTTAAAATTTTATCCTTAATGAAACCTTGATTATGGTTAAATAAACACTTGATTACGCTTATATATCTCTAATTATATTCTTAGTCATGATTAGAAACTTAGGGAGATCAAAAATATCATATTAAGTTTCCTTAACGCAACCACATGAAAATGATTAAATACAATTTACCCAAGTTAATCCAAACTGAATTCCTTTCATTGACTTAGCTCTTCTATTGAACTTTTTCCAAAAATGAACATCATTTGCCATATATGGAATGTGAATCTACTCCAATATAGTTTCATGACCTATTTCCTCAATAACAAGCTCGGCTTAGCTATTAAATATCAGGTTTTAAGCTTATCGATAGACTAATTGCTCTTTAATCTTAGACCTCTTTCTTATAACTTTTACCTTAACAAAACTCGATCTAAACACAATAATCCATATATAATAGTATGTTTTATTCTCTATTAACCATCTTCACTCGCATTTAATGTAGTTAAATACAATATTATCTTCTATGTCCCTTAGCAGTTCAAATTTGTAGCTTTTACGATAAGAAATTTAACTATAATAATAATAGTAATTGTAATAGAATTGTAAACAAGTTGAACTTAAAAGTTGAACCAAAATGAAATGTTGTAAGGTCATCGTCTGGAAGAACAGGACCTCATTGCCCAATTTTCCAATAAATTAATAGTAAAAACCCCTCAAAATTCATGCATTATCGAAGTAAACAAAACTCGGGGCAAGGTAACATCGCAAGAATTATCATTCAAAGGGAATATAACTCCATGAAGTTTTCACGATTCCTTTCTAGCTAGCTAAATACGTGAACTGAGAAATCCGTGAACTAAAAAGTGCAACTGACACAAATAATTACATATGAATAATTCCAAGCAAAGGATGAGTTGCTCTCTAACTACTACCACTTCTTTCAATTGCTTTTTTGACAACTTCAGTTAACACACTTGAATCAAGTGCTTGGTGATCATCAATGTTAGTACGTTCAGCATGAGTAACCTCAACCGTAGCTTCCATGATAAATTGAGTGTTGCATGTAACCCTAGCATTTACAACATTAATCCCCATCTCTTCAAATGCTTCTAAAATATGAATTAGATTATCCTTTCCTTTCTCACTTGTTACCTTCAATTTAAATCCATCTTCTCCTTGCTTTTCTACATTCACTTCCTGTTCAAAAGTTCAAAATTTGTTTATAATTAGTCATAAATAACTCGCTAGCTATCTTCACTTTCTTTTTTCTTATCGGAGTACAAAAAAGTTGGTGTTATCTCATTCATATTAAGTGTACACTATCTTCACTTTTTTTTTTTTTCCCGGATACATTGCCTTCTCTTCAACTAAACAAAAAAAGAAACTTTGAGCAAATTCTTGAAACTTTTTTTTTTCTAAAAGTGAAGAGTACGCACCAAAAATAGAAGAAAAGAGCAGGAGAAAACTTAACCAATAAAGGAAGTTGATGATGTATATGCCTCTTCGTGTGGTTCATACTTTCCCTCTTAAGTTCCTCTAGCTTCAGTGTCAAGGTAGATATGTAAAAGAACGCATCGATTATGATTGAGCTTGTTTTATCCTACATTATTATGTAACACAACGAGATAAGTAGAGAATTAAAAACTATACATACTAGATATATGAAAGGAAAAGATATAGGTAGCTATAGCATCTGGTACGTTGGTATTAATGAAATAATAATAGTGTCACCCAACTTGCTTTCCATATACTCTCTCCGTCCCACAAAGTTCTTCCCATTTCATTATTTTATACCTCACACATATTCAAAAAGTGGGAAAAACTTTATAGGACGGCGGGAGTAATATTTTTTTGTACGTTTCTATGCTCAAATTTTATCTTATCATAGATTGTCCCCATATATGTTGTTTCCTATATTATAATTTGGAAAAAGAGGGGGGGCATGTATTTAAGAAACTGGACGACACTATTAATTGTTATCTAAATGTAAAAAGAATTACTGTTGTAATCATACCGAGTTGGAGTTGATGAGATCTCGAAGAATGCGTAGTTTTCTACGGAAAACCTTTCTCTTTTGCACCTTAATTTTACTGCAACGTGCCATATTTTTGGGATGCCTTGTTCCTCGCTCTAAAGTCTAAAGTCTAAAGTCTAAAGAGTTATTGAGGTGTGACTCTGTGAGGATTGAGTGACTTAGGAGAATAGCTGGGGCTTTTATAGTGAAACAAAGGTTGCAGTACAGTCTACTGGGATATGACAAAGGTGACGTGCTCAAAATATGTTGGCAGCTATGTCCTGCAATTATGCTGTGTCTTATATGGAATGAAAGTGTCCTTCCATTGCCATTATGCTTTTGTATTGTTATTACACATTGATAATTCAAACTGTGCGATAAAAGGACGTACATGTGGTAGTTTAATGGAACACTATCTCTAATTTTAGGACAATGCACAGAGTTTGAACCCTTATCCTTGTTGTGAGATAGTCATCAAAGACAAATGGGAGAATGCCCAACTTTTCTCATTCTATCACGTGAGTATTTAGTATTATTTCATCCCTTTCTTATTAATTGCAACATTAGGAAATTTTACACTATTTACACAATCTTCTTTGACGTCCTGCAGTTATACCATGATTCATACATAACGACAAATATATTCATGTGAAATCTTGTTAGTTTCGTCTCTTTATACACTTAATTAATATCTATTTTTTAATAATTTTTTCTAAATACAATTAAAGATATAAACGTTTAAAGTTGTGGATTGGGAGCTCTTAAAGTTCTACATGTTGCAAACAAAATAGAACAGAGAAAGTATGTAGTAACATCTTAACAATTGTATGTCAAAACAGTAAAAACTTTTTATATACATATTGATGTAGAAAACTGAAATTAGATGCACGAGATTAAACAACAAATTATCAACATTTTCTCTCTACTATTCTGTATTTTCTTTCTTATGTCCTCCCTTTTTCACACAATGCTATCAACATAATTCACCACACCTTTCCAATTACGAGACCCATTCCAATTGCAAGTTGTAAAATTTTGCATTTCCACCCATTAACTATTCGAAGATGGATGAACAAAGTAATTATTGAGATCCACATATATTGTCCTATACAATCTCTCCGTCTCGGGTATATTTTGATAGAGAGAAACAATGGACTTTCATTACCAACCCATCAACTAGAGGAATTGTAAGTAAGTCTCAAAGTAGTAAAATCAACGATGGTACATATGTTCGTATCGGGAAAAATCAACAAACCCCTCTTCCTAACACTAATAATAACCATACAACCGGCACAATCAACTGCAAATTGACCCCCACCATGTAATAAAAAAAAAAGGGACGAACAAGAAGGAACTACTGGCAAAATTCACTATATGCCACTAATCCATAAAATACATAAATAATTTGATAGTACATGCCACCTTCATTATGGGCAAGGACATCTTATTTATGTTATTTACCAAAAATATGATTGGGTTAACTTTTTAGATTTGCCGCCAACATGGACGACCAACAATATTAAAGTGATATATATTTATTAATATTCTTTTATCTCTATATATGTAGCATTGCCATTAAATATGAATCTAAAACACATTATGTTAATGTTTCTTGTACAATATACCATTTTTGACATTAATTCTTATTTTACATTTACCAATATGTAATATGTATAATAGGAACGCTCTATAAAAGGCGAATCACCCATCCCTTATTTTCACCAAATATCTCTTATTTTATTTCAATTTAATTTCTTTCTGAACCCACAAACAAAAATTCCCCTTCAATTTTTTTCGGCCGCCATGTTCATTACCAACAATAACCGCCCTTCACCTTTCTCCTCTTCTTTTGACGAGGATTTTAGGAAAATGAAACTCTACTTGTTCCTTATAGCCGGTTTCTTTGTCCTTCTCCTGACATTATTGATACTTCTCCTAATACACAAGTTTGAACCAAAATATCTCTAAAATCTCCCAGGCGGAATGGTCAAAATGCATGTGATTAACATTTTTTTTGTCTTCATATGCATTTCTACAGACAGTTTTTTCTGTTTTGTATGGAAATTGTTTTCGTTCTTCGTCAAATTTTTTCCATTATTAATGTTGTATTATCTACTTGATTGTAACTCTCCCTTAGCGGTCTTATTTAGTTTATGTCTTTGCGCAATTTATAGGTATGTTGCTTTGAGAGTGTTATGTTATTTAACTCCCGGTCAAAGTATTTATTCAGCGTTATCGTGGTGACTTACGTCTTGATGCTTTTTAAGATAGTGATTGGCGAGTTGTGCTTTGATTCGACGTTCTTTGACAGGCTATTTTGTGTTGCTTGGTTCGTCTCATGTCTCTTTGCAAAACGAGGAGATTAAGTAATCCATTGTGTTAAGCACTTCCGCACAATTGAATATCGTCCTATGGCCACAACAACCTGTAAAATTAAGTGATTGAACCCTCTTTTGTCGCGTGTTGGTCTTTATCACGTTAAATAAATGCACTTATTGTATGATTATCAAGTCCTTTTTCATATTGCAGCTAACCCGATCTTTCATAACCGTACGAAGCATATAGAGATGGATTGTCCTCTTGTTTGCGATGCATTAGGAGTGGCATCATTGTCTCTTCTCATATTCGTACTAATCCTCAACGGATTGACATTTTTACCAAGGCTCTTGGTGGATCTCAATGTCACTTACTACTTCATAAGTTAAACTTTTGAGCTTTACATGATCCAACTTGCAGGGGAGTATCGGAGGATAGTTTAGGTTGGAAATATCCTTGCAGCTTTTGTCCTTGGAATGAATCGAAAAATTCCGCAAATATTTTGGCCCTCCTTCCTAAAATAAGTGTTGTATTTCTTCTTTTTTCTCATGATCTCCAAGATTCAATTTCGACAATTAGTATCCTTAATTATACATTAATAAACAACACAAAATATAAATATTTACAAAGTTGGCATGGGGTATATTATAGTATTTTTATTACTATATTTTAGTGAAAAAAGCGGTTGAAGTTAGTTGAAGTTTTGACTCAAAATAAGAATGTACTAATTATATTGAGACAGATGGAGTAAAGTAAAGTAAAAATTTGTTAAAACGAATGGGGCGAATAATTTGAGAAGAGGAAGCGTATATCTACATTTTTTATGCTAAAAATGGAAAAGCATAAATTATTTGACAATAATTGTAATAATAATATTAGTAATTAATATAATAATAATAATAATAATAATAATAATAATTATTATTATTAGAAAAAATTACCTAGAATAATGCAACCTTTAGGCGATTTACAAATAATAATGCAACCTTTCGATTATTCTGGAATAATGCAACCTTTATACCCCATTTATTTTAAATAGGACAAATGACCGGTTACCTGAACAATTGGTAATTTTTATTTAATACTTTAAATTTTAATTAATTTATTAAAATAAACTTTAAAAAAAAATATGAAACTCCCCCCCACCCCCAGCCCCAACCCCACGCTACTGTCAACACCCCCGCGCTATTGTCAACCCACCCCACCCACCATGCTACTGTCAACCTCCTAACCCCCAACCCCCCACCCCCACCCCCCGTTATTGTCAACCCCACCGCTGGTTGCAGCTATCAGCCCCCACTCCCGCATTTGGCTCATCGGCGGCGGCGTCTCGGTGGGGTGGTTTGTCGTTGGCAGTGGATGGGTAGTTTCGTGCGTGGACAGAGGGAGGTGCGGGGGTGATTGGTTGTCGTCGTCGGCATCTAGTGAGGTGGCTCGTCGTCGGCGTCGTATGTGTGGGGTGGTTCGTCAGCGGCGCCGTTATGAGTGGTGTTGTGGCTGGGGGAAGGGAGGAGGGAGTGGGGTGGCTCCGGTATAGTAGCAGTGAAGAGGGGGAAATTTTTGTTTTCTTTTTAATCTTTTTGTTTTATTATTTTTTTTAAAATAGTTTATGATAACCAATAACTAATTGACACGTGTCTCATTTAACCTCTTCTTTAGGTTAGATCCAGTTTTACCTCATTTAAAATAAATGGGGTATAAAGGTCGCATTATTCCAGAATAATCGAAAGGTTGCATTATTATTTGCGAATCGCTAAAAGGTTGCATTATTATAGGCAATTTTTCCTAATTATTATTATTATAGAGATTATTATTATTATTATTATAGAGATAATAATAATACTTAATAATAATAATTATTATAACGATAATAATAATACTCCCTCCGATTTTTTTTAATATGCACCTAAAGCTTTGCACTAGGACCAAGGAAAAAATGCAAAAGTAAGTGAGAAAGTTAGTAAAAGTAAGGAAAAAGTATAAAAGGTAGAGAGAAGAAAAGAAAAAGTAGGAGATAAGTGTAATAATTAGGTGGGCCAACCTTCCACTTATGGCAAAAGGTAGAAAGATACCAATTAAAAAAAATCACCCCAAAATGGAGAAATGTGCATATTAAAAAAAACGGAGGGAGTAATATATAATAATAAAAGTGTTAATAATAAGTTGAAGTAGAACTGAACTGAACTGAACTGAAATTAATGGAACTAATTACCTGAACTAAACTTAACTGAACTGAAATTGATTTAAGGTATTTGCAGGCCAAAAGAACAGGGCCTAAAAGTCTTCAAATCAATGTAACCTACTTTGTGGATATAAATTTTCAATAGTGTGCATGTTAATGCCATAACTTCTTTTATTTTCCATTTTAACAACTAATTTTGGAAATAAATATATCGTAGTGTTTTCTTCATTCTTATTTTGTAATTTGAAATTTCTATATATATCAAAACGACTATTGTGTACGTATTGCTAACAAGATTTGTTCTTTTCTAAGATAATTGTGTTCCACGGCCCCTTTTTGAAATTTTGCAAAAGGAATTCATAATCCCATACAAAACGATGGATTTGAAAGAAGAGTGCATGCGTCTGCAAGGAAATGGTACGATAGAGTAAGAGGCTATAGAGAAAATTGTGATTAGAGTTAAAAGGGAGGGAATATAATAGATGGATTTGGATTTGTTTGTGCATTTTGATTTGACTGGGAATTGGAATTTTTGAGTGTCAGAGTCAAGAGAATGCTGAGGGAGAAAGAAAGAAAGAAAGAAAGAGTGGTCAGTGATTGCAGTCATCACGAGACTCTTAATTCATTCTGCTTTTGTCTCTCAGAAATTGCACTCTTAAGTCCTAAGCTTCCCTGTTACTATTTGCCGTGGCTCACATGTCCTGACACCTAATCCTCCTGCTTTAGTTCCATCCTAATGCTTCGTATCGGTGCATTATCTTCATATCGGAGCATTATCTTCGTATCGGTGCATTATCTTCATCCTAACGGAATTCATAACACCTGCATAAACTTATCATAATTTATTAGAATTTATCAAAATTTATCATATTTTGTCTATAAATCTAATGCCCTTTCTTTGTTTATTATTAAAGGAGGGATAGAACTAGCTAGTTGTTGTGTAATGACGTTTTAATAACAGTGAATGACTAAATGTCAATTAGCCTTTTCTAATTATCAGTTCAATAATCAAAAGTGCTAACAAATATAAAATCAAATTGCATACTCTCTATTATATTTTTTCTGATTATACATTTTTATGAGCGCATCCATTGATTTGTTATTGGTTTGAAATTGATTTTGATTGGATTCAAGAGAGCGTAAACGAATACTCGACATAGTATTATTTATTGCAAAGCAATACTGATCTCAATCACTGAGCCAATTTATGTTAATCCAAATTGTAGTAAAGTAAAGAAAACGTGTACATTCCAAACTCTTATTAGAAGAAACATATAGTATTAACCAGAGAGATGATACACATACATCGGATATATGTGGGCCACACATACACTAGGTGTATGTATTACTATTAAAATGTATATAGTTACTAAAAAGTTACAAACTTACAATCGTTTGAACTTTTTTTGTTAATTAACGATATTTGAATTCACATAATATATTGAAGATTGAAATACTATGTATTTTTCTACAAATAAATTAGATTAATTAAAAACAACAAGGAAAATTACTAGAAATCAATAATAGAAAATTGGTGAAGATGAACAATATGAAGCTAATATATGACTAAATCTGGAAAAAAGCCTACTGTTGTAACATATTTAAAGAGGACACGTGGCCCAGTGAATTGGTGACACGTGGCTCACCCCCTCATCCACACTTGGCAGCATGTTATTTGGAGCTAATGATATCATCAATTCTGCAAACAAGAGGCCCAACTATTCCCTAAAAGAGGGAATAATCAGCCCAAATTCCCTAAAGAGGAAGAAGGTGATTGGATAAAAGGCTCAGGACAATCAGACCATGACAAGTGTCGCTCTCCCATTGCCTAACCAATCACATTCCTTCATCCTAGGGTGCTCTTTTCTATACATAGATACTATAAATAGTCCCTCATAATCAGGTAAAAGGTACACAACAACTCTCTCTTAAACTTACTCAGTCAAAATTCATACCCAACTATTATCTATTGAATACTGACTTAAGCATCGGAGAGGGAATCAAACCCAAACCTCCGGTTTGGTTTTCCCCTTTTTGCAGGTTCGGAAACGAAGCAACATCTCAGCACAAGCCTCCCAATTTCAACCCTACACCTGTCCATCATCAGGACAAATACCGTATTCTTCAAGTTTACTTAAAACATTTGGCGCCGTCTGTGGGGAGGCGCGAGATGACTGATTGCAATTCGTCCAACCGAGGACAAAGGATGACTCCTTATGTTCAAGTTAATGATACCGTTGATGATGAACGTCCGCCTAGGGGACGTGACGGTCAGCGACAGAATGATCCCATTGGGGCAGTGTTGGAGCCCAACCCTGCTCTCCCGGTCACGGCTGCTCATTTGGAAAATGCCCTAAATGAGTTTCAAGCCAGGATGGCCCAAGTTGTCCAAGATCAGATCAAGAACAACATGCTATTCTTCCGAGTAGGATCCCAGCCGGATCCTAGGCCTGCTCCTAGGAGAGGAGCTTCTCAGGAGAATGTGGCTGGACCAAGCGGGGCCAGACGACCAGGAGAAGCTAGAAGAACGTCTAGAGGAAGGCATCCTGTTCGTAGTGAGCAACCACGTCGTTTAGACTGGAATCTGGTGGTCACCAACCCAGTCAACAGACCAGTGGATGGTCGAAGAATGGAGACAGACGCTCGAGAATACCTGCATGCTAAGAGGGTAGCGGCTCAACAGAGGTCGGCTACCGGATCAACGCCGTACTTGCAAGACCCCAGTCTGAGGATTCGGAGTCACACTCTGGAGCATGGAAGGACTCCGTCTATTTACGAGCCTCGTCAGGATCGAACGGTGGTTCAGCCTAATGTTTACAGAAGGACGTCTCATCAGAATGTGTATAGGCGAGGGTCCCAAGAGGTCAGTTCATCGAACCCAGTCTTAAGGGAATGTCGGATAAATACAGCCCCAGTTGATGAACGTTTTAGGGAGCTGCGCATAGATTGGCCGACGCCTTTCTCAGCCAGAATAATGCAAACTCTTCCATGTGCTAAGGTCAAATTACCAACCATTGATCCGTTCGATGGCACTACTGATCCAGATGATCATCTTTCTGCTTACAAACATCAAATGTACGTCCAGGCAGTAGACGACGCTACATGGTGTAAGAACTTCCCAGCAACTCTGAAAGGAGTCGCTCAGAAGTGGTTTAACAACCTACCGGCCAATTCTATCAACAACTTCACCGAGTTAAGTTATTCATTCACTAGCCACTTTGTCGCCAATAGGCAGGAACAGAAGACTAGTATTCATTTGGGGAAGATCATCCAAGCCCCAAAGGAATCCCTGAGAAGTTTTGTAAAGAGGTTCAATCTTGAAGCCCTTCAAATCCATGACTTAAATGCTGGTGTAGCCTTCGATGCATTTATTCGAGGACTGCGTCCAGGAAGTTTCAAGTTTGATTTAGTCAAGAAGAAAGTGAGTACCTTGGCTGAAGCTTTAAGGGAAGCCGAGGCTTTTATACATGCGACGGAGGTGTGTGCTGAAGCCAAGCACTCAGAGTCCAAGAAGCCCGAGGAACCTGTTCAAAAAACTAAGAACAATCCTAAGAAGGCTGAGACCTGGGTAGTGTCTTCAAGCACGGCCCCGTCGAGAAGAGAGAAGAGGAAAGAAAGGACTGTCTCGGCTGAGCCCATTGAGTTCAATAAAGATCAGTATTCAATCCTTATGGAAATCAAGGATCAGCATGAACTCAAGGCTCCGGCCGAAATGAAAACACCTTACAAGAACAGAGATAAGAGTAAGTACTGCCACTTCCACAAGGATTGTGGACATGAGACAAATGAATGCAAACACCTGAAGAGAGCTTTGGAAAACCTGGCAAAGCAAGGAAAGATGAATCAATACGTCTCCCGTGAGGGCCGTTTTCAGAAGAAGGATTATCGGCAGAAAAAGAAGGAAAGCTCCAGTACAGACGAAGACGTGGTTTTGGTGATATCCGGCGGGTTTGCGGCCGGAGGACCAACCTTGAGAGGTCACAAAAATTATGTGAGAGAGCTTGGCCAAGTGTTGCTGACGGGGAAATCCAAAGTAGACCCGTTCCCCATGGTGACGGTGAGCGAAGGAGACCGTGGGCAGATAAGGACTCCCCATGATGACCCCTTGGTCGTAGAGATGAAGATTGCCAATCTAAGAGTGCGAAGGATCCTTATCGACACTGGCAGCTCGACTGACATTATTAGCGCTGATTGTCTGTCAAGATTGAAGTTTGATGAGAAAGATCTTCTTCCAGTCCATCATCCTATTATAGGATTTGGAGGTGGAATCATACATCCGGTCGGCACGGTGTCGTTGCCCGTCCGAGTCGGAGAGAAGGAAAAGAGCAGAACTATGTTCATAAAGTTTTTGGTTGTCAAGGATTTGACAGCTTACAACGTCATTTTGGGACGTCTTACCCTTAATAATATTAAGGCTGTCATCGTCACCCATCTCATGCTGATGAAGTTCGAGTGTGACGACGGCCAAGTAAGCACAATTTATGGAGATCAGAGGGCCGCTAGGGAATGTTATCTTACAACCCTAAAACCTTCGTCCTGGAAATTCAATGAAGTCGAGCCTATGGATTTAGATGAACCCAAAGAGATGGGGGCAGAGATGGTAGGACCGGCCAGAGTGCGAGAAGAGAAGTTTCAAACCAACGCTGCTTCCGCAAGGAAGCCAGCTAGAGAAAAAGGTGAACTACAAGATACCCCTGAAGGGAAAACGGCAAGAGATTTGCCCAGCAAGAAGAGAAAATTCACTCAAGTAAAAGAAGAGCCAAGGCCTTCAGCCGAGCTGATGACGATCGCAAGTTTGACATTGGATCGCCCGAAGCCTGCTGAGGTCCCTTTAAGCATTTGCTTAGACGAGTCTCGCCCGGAAAGGACTTTGCAGATTGGGGCAGGTTTGAAGCCCGAGTTACAAGAAGCTATCATAGCACTGTTAAAACAATTTCAAGATATTTTTGCCTATGGGGCAAAAGAGATGCCGGGTATTGATCCCAAAGTGGCCGTTCATCGGCTAAATGTTGATCCAGCCAGAAAACCGGTCAGGCAGAAGAAGAGGCATTTGGGACCTGTTAGGAATCGGGCTGTAGACGAAGAGGTCAAGAAACTACTAGAAGCCGGCTTCATCAGGGAGACTCACTACCCAGATTGGGTATCAAACGTGGTTATGGTCCCCAAGCCAAATGGGACTTGGAGGATGTGTGTCGATTATACGGACCTGAACCAGGCTTGCCCCAAAGACAGTTTTCCGCTTCCGAAGCTGGATCGGCTGGTTGATTCGACAGCTGGTCATGCCTTACTGAGCTTCATGGACGCCTACTCTGGGTTCCATCAGATTCCCATGATGCCGGATGACCAGGACAAGACTTCGTTCATAACAGAGAAAGGATTGTATGGATGGTTGATGATGCCATTTGGTCTGAGGAACGCCCCGGCGACTTTCCAGAGGCTTATCAATGAGATCTTTTCGCCTCAGTTGGGACGAAATTTAGAGGCATACATTGACGACATGATCGTCAAAAGCCAAGAACAAACAGATCATGTCGGAGACCTGCGCGAAACTTTTTGAGACATTGCGCAAGTCTAAACTAAGGCTCAATCCAAAGAAGTGCGTCTTTGGAGTTTCCGCTGGCAAGTTCCTTGGATTCCTGGTAGATCAACGAGGGATAGAAGCAAATCCAGAAAAATCCAAGCCATACTCGACATGAAGCCTCCGACCAAGGTGAAGGAAGTTCAACGGCTGACTGGTTGCTTAGCGGCAGTAGGACGATTTTTGTCCAAATCAGGTGATAAATGCCATCATTTTTTTGCAACGATAAAGAAGTCCGCAAAGTTTCAGTGGACCCCTGAAGCAGATGAAGCCTTAGTTGAGATCAAGAAGCATTTACAACAGCTCCCCCGTCTAATAAGTCCGGTGCTTGGGGAGAAGTTGTATGTTTACCTGGCTGTTTCTCCAGAAGCAGTCAGTGCAGTACTGCTAGCCGAGAGAGATTCTATACAAACACCCATTTACTTTGTGAGTCAAGTACTCAAGGATGCTGAAACTAGATACACAGTTGTAGAGAAATTTGGCCTGGCTTTAGTAGTTGCTAGCCGAAAGCTAAGGCCCTATTTCCTGGCTCACAGTATAGTTGTGTACACTGATCAGCCGCTTAAGCAAGTTTTACAGAAGCTAGAGGCGGCAGGAAGGATGTTGAAGTGGGCGAATGAACTGAAAATGTTTGACATCACGTTCGAACCAAGGAAGGCGATTAAGGGACAAGCTTTGGCAGATTTCATTGCTGAACTAACCCGTCCAATGTTGGATCCGGTGGAAGACCCCTCTGAGGGCAGTCAGTATTGGAAATTAATGGTAGACGGCTCGTCCACCACACAAGGAAGTGGGGCAGGCCTGGTTTGTCGGTCTCCTGAGGGAGACAAGTATGAATATGCTGTACGTTTTAAATTTCCGGCGTCTAATAATGAGGCTGAATATGAGGCCTTACTGGCCGGGATCCGTATTTGCCGAGCAGCAGGAGCAAGAAAATTAGAGGCAAAGTCAGATTCTCTTCTGGTAGTCAGCCAGGTTAATGGAGAGTATGAATGCAAAGAGGCCTCCATGATTAAGTATGTGCAGCTGGTAAAAGAAGAAATTAAGCAACTAGATGAATTCACCTTGGTACAAATACCTAGGTCTGAGAATCATCAGGCTGATGCTTTGTCTAAACTTGCAAGTTCTGCTTTGGGCGACACCCCAAGAACTGTTTTCTGGGAGGTTCAAGAAAAGAAAAGTATTGATCAGGAAGAGGTGATGTTTTTAAGCCGAGGAAACAACTGGATGGAGCCTATTCTTCATTACAAAAAGACTGGCCAATTACCAGAAGACCCGGCAGAAGCAAAATATGTTAAGGCTCGTGACAAATGGTTCGAAGTTTGGGACGAGACATTGTACAAGAAATCGTATGATCGTCCTTTGTTGAAATGTATTACCAGGGAAGATGGTCTTGAGGTATTGAAGGATTTGCACGAGGGGATTTGTGCATCACACATTGGCGGCCAAGCCTTGGCTGAAAAGGCACGAAGAACTGGCTATTTCTGGCCAACGTTGAACGCTGATGCCGTGGCATATGCAAAAAAATGTGATAGCTGTCAGAAGCATGGTCATCTCTTTAAAAGGCCATCAAATTTTCTAACACCAATTCTAACTCCTTTGCCATTCGCCAAGTGGGGGATGGACATCCTAGGCCCTTTTCCCATGGTGGCCGGACAGAGAAAATTTGTTATTGTGGCTGTGGACTATTTTTCCAAGTGGGTAGAGGCTGAGGCCGTTAGGGGTATAAAGACGAAGGATGTAAAAAGGTTCATCTGGAAGAACGTCATAACACGATTTGGGATGCCCCAGTCGATTGTGTTCGACAACGGCCCACAGTTTGAGACTCCTAAACTGAAAGATTGGCTATCAGAAAGGGAGATTAAGTCCCACTTTGCTTCTGTTGCACATCCACAAGCAAACGGCCAGGTAGAAGCTTTCAATAAGATTATTTCGGAAGGTATAAAGAAGAAGTTAGAGAACGCCAAAGGGTTTTGGGTGGAAGAACTCCAACTGGTCCTTTGGTCCATCAGAACAACGGCCAAGAATTCAACAGGGGAGACGCCTTTCATGCTGGTCTATGGAACAGAAGCTGTCCTACCCATTGAGATTGAAGAACACACCCTACGCGTCATGTTATACTCAGAAGAGACTAATTGGGCGGCGATGCGCTTGGCATTGGACAAATTGCCTGAAGTCCGAGGTAATGCTCTTCTGAGGATGGAATTGTACAAGCTACGCATGGCTAGGGAATTCAACAAATGGGTAACCAGACGACCTCTAAAAATAGGGGATCTGGTTCTTCGTAAAATGGAGGCAGTTGGACGTGCCAAGGAACTCGGTAAGCTAACCCCGAACTGGGAAGGTCCGTATTTGGTGGTTGAAGAGGTTCGCAGCGGCACTTTTAAGCTTCAAGACTTAGATGGACGACCCATACCAAGAACTTGGAATTCCGATAATCTGAAAAAATACTATGTCTAAGGAAGTTTGTAGGTTTTTACATTTTACAAACGAAGTGCTACGGCACAGAAAAATCATTTAGCAATGTATTCTATGTATCTTAGCTTAGGCTAAGCAAACTTCACATTAATACATTCTAAATTCTGGTCTGTAGTCTGAACTGCTCCTTTATGTATGGCTTATTTGATTAGTTAGTAACGTCCAGTCACATCGTCATTAAGGGGCATTTTATTATCCACAGCCATCTTGGCGCATTTTTCCATAGATGGACGAAAGATGGTTACTAGATAATAAACCATAAAGGTCCATTATGCAAGACAGATATTACTTCCTAAAGGAAGACGTCTGCAAAAATCATCATAATCTGTTCAAGATATAACTGATGAACAAAGACTTCTTGATTAAAAGTTCTTTAACCAGAAGCAATCGTTTAAAACCAAGTTCATAGAAACTTGAAAGATAGACGAACACCGCTTCCTAAAGGAAGCCGGCTAGAGAGACGTCTTCCCTTAGTAAAGGAAAGCTCCGTCATAATACCTAATATTACACAAAGGTATTATTTCTTAAAAGAAACCGGCCCAAAATGAGACGTCTTAGTAAAGAAGGTCTCGTTACTTACACAAAGGATGGACTAGACTTCCTTCCTACGATGTCTTCGTCTAGGAATAGACCAAGAGGCATCCTATGAAGGGGGGCATACAGTACCTCGTCCAGCAAGGAAAGAACAATCCTCGGACGTCTTTAAATCTTACAAGGATGCAAAACAAGGTTAGTTCAAAAAGGAATACGTCATTGATTAATCCTCGGACGTCCACCCTCGAACATAACTTGGATTTTAACCAATAGTTGGTTCATGAAGGAAAACGTCCAAGACGTCTGGACCCCTGGACGTCTTCCCTTAAACATAATTTCGTATTTAACCAATTGATTCGTAAAGGAAAACGTCCAAGATGTCTGTCTCCTTAGACGTCTTTCCTTGAACGTAATCTGGTTTTTACCCAATCATTGGTTCGTGAAGGAAAACGTTCAAGACGTCTGGATCCTTGGACGTATTCCCTTAAACATGACTTGGTATTTAACCAATATTTGGTTACTGAATACCATTCTTGGATGTCTTCCTCATCATGTTGACAACAATCATGATTCATTAACTTGGTCATTCTTTAACTAAGCAGTAAGAAATTAGAGAAGGGACCAGAAAAGAGAGTTATAAACAATTGTATATTAACTACTTCTGGACGAGTTTGGACTGCAAAAGTACAAACCAGGTTTACAGGTTTATCAACCAAGTCTAGAACAAAAAGAAACTACTTCTGGACGAGTTGGACTGCAAAAGTACAAAGCAGGTTTACAGGTTTATCAATCAAGCATAGAACTAACAAGCTGCTTCTGGACGTGCTTGGACTGCTAAAGCTCAAAAGTTTACAAGATCGTCATCCCGGTCTAAAACCAAGTATAGCTGATCTACAAAAATACTAAGACAATTACAAAGCAACAATTGACAGCAAGAGGAGCATCCTGATCTGGTTGTGGGCCAAGACTCTAATGACAGTTGCATACTTCTTCAACTTGTCAAGCTGAGCCTGAATATCTTTCCTGCCCTCTTCACTGTCATACTTCTTAGAGTACTTGGTGAAAGCCTTCTTCTTAGGCTTGCACCAGTTACTCGTCAGGAGTACCTTCCATATCTTTCTCTGTGTCCGCAGGCATTTCCAAGTTTGCATCAGCTGTGGCATTAGGTCTATGTATTCCTCCCCGTCAGAATCAATAAATACTGGGGGTTTCTCATTGAGCAGCCGAGCCTTGGAGCATTCCTCCTGGAACAGAAGTCTTCTCTCAAATCGGGGCACCTCTTCGGAGTCAGCTAGCATGTCGAAGGCTTTGAGGGCCCATTCCTTAGCCTGGTTTTCAGCGTCAGAAAAGCTTTTGACGGCCTCCTCAAAGTCACGTTCCCTCAAGTGCTTTTGACGAGCCACCTCAGCTGTAAGCCCCACAATGGCCTGATGGAATAGGGCGGCGGTAATGAGAGCAGACCTCTTTTCCTCCTCGATGGGCTGAGTTGCTGAGTCAAGCCGACTTCTCAGCCGATCCACCTCGGTTTGCAAGCTACCCAGGCTCATCATAAGGCGCTTATTCATATTATTCATATCAGCCGCCTGCTTTTCCATGGCTCTTACAGTTTGAGCATGCTCCAAGTTCAGGGTTGCCAGCTCCAAAATGGACTTGTCCCCGGCATCAGTTACCTGACGGACGAGCCTCCTATTCTCTTTACGGAGGTCCCTGATATAATCCTCGGCCATCAGAGAACGGGCAAAAGCCTAAAAAAGTGAAAAGTTAGATGGTGGGATAATAAACAAGATATGTTAAGTATATAAAAAGATAGTAGGTGGCACTCACCTCAGCAGTCAGCTGGGTTATGTAACCCACATGGCCGGCAGCAGCTCCTCTCAAGCCCTTGACATAAGGTTCAGGGAAAGCGTCAAAAACTTCACGCTTTACCTGTTCCCTTTCCATTTTTGAGTACTTGGCAAAGGAGGGGAAAGGCTCATCAGGATAATCCTCGTCCTCAGGACCCTCAGCCATTGGCCCTTTTCCCTTATCTGTAACGAGTGGAGGATTAGACATACGGATAGGAAGAATAAGTGTTTGTGGGTTGGACGGGCTCTGTGATCGTCCCCCAATTCTCAGTGTTCTGACCACGTTTGGAGAATAAGACTCACCAGAAGACAAAGACCTACCACGGTAGGCCGGGGGCATCTGACTTTCCAGCCGAGCTGCAGCTCCACTGTAAGCCGAGACTTGGGGGGTTGCCGCGTCCGGGTCCCCCACTTCAACAACGTCAAGCATACCAGCCGCGTCCGGCTGAATGGATAAATCATCCAAGGGGAGAATTTTCCCCTCGTTTGAAACAAAAGGGGTGGAGGAGACTTCCACTCCCTTAACCTTACCTCCGTCAGAAGGACGAGGTGCTCTGGTAATCAGCTGGCTAACAGGAACAGCTTTCAAAGCCTGCGACATACTAGAAGTTGTACTTTTCTTCTTGAAAGTACTCTTGCTCTTCTTTGCCGGAGATTTCTCTTCGGCAGGAGTAGATGCAGCTCTTTTCTTGGCTGCGGGCACCGTACTGACAGGCTTAGACGAAGCTTTGTCTGCAGCCTTGGCAGTGGGGGCTTTTGACTGAAAAAAAAAAAAAAAAAAAAAAATTTATTAGTACACATTGCTTGCAGAAGGAAACCGTCCGAAATATAATTGAATGACATGTATTCAGATTCCTTAAGACCCAGTGATTCATCAAGGAAGACGTCCTAGGCTAGAAAGCTTGGACGTTCTCCTGATTATTGAACAACGGGCACAACGATCCAAAATGATCCATAAAGGACCACGTCCAAGAATTTACTACTTGGACGCCCTCCTTCTCATAAGAGTTGACAAACAATTTCTTCAAAGAAGGAAAACGTCCAAAGATTTACTATTTAGACGCCTTCCTTCTCATAATAGTTGACGAACAGTCTCTTCAAAGAAGGAAAACGTCCAAAGATTTACTACCTGGACGCCTTCCTTCTCAAAAGAGTTGACGAACAGTCTCTTCAAAGAAGGAAAACGTCCAAGGATTTACTACCTGGACGCCTTCCTTCTCAAAAGAGTTGAACAGTCTCTTCAAAGAAGGAAAACGTCCAAAGATTTACTACCTGGACGCCTTCCTTCTCAAAAGAGTTGAACAGTTTCTTCAAAGAAGGAAAACGTCCAAAGATTTACTACCTGGACGCCTTCCTTCTCATAAGGGTTGAACAATTTCTTCAAAGAAGGAAAACGTCCAAGGATTTACTACCAGGACGCCTTCCTTCTCATAAGAGTTGACTAACAATTTCTTCAACGAAGGAAAACGTCCAAGGATTTACTACCTGGACGCCTTCCTTCTCAAAAGATTTTACGAACAGCTTCTTCAAAGAAGGAAAACGTCCTAGGTTTTACTACCTTGACGCCTTCCTTCTCATAAGAATTAATTAATGAACAACTTCAAAGAAGGAAAACGTCCAAGGATTTACTACCTGGACGCCTTCCTTTTCAAAAGAGTTGACGAACAGTTTCTTCAAAGAAGGAAAACGTCCAAAGATTTACTACCTGGACGCCTTCCTTCTCATAAGAATTGATTGGTGTACAAATTCTTCAAAGGAAAACGTCCAAGGATTTACTACCTGGACGCCTTCCTTCTCATAGTTGATAAACCATTTCTTCAAAGGAAAACGTCTATAGATTGAATAACTGGACGCCTTCCTTTCCAGAACAATTTGTCTAGACAATTTGTTCAATAAAGAAAAACGTCCAATGATTGAATACCCGGACGCCCTCCTTTTACAAGTAATATTGGGTTGAAAGTTTGAAAAGAATTAGAAGTGGCTGTCTTACCAGGGTGGTGCCCCGTTTCTCGGCAGGCTTCTTGGCCGCCTCCATGCGCAGCTTATGGGCAAAGCGAGCTGGATCCATTTCGCCTCTCTGAGAGCGAGTCAACAATGATCTGGCTTCCTCTGGAAAACAAACAATAAAAACAAAGTGAGACAAGGACATAATGATGGAACAGAGGAGAATTATAAAAATTGGATTACCTTTATCCTCGCCTAACCAAAGTCCAGCGGCCACTAAAAATTTGTTACTATAAAATCTCTCCTTGAAGGGTATCCAGCCGGCAGGGCCTTTGATGGTTGGACGATCCTCCTTTTTATACTCCACCACCTTGAAGTGGGCAACCACCATGTCGTCATATTTATTCTCCAGGCCCAGGAGGGAGCTCCACGTCCAGTATGGGTAACCGCACGACTACGGTACCTATAACGTTTGGCTGTTTCCTCGTCGGGGGCCCGGAGATAGAGGAAGTGAGACTTCCAGCCATGCATCTTTGACGACTTACCCCAAGCCGTCATAAAGCCAGTCCGATTACATATACTAAACCAAGAGCCATCCACCGTCTTAGGCATCTTTGATAAATAGTGCATGTGAGTGAAGGCGGCTAAAGAAAGGGGATAACCTTTAAGCTCACAAGTAGCTATAAAGGTCAGGACGTTGTGCCATGCATTGGGAGCCAGTTGACTTTGGCCGAGGTTATAATGACGCAGTATCTCCTCTATGAAAGGGTGAAGGGGAAACCTAAGACCACAATCTAAGGCCAGTTTATAAACAGGAAATTGGCCGTATTTGGCGTCAAGAACGGTTTGCCCCTTAGAAGGAATGACAAACTCATAATCTGTTATGGGAATAGCTGCCCATAAATGATAGGGGTCAGTTCCAAGCTTCTTTAGCCAAGCCCTATCTATCTTTATGGTCCCAGGGTCTGCTAAGTCTCCTAGGGTTCGGCGAATTTCAGATGGAGTGGGTGAAGCACTTCCCTCGTCCTCACTATCTCCCTCGTCCTCCTCAGCTTCCTCTGCATCATCCCCTTGGGCTTCGTCATCAAGCTCCACCTCATCAACAAGCTCCTCATCCTCATCATCATCATATAAAAGAGGGTTCTCTTCCTGAAGTCCAGACGGCCCTGCCACGGACGGTTCTGGGTCAGAATAGGGTCGACTTTGTTCACCTAGCTGTATATCATCCCCATAGGGAGATCGTTCTGGAATCTCAGTAGGGCCCTTTTGTGGGCCTCGACCAGTTGATTCCTCCATTTCTGAGCTAGAGGTTGGAAGGATTAGCTGGCGTCTTAAACGAGCAGTTTGCTTGACGCGCGCCAGAATACCCTGCACAGGCAGAGACTGGGACGTCGGACAAGGTTGATGGGCATAAAAATACACAAAGGGACCGCCTAAAAAGGTCCAACTCTAGAAGAACTCGAGGATGTTTGGAGTTTATTTCTAGGGCCTAGACACTCTCTCGGACGGCCAAGGGTGTTGGACGAGGATGAGGATTCCATTTATTTATAAAGAATAAATGAATAAATAAAAGAATGGAAGGAGGAAAGATACCTGACGAGCTTTGACAGGTAGGCTGAAGACAGATGAACGTTGAACAAAAGCGGCTCTTCGGACGATCTGTGCTTCTCTCTAAAAATCTCTCTCTCTCTCTAGAATGCTCTCAATTTTCTGAAAACAGAAAGTGAGGAAATGAAGAGGAGGGGGATATTTATAGGAGGGTAAAAAGACTTTTCACCTCCCACGGTAATACTACACGTGTCACCTTGTGAGAGGGCACGTCAGCATCCCATATCGTTTGATTGGTCCTTTTTTTCAGTACAATTGGACTTACTTCAGTAAAACTAGAATTATTACTACTGATAAAAGGAAATATATCAGTATTGGATTCAGATACCTTCCCTTTTAGGGGCAAATGTTGTAACATATTTAAAGAGGACACGTGGCCCAGTGAATTGGTGACACGTGGCTCACCCCCTCATCCACACTTGGCAGCATGTTATTTGGAGCTAATGATATCATCAATTCTCTAAACAAGAGGCCCAACTATTCCCTAAAAGAGGGAATAATCAGCCCAAATTCCCTAAAGAGGAAGAAGGTGATTGGATAAAAGGCTCAGGACAATCAGACCATGACAAGTGTCGCTCTCCCATTGCCTAACCAATCACATTCCTTCATCCTAGGGTGCTCTTTTCTATACATAGATACTATAAATAGTCCCTCATAATCAGGTAAAAGGTACACAACAACTCTCTCTTAAACTTACTCTGTCAAAATTCATACCCAACTATTATCTATTGAATACTGACTTAAGCATCGGAGAGGGAATCAAACCCAAACCTCCGGTTTGGTTTTCCCCTTTTTGCAGGTTCGGAAACGAAGCAACATCTCAGCACAAGCCTCCCAATTTCAACCCTACACCTGTCCATCATCAGGACAAATACCGTATTCTTCAAGTTTACTTAAAACACCTATAATTCTTTTTTTAGTTTTAAACAAAAGATTCATACAATCTAAACAACGAAAACTTCATAAAATAGATCTTTTAAATAAAGATAAAGAGAAAATCATAAAATATAAACTTATCTGTCGAAATATTATAGGTTTATAATTTTTTAGTAACAATATATATTTTATTAGTAACACATATATCCACTGTATTCACATACACTTCATACACTAAGTGTATGTGAAGCCTTTTCGGTATTAACCAATATATTGTTAGAAAAACCCTCAAATAGATTACCGGTTAAAAAACCTAATAAATAATAAAAGGTTAACCATCGCCTTGAAAGGTTGGTGTCTCTAAACTGACAACGCAACACTAGCGTATTTAAGGAGAGAAGAAAGAAGAGAGAAAAGTGAGGCTAATGTTTGTGGAAAATTAAGTTGGAGGGGAGTTAATTTTATCGTCAATGTGGTACAAAATTTTTCTCTCTTTATAGCTCTTCAAACAAAATAATACAATTTGACATGGTTTTTAGGTTCATTTTAGTTAACAATTGTAAGAGTTTCTTCTTTAATTGTTATTCAGTAGGTCTTATATGAAGCGTGTCGCACGGTTAACAAATCGTGTAGCACGAACACTCTACTTATTCCCTTACTTTTAGGGTGGAGATTGTCGATTGTTTTGGAGGGTTACTATTTAAGGGGGTTACTCACTGTTTGAGAGGAGGTTACTGACTATTTTTTAGGGGGTTACTTACTCTTTAGAAAGGGGTTACTTACTCTTTGAAAAGGGGTTACTAACTCTTTGGGAGGGGTTACTAACTACATTTTTGGGGAGGTTACTAACTATTAAGGACAGCGGCTACTGAAAGTTTTGGTTGGGTTTGAAGAGTGGAAGAGTTGCATATGGGTTATTAAATAGTTTCACCACACTAGTAGTTAATAGGATGGCCGACCGCGTATTAGAATTTGTGATTGTTATTAGCTACAATATCTGTTAGATTCGGAAGTCAAACTTTGCAATTTTGGACCATATTGTTTCTTTAATATTAAACAGATTCCTTCAAGAGGGATTATGAGAAAAACTCTCTTAGAAAGTTCACACTGGATGTTACCTAGCCAAACTACAGATCAAAGAGCTGAACTTTTATGGAACAATACAGACCATATTTCAATTTCTATTATTTTTGTTAATGTGCTTCTAAGTCATAATCATTAGGCATAATTGTAACGATTTCTCATCAAAAACTTTTTAATAGGGCTTTGGAAAAATTGACTAAAATAATCCAAACTATTACTGTTCCGGCAATAATAATCCCAACTATGGGTTATTCCGGTATAATCTCAACTATTGCATAAGTTCGCCACATACACCCAGATGACTTGCAACCTGTTAACCAGGTAAATTTTTTATTTTTCATTATTTTTTCTCTTGGCCTTGATAAAAAGAAAAAGAAAAAGGAAATAAATAACCCTTCCACCCTCTCCCCAACGTGAAAACCCCTTCCCCCTACCTCCACCCACAACACCCCTTCCCTTTCCCGCCACCCACTCCCCCACCCACAAACAATTTATTATCTTCTCGTTCAAATTACCCTCAAAATTACTCTATTTTATGTCTAACAATAAAAAGGAGGAAGCTTTGTGGGAGTAAAATTCTGGTTTTAATGGTGGGTTATCAATGTTTATGTGTTCAACAACGCCGTTTATTGGGTTTGGAGGGAGAGTTGGGTTACGTAGAAGAGAAGAAAATGTTTCTTTTTTATCTTTTGGAGTTACTTTCAGTAATCAGATATGTGGTGATGATTCTAAGGTGGTGGTTCTCAGATTTTGTCAGCATTGTTTCTTTTTTTTTTCTCTTGGATGATTATTTGCACGCGGGGTTCGTACCATCGAACTACTAATTATTTGCTGGCGACAGAGGTTTCTTCACCGACGGCTTTAAATTACGCCATGAAATGTCGTTTAGTTGTCGGGGAATCTTAATTATTGTTTGAATTGTAAGATTTCAACGAATTTTAGGGGATGGGGATAAATGGGTGGTCATGGGTGGCGGTGGGGTGGGAATTGGGATGTTCATGGGTGGCAGTGGGGAGAGGGAAGAAGCAGCTAAAGGTGGCGATTTAAAAATGAAAAAATTAAATAATAATTGAGATTAGCCAATGAAAGCATGACATGTGGGCTTCTTACCGGTTAAACAAGTTTCCTTCAGGTTACGGCGCATTTGTGGCGGAACTCCCTAATAGTTGGGATTATACAATACAGAGAAATGGCTCTCTCTCAAGTTCACGAAACTCCTATTGAAAATGAACAACTTGCTCGATGTCATAAGAAATGCAAACGCAAAATTACACATCTCATATTCAACAATGACGCAGATCCTAACACGGTTAATGACATGGCTCCAATGGAGGAAGATGTTCTTGATGATAGAGAAGGTCCCAAATCTCCACAGGAACCTCCTTTGTCATCTCTTCCACCGCAACATGCACGTTCCTTTAGCGAAGCTCTAAGAGGTAATAGTGCATTTTCTGATCCTCTAGCCCAGAATTTTCAGATGGAAGACGAGGATGATGATGTGTCTGACGACGATCTTCCTCCGGATGAAATTGGAGAGGTTGAAAGATGTCCTATCATCCTCCTCACCAAAGAAGAGAAGCGTAGAATACGTTGACCTTGGAAAGATGCTCTCATTATAAAAATGTTCGATGGGAACATTGGTTATATGGGGCTCATGAGAAAATTGAAGAAGAAATGGAACGTCAAAGGTGAATTAAGCCTAACAGATATTGGATGCAAATATTTCATAGCTCGATTCTCCAACACTTTGGATTATCATTTCGTCCTCACACAGGGTCCTTGGCTAATAGATGACCATTATTTAACGATCAGGAAATGGGTGCCGAATTTTATTCTGGATAACAATCCTATCAATGTCCTCACTGCTTGGGTACGTATTCCTAATATCTCCGTTGAATACTTTGATTCCTCCTTTTTAAGTAAGATTGGTGCAAAGATTGGGAAAGTACTTCGAATCGACAAAACTACAGCTCAAGCTACACGAGGCCAATTCACGAGACTCAGTGTTGAAGTAGACTTATCAAAACCCCTACTCTCAAAATTCTGGCTTAAAGGCAGGATATGGAAAGTTCAATATGAAGGTATTTGTATGCTCTGTTTCAACTGTGGGAAAATGGGTCATATGGAGGAGACATGTCCAATGCTACAACCTGTTAGGGATGAGGTTTTAGAAATCAACAACCAACTGCAGCACACTACTCTTGATTCACATAAGCATTCCACGAAACCTGAGGAATTAGAGACCTTTGGTTCATGGATGCTAGTAAAAAAACCACCCAGAAAACGTCCCCCAACCAAAGAAAAATCAAATCTGGTGGTCCTAAGGTAGCGATTGGACCCACGCATACTAACACCAACATAGCCGGTAATCCAGGACAGAATCACAGTGGATCAGTTACCAATAACAATATTGTTAATTTAGGAGAAAAATCAAGATTTGCTATTCTTGAGGAAGGAGAAAATATCGGGGAAGATTCTTCAGAAGATCAAGATATTTTTATCTTCAAACATGCCGATAATGCAGGAGTAATTCGGTTAGGAAACACTTCTCCAGCCTTTCAAAATTCTCAAGAAGCGCAATTTAGGGTTGGGAAAGGTAGCGCAACTAAGGTCAAACCCATTAACACAAAAGCCTAGTCAAAGATTTACCAAGAGAAGCAAAAGAATCCAACTAATGGTCCAACTAAGCCACTCTCACAAGTCAATGTCAATGTTCCTAGAGTTGTAGACAATATAACCCACGCTAACAACAAGGGGAAGGAAAACGAATTTGTGAATCACCAAGATCATAACACAGGAACCCTAGTTGTTCAAACTGGAGAAACACAGACGACTTCCGAAATTCTGTCTCTTGATAGTGAGATCTCTCATGTCTTAGCCACACCCGAATGCGTCAATCTTGATGGTCCCCCCGGAAAAGACTCTATGCGTTGGGTCATCAATGAAACAGCCATACCATGTCATAGCAAACCACCTGACCCATGCTTTGGAGGTGCGACTAGACTCGATGCTACCACCGTTGTCGAAACCACCAGCATTGGTGGTAATGATGATGATTCCTATTGAATTTCAACATATGTTGAGGTCTATTAGTCAAGCATACATGTCGAATTTACCTTCCTCGTCGGTTTTTATGGAGACATAATATCCTAATTTGGCTCCGGACTCTCTAGCCATATCTTGTATGGTGTGGAACCTTCAAGGCGCGGGTAATAGCAACTTCATCGCTGCACTTAAAGAGCTGGTTCGTATTAACAAACCCATTGTGTTGGTATTAGTTGAAACTCATTTGGGAGGGAGGTGAACAAGCCACTAAAATTGCGAATATTCTTGGCTATGATGGGCACACTAGAACGGATGCTATGGGATTTAGCGGAGGTATTTGGGTGTATTGGAAGAATGAAGTGGTCTCTATTGAACCCATCATGAAGCATGACCAACATATAACTATGATCATCAAACGCAACGGAGCTGTGCCGTGGTACTTTACGGCAGTCTATGCGAGTCTAGACCCACACAAAAGACAAGATCTTTGGCAGGAACTCAAAAACTTTATAGCAGAGAATAATTATCCTTGGTTGATTGCGGGTGATTTCAATGACACTCGTTTCGACTCGGAACGCAATAGATCATGTGCTGAAACTTCTCGAAGGTCTGCTAAATTTAATGACTGGATTAATGATATGAGTTTGGTCGAGATTGAATTTGCGGGTGCTTCCCATACTTGGTCTCGAGGCCTTACCCCTGAAACTCGTTGTAGTGCTCGCCTAGACAGAGCTTTGTGCAATGGAGATTGGGGAATTCGATTTGAAGGTGCAAAAGTTAAACACCTCCCTGCCATTCAATCAGATCACTGTCCAATTCTTATTTCACCCAATGGTTTTGCTCCTTTAACTGCGGATAATCGCCCCTTTCGTTTCCAAGCTACGTGGCTTACTCATGAAAATGTTCAACACTTCATCAAAGATCATTGGAATGAAAATGGGAATTTAATGAATGAGTTACATAATTTGTCCTCGGCACTCCAGACTTGGAATCGTGAGGTTTTTGGAAACATCTTCAGACAAAAACGTCTCCTTTTGGCACGCATTGCGGAAATCCAAAAATCTCTTGCTACAAATATGGATAAGGGAAAACTGAAATTGGAGTCTAAACTTCGCCGAGAGTTAGACGATGTTTTAGAACGGGAGGAATCATTATGGTATCAAAAATCAAGGGTGGATTGGCTAAAAAATGGAGATAGAAATACTACCTTCTTTCACCTAAGCACCATTGTGCGTAGATGGAGGAATAAAATAGTATCAATCAAAGATGCCAATGATGAATGGTTGCACGATCCTGATTTGGTCAAAAAGCATATTGTTAGTTACTTCCAAGCCTTGTTCACAGACGAAGAAATGGCGATGTGTCCCTAGTCCCACAAGACGTATTTCCGGAACTTGCTCGTCGAGATTGGGAAGGTCTTGCTAAACCTTTCAATAAAGTAGAAATTGATCTAGTAATCAAACAGATGGGTTCTCTCAAGGCCCCGGGGCCGGACGGTTTTCAAGCTTTATTTTATCAGAAAAATTGGAGCTTAGTTTCTACTAATGTGTACGACTTGGTCTTATCAGTCCTTGAGGGTAAAGGAATGCCTGCTTCTCTAAACCATACTCACATTGTTCTTCTTCCCAAAATTGATAATCCCGAAGCGGCGTCCCAATTTCTTCCAACAGGTCTCTGTAACGTGAGTTATAAGATTATTACCAAGGTCATTGTCAACCGCATTAAACCACTACTACCCATTCTCATTTCAAACACGCAAGCGAGTTTTGTGCCGGGAAGACAAATCACAGACAACATCGTGATTGTACAAGAGGTGATTCACACTATGAAAAGAAAACAAAGAGGGAAAGGTTACATGTCTATCAAGATAGATTTTGAAAAAGCGTATGATAGGTTACGTTGGGAGTTTATCCATAGCACGCTTCTAGAAATGAATCTTCCCATCCTCTTAGTCAATGTCATCATGGAATGCGTCTCTACCGCTTCTCTTAGCGTTCTTTGGAATGGAGAACCTACCCAAGAATTTACCCCTAGTCGAGGTATTCGCCAAGGGGATCCTCTCTCCCCCTACCTCTTTGTCATGTGTACGGAGAGATTGTACTAAGCCATTGAAGAGGCTATCATTGCCAATCGTTGGAGACCGATTCATGCTAGTCGAAATGGACCTCTCTTATCAAATCTCTTCTTTGCAGATGACATTATCCTCTTTGTCGAGGCTAGTGAGGACCAAGCAAGGGTTATCCATGATGTCCTTGATCGGTTTAGTAAGGCAAGTGGTCAGAAAGTCAGCTTATCAAAGTCTCGAGTGTACTTCTCGCACAATGTTACGGATTCACAGCAGCGAGGTATAAGCGACGCCTTGGGTATGGAGGTCACAGCGGACTTGGGAATGTATCTTGGCATGCCAACGCTCACAAGTAGGGTTACTCGCGCAACCTTCGCGCATTTATGTGAAAACATAGACCGAAAGCTTTCCGGATGGAAAACGAAATACCTATCCCTGGCGGGAAGGTTGACGCTTGCGAAATCCACGCTTTCTACCATGTCCTTATATTCTACGCAAACAGCGAAAATTCCGCGCACCATTTGTGATGAAATTAATAAAAGGGCAAAGAGATTTATATGGGGTGGCACGGAGGAGAAGAGGGGTGTGCATCTTCTTTCTTGGGAAACTCTCCAAAAACTCATAGAACATGGAGGGGTAGGCCTACGCTCAGCGAGGCAACCTAATGCTGCGTTTTTAACTAAGCTCGGATGGCGGGTCTTGACGGAACCCAACGCTCTTTGGTCACGTGTACTACGAGCCAAATACTGCAATGGAAGGTGTGATGTGGACATGTTTGTCCCAAAAATGGGGTGTTTGAATGCTTGGAACGGAATAACTGAAAACACTAAACTCCTTTGCGAAGGCATGAGAACGGCAGTAGGGAATGGCAAAACAACTTTGTTTTGGGACCACAAGTGGGCTACGAAGATTACTCTAAGTGAGCTGGCAATCCAAGAGATACCTCATGATATTGCAGGAGCCACGGTAGAAGAAATGTGGGAGCACGGCATCGGTTGGAAGTGGGAGTTGTTCAGTCCGTATCTAGCTGCCGACGTACTCAAACAAGTGCAATCTTACGAGCTTAAAAATGATCCAGAACTAGCAGATTTGATTTATTGGCAGCATGGAACGAAAGGAAAATTCACGATCAAGTCATTTCTCAGTATTATGCGTCATGAGGAAGATTTTATTGATGATGATGTTTGGGAGGTTGTTTGGCAAGCACCGGTTCAACAACGCATCAGAGCTTTTCTTTGGTCAGTGGCTCATGATCGTATTTTGAGTAATGCCAATCGGTTTAGACGTCACTTAACGGATGATCCTAAGTGTTATATTTGTTGGTCTAATGAAGAAACATCGTTACACATTTTACGGGATTGCGCAGCAGCTAAGTTAGTTTGGAAGCAAGTGGGTCGTCTCCCCTCCAACGTAAGTTTCTACCACACTTCTCTACGTGACTGGCTCTTGTCTAATCTCAGCAGACCACGGATGATTTAGATGGGAATTGGCCTACGATGTTCGGAGTGGTTGTTTGGTGGCTATGGAGGTGGAGAAACAACTACACCTTCGGGCGGGTAAATTATATTCCACTGGATATAGGGGCGTTCCTCAAAATCCGATTTGCTGAAATGCTGAGGAGCATCAAGGACATGGATGAGAAGAGCTTAACTTCGCCTATGAAAAAAACTGAGAAAACAATGCAAGCCCCTCCCTTTGGCTGGTATGCGTTGAACTGTGATGGGGCTGCAAGGGGAAGCCCAGGACAAGGAATTTTAGGGGATGGGGATAGATGGGTGGTCATGGGTGGCGGTGGGGTGGGAATTGGGATGTTCATGGGTGGCAGTGGGGAGAGGGAAGAAGCAGCTAAAGGTGGCGATTTAAAAATGAAAAAATTAAATAATAATTGAGATTAGCCAATGAAAGCATGACATGTGGGCTTCTTACCGGTTAAACAAGTTTCCTTCAGGTTACGACGCATTTGTGGCGGAACTCCCTAATAGTTGGGATTATACAAGAATAACTAATTATTGGTATTACTCTTGGCGAAACGGCCATAGTTTGAATTATGGTGCTCTTGCATCCAAATGTCGGAAAATCACCCCAGCTAATGAGACCTCAATCTCGAAGCCCGTGGAGTATCTTTTTTTAATTTAGAAAACAACTAAACAACCAAGGAAAACCCCTTTTATGCATTTAGGCAAGCAAATATATAGATCTAGCAAAGACTTATGATGGTTATTTCTTATACTCTCCAGCATTTCTCGAGCAGCACATCAAAATCCAAGCTTGGTTCGATCACCCGCAACTAGGATCATATGGCCCATTGATAGGTTTTAGTCGTGTCACCTAATCAAAAATAAACCTACGGACCTCTAACTAGGTAGTCAGTGGAAGCAGGGTCGAATCCACAGGGAGACAGAGTTTCTAAATCAAAATTTAACCAATTCAGCTATTCCAGATGAAATTAGGAAGGAAATAATTGAACTAAGGAATAGACTACGGAAGACTGAATAAATCGAGGATTAAACTATGGAATAAAAGTCTAGGGTATTAGGTCGGTCCACCATGCTTATACCAATCAAATAGGGTCAACTACTATTAAAACCTAAGTCAAGAATCGGGGGATTAGAGCCTATGTTGAGCTATGGTTAAGACTCAACGCTCATAGTTCAACATACGCCGCATATTCACTAACGTAATCAGAACTACTGATGTGTCCTAGGCCTCTAGTCATAAGACGGATCTGTGCAAACAACTATTAACCACAAGCAATCAATGAAATTGTACACTGACATTAATTACTCAATAAGAACAAACCACATCACAATCACCCTAATCAAGCCCTAGAAATTGATAGAAATCTAAATCACAATCATGGTATAAACATGGCTTTCCTATCTAACACCCTAGATAAAGAACTACTCACTCATAATCGAATTGACAACAACAAAACTAATTGGAAACCCTAAGAATTGCATCATGAACAATTAAATAAATAAACTAAGCAATCAAAGTAATTAAAGAGATAAAGAGTAGAGAAGAGTACCAATTGACGGAAAGCAGGAACTTTTATTGAAATCGAAATAGGTTTGATCACCTCTAAATTAATCTAAAGTGTTTGAATTGAACTAAAAGCAATGAAGAATAAAACTAGTCTAAAACCTAATGAAAGATGAATAAAAGATGAATGAAAGATAATGAGGAAAAAGGTATTTATAATACCCCCTCAAGTCTAATTAAAACGTAGAGCAAAAGACAAAATTCGCGACAAATGACCCCAGACCCGATCGGGCCCGAGCACAGTACCCGATCGGGTCAAATACCAAAAGCTCCCCTTTTGCTTCTCGTGGTCCACGCAGCAGCAGCGCGCTATGCAGACGAAGATTAAGGTCCGCCCGATCGGGCCTTGGGCAGCCACCCGATCGGGCCTGGGAGCATTACAGCCCAGCACAAGCGCCTCGCAAGCAGCAACAATATAAGACCTAGCAGCACCTGGCCCGATCGGGTCGGGCACACTATGCCCGATCGGGTCTGGTGCACTGATGCTCGCCCGATGCGATCGGGCGTGACTCGCCCGATCGGGTCCGCAACTTCTATACCCGATCATAAATACTTCGCCCGATCGGGCCATTTCTGCCCGATCAGTGCACGGAAAACCCCTTTTGACTCCTTTGCTCTCTAATCTTCACTTTTAGGGGTCTTGGGACCTCCTAAACTATCCATAAAGCTCGTGAGCCATCCTACGTGCCTCATAACATCTCGTAAAGCCGTGGTTGCTTCCAAATGGCTCGGGAATAAGGAGAAAACTCCATAAAACCTGCAATTCAATACTAAAACACGAAACCACAACTACATACGATAGTTAGCACAAAATAGCTCCCAAGAGCTCCAATGACGCACAAATTAGCTTGTAAATAAGGGAGAAAACTCTATATAAATACGTGATATCACCCATTCATGGCAACATAGAGACATATGGAAGACTCTCTGAACTGCATTCTTGGAAAACTCATCAAGCTTATGCCTTAAAGATTATAGGTTCAAATCTTATCTCCGCTTACGAACTTTATTTTTTCGATTTAGGATATGTTATGCGCCTTCTTAAGGAGAAAATGTCATATGCCAGGTGGTGAGGCTGAATAGGAAAATTTTTCATTATATAATTTCATTAAAAGTGGAAGGGCTTGACTAAAGTTGGTCACAGGAAGAGCCGCTGAAAAAGGACTTTAGATGTCTACATGAAGGGGGGTAGTCCTAGGTATGTGTAGGAGTTGTGTTTGTTCGCGAGAATTGATTCCTTCAAGTAAGTTTGGAAATCTCATTCACTACTTGAACAGTGGAGCATTCGATCAAGATGTTTTCGCGTCCCTCATTCGGGCTCTCGCACAAATTGTAGGAATGAAGAAGAGTTTTTATTTTGGCAAGGGTGTTGCAGTTATACTCTAGAGTAGACCGAATGGGGGCTGTGAGTCACTTGCGGTCACATCATAATACTCCATTCGTTTCTCAAAAATTGTTACACTTTCCTTTTTAATACGTTTCATAAAAATTGTTACACTTCTACTTTTACCATTTTGGGATATATGACCCATTAGTTTTTTATTCAACTAAAATATTAGTAGGTCCTAAACTTTTACCATTTTTTCATGCTTTTCATTTTTATTCTTTATTTTCTCTCCTAAACTTACTTTTTCTATTTCCTTGGTTGTTGGGTTATTAGGAATGTAACAACTTTTAGAAAACGGAGGAGTAAGAGCTAATTTCAATACATATATAAGGTACTTAAATTGAACAAAGATTACATAAGATATAAACCTAGAAGGTGAATTATAGTACCTAGTTTTTGGCAAAAATCATACTAATCATTAAGCCAAGTTAATTTGACATAATTGAGTAATAATGAGAGACAAAATCTTGAAAATTGGTTTCCTGATAAAGCATGATTATGAAACTTGGGATATACCATATTTTAGTGACACAAATCCCGATTTTGTTTTATTTTTTGTTTGTTGTTTTGGCACAACAAAGCATGGTGTACAGATTTGGTATATAATTATAGCATGGATTTGATCAAACAGAGATGTTTTTCAGGTTCTTTTTTAGCCTTTCAATTTCACATCATGTGAACAAGGATTTCATAGACGAAAAGATAATGGCAAAAAAAGCAGCTCTTACAAATAGACAACATTTAAGCTTCAAAACGTTCAGTCCATGCTGGAATTCCTATGCTAAGATAGATTTTGAGTCAGCTAGAGGATGCTTGGTAATTGTTTATTGATTATTAGCCGGCGTTGACTACTTTATTAATCTAGATCCAATTTGTATTGGTTATTAATGTTAGTCGTTGGACTATTAATTGTCTATAATCGGGTTGTGCAGAATCTGCAACGAGTGTTGCGGTTTATTGAAAATGGAGGAAAAGGTGAAAAATCTATACAAAATGTTGGGGAAGAGCAACTTTTTTCATCGGCTCGAAAGATGGATTTTCAGCACCCGAATAGTTATTTATCAAACTTTTTTTAACTGGTAAAAAGGAAAGCCAATAAAAACCACCTAAAAACCATTTATCAAACATCAACTTAAGAATAAGTCTTCTACTTGAAATCTTATTGTTCAACATTTTTACTTAAAAGTATAAGATGTTTGATTAAAATGTTGATTTAATAAATTAAAATCGTATAGTTTTAGCTTAAAGTTTCATAAGGCATATTTGTATCCTCATTGATTACCTTCTAAAACAAGTGTGTATATCCCCTTACTATCTCTATTCTATAAGTGAAGATGAGGGGGACACCAAAAGCAGCATTAATCTCTTGTTTTAAATTCCTAATTAAATGGAACTACTCTCTCCACAACTAACTGTTTTCAAAATTTTAAATTTCGAAAAAAGAAATTCAAACCACCTTAGCATGTTTTCGCACACATCCATGCATATAAGGCTAGTACCTTCTAAAAGAAGAAGAGGATGAACACCAAAAATAAAAAAATCAAAAAAAGTTAAAAATACTATGATTAAGATAGTTATGTTTTTATTTTTTTTAAATATCAACTTTTATTTCTCGAAAATTGTTACATATATATTATTCTTTGCACGCATTGCATGCATTTAAGATGGTACAATTTAAAGAAACACTAGATTATACTATTGGTGGCTTGGTGTAGTCTAATTGGATGGTATTATAAGGATGTGAGGAGATAAAAAAGGATGTGATACACCTATACAAGGTCTGGGAACACTATAAAAGGTAAGGCAAAGGCATGAAGAAAAGACAAAGGTTATGAGGGATTTACGGAGGGATGTTGCTATATTCCAATCTGCCTTTTGACACTTTGTGTTGTGTCTTTGTAATTATTTTGTTTTGTATTTTAGCTGCTAGCTCTATATCAACTTTGGCCAACAGAACTGATCAATGAAGCTAAGTCTGGCAGGAAAGTCTTGTCATATATAATCCTATTGCATCGAATTTTCTTTTCGACATCTAGTTTTAATTCTAAATATTTTCTTCATCTCGAATTTCATAAATCAATACACAACCAGGTAGGTAGTACCAGATATAGGTAATGTGAATAAATCTATATATATATACTTCATCCGTTTCTAAATAAGTGACACACTTTTTGTTTGCACGTTTGTCAATGCATTAGTTTAAACAATAATATCTACAATTATCAATAAGTAAAAAAAATTAATAGTTGATATTAAAAAAATTCACATTGAGACGAATCTAACAAGACCCCACATGACTATGTTTTTTCTAAAATATAAATCACCAAGTGTAATTAAAGTCTAAACTGTAAATAGTAAACACTATTCAAATGTGTCACTTATTTAGAAACGGAGGAAGTATATATTAAACAGCGTAGTCAAGTATTGTAATTCGTCATGGTCACTATCATTTTTCGATGACATTATCTCCACTTTTTTGTCATATTAAAAAAAAAGTGAAGATTTGAACCCACGACCTTGAGAATGCAAGAATATAGCTTCAACCACTACACCAACATACTATTGTTGCTTCTTTTATCAAAATAAATAATGATATATAAGTGAAAACTAAAAGTTTTAAGTTGTAACTTTTGAAATCCATATCTTAAATGAGACAATTTTTATCTGTTATTTTAATAATAAGTTTTCTTCATGCTAAATGGCATTTATTCTTTTTAACTATGAGTAAATTGTAATGCATAAAACTTCTGGAGCATCGCTCGGGCCTAAGTACTAGTTTGTATCTCATTGTAAGAATAGTTCATGCTGAGGGTTTTTTTAGGTAAGAAGACGGGGCTCAGATCCCGCTCTGTTCCTAATGGACCAGACAGTTTGAGAGGAGGGGAATGATAAGAGAAATCCTACTCTCAGAGTGCCCCTAGTGGGGATTGAACCCCCAACCTCTAAATTTGAAGACTATCTCCTTTCCTTTAGACTAAGGCCTTGCTTGGTTCAAGTTTAGTTTCATAGTATTACAGTTTCATCTTTAGACATACATGAATGATTATCTTGATAATATGTATTGTTATTAATACTGCTTGTCATGTCTACTCATTGTCATGTGAATGAAAATAGTTCTTGAAACATGTGATGATTTCCTTCATAGATTTTCATTCCCACTTAATACCACATTTTATGTGGTAATGGGTCGTTAGGTTGTAATGAAACTTTCCAAATAGATTCACATATTTGGGGATATGTTTTCTTTACCATTGTCCTCCATTTTATAGATGATTCTATTACATTACCACCATTTCATACCACCAAACAAACGGACGGTTAAAGTAGTCATGAATGATAATGATTATATATACATAAAAAGAGAAACTTATGGCTTTCTTCGATTGGGAAATTGCATGTAGTGGTCGACTAAACGAAGCAATGCATTTAATGACCTTTGTTTAATATGAGCCAATTGTCGTCCATATGCCTTTCCTTATAAAATGTGGATCAATATGGTTCGACATTTCTTTCACTCACCTTCTTTTCACACCATCACCTCCACCACGAGCAAAGTCACCATATACCACCACCAACAAAGTCACCACCACTACTGACACTACCATCACCAGCACCATCGAAGTCAAGCACCACTAGCATAGTCAACCACCACTATCCAAGACAATATCATCATCCCCAAAATCGTATACGGAGGAGATCGTCACTGGAGTTTGGGGCCACCGTTCACCAACGCTTCTAATGGAAGGACCAGTATTTCCTAACTGTTTAATTGCATGAAAAACGGCCATGAGAGCAAAACCTTAACCATATAGGCCGGATGTCTATAGGAGACCATACTAAAACATTTATGACGTTTAATTTTGTATTTGTATTGCTAAAATTAATTGATTACAATTTTATTAGCTTTCTATAATGAATTTCTAGTTTATATCATTTCGTTTGATACAATATCATTTCGCTTGATATAATATGATAATATATAAATATGTTTGTTTACTATTAGTTGCTCAAAATATTTATGGTGCACGAAAATCAACAAAAAAGTAGTGAGAAGCTCACTCTTCAGTAGGGGATGAAATGAGTTCAAGTATTTGGTCCAAATCTTTCAATTAAAAAATGTCAAGAAAGTTAAGGTAGTTGGAGGATGGAGTAATTGAGTTGGCAAGGGTGATGAAAATGTTAGGAAAGTTCCCAAAGATCATCAGTAGCTCACCATACCATAATAAAATGCTTTTCATAAATTTACAATTACTTTTGATATTACAAATGAGTTTATTAAAATCATTTTTATTGATTTTCACATTTTCAAGCAAAATTGAAAAAATATTTAAAATAAAAATCATCTATCGTAAATGAATCTCTAAAATAATTTTATGGACTAAAAACGATGAAACGTTAACAGAATGTATTGAACGTTATCATTAAACGCGAAAAATTTGGAGTGAATTTTCGGGGTGTTACAATCACTCCTCTTTAAGAAAGTTTCATCCTCGAAGCTTAGAATCAAATCTAAGTACCTGAGGTAAACAACTCAAGAAATTGTTGCTTCATCGACTCTTATGTCTCCCAAGTGGCCTCTTCAAACTTTGATTTCTCCTAAGCATACCAATCAAAGGGACCACCTTTCTCCTCAATACTTGGTTCTGATGGTCGAGTCTACGGATAGGTCTCTCTTCATAAGTCAAGTCTCGATCAACAATAATTAACTCATGAAATACGTCATAAACCGTCGACATGTAAGGAGGTAGGGCCCCTCAGTAGGAAACTTCCCCGATTTTTTCAAGGATCTCATAGGGACCTATATTTTGGGCCTAACTTACCCTTCTTGACAAATCGCTTCACACCCTTCATCTGAGACAACTTTAATAGAAACTTATCTCCAACATCGAATTCAATAGGTTTCCGTTGAAGATCAATATATCACTTCTGCCTAACCTGTGAAGCTTTCATTTTAGCTTGTATAACTTTAACATGCTCAACGGTGTCCTGAATCAACTTCGATCCTAAAACCAAAGAGTCGCTAATATCGCTCCAACAAGTAAGGCTATAACATTTCCTTCCATATAGCCTCATATGGGCCATTTGGATACTTGTATGGTAGCTATTGTTGTACAAAAGCTCCACTAAGCTCAGAGACTTCACCCAAGAGTGTTGGAAATCTAAACTAGGCCTACAGTTCAAGTGTTTGGATAGTGCTCTCGGTTTGCCATTTGTGGCCGCATGGAAAGAGCTACTCAGGCCTACAATTCTGTCCAAAATCGGGAAAGGAATCAGGGATCACGATCCGACCCTATATCCTTTATAACCCCATGAAGGCAATTATCTCTCTAGAGTACGCTTCAGCCAATTCTTCCATTAACCATGTATCCTTCATGGTATTGAAATGAGCTACTTTGGTCAAACGGTCAACTATCACCCATACGGCGTTCTTTACTCCAAAATTCGCTGGAAGACCCATCACAAAATCCATTGACATGGCATCCCATTTCCAAGCTAGAATTGATAGGGGTTACTAATCACCTTGCAATGAAATGAGTTATTTCCCTTTTCATATTCGGTCACCAAAAGTTTACCTTAAGATTCTTATAGAGCTTATCACCATGTGGGTGTACGGAATGTAGGGTGTTATGAGCTTCCTCCAAAATCTTTCTCTTAAGTTCTTCAAATTCCGGAACACACCATCGACCCATGAATTTTAAAGTCCCATCACCACATACGTACTTTAAAATTTTCAGCTAGACCTTGCTGATTTGCTTCACGGATTCTCTCAAGATTCGGATTATCCCTTTGTCAAATCCTCAATTCTTGATAAAACTTAAGCTCAGAGCTCATGACTCCCAACAATGCAGACACTTTCCTATGCGGAACCACTTCAATTTCCATATTGCTATATTTTCATATAGGTCTCTAGGTTAGATCATGGCATCAGTAAGCGAGACTTTGACCTTAATACTCAAAGCATCGGCCACCACATTGACCTTACCCCTCATGGTAATTAAAACTCTTTGATGAGTTCTAACCACCTTCTTTGCCTCAAGTTCAAATCACGTTGCATGAAGATGTATTTTAAGCTCTTATGATAAATGAAAACCTTACAGGCGACCCCATATAAGTAATGTCTCTACATCTTCAGAGCAAACACAATCGTAACTAACTCGAGGTCATGAGTTGGGTAGTTTCTTCCAAGAACTTTCAGTTGTCTTGAACCATATGCTATGACTTCGCCTTGCTGCATAAGCACACAACCATTCTTTGATGTGTTACTATACACTTTGAATTCCACCCAGTCTGTAGGTAAAGTGAGAATTGGAGTGGTAGTAAGCTTCTACTTTAGCTCTTGAAAGGCTCCTTCACAATCTTTTGTCGGTTGATATTTACACTCTTTCTGTCGTAGCTTGGTCAAAGGTTATACAATCTTTGAAAAATCCTTAATAAAACGCCGATAATAACCAGCGAGACCTAGAAAGCTTCTTAATTTAGACACATTCTTTGGACTCTCCCATCTGACCACAACTTTGACCTTTGATGAAACCACTTGTACCCCTTATTTTAAGATTACATGGATAAAAAAGGATACCTCCTTCAACCAAAACCCACACTTAGACAACTTTGCATACCACTTTTTTCTTCCTTAATACATCCAAAACCATCCTGAAGAAAATGACACATGTATCCAAGAGTTCATGAAACGAACAATTCATTTGATTAATAAACAGGGTAGTGGGAGTTATCAAACCAAATGACATAACTTCAATTTCATAATGCCCATATCTAGTACGAGTGCAGTTTTGGGAATGTCTTATTTCCAAACTGGAATCTAATGGTAAAATGACCTGGGGATATTTAAAAAGACTCCAGCACCCTTTAGTTGATCGAACAAACCTTTTGTCCAAGTTAGCGGATATTTGTTCTTGATGGTCACCTTATTAAGCCCCTTCTAGTCTATACATAGGCGCACACTCCCATTTTCTTTTTAACAAATAGGATGGGAGCACCCCATGGATAGACACTTGGTATTATAAAACCCTTATCAATCAACTCTTGTAGCTGCTTCGTGATCTCTTGCAACTCAGGACGTGTTGTTCTATATGGTACCTTGGATATAGGAGCAGAGTATTAGATCAATGTCGAACTCAACATATATCTCTTAACGGGTATACCAGGTTATTCTTCTGAAAGACGTCTAGATACTCACGGACAATTGGGATATTATCTAGTTGTTCTTCTAGAGGGAGGTCTTTTACGATGCATAGGAACACTTGTTCACCCCTATGACACATTTTTTTAAGCTTTAGAGAAGATGCCCATTTAACATCCGTCTTCACATTAATTCGCTATATGAGATTCAGTTTCTATTCGGGCCCTTAAGCGTCACTTTTTCATCTCGACAATCAATGTTTACTTGGTATTTACTTAATCAATCCATTCAAAGAGTCACACAAAATTCACTAAGGTGAAAATCCCATAATAGATATAGACACATCCTTATACTCAGGATTGGAAGGATAAATTTCTCCGGAGGGAAAAGGTATTTGGAACCTCACGAGAACAATGCAAGTTAAGTTTGCTCTCTTTACAAAATCGGTAGATACAAAAGAAACGGTTGCACCAGAAACAAATAGAACATAAGCAAGGACATAGTTTACTAGCACCAATTATGACATGGGGATGAGTCTCTTCTTCTTTACGTGTCATAGCGTAGATACGGTTAGGGACTTGAGCGGACCGAGCTACAACGTTTCCAGCAACATTGTTGTTAGCCTTTTCAGAACAATGAAAATATTTGTGCCCATGTTCCTTACAATGGAAATAGACGATCGGGTTTCCATTACATGATGTACCCGGGTGCTAGGGCTTGTTGCACATCAGACAAAGAGAAGGTTGAGTCTGACGAGAGGGGTCTAATCCTTTATTGTATGATTGTATCCACCCTTGTTACCAGAAGCCTTGATTTCAAACTTCGATTTCTAAGCAGCATTTTGGAATGTGAACACAATATGCCTTATTGCAGCTTGAGCCTTTGTTGCTTCCTCTTCTCGATATTCGGACTGACTGTGGCATGGAACATCTTCTTAATCTCCCTTAGCCAGTTCTTTAGAGCAACTGGATCAACAGTCCCATCATCATGAGGTGAAGGAGGACTGTTTGACTGTTTGCTGGCATAGGAGTATGATGGATGCTACTCGAGATTACCAACGAAATAATTGCATTTTCTATTGAAGATCATTTAAATGATAAATTTCAAAAATATGCTTAATTTAATGAACATTAAACAGCAGCGAAAATATTGTCTTTCGGAATAGTACTTTATGCCCACGATAAAAGGCTGTATAATTATCATAAATAGAGGTTTTAATTCTCCAATAACCAAAGTGAGGTTATAAGTCTCTGAAAACCCAAGGCATCAGAAATGACGACATCCTAAATGCCATAAAGTTGAGGATAATAAGAGAATATCATAATTCTTATCACTCACTTTATCCCATTAATAACCACCTGAATCATTAGCTTTCTTCACCTGCATAATATATATAGGGGTTCCACAATCAATAGGGAACAATTAGGAGTCCTCCGAGGCTAACCAAGATCAAATAAGTTAATTATAGTAATTAACATAGATTATAATGATCACAAAACACCATAAACATCCACGGCATCATTATAGTTTTTCTTTGAAACAATAATATACTCAAAATAACCATTCATATCAAAATAGACTTAATTTCCAAATGCAAATACCTTTCTCAAATACTAATTGAACACAACATCACAACAAACCAACGTTAAGGGGAGAAATGAAGGTAAGTGGATAGATGTACACCCAGCTTAGCATACAACCACCCACGGTTCCTACATGATAGAAGTCTTAGGACACTCATACCCTACTCAGCATACGATATCCTATGTCTAAGAAATGGTCATAACTCACTGTGCTAGTTTCAACGCACTTAGCTCAATGTGATGTACCCATATCAGTACAACCTAACACTGAACAACGTTTAATATCAAAGCCGACTTACTTAATGTGCTTAGCACGCAAGTTAAATCTATGTACCCTGCTCAGCACAAGAGTGATTGTTCATACCAGGGGACCCAGCTCAGCCCCATAGGATTTCTCTTCCTCAAACAAACAAAGCAATGTACCCAGCTCTGTACATATTAGGTAATGACTCTATATAGCGACATAATATCAGCAAGGGAAACAATTGTGTCTCAAAATTAGCAACCGAAATAAAAAATTCCCTTGTTATTTTAATTTATTTTTTTTGGTTGGAAGGAACTATATAATTAACTACATAAACTATTACAACGATTGTTAGTTAAAACTGTTTGACCAAGTCTGTTGGCTTCTAAAGCCCCACCCAAACTATCCAAAAGCAAAGGTACATTAAGTTTACAACTATTGCTTAGAAAAGAAGAAGAGAACACTGTTACATCAAAAAAATCTTGTTCCCTCGTCCACCTAGCTAACTTGTCCGCATCCTCCAAGCAGCTCTTTCCAACCTTAGATATCTCTCTTGCTCTATTCCTCCCTCGATGGTCCCTGCACATGATAGCCAAGTTGCAGTACCAATATTTAATCACAGGAGGGTGAGTGATGTGATCCACTGCAATTTTGGAGTCAGAAAAAACATGAACGTTACAGATTTTGGGCCACTATCCAATCTAAAGCCTCATGAATGGCCTGAAATTCAACAGTAGTAGCATCACTACTTCTCTTTTTTTGTTAAAATCCATCTGACACTGGTTCTGGCTATCTCTCAGTATTCCCCCTATTCCTACTTGTAAGGTTTCGGGACAGAAAGAAGCATCCACTTTGATCATACAGTGGGTGGGGTGTATTTTTAAGCTGTCTGCCAGGAGTGTTTCTTTTCCTTGATTAGTGTTTGCTTTCACAAGGTCAGTTGTACACTTGTTGTGCCTTAATGTTCTTTTGTTGAATGACCCAAGCATTCATTTTCTTCCAGATTTCCCAGCAACCTATCCCAAACTTAGTGTTCCAAGTGACCTCAGTGTCATCTTGATCATTGAGTAGGTTATTAATGATCCATATCTCATCACTATCTATGTTGAACTGAGATGGTATCTTATTGATGCAAAGCCAAACTTCCTGACCTATTGGACAGTGTCACAGAACATGGTACCAGGTTTTAGGTATATTAGGGTAAAAGGGGCAGTAATGGTATATTTATAATCCTCTTTTCTGTAAGGAAACTTTGATAGGTAGTGTATCCCAGAAAACAAACCAGATAAAGAATTTGACTTTGGGTGGTAGAAGGCATTGCCAAAGTTTGTCCCAGCTTTTAGTATTCCTAACTAGTGTGGTGATTGGAGAGAGTGTTTGTGGTGTAGTGTAGTTGAAGTGTTGTTGCCAAAGCTCGGCATAAGTTGTCTTGGTGTTAAAGAAGCGCCCTTGGGCAAGGGAGCAGGTAAGCTCATCAATACCATCATTAGGAATAAACAAAGCAGAGATGATGGATAGTACATCATGGGGTAGGACAAAGAATACATTATCAAAATTCCAATTCCCCTCTCTCAGGCAGTCAGACCTTCATGGTGAGGTCTGTGGGGGTTAGAGGGCCACTAATTAAACTTTTCAGGTTGCCCTTCCTAGTCCAGTCATCTAACCAAAAGGAGATGTGATCCCCACTACCCACAGACCAAACAGCAGACTTAGTAAAGGTTTCCCAACCTTTCCCAATGTCTTGCTAGAATTGAGAGCCTCTCTTAAAGCTGGTGATCCCTTGTGTAGACTAGAGTATTTGGCTCTAATTATCTCAGTGGCTAGATTATCATTAGAGTGCACCTTCAAACATAATTTAGTCAGGGAGATCTCATTGAGAAGCAGGTGTGATCTACAACCAGTTCCTCATAGTGCTTTGGGTGCACAAATCTTCCCCCATCCCACCCAATGTAGTCCTTATTTTCCTCATTTGACCCCCAGAAAAATTCCTCATAGTTTTATCTGGTTCTCCCAGGCTTTTTTAGGTAAAGGTCGGTAGTTCATAGGGTAAAGAGCCATAGAGTTCATAGTGGCGTTCATTAGTGTTGACCTGCCTGCCCTATTTAGGAATTTGGTCTTATAAGTAGCCAGTTTGTCCTTCATTCTCTTGATCAGATATTGTAATTGGCTATAGGTGGGTCTTTTGTCAGTAAGTGGGTAGCCTAAATACTCTCCTAAGTCTTGGCTGACCTTGGTGCCCAACATGTCAGTGAATGTTTGTATTTGGCTAGCTCTGGTGTTCTTTGAGAAGTAGCATTTGCTCTTACTATGATTGACTTTCTGTCCTGAGATTTCCCTAAAGTGTGTTAGGGTTTTAAGGATACAATTTACAGATGTTGTACTAGCTTCTCCAAATAAGATTAGATCATCAGCAAAAAGTAGGTGGGATAATTTGAGTTTGGATCTGCCAAAGTTTAGGGGGGTCCAAGAGCCATGTTCATAAGCAGAGTGAATGAGAGTTTGGATAGGTGTTCCATGCAGAGGATAAAGATGTATGGTAATAATGGATCTCCTTGCCTAATACCCCTAGAGGTTTTGACTATCTCACAGTTCTCACCATTGACATTGATGAGTTGGCATGTGTTTTGGTCCAGATTATGAGATATGAGGCAGTCTAAGATGAGTCCCATTCCAACATGTCTTAGGCTTTTTCTAGATCCACTTTAATTGCTAGGTAGCCACTCTTACCTCTAGTAGTTTTCATAGAGTGTAAAGCTTCATAGGCAATGATGTAGTTAATGTCAGTCCCTCTATTAGGGATGAAGCTGTTTTGGTTTGGAGAGATGATGTTGTTGAGTAGTGGTCTAAGCCTCTTAACTATGATTTTGGTTACAAACTTGGTAATGGTGGGGCATAGACTAATGGGTCTGAACTGTTTGATTGTTTTTTGGTTTTCCACCTTAGGAAGTAGAGTAATAATAGCCTCATTCATTGAGAATTTCAGTTTTCTGTTACTAAATACACTGTGGTAGAAGTGGTAAAGGGTCATTTTGATGACTTGCCAGTGTTTCTGGAAAAAGTAGTTATGAAAACCATCTTTCCCAGGTGCTTTCCAAGGGCTAGAGCTAAACACATCATTCTTTATCTCTCTCGCAGAAGGAATAAAGGCCAGGTTAATGCTACCAAAGTTCTTATTGGGTCTAGGTACATAAACTTTCTCAGTGGTGAAGAGCTTAGAGTATAATAGCTAAATGTGTTCCTTAATCTCAGTGTTGGTCTTTAACTCTTCTCCTATTTCATTTTTTAGGAGGGTGATTCTATTTCTCCTTCTCATTCTAATGATAGAGTTGTGAAAGAAGTTGGTATTCTTATCCCCTGAGATGAGCCATTTCTCTCTAGATCTGACCCTCCAAAACTCCTCCTCTTGGTCCAGTATTCTATCTAGTTACTTTTGGAGGGAGAGTTCTAACTCCCAGAGAAATTGGTTACTAGGTTCTGAGTCTAAATGTTTTGAATTCCATTAATCCTGCTCAGTAAATTCCTTTTGCTTTTAAAAATGTTACCAAACCTACTAGTAGCCCAAGGTTGGATGTGATTAGGTAGGACTCTCAGTTTGGTGGGTAGGTTGTCATTGTTTGTAGTCCAAAAGTTATTAATTAGGCTAGTGAAGGTGGGATCTTGGTACCAAAGAGGCTCCAGTTTGAAGGGTTTGGTGTGTTTATGGGTGGTAAGTTAGCTTTGTAGATGGACTAGGATTGGGTTGTGGTATGAGCCAACCCTAGTTAGAGTGTTGACAACTATGTTTGGGAACAAGGTCAATAGCTCAGAATTAGCAAGTGCTCTATCAAGGCATTTCATAGTTTCTTCTTCTGTTTGTTTGTCCAGGTAAATGTGATTGCATTCCAAATCAGTTTGTCCATAATCATCTAGGCGGTCTCTAAAGGCTTTCATTCTCTCCAGTTTCACAGGTTTTCCCCCAATATTTTCAGATTGACAAATCATTTCATTGAAATCTCCTATTGCCAGCCAAGGTATATCTAAGTTCATGGCAACATTCCTCAACGCATCTCAAGTTTCTAATCTAGATTTAAAACTAGTGCTAGTATAAATAAAAGATAAGAAAAAGAAGTGTTTAGAATGATGTACCTAGACGACCCTATGGATCATGTGGATGTCTCTCTCCATGTTGGTGAAATCCACCCTGGAGGAGTTCCACAAGACCAGCAAGCCACCAGAGAATCCCATAGGTTCAGCAAAATAGTGTTCGTCAAAAGGGAGTGATTCAATGATTGGTAGGGCATTCTTGATGAAGGTTCGTGTTTCACAAAGAAAAATTAAATCAGGGTTGTGTTCTTTGAGAAGATGGCACAAGTTGGTTTTGAAGCTGGGCCTGGAGATGCCCCTGGTGTTCCATGCTAGGATAGACATATCAGTTGGGAGGGAGTTTCTCAGTTGAGATTGACATCCCCTGCTCGAGTTCCCCTTGTTTTTCCTCACTTTTCCCTTTGTGAAGTCGTATGATTCCTCTTTCCTCAGCGGCTGAAATGCAAATTGTGTTGTCCAAAGATCCCACTGCTCCTTTTCCTCCTCTTCTTGCAAGTCTTCGTGCTTGATGAATGGTTTGTTTATCGGGTTTAATATGACTGCCAAACCTTTGAAAGCCTTGTTTGTATGTGCTAGAAACACTGGATTGGTGTGGCTGTCTATCAACATGCTCAAATGAGATGTTAATAAATAGTCCGTCCTCAATTGAGGCAAGATTGGAGCTAGATCTATAAGGAACGTGCAATCCTCCCTCACTACTGCTTCCTCCTCTTGTGGTAGTGTTTTGTACCAGTCTCTCACAATCTTCGCTATTATTAGGCATAAACCTTGGATATCTACGATATTTGGCAGGTGTATCGGGTGTTTCTCCTTTTCGCCCTTCAGTTGGTACACCATTTCCGTGAAGGGAACATCCGTGTAGGTTGGTTTGACGATGAATTTCCTTATGATATAAGGTTGGACTGTAATCCTGGCGTTAGGGGCTCTGATGAAGAAACGGCAATTGTTCGGGTTGATCTCTGGTTGAATAATGATCGGTTTCTCCGAAAAGGAGAGATATCTTGGTGTGTTCTCGCATCTGGTTTTGATAATGTCGGTAGGTGGTGCTATGGGTGGGATCTAGTAACGTTGTTGTGAGGCTGGTTGTCGTATTTGGAAGAAAGCTTGCAGTATCTGTTGGTAATCTGGGTCCATTGAAAACCAGGAGGGGTGGTAGTGCGATGGAGTTGTAGAGCAAATTAGGGTTATGGTGAATTGGGAAAGTGGTGGAGAAGTTAAGGTAAGTTAGGGTTGGGAGAGAGGCTTGTTTGAGTTGTGGGGTGCTAAGACGTGGTGACACGTGGCTGGAGGGGGTTGGTTGCTGGTGATTCCTTATAGATAAGGTATTATCCAAATTAGAGTCACGTGGTTGAGAACGTGAGTCCACTAAAAAGTTTAAATTTGAAATACATTGAGTAGTTGCATTTTGTTTTTCCAGCCAAACCAAGCGTTGCCTTTTCGAGCTAGCTTGGTACTGTTTTTCCGTTGTATTCTTCTCTACCGGCGTTGTGTTTTCGCCGTCGTTCAGAGCGCTGAAGGAGTTAAAGGTTTGCAATTTTCCCCGGAGCTTGTATTCTCCTCTACCATTTTCCTTCCTTTACTTTTTCTCTTGTGTGCTTCCTGCCAATCGCTCACATCTCAGCTGTGCTTCCCCTGGGTGGTGTTAGATTTTGTATCAATATTTTTAGTGTTGCTATCCATAGGGTGGAAGCGACAGTTTGATTGTTGGTGTCCAATGGTGTTACAGAGTGAGCAAAACAGAGGTGTATCATGCCACACAAGCCTTTGTTTTGAGTTTCCAATCTAAATAGCCTCTTTTACTGGTTGAGATAAGTCTACCATGATTTGTATTGAGACTGAGATTTTGATCATGCCTTCGAAGGATTTTTTACCAAAGCCTATCAGTTGTCCAAGAGAATTTGCCACCTTAGTTAGGATCTCTCTATTATGGAGCTCGACAGGTAGCTCAGTAATTGTGAACCAAACTGGTGTCCAAGGTAAAGTAGCAATATAGAGGCCATTGAAGGACCGGGTTCCGTTCTGGAAGATCTTGACTTTCAAATCCGGTGTAGCGGCCTTAATCAGGATGAAGCCTCTTCCAAGAGTGATGAAAGGGGTTTGTTGATGGATTTGCCATAATTTTCGGATACAGGGCAGAAGGAAATCTGTAGAAAAGGATTTTCCCACAATTTTGAAGATAATGAAGTTCCCCCATTCCGTGGAGAAGTTGTTGATAGTCTGGGGTGGAATAGGGATGAAAATCTCTGATTCTGGGTTGAAGGAGGGAGGTGGTGGTGCCAGATTTTTGGGGTGGTACTCTCTGGGTTTGTTTGGCATGGGCTGAGTTTTGGCTTGGTTGGGGGTTGGGGTTGGGGTTGGGTTGGGTTTGGTGTGGTGGTGGGGGTGTTGTTAGTGTTCACAACGGCAAGGTAGGTGCGGTTGCCACTGTCCCTGTAACATCCCGTCCAATACAAAGAAGAAAAGAGACAATAGTAAATGAAGTAAAGCAACTAGTGGTAGCGGAAATACCACTAAGACGGTGATGCTACTCTAAGGAGTAGAATCAAAACTATAAATAAACATGAATCCTTCAAATATCATAATTAACTTCCGAAATCATATAAAAAGGGAAATGAGGTCCCATACCCTCATTCCAACAAAAGTTTCAAACGTTAAAGAAACTCCAAAAGAAACCTCAATACTAAGTGATCTAAATCCAAAAGACAATACTAATGATCCATGGTTCAATACATACGACAAACATAAAGGAACACTACTTAAGACCCACTAAGTAGCTAGTCCTAATCCCTGACTCAAAATGCTCATCCACAATGACAAGCACCACCTTCTTGCTCAAAAGGCCAAAACGCACATTCCCGGTCCAAACCGTAACAATCCTAAACAGCATCATCACCTGCATAATAAATCAAACACCTTCCACAATCAGTAGGGAGTAACAAGCAGTTCTCCCAGCCCAAAAAGGAATAAATAATAAACTTAAAGAAAGTAGAAGCACGCCAAAGACGTACATCACAAGAAGCATAATCACAACATGCAATACATGATACAACAAAACATAAGCACCAAACATGCATAAAGAGAAAGCTCAACACCAATGATCAAGTCAAACCAACGCAACCAAAAACACATCAATTCAAAGACAACAGACCATACCGCCTGTGAGCAGACTCATTGGACCATACCGCCCAAGGCCTACGTTGCATAACCGAGGACCATACCTCCCGTTCCGGTTAGCTGCCTATCCAAGGACCATACCGTTAGTTCCGGATAGCATAACTCAACGGATCATACCACCCGTGAGTTAACCAATGGACCATACCGCCCATGGTTAAGTAACCAAATCCTAGGACCATACCACGCTTAGGATAATCAAACAAATTCCTAGGACCATGCCTCCCTTAGGATCAATCAAACACAAAGAGCAATATATACACGACAAGGCATACAAAGGAATCCAACAACAACAACATGGGTATACACGATAAGGTATACGTGTGTAATAATTCCATAAGACAGCAAATCAAACATGTTTAGGCGTTATCTGAGTTTGGGTACGAAGTCAATTATGACTATATCACAATATTCCCCGTACATAACTCTTGGCGAAGAGATGCTAAGGACAGTATTATCCTCCCTTAAGCATTTCGACGTCGATAACTCAAACTATAGGCCCACAACACCAACAAACCGAGCAACACCAAAACTATCCAACCAACAAGGGTACTTTCCCTTAATAAAATAACTCAAACCAACTCAAACGTACTCTATCATGCTTAACATACATGCATAAGCCCAACACTAAACAAACAAACATGTTGTAAGCTGAAAGGAAAAACATTCACCAAAACGTAACCAAAGAGGGCAGACCTTGGTCGCGAGCAGCGACGATGGTCGCGAGGTGCGACCAAGCGGTCGCGAGTTGCGAGCTGCCACTGCTCGTGGCTTGCAGGCAGTGCTCGTACGCTCACGTTTCATCCATTAAATGTAAGTCTTGACTCCAACAACAAACCCAACACCAATACACACCCATACTCATCCAAGGCAACACCCTAGCATGATACTAAGCATCATCAACAACCAAATACTCAAAACTCCAATGATTCAATCAAAGTTACTCCTAATCAACACAACACAAAAACATCAAATTTAACAACAACCAACAATCAAACCAACAACGTGATCACAACAACGTGCTCAATACATGGAAAGTACCAAAAAAAAAAACATCCTAAACATGATACTACGCTAATCTACAAGCAAACAATCACCGAAGTTCCACCTAGCATGAATCTAGGTTCTCTAACGTGATTCTAACAACCTAAGTTCAAAATCTATTCCCTATCGAACTAGAAAACGCTAGTTACCTTATTCTTCGCGTGGGAAGTAGTGGAACGCTTCGATTGTAGTCTAAACACCTTGTGAATTGTCACCACCTTCGTCTCCTACGTTCACAACCACAACGAACTTCAACAATTGCTTGAAAACCGGTGCAAAGATGGCTTGAAACAAGTAGTAAAAACTGATTTTTTGTGAGAGAATTTTGTGAAGGAAGCAAAGAAACTTTTCTCCCTTTTTTTCTTGATGTTGGGCGTGTGAATGAGGTAGGAAAAAGGGTTCAAATGCTGATTTTATTTTCAGCAATAGGTGAGTGAAGAGATGGTGTTTTAAGGGGGGTTTAATGGCCATGATGAGAGGGATTAATGAGGGTAAGTGAAAGGGTGAGACTTAAGAGTTGAATTAACGTTACAAAAGAATAATATGGCTGTCCAAGAACTCATCATAAACCCATACCAAACCAGAAATTTCGGACCCTCTAAGTTAAGTAGCAAAATGTGCGTAAACTCAAGCACAATGTACATTTGAAGAATATAGTACGTCGCTTAAAATAAATATATATAAATTAATATTTTATAAATAAAATCATAATTATCAACGTAATATAAATACGTATTTATCAAGCTATCACATTACGCATTTCGCACATAAACGAGCGCTACATTACCCGTTAAAATAATTGACGCAAATATGAGCATTGCTCGTATAATTCACAATGCTACATTTAAATTCACATTTTGCATTATTTATAAAATATATAAATATTATCGAAATAAAAAGTAGATATAAAATATAAGTATTTAACGGAAATATCTTAACGAAACATAAATTAACGTCTAAAATAGTAATAATTAACGCGCGAAAATTTCAGAGAAATTCGGGGTCACTACTACAAAAAGGGGCAAACAAAATGTTCGAATAAGGTTTAACATAACACCTCTTAGGTGTTGTTAAGGTCGCTGTTGTATAAAGTAAAGATAACACCTTGTAGAGGGTGTTATTATTTGTATATCAAAGATAACACCTATCTTACATAGTAGTTATCAATATGTAGAAGTAAAGATAACACCTTTATGAAATGAATGTTATCTTTAGTATAGTAAAGATAACACCTTTCTATAAGAGGGGTTAGCTTTGGTTACAATTTTACATAACACCTCAGTCACTCAAACATTATCTATGTTGCAATTATTTTTAAAATATCTGCATACAATTATGGCTTCCAACCTATATTATTCTTTCCCAAATAATCTGTAATATACGAAAACATGCCCAAATTTAGATAACAACTCATATAAAAAATTGGTAATATATATATTCCAAATAATCAACTGATATTCATCAATAACTCATCGTATTCTCAAGCATCGAAGACAGAAAATAACCAAATTATCAAGTGCTATACATCAAAAATGACAAGCTTAAAAGTGCGAAGAACGAAGTTACAACTCTATCATCATCTCTTCTTCATCATGTTGTTCCTCGACATATAAAATCCATAAGTCCCTAACTTCATTAATTTTGTCTTGAGTATAAGTACGAGGAGCGCCAGCATAATACTGCAAGATTTTAAAAAAAATAAGTCATCATAAAAACTAAAAAGCATAACACTATGTTCATTATAGTAACAAAAGAGATTAATTAAGCACAAGGGACATGGAGCATATGATCTCAGGCATAGAATATGCTCTTCTATGTTCATGTGTGTGCAATATTTAGGTCTAGAAGATCGCATGTCTTTTAAGTTTTCCTTATCAAGGTAATTCGAACAATCACCAATACCGTACTTTTTTGCCACAAGTACAATCCCCATGCAAGAACAACCTCCCTACACGACCCCCTGCCAGCCCCCATGTTTTCCAGCACATATAAGAGCCCCCCTACACAGACTCCTTGTACAACCTTCACAGAACAGACTCCCCCTTTCCCCCGAGCTAGCCTAAATAGAACAGAGCAACATTCCCCCTTCTTCTGAACTAGTCTGAACAGCACATAACAGACCCCCGGCCAGACCCCCGTACCTTCACAGAACATAACAGACCCCTCCTGCCATCCCCCCGTACCTAAGTACCTGCGCATATTAGAACACCCCCTGCTATTCAGCAATGCTGCATTCAGTTGAAGTCCAAAATAATGAAGAGAATTGGGGCTAGGGAACAACAGGAAAGAAAGCGAAATATGAGCAAATTAATATCCCTGTCTCGTTCCCCTGATAAAGAACTAATTTGTCGAGGAACTCTGAGTAAGGCAAAATGCTCAAATTAAACCCGCGTTTTTCGAATAGTTTAGATCACTCTCTTGTCATAAAAAACTGTTTGTCATTTCTGATGATGGCATGCTAAAATGATGGTCCTGATCTACTTTCAGAATTCAATTTAGGTACTAAACATGTAGAGTTGTCTTCAACCACAAATAAGATCACGTACTAAACATCAGAGTCAAAAAACCAAGATCTTTGGTATTTTCAATGTATGCTAGACAACCGTCGAGACACATTAATATATAGTTGCAAGAGTGAAGGAGTGCAGTAAGTATAGAATCTCATATGTAAAGAAACAACAAGATAGATTTACATGGGCTCAAATAACTTACAATTTTCTCCTCATAATGTTGATACCCAAGCCATCCTCCAAGATAGCTCGGATTCCTAATATTTAACTTTTCTCGATTCTTTTCACTCATTTCCTGTGCATGTTAGATGATTCATTCAACTGAAGTACCACAACAATTCCAGTAATAATTAAGATATATATAAAATTAAAACATTAAACTTAGGACCAATAGAAGTTTTTATAGATTTATCCCACCCGCACTGAGTTATTCATGGGTATATATATGGTGTCTCCTTTATCACTTTCCGTCGGGTGTGTACCTTCTTTTCGCAATCTAGCTTTAAATGATTGGCAACTCATAGAAGCTCTTTGTAAGATGTAAAGTATAAGATCTCCTGGAATTAAAAACCCCTTCTATACAATTAAATGTTCAACTCATTAGTGGCAAGCATTTTACAAGATTTGTATGTATAAGTATATGAAGCTTACCGTGATTAACTCGTAAATTTCAGTCAATAGTTCTTTAGGAACACCACTCCACTCTTTGTATTCGATGTTTACTCGTTCCCGAACAACCACACCAATGTAAATGGAGAAATTCGTTCGGTGCTTCCCACATGGAGCTTGTCTCACATTTCATTCCAATTCAATCTTCCCGCCCTCTTGAATTGCCTTCCCTTCCAATGCACATATCGTATGACCCATCCGACACTCACTTTCAATCGCATTGTTATCTTCCTCATGCTCAAAACAGAAAGAGGGACAAAGGTGTAAAGATTCAAAACATAAAAAGCTGAAAGTATTAATTAACTTTGAATCAACAATAATGCTGGACACCTCGGAAACAGAGTTGCGTGGGTTGACAAGGCCCTGTTATTCATGTACTACCTTCCTCCAGGTTCAAGTGATTTACAATGTGTCATTTCCAAACGGAAGCCATATAACATAACATTGTAGTTAAACCACATTATTCGAAGTAATCTATTGTGTGAATCTTCACTTGGCATGACAATAGAAAATAGTTGAATTCTTAAATGGAATATTGGTAATATAGAAATATTGCCAATTGACCTTGAGTTCAAGTGATCTGTATATTTATAGCACATTCTAAAAAGTTAAGCGTAGAAAAGGCTAGATATATTTAGTAATATATATATACTAGCCTTTTATGCATGCTATGCGTGCGGCGACTTTTTAGGCTATATTGGCGAAACATATATGAACTCATCAAAGTTGTCGATTATAAGTTGTATATCTCAAAATAATATGTCCCTAAAAAACCTCAATAACTATGAAATAATATGCAAGTAACAGAACACAACTTTTTGTAAACAAAAACATCTTAAGAGTTCAACTATGTAATAACAAAGAAAGAAAATAAAGTTATAAAACTATGGGCTAAACTTTTTTAGTTTGTTTTATTCTGCTTTCCTAACCATATACATTCTTCTTTCCAATCAACTTGTAGCACATAACCAACATTGTAATAATGTTCTGGATAGAATTCTCCAAATGGCGGAGGTAAGACCCACGAATACGCTTTGTATCCAAAAACTGAGTGTAGTTTATCCAATAAATGAGTGCGTCCATTTTGCTGCATAAACATAAACAATTATATTTAATTTTACATGCAATATAGGCTAAAAGGGTTATTAGATTATTTATTTGTAATAGATGAAAAACCTGTAAAAGTAATAATTTTATGTCAGTAGCTAAGCATCCCAAAACGCGTTGTGCAAGGTCATGAAGTATCGTGACTCTCAAAGTACCATTTAGGTCATATATGGTAAGTCAAATCAATAACCTGTTGATAAAATAAGATATCAAATTATTATTTACATAGAATCAAATTCAATAACTTATAGTATGAATTTCATACCTTGGAATAGTTACAACATTTATAAAATTGCACGATAGACAATTTGAAACTCCTTTGAAAATGGAAACCCGGCTATAACAATAATGACATGCTTCATATATGAGATTATCAACATGTTCAATGTCGTCAAAGCCACGTGCATAAGCAACAACTCGGCAATATTGCATCTCCAAGAGTAATCGATTAAAGTTATGCATTCATATACTAATTGAATTTTTTTCAAACATAGAAGTCAATATTAGATTATTTACTTTTCTCATGGAATGAAATGTATCTAATCGGATCCGGGGAGCATTAGAAATAGCAATAGATGATTGTAAAGAGAATGTAGTCGAACGAAACCATGCAACTTATTTTTTGCCCATTTCTCTGATTCATACCAGCAAATTTTATACTATTATTTTAGTTCAAATAGTAATTAAGGTAATATATGCATATAGTTAACTTGTACATACCAAGTAGATAAGGTAGTTGTATTTGCATTAACTGGGTTAACATAAATCCTGGTGTAACATCCTGTTGTAAGATTTGTACCTGTTTTTTAAGAGTCGCATAGAAAAATTATCACAAATCTAAAATATTGAATTTATATACAAATGGAGAAAATCAATATATTTATTTCGGGGATTTACCATAAAAGCTATTCACATGTAAACCACATGCAATAATAATTGAGCAATCAGATCCATTAGTGTTTTCATCACCAACAACGTTCACAAAATCATTCCAGAGTCTTAATTTTGTAACTGTCCAACTGTGGTTAAAAAGCATGGAATATTAAAACAAATAATTAAATCAATATAACTACAACTAATAAATAAGAACTCTTATTTAAGAAAAAGGCTTACGTTTTATCCATTATTGCTATTTCTCTTTTGACTGAATTTTCTCGAACACTCTTGATTGGCGAAACATATATGACTAATCCCATAACATCTAAAAATCATAAATAATTTCTAATTAAAATAGATTGTTTTAGATAAGTATGTTTAAGTAAATATTAGTGAAATGTAAAAAAATTACCAAAAACTCTGTCAATACGATTCACATGAATGTGGAGCCGGTTCAAAGAAACTAAGTTGTAGTGGAATGTAGGTATTGCAATGTCATCCTCCTCTTCACGGATAACATTAGTGTCTGCTAACATTATCATTTTTTTCTAATTTGGTACAATATCAATTTTCTCATCAGTGAAGACTACTTGTACACCAAGAAGTACATAAATATGTCCCTCTTGAAATCTTACTATAAATTTATCTACATGAGGAGATAATATAGTACATTGCATGACCTCGCCCTATCAAAAGGTAGGCAATCAGTTTGCCAGTGTATAAACTAATTCAATAACAAATTTATGTAATTATGAAATTTACCTCAACATCGACAAAAAGCATTTTCCATATTTGCTTAGTTGTTCCTCGATGGGTGTAATTAAAAATATTGTAGTTACGAACCAATCGAGCTCGTACGTTATACCGTCGTACCCCGCAAGGAAATAAATGCATAAAAGGTGGATAATGATACTCCATACTGTACAATTGTAAATAGAAAATATTAGTGAATGTAGTTTGATAATGAAAAACACATTATATTTAATGTACATCCTACAACATTACATTAAATAGATTAATAGAATAATTAAGTAGTGACGAAAACTCAAGACATATAAGGTAAGTAACAATTATATAGTGAGGTTAATAAGTAAATTGATTATAAACTACTCAAAGTATGGATACAGTGCTAACATTCAACTATTGAAATAAGGGAGAAATCAAAAGATACACTATGCTCTTATTACAAAGTTCCTAAGACATAATTCAAACACTAAATCCTTATTCTAATCATTCGACAATAAAACTTCTTTATATACAATTTTTTTTGTAAATACTCCATCATGCCCTTGAATTTTCCCTTTTTTTTACAATAAGTTTTGTTGTGTCCTTTGAAATTCCCCGTGATAGTGCCACATATAGCTGCCCATGGCTGAATACATGATCCGGTAGGTAAATGCCTACATGGGGAATAGTTTGCCCTTGGGACTTGTTTATACTCAATGCAAAACTCAACTTTACTGGAAATTGTTTTCTAACCATCTCAAATGGCAATTTCATATCTTCGGCAGTTTTCAAGGGGATTCTTGGCAAAAATACTCTATTGCCCCTAGAATGTCCAGTTAAGATCTCGGTATCTATAAAATGATCCTTTAATGAACGATAAAGCAATCGTGTCCCATTACAAAGACCATTTTTAGGATCAATATTTCTCAAGAGCATCAAAGGAACTCCGGGTTTCAAAGTGAGAGCATGAGGAGGCAACCCAGATGCTGCAATTGAATTTAAAAACTCTTGTTGATACAAATTTCTGTTATCTTCAGGAACACTATCAATCGAATAGTATGTTTTTCCTTCTCCGAGAAATTTTTGGACAACTTCATCATTTATCTTGTCAGCATCTTCGTTGAGGGGTGTGATGATTGCCCTTTCAACCATATAATTTCCGTCACTCACATGCTCACATAAATTTGGAAAAATATGATCGACTAAATGTGCAATCGAGGTATCACCAGTTGATGGTATGACCATATGGTTTGGCAATTTAATCATATGATCTGAATTAGTAGGTTCATTTCCGTTCCCAACAGAGAGTAAGAAAGTAGCAAATGCATTATCATCTCTTGATCTCATATTTTCTCTCAAATGCAAAACACGAATGTGTTTCCATAAAGGGGACCTAACCAACGATGCATCGATCATTTGAGCCTTGTTCCATTTCGAACAACTGGTAAGACTTGTCTAAAATCTCCACCAAATACAATATTTTCCCCCCAAATGGCAAGTCATTACCCATTAAATCCTTGAGTGATCGATCAACAGCTTCAAATTGATGTCTGTGTGTCATTGGAGCCTCATCCCATATGATTATGGCAGAGTGTTTCAAAAAAATGGCAGTTTTAGAGCGTTTGGTGAATGAGCAAGATGATAAGCTATCAGGTTTTAGTGGAAGTTGAAAAGTCGAGTGTGATGTTCTGCCTTGATGCAATAATGTAGCTGCAATTCCAGATGTCGCGGTAGGAATAGCTATTTCACCCCTACCTTTTACCGTAGCTAGTAGGGCTCTATATAGGTAAGTTTTGCCAGTGCCCCCTGGACCATCAACGAAAAAAGTGCCCCTAGTTTTTGAGAGAACTGCATCCATTATTGTGTCATACGCAATTCATTGGTCACTATTAAGAGTGTCAACACATGCCAAGTCAGCTTCTGGAACTGGCACAGAAAAGTACTCCTCCATGATTACAGGAAGCTCATCGACGTCCTCGGTATTTTCAGGTAAACTTGGCAACTCTTTATAATCAGAAATTCTCTTTCAAAGCGGCCGCAATAGACAATCCAAGTCATGTAGAAGCTTGTGAGTCTGAACAACATCATTGCTTAACATATTTGAGGAAGGATAGTCCTCAACCATGTCGAAGAAAAACTCATCCCATAGAGCACGTAATCCTGTTGGTTGACAATATATCAATATGGTTGCAAACAATCTCCGTAATGATGATGGCATTCTTTCATAAGATGCTTCTAAAAGACACTGACGAATGCTTTCGTCACTTTCAATTATACCAAGGGATTCCGCAGCAGCGCTTAAAGTTGGTTGTGTGACACCATCAACAGTTCTTAGATCTTCAAACGATTGAGGACCCCTGACATGATTGAGCATCAACCTCATATAAAATCTTTCTCCTTCCAATGGAGAAGCTACATATAGTCGACCCATAACTCGTTGTTTGCTTATCCTTCGCTACCATTCGCATGTAGTTGAAATCCATCTGTAATGCTCTGGGAATTCTCTATACAGATATCTTCTAGCACGTACATCAATTGCATTTGTCTTGAAAAACTCGGTTAACATTGTATTCGAGTTTCGAGGGTCCGCCAATATGCTTGAGATTTCTCGGTTCCCTTCAAACCTCACTTGATGCATGTTCGGCAAATGCACTTGCAAGCGATCTACAGATGGACACATTCGAGTCAAAGGAAATTTATAAAATTTCCAAAAAGCTTCAGGTGCACAAATCCATCTCGCATCGACATACTGAGCTATCTCATCACCGTTATGGACCTCCATGGACACCCTATCTTAATCCTTATGTGAGTACTTATACAAATATTTGACAGATTTAATGCTGCTACATATTTCAAAATTAATGTGACAATCGTACTTTAAGAGAAGAAATGGATTGTATTGAACTACCCATCGATTATCAACATTTAACCGAGAATTATGTCGCATTGGTACCCGTGGACGATCTTGTCTGCGACGATATATAGGGTATGAGTCATTGCCTTGCAACGTTTCATTTGAAAATGAATTAGGGAATCCTTTTTTACAACTCCCTTGTTTCATGCATGGAGATTGTTGATTTTGAACACCACATGGATTATGAATCATGTGTTTAAGAGCTTTCTTGTGCAGTTCAGGTTCTTCTTTTTCATCAGGAATTTCTGCTCTAACGATTTGGTCATATTCATCCGGAGTGCTTAGCTTGTAATTTTGATCGAGGATCAGTAACATATGAACATGAGGAAGCCCCCTCTTTTGGAATTCAATTACATAAACATAAGCCACCACCTTTCCAAGGATAGCCCTTTCTAGAACATCATTTTTTAACTCTTAAAATTTAGCATGAAACACCCGTGTTAGTAGGTCCGGCCGATCATTTGACACTTGTCCAGGCAATAATTCTGTTTGTATTTCTGACCAAGAAGGATTGCAAGTCATTGTCAAAAATAAATCTGGCTTGCCAAACTTTTGTACCAAGGCCATTGCATCTTGATACCTCTGGTGCATATCTCGAGGACTTCCTATGAATGAAGATGGTAGTATCGTTCTTCTACCAACGTTCTCTGGAGAAGAAAACATAATGATAAAAAATTTAATGTTCATTTAAACAATTGCTTTAAATTCATAAGAAAGCTGATTTAGATAAATGAGTCTCAACCTGTGCTGTGCTCTCCAGCAATTAAAGAGTCCTCTAAACCTTTATATAAATCAGCGCGTATCTTATTTTGATTGTATGCAATCCATCTCAAATTAGATGCTTGCATTTTTACACAATTATCGACAACAAATTGTTGAAGTAGACGACCACCTCTAAAGAGTAGAGAATAAAGATGTTCTCGCATCTGAAGAACATAATAATTGTTTTTGTTAGAAATATTATAGGTAAAAAGTTGTAGGGAAATAAGAGTTATAGCAAAATGTGCACCTGGAACATATATGCATAAAACTCTCGTCATGTCAACTTTCTACCAGTTGTTGTACGACTGTTCAAATCCCAACCATAAGAGCCGAAAGGAAATAATAGAGGATATTGTAATGGGTCATAATAACCTGCAGTATCTTTAATGTACATCAAATTTCCATTGATAGACTCTATAAGAATATCTCGCTCTTTTAAGTTAGCAACGTCATCTCCTCAAACGACAACGGCTGCCACTTGGGATGCTGATGGCATTGTATACTGATGATTGGTGGGAGATTGCTCTTTGATGACAAACCTGCAGTCTTGTAAGTCACTACGTTTAGCAAGATGGCGAAGATTATGGACAAAAGGGTTATAAGCATTAAGAATATGCTTGATTTTATCAATGATACTGATCCGTAATGAAGAATTCTCAGCTACTCAGTTTTCATTTTCATGATCAGTGTCATAAATGTAGAGTTGAAGAAACCGAGGATGATCATTTGATGTTAAAGGTAAAAATCCACCGATGCGATGATAAATAGAACCTTGAGCACGAAATGTGTACACACCTTGACGTGCATTTGCTAATTCATCATCGATATGTACTCCCATTGAAGTGAAAGCAAATACATGGTTGTACTTACGACTGTTTTGTCTAAAATGAGCCCCATCGTCCGACTGATCAGAATAGAGCTCAAGTAACTCGGGGCACAAAGGATGATCAGGCAGATCGACCTTCCCATTTAAGCAACACAGTTCAGATGATTCACAATGGAAAAGGCGTGCTTCACAATGTGGACATGTTGTCATAGAAGGCAAATTGAATATAGGCACCCCTTGAGTCTCATGGTAATTTCTTGCACAATTTCGATAACCACGTCTTCCAACTTTCCAAACTCTTATATCATCAACGATATTGTTTGATATGTTATTGACGTTGGATGTAGTGTTATCATCGATACTAATTTGGCCAGTCAAGAAAACTTCATTTTCTAAACCAACATCGCCTTGAATGTCCATTGTGTTTGACGATGTGTGTAATGTATTTGCATTGGTTGTACTACTTTCTCCAATACAAAAGAATCGGTTGGGGAAGTTGTTTCGGTTCGTTGTATCTTCATATGTTCTACTGTTTTCTCCACCAGAAAATGATTGATTGGGCAAGTTGTTCTCATTTTCAAAGTCCCCATATCTTTCATTAAACATCTGATTATGAGTCTCAATGTTTGATCGCATGTCGAGTGAACGTAGTTCACCAATGGGGTGTACTGCATGATCAAAAAGGTTTCATGTAGATCAGTCAACTAAACGATCATTTGTACATGATTAATGTAAGATAATTAACTTCACAAATCTTACAGTCATATCCTTCATGCCCATTCTGGACACTTTGATCAGAGTTGTTAATGTCTGTCACGGGGTTTCTAACTTCCGTAGAGTTGAAAACGTCATCACGACTTCCACTCATGCAATGACCTTCTACGGGGGTTGTTTCTAGTTGACTGCTATGTGATGCAAGCGTATTTTCCGAAAATCTGCGCGAATATTTGGTTCGTCTTTGTGCGTTTTCACGACCTCTTTGTTCAGGAGTCAAGGATTGTCTTTGACATCTTTTCCTATCACTCCATTTCCTCCTTTGTCGTTGCATATCTTCATTTTCGTCTTCATCCATTATGAAACTACACATGAGAATTTTAGTCGCATTACTATAACTTTGGGGTATTATTTCACTCAATTTCTTTTAGTTTTTTTATTTTAAAAAATTATTATGTTACTCTATGTTGATAATATTTGTTTATATACATAACCCATTTGTAATAACAATACTTAGATTCGTATAATATGTTGCACTTGATTTTATATGTTTAGAATGTTAGTTATGTAAATTCCATATTAAGTTTAGTATGTTGCACTTGATTTTGAATGTTTAGAATGATAGTTATGTAAATTCCATAAGAGTTTAAGAATTAATGAGATTACTTTTAATTGAATTATCGAATAAATAGTAATTTTATTCGATTCTACATCAATATAATCTACCGAAATTTAATAATATATATTTATACCTATCTAATTATATTATTAGTTATAATATTCTTCTATTTTTTACACTATTAATTTTATTATTATTGTTAGTGAGAGTTTTATATTTAGTTATTTTAGTTTTATGTTATAATTCATAATAAAAATTATAATAACTTATAAAAATTACTTATAGAAATATAATTTAGTAATTATGTTTTTAGAATTATTATCATGATATTTATTATATTACTTATTATTATTATTTTTATATAATTTAATTACAGTAAGAAAGTTATATTTAGTCGAGTTCAATCAATATAATTTACCGATAGAAATATAATTTAGTAATTATGTGTCTAGAATTATTATCATGATATTTATTATATCACTTATTATTATTGTTTTTACACTATTTAACTACAGTAAGAAATTTATATTTAGTCGAGTTCAGTTTAGTCCAAAAGAATAAAGCGAAAAAATAACAATAAATTTCATGCAATGGCAAATAATAAATAGAATAAGGTAAACAAAATTTCAAAATATACATAAGTGCAGTAAATTTCATTCATTGAGATGCATATAATATAATATGAGTATGACAACATAATATCATTGGCAATATATATCAATTATATCTAAATGTTCATAAACACACACCCACCTCACCTCACCTCTAAAAACAGTCGCCATCTCACCTCCCTATCTCTCACCTCTGCAAACCCTCAACCTCCAAAAGCTTATATCACACCTCTAAACCCCATTTCTCTCTCATGCATGTTCTTGGTTAGCCAAACAGAAATTCGTCGGAATCCGAAGCTGTAGGAATTCATAGATGCGAATAGCGGAATTTCAGGAAACAATTTCCTAACATCTATAACAGAATCGCATGCATAACAATATATGAATCGATACATAGAGTAGAGAATACACAAACCTTTTATTCACGACTTGAATAGGTATGTAGGGTTTGAATACTGCAAAGTATTATTGCAGATCTGGTTACTTTAGAGATAAAGAACTACAATTGTAATTCCTCTACTTAGTCCACGAACACCGATTAATACCCACGTCTGCTAGAACGGAAGAGTATGAACTATTCACTCTCTTACTTTTGATGGGATAGGCGCCTAGACTAAAGAGGGAGAAGGGTTTTTCTTTTTCTCTCTTTTGTGTCAAGTTACTGACTAACTGAATTGCTTCATCTCTCTTCTTATTATATCTATATATAATAAATAGAGATTAGGTTAAGAGGAAAGGAACAAACTAAAACCCTAATCACCCTAATAGTGGCCGGCCCTTATAAGCCTTTATGGGCTTATAATTTATTTATTAATCAGTGTTACTCTGTGTGACCTCATAGGATTAATTAACTTAGTTGTAGGCCCAAACCAATTTGTCTACAAACCGTAATTTATTCTCTAGCAAGCAAATACGGTTACTAAAATAATTAACTATATTTATCTCCATAAATACAATCCCATTTATATTTAGTAATTGCGGAAATTTTCTAAGGACATATTCCTTCAATCTCCCACTTGTCTGTAAGACAAGTACGCAATATTAAATTCCTTAAGTCTCTTAATGCCAAATTTGATAACACGATGTTATATACTCAAATATGTTTCTTGATCACCGAGGTTGAATTGTTCAACTGAAGATCAACTCTTTAATCTCATTTTAGCATGGCCATGCGTTTTTACAATTCTCCCTCATCAAGAGGCCCAGACACCATTCCTATCAAATAGGAGGACTTATTCAATCTTGTATGACCATAACTCCCACTCAATTCTTAGCCAACCTGAGCATTGCCTTTATAACCTCCTTTTACGGCACGGTGTTTAACAATGTCAAAGCTAAACTAATCATATCATGGTTATTAGGACATACTCATGTCCAAGGAATCTATTAAATATAGACATTCCGATTCTACTATTAGAATCTAATTAGGTCAAGTCTCAATGTATCAATCATACATCCATATTTGTTAATTTGACATCCCTATGTCTCTATAGCACAAGGAACTGCGCTATCAATTAACATTATGCTAGTCTTTTAACAAGTCACTTATGTCCAATTCAGTGCCTTAGACTAGGGACATATTATAAACTGTGGTTTTTGTTCACTATATAGGGTTCCATTCATCACAACGTTTATGATGATCCTATTTCAAAACACAATTTATTTGGACATCTTATTTAATACTAAACAAATTAAATAAGAATGTAGATTTTTATTGATAAACAATTCCAAGCATAATCAATGTCTTTACAAATGCAAACATAAAGTAAGCATTATAAAGCCATTCTTTTATATGCTTAAGCCCATAGACCTAGTATGACCTTCATGCTTAGGTCGAGCAACAGGTTTAGTCTGCGGATCTCCCACATTCTCATCAATATGAATCTTGCTTATTCAGTATAGAACTCTTACAGCTCATAACTTCTCCATTGGGACAAAGAATGAAACCATATGGAGATCGGAAATCATCTTTGTCACTTTGGTAATTCGTATATGCCTATCATTAACAACAAACTCAATTTCTCCACCATATACCAATCAATGATCCTCAGTTATTCGTAAGTACATAAGGATATTCTTTGCACTCATCTAGTGCGTGTAACTTGGATAAGACTGGTATATGTTGCATTTACTCGTAGTATAGGCAACATCTGGTTGAGTGCAAAGCATAGCATGCATACATAATGGAACCTAATGCAGAAGCATAGGGAACATTACTCAATCTCTTGACTTCATCAGGTGTCGAAGGACACGGAGTCTTGCCAAGTGATATGCCATGTTTCATGGGATTGAAATCTCTCTTAGAGTTTTCCAGCTTGAAGCTAGCAAGAACCTTATCTATATTAGTTCCTTGACTAAGTTCAATCAGCCTTTTTAGATCTATCTCTATAGATCTTTATTCCCAAAATATACTCTGCCTCTCCTAAGTCTTTCATAGATAAATGATTTTTAAGCCATCCTTTGACTGACTCAAGCACGACTTATCATTTCCTATGAGAAGTATGTCTTCCACATACAAGACTAAAATTGTTATATTACTCCCACTCAATTTCTTGTATACACAAGATTTCTCTTCATTTATGAGGAAAACAAACTTTTTGATTGCCTAATCAAATCTGAGGTTCTAACTCCTGTATGCTTGCTTCAATCCATAAATGGATTTCTTAAGCTTGCATACCTTCCTTGAATTTGTTGGATGTTCAAAGCCTTGAGGTCGTGTCATATACACATCCTCTTTCAAGAACCCGTTCAAGAAAGCTGTTTTTACATCCATTTGTCGTATTTCATATGCATGAAATGCGGCAATTGCAAGGATTATCCTAATGGATGGCTACTAGGGAAAGGTTAAATTCATAGTTTATACTATGAATATGACGGAAACCTTTTGCCACTATCGTAGCTTTGAAAACACTAATGTTTTCGTCTTTGTCTGCTTTCAATTTGAAAATCCATTTGCATCCAATGGGTCTCACGCCATCAGGCAAATCAACCAAGTCCCATACTTGATTTTCAGACATAGATTCCATTTCGGATCTCATGGCTTCACGCCATTTCTAGGAGTCCTATCCCTCCACAGCATCTTTGTAGCTGATAGGCTCACACTTACTAAAATCGTTATTTTAGAACTTTCTGTCGAAAGAAAATCAACATATTTTCTTGATGGAATGGTGATCCTATGAGATCTACGTAGGGGAACAACAGAAGAAGAATCTCGGTCGTTAGACTTAGAAGCTTCGCATGGATTCGATCCAAGTGGGACGGTAGGAGGTTCGTGGATAGGATTTACTACCCCCCCCCCCAACATTTTCATGCTGGTCCGCCTCTAATGAGGTGTTAACCTCACCCATTTGTTGCTCATCTCGAATTTCTTCGAGATATATATACATTTCTCCCACTTGTCTTCTTTGGAAATAAACTTATTTTCAAGGAAGACACTATAGCGAGCAACAAACACTTTGTTTTCGCTACGGTGGTAAAAATAATATCCCTAGGTCTGTTTGGGATATCCCACAATGAAACACTTTTTAGATTTGGGTGCTAATTTATCAGATAGTAAACGTTTTACATGAACTTCACACCCTAAACCCTTAGAAAAGACATTTTAGGAACGGTTCTGACCATATCTCATATGGAGTCTAATCTACTGCTTTGGATGGAGTCCTATTGAGTGTAAGCGCAATTGTATCAAGAGAAAATCCCAAAAGAAATATAGAGAGATCAGCAAAACTCATCATGGATCGTACCATATCTAATAGGGTGCGATTCCTTCTCTTGGAAACACCACTGAATTGTGGAATTTCCTGTTGAAGTTCATTGCGAAAATATTCCACAATCTTTCAAATGATCACCGAACTTTTGACTCAGATATCCCCTCCATGACTAGATCATAAAGATTTAATCTTCTTGCCAAGTCGATTTTGTACTTTATTTGGAATTCTTTGAATTTTTCAAAGGCCTCCAACTTATGCCGCGTGAGGTAAACATATCAATATGTGCTTACATCATCAGTAAAAGTAATTAAGTAACTTACCCTCCCCTAGCCAATGTATTCTTAGGTCCATACACATCTGTATGTATGAGGGCGAAGAGGTCATTTGCCCTTTCACTCGAACTAGTGAAAAAAGACTTTGTCATTTCTCCCATTAAGCAAAACTCACACATCAGATGATTCAAAATCAAATGATTTTGAGAACTCCATCTTTATGTAATTTCTCAATTCGTTTTGTACTTATGTAGTCTAATCGACAATGTTATAGGTGTATTGGGTTTAATTCATTTGACTTATGTTTCTCGCTATTTTTATAGATATGTGTTTGTGGAACATACAAACCATTTGATAACTTAGTAGAGATACAGAACATATCATTCAAATAAGAAGAAAACCAATTCTTCTTTATTGTGAATGAGAAAACTTCAGAATCCAAAACAGAAACTGAAATAGTGTTCAGCAATATTTTAAAACATAACAACAATTATTAAGTCTCAAAATAAATCCATAATGTAAAGATAGACTGAAAACTCCCACTGCCTAGGCGGCAACTCGAGCTCCATTGCCATTGTAATTCTACCTCTCCATTAAGCGTGTCTCCTACTTCTTTTTAGATCTTGCACATTACAGATAATGTGAAAACTACATCTAGTATCAAATACACATGATGCAAAAGTAGTTTAAGTTATCTCTACATCTAGGAATTCATAGATGCGAATAGCGGAATTTCAGGAAACAATTTCCTAACATCTATAACAGAATCGCATGCATAACAATATATGAATCGATACATAGAGTAGAGAATACACAAACCTTTTATTCACGACTTGAATAGGTATGTAGGGTTTGAATACTGCAAAGTATTATTGCAGATCTGGTTACTTTAGAGATAAAGAACTACAATTGTAATTCCTCTACTTAGTCCACGAACACCGATTAATACCCACGTCTGCTAGAACGGAAGAGTATGAACTATTCACTCTCTTACTTTTGATGGGATAGGCGCCTAGACTAAAGAGGGAGAAGGGTTTTTCTTTTTCTCTCTTTTGTGTCAAGTTACTGACTAACTGAATTGCTTCATCTCTCTTCTTATTATATCTATATATAATAAATAGAGATTAGGTTAAGAGGAAAGGAACAAACTAAAACCCTAATCACCCTAATAGTGGCCGGCCCTTATAAGCCTTTATGGGCTTATAATTTATTTATTAATCAGTGTTACACTGTGTGACCTCATAGGATTAATTAACTTAGTTGTAGGCCCAAACCAATTTGTCTACAAACCGTAATTTATTCTCTAGCAAGCAAATACGGTTACTAAAATAATTAACTATATTATCTCCATAAATACAATCCCATTTATATTTAGTAATTGCGGAAATTTTCTAAGGACATATTCCTTCAGAAGCTACATCGCCGAGGAAGAAGATCAAGAAAGTTTCGAAATCTTATCATTATCAGCTGAGAAATAGCCGGCGAAATTCGTCACCACCCATAAAGCTGCTTCCAAGTTCGCAGTTCAGATTTATACCCATTTCTACCGTAATTGCTATGTTTTAGACTTCTCCCCATCAATTTTAGTTTTTTTTTTTCAAATCTAACAATCATTTGATGAATTGTTTGTGTTGTGATTAAAAGTTTGACTATGGAGAAACTTTAATTGCTATGTTTGATTAGATTGTCAGAATAAACAAAACGAAGGATTTTTGTGTTTGGATACGGATTAGGGAATAACCTGAATTGTGTATGGAACGAATAGATTGTAGGTGGTTTTAGGATTTAGTGTCACTTTTGCATTTGACTCTAATTCACTTCATAGAATCTATTTCTTAAAGAACTTAAGCAAAGCTTAGCTCACAAAATTCAATAATAATCAGCCCCCGTGAAATAGGAAACAAATCCTACTAATAAACAACCAAGTAACAACAAAATAGAGAATAATAGAAAGAAATAAAGAAAGGCAAAATCACATTCACAGCTGCAAAATTTAGCTGAGGCGAACACAGACAGACTGACTGACTGCTTAGAATTTTGATCAATCAAGAAAAATAAAAGATGAGTTCAGATTCAGAAGCTGGTTTAGGAGGAGGTGGTGGTGATCTTCGTAAACCATTTCTGCATACAGGAAGTTGGTATAGAATGGGTTCTAGGCAATCCAGTTTAATGGGTTCTTCTCAAGTTATTAGAGAGAGTTCTATCTCTGTCCTTGCTTGTGTTCTTATTGTTGCTCTTGGTCCTATTCAATTTGGTTTCACTGTAATTATTTTCCCATTCCTTTTGTGGTTTTGACTTTTAAATTCTGTTATACCTGCTTTTTTTTATTATTTGTTGTTTTTTTTTTGAGTTTTTTCTGGGTTTTGTATAGGCTGGTTATTCATCTCCAACTCAATCTGCAATTACTCAAGATCTTGGCCTCTCTGTTGCTGAGGTATTATTACCTTAACACATGTTTTATGGTTTTTTTTTTAATTTCTTTTTTATCTACTGAGTGTGGTTGATTTTATGGATTTAAGGTGGGATAGTTGAAGAATTGAGTCAGTTAGATTTTGTTTATTGCTCAATCAAGATGGAAAATCTAGGCTTGTGTTGATGGTTATAGTTTTGTACTGGGCTTGTGTTGATGGTTATAGTTTTGTAGTTTTGCATGATTGATTTGTTGACTTATTGATGCCCTGCAAAAATTAGAGTGTTGTTGCTCAAGGTGCTGAATTTTTATTTTTTATTTTGAGGTGATTCAAGTTTAGGGTTTAGTTTTGAATTTGGTCGATTCAATTATAGGATTCAATTTTCTTTGTGGTGGGTTTTGCATCTTATTGACAGTGTAATTTTAGGTTCTGTTTTGGTTATTTTTTTCCCTGCTTAAGGTGCTTAATTAAAAAAGAGGGTTTCTGTAAAGTAAATTTCTTTTTTATCTAAAGCATTGCTATTCATATCTTAATTAACCTCAAATTTATGACCGCTTACATGTTGTAGTTTGATTATAAAGCTACAGCTATACACATTCATGGGTGAAGAAAAAATGACACCATTTACCTTTTTCAGTGTTTTGCTACTTGAAAGTGATCTTCCTCGTGTTGATTTTGAATGGTTGCCAAAGCTACATCAAATGAAAACACACCAAAACATGTTTTAGTCAAAGGATGGTAAATTTGCATAATATGTTCATAAATAAATATATGAAAACTGAATATAGAAACTTAGGAAGTGTACGTAAGTAGGTAACCTTTTTGTTTAGTTGATGCAGAATGGTTGCCAAAGCTACATCAAATGAAAACACACCAAAACATGTTTTAGTCAAAGGATGGTAAATTTGCATAATATATTCATAAATAAAAATATGAAAACTGAATATAGAAACTTAGGAAGTGTACGTAAGTAGGTAACCTTTTTGTTTAGTTGATGCAGGTAACCTTTTTGTTTAGTTGATGCAGGTAACCTTTTTGTTTAGTTGATTCTTTTTATTTTTGATGTTTTGCAGGTGATGAAATGGAGAGGAGAAAGAAATGGAATGGAGAAGAGGAAGAAATGGAATTTTGAAGTAGAAAGGGGAAAAGATGTTGAACGTTGATTCAGTTGTGGGTTCCTAGTTATTAGGATTAGATAGTGGGTTAGTTATTAGATAGTTTAATTATTGTTTTTTTTTAATTAAAAGGTGGGGTGTGGGGTGAGGAGGGAGTTTTTTGTTACGTTTGTTTAATTAAACGTGGGGTGTGGGGGGTTAGTTATTACATAGTTTAATTATTGTTTTTTTTTTTAATTAAAAGGTGGGGTGTGGGGTGAGGAAGGAGTTTTTTGTTACGTTTGTTTAATTAAACATGGGGTGTGGGGGGTTAGTTATTAGATAGTTTAATTATTGTTTTTTTTAATTAAAAGGTGGGTTTAATTAAACGTGGGGTGTGGGGGTTATTAGATAGTTTAAGGTGTGGGGTGAGGAGGGATTACGTGGGTGGATTTTTATTATTGGGGTGAGGAGGGATTACGTGGTGTTTTTTTTAATTAAAAGGTGGGTTTAATTAAACGTGGGGTGTGGGGGTTATTAGATAGTTTAAGGTGTGGGGTGAGGAGGGATTACGTGGGTGGGTTTTTATTATTGGGGTTTGTTACGTTTGTTTTGTTGTTTTTTTAATACTAAAGGATAAGGGTAAAATTGGCAATCCAATAAGTTTTGTGTCCCACCCCTCTTCCCTTACAGTATAGAGATATATAGTCATTGCGCATCAGCTTCATGAAGTAATATATTTAGTCACTGCTGAAGAAGATTTCCAAAGACAGCAACTCAACTAAAGTAATATATTTAAGTCATTGTGCAGCAGCTTCAGGCCATTTAGCCGTAACTAATTATTAGCTCTAACAACAAATTCAAAAGCCATCTTCCTAGTTAAAACAGAATGAAAACTTGCATGCTCCTCCAAAATTGATTTGTTTGTAGCTTTCCAAACAAAGTAAACACTAGCAGCTAGGAAACTTAAAGCACACTTCTTCTGTACTTTGCCTTTGGAAATATTTTTGTCCACTTTTTTCAACAGCTATGGATGAAATCGACAACTTTAGATGATTAGATTGTTACACATACAAGCACATAGAAATACAGGTTCTGGTAGCATTTTGATCTAAACACACATCTAAAAAGGAGGTAGTTTCTGATCTCTAGCTTAATACATAAACTACATTCTGCATTTGATCCAACTTTTATTAAAGCAAGCCGAATTCTGATTTACACGACTAAAGATGTGCAAGGTAGTTCTTGCAAGTAGACGACACATTTATCGCTCTGAGAACTAATTACCATTATAAAATCTGAGATAACTATCTAATGTACTACTTGATAGCAAGAATGCCACATTGACTGACCTATGATCAAACACCAAGAAGGGGTAATCAATATCTCTATTATATGAGGGAGGGGGAGGATTTGGTGTCCACATAAAATTACAATCCTATCCCATTCTTTTGCTAAATTTGGTCTGGGTTTGAAATGCTAAAGATGTATCCTAAGCTCATCTACCAGGTCGACTTAAGTGTTTTCTCTCATCTTCTAGTTCTTATAAGTTTACATTATGTTGTCTTATCTTAGATTGGGAGTTGGAACTCAAAACTACATTTCTTTGAAGCATTCCATTTATATGTCCAACTAAAATCACAATCATACTACTTACAAGATGAAATTAAATGAGTATATGGTGACCTAAAAGAAGCCATTAGCAGTCAGTTTGCTCTTTCAGACCTCAAAGCCATGAAATTCATAAGATATTCAATTCGACCATGCACAATCTCACCCGAACATGAACCAAGCTAGAATTTTAGTGTGCCAGATTGAAAATTAATTCTTTTAAGCAGACAGATGAACAATTCAAATCCGATCAATCAAGCAAACGTCAATTTAAACAACGAAATTGCACCAAAAAACAAATTAAACAACAAAGTAAACAAACAGAAGAACAATTATAGTCAGTTCAAACAACAACTTAAGCAATATAAAAGAGCAATTAAATCAGGGAATAAGAGCAAGGGAAGAAGCTAAAGAACCTTGTTGTTACTATTGTCGAAGAGAAGGTTGTCGCCGGTTGAATTCTATTGAAGTGCCTGAGGACGATGAAGATTAATGGAGGAATTTTTAAGCGTGAAAGAGTGAAACTCTACAGTATTGATGAGAAGGTTCGCTATTGCTGATGTTTTTGTTTGCCGGTTACTGCTAATCCCTAGAATCTCTTGGGAGATTGTTTAGAATTTGTTGGGAGATATCAAAGTAAAATAGGGAAAAATAAAATTAGGGAGAAAAACATAACAGTGGTGTATTTACGTGTTATCTTAAATATTTTGTATTTTCTAAATTAATTTTTTTCTCTCCTTATTTTCAACCTAAGATAACACTCATCTTAAATAATAGTTATATAAAATATAAAAAAACACCTATTGTATTTATGTGTTATGTTTAAGGTGTTATGTTTTCCTTATTTTATAGTAGTGGGTGTTACAATCTCCCCTCCTTAAGAAAAGTTTCGTCCTCGAAACTTAAAATAACAAAGGAAATACCTGAGACAAAAAGTTCGGGATACTTAAACCTCATCCACTCTTCCGTTTCCCAAGTGGCTTCCTCGCACTTTTGGCTTCTCCAAAGTACTTTAACCAAAGGTATCACATTTCTTCTCAAGGCACGATTTTGACGGTCCAAGATTTGGACAGGTCGCTCTTCGAAAGTCAAATTTGGTTTAATTGCTACCAATTCTATAGGAATGACATGAGAAGGATTGCTGCGATATCTCCGCAACTGCAATGCATGGAACACATCGTGCATCCTTGACAAATCAGGGGGCATAGCCAATCTGTAAGCCACCTCCCCTTTTCTCTCGAGGATTTCATAGGGACCCACATACTTCGGGCTTAACTTGCCTTTCTGTCCGAATCTCATTACACCCTTCATTGGAGACACTTCCAAAAGTACCTTATCCCAACGGTGTAAGAAATAGGCTTCCGACGTAGGTATGCATAAGAATTTTGCCTATCCTGAGCAGCCTTCACTTTAGCCTGAATAACCTTCACTTGCTCAACAGTATCCTGAATCAAGTCCAGCCCCAACACCAAAGAGTCACTAATGTCGCTCCAACAAGTAGGACTACGACACTTTCGCCCATATAATGCTTCATAAGGAGCCATCTAGATACTAGCATGGTAGCTGTTATTGTAGGAGAACTCTACCAAATTCAACGACTTCAACTAAGACTCTTGAAATTCCAAAGCACAAGCACGGAGCATATCCTCCAAAGTCTGAATAGTTCTCTTAGTTTGTCCATCTGCAGCGGCATGAAATGCGGTACTCAACTTCAATTTAGTACCAAAAGCCTCTTGTACAGAAACCCAAAAATGAGACTAGAATCTAGGATCACGGTCAGAGACTATATCCTTCGGGATACCATACAATATGATGATTTCATTAGCATAAGCTTCCGCTAACTCTTCCATAGACCAAGTATTCTTCATCGGAATAAACCGTGCTACCTTAGTCAAACGGTGTACTATTATCACCCATACGACATTCTTACCACCAGCAGCTCTCGGAAGACCCATAACAAAGTCCATCGAGATAGAATCGAACTTCCATGCGGGAATAGGCAATGGTTGTAGCAACCCACCTGGCCTTTGATGCTCGATCTTAACCTTTTTGACACACCAAACATCTAGCCACAAATTCATCCACTTCTCTCTTCATACGAGGCCACCATAAATTAGTCTTGAGATCTTTGTAAAGCTTATAACCCCAGGATGAACAGAATAAGGAGTACAATGGGCTTCTTCGAGAATCTTCTTCTTAAACTCTAAGTCATTTGGCACACACCAACGGCCCATAAATTTCAAACTTTCCTCAGAATCAACTTCAAAATTCTCGCTCGTTCCTGAGCTTTAGCTTCTCGGATCTTCTCTAGCTTAGGATCATTCCTTTGCTTCTCTCGCAATTCTTGGAACAAAACAGGTTCAACACTCATAGCACAAAGAGTTTCTACAAAACCTTAAGGTACAACCTCGATTTCGAGCTTTCGAAACTCGTCACACAAATCCCTCGGCAACGCTCTAGCCGCACTAAGAGGATGCTTCGACTTACGACTGACAGCATCAGCAACCACATTAGCCTTACCCTCGTGATAATCAAGCTGTAGATCGTAGTCCTTGATCAATTCCAACCACCTTCTCTGTCTCAAATTCAAATCACGCTGAGTGAAGATATGCTTAAGACTCTTGTGGTCGGTAAACAATTTACATGGGGCTCCATACAAAGAGTGTCGCCAAATTTTAAGGGCAAACACCACAGCAGCCAACTCTAGATCATGAGTAGGGTAATTTCTCTCATGCACTTTCAACTGTCTGGAGGCGTAACCACAACCTTCCTTTGTTACATAAGGACACAACCCAAACCGTGCTTCGATGCGTCATTATAGACCTCAAACTCGACCCCTTCAGTAGGCAAAGTCAGAACTGGAGCAGTAGTGAGTAGGGGTGTTCAGTAAAACCCGACCCGCTTGACCCGACCCGATGACCCGCCGACCCGGAGAAATTAAACCGGGTATTTTCATCATTTTCTTGTTTTTAACAGGCCGGGTACCCGACCCGCTAAAATAGATATTTATCGGGCCGGGTAATGGGCCGCCCTTTCAAAGTTAACGGGTACCCGCTGACCCAGTTATTTAAAAAATATGTTTTTTTTAAATTTTTAAAAGCTTTTGCTTAATCTATTTGCTTCTTGAATCTATTGTCAGCTCACTAAGTCACTGCTAGTTTACTACTCCTTCAAGTTTTAGGTAGGACATCATTAATTTGTTTCTCTCTCTTTCCCTAACTCCTCCCTAAGTCTCTATAACAGTGGTATGGCTATTATACCCAAATCCTAATAACTCTCAGCATGTTGTATATTTTTTATAATTTGAATCTGCTGTTAATGCTTTGATTAATGGAAAAAGTATTGTCATTTGTTCAAATGACATTGGTGCACGACGTGACCCTTGACAATCATCTTGTAATTAAAACTAAATCTGAAAATCAGCTTAATAAGGATGCACCGAAATCTCAATCTCATCTACCTAAGATTCAATTGAGGATGTGGTATACTTTGAAGAGTTCTGTTACTTGTTTTACTATTGGTTTTGGTGCCAATCTCAGCTTCCTTGTAAGGTTTCCAGACATGGTGGCAGAAACAAGGTTGAGGGTGATGTATTGTCAAAGGCTCGCAGCTTAGATATGCAGCGGCGAATTTTCTTTTTTCCGGGTAGCGGGTACCCGATGACCCGTACCCAGAAAATTCAGGTACCCGAAATGCGGGTACCCGGCTTTTCCGGGTCGGGGCATGGGCCGCTTCAACAACTACCCGTTTTTCCAGGTACCAGCTTTTTCGGGTACCCGATAATGAACACCCCTAGTAGTGAGGCACTTCTTCAACTCTTGGAATGCCTTCTCGCACTCTTTAAACCACAGAAACTTGCTCTCTTTTCTCATCAACTTGGTCAACGGCTGAGCTATCTTTGAGAAATCCTTAACAAACCTCCGATAGTAACCAGTAAGGTCTAGGAAACTTCAGATCTTAGAAACATTGTTAGGACTTTCCCATTCCACAATGGCTTTAGTCTTGGAAGCGTCCACCATAACACCATCTTTGTTGATGACATGGCCTAAAAACGACACCTCCTTAAGCCAGAACTCGCACTTCGAGAACTTTGTGAACCACTTTTGTTTCCTCAAAATATCAAAGATCAACCTCAGATGTTTCTCATGCTCTTCTTCGTTCTTAGAGTACACAAGGATATAATCAATGAAGACAACCACACACGTATTAAAGAACTCATGGAAGGAGTGGTTCATGTGGTGGTCCATGAATACAGTAGGAGCATTTGTAAGACCAAAGGGCATAACTATGAACTCATAATGTCCATATCTTGTACGGAAAGCGGTCTTAGGGATATCTTCCTTCTTCAATGGAATTTGATGATAACCCGACCTTAAATCTATCTTAGAGAAAACTCCAGCACCCTTAAATTGATCAAACAGATCTTCAATGCGGGACAAGGGATATCTATTCTTGATAGTCACCTTGTTCAGTTCACAGTAATCAATACAAAGCCGCATACTCCCATCTTTCTTCTTGACGAACAGAATAGGAGCACCCCAAGGTGAGACACTCGGTCTAATGAATCCCTTATCTATCAGTTCTTGCAACTGAGTCTTCAACTCTTGCAATTCAGCAGGTGCCATTGTATACGGGGCCTTAGATAGAGGAGAAGTACCAAGAGTGGGGTCAATGCTAAACTCGACATCTCTTTCATGAGGGATACCTGGTAACTCATCAGGAAAGACGTCCGGATACTACAGACAACGGGGATATCTTCTAACTTCGCTTCTTGAGTCAAATCTTTGACCATACAAAGGAACACTTGTTCCCTTTTATGACGAAGCTTTTGAATTTTAAGAGCAGACGCGATCTTTACCCCTTTCTTCAATACCACTCCACTATAGGAGATACGCTTGCCACACGGACTACGAAGAGTCACCTTTTGATCACGGCAATGAATATGGGCATGATACTTAGATAACCAATCCATACCCATAATAACATCGAACTCAGTCATGGAGAATTCCATAAGATCAGCAGGAAGATTAGTACCCAACAAGAAAATAGTCACATCAGGGTACTCGGCAAGACAAGGGTAATTCTCACCAGAAGGAAGAGATATAAGAGTTCGAAGAGGAGAACTCGAAGACAAGTTAGCTTTCTTGGCAAATGAATTAGAAACAAACGACACTGTAGCACCCGAATCAAACAACACGAAAGTAGGGACAAAATTAACAAGAAAGGTACCAGTGATGACGTCAGGATGAACTTCGGTGTCAGAATGAGTCATGATGTAAAATCGATTCTTCGGTGGAGCAAAAGAACTAGGAGGAACAGGAGGACTAGCCGTAGCTCTTGGATTCTTAGGGGACTCATAAGTCTTGTGACCGACTTCCCTACAGTAGAAGCAAACAATGGTAGATCTGTTACAGTCCTTCCCCGGATGATGAGGCTTCTCACACTTCTGACACTTGGACGGATCAAAACTCGGCCTAGAACTGGAACCTTGATACCTACCATGGTGATTCGGTTCAAACCTCGGCTTCTTAGCCGGACTAGGAGTAAAAGAAGGGACAGGATTTCTCACAGATGCAGCCTTAACAGTTTCTTCCTCCTTTATAAAAGCATGGACACTCAGGGCCATTTCATAAGCACCTTGGAAAGTAGTAGCTCTCGAACACAGCACAAGGGTCTTTACCCTAGGATCCATCTTCTTTATGTACCTCTTAACTCTCTCAACTTCAGTGAAAATGACGGCACCGGCAAACTTAGACAGCTCTGTAAAGCGGGTCGTATACTCTTGGATATTCATGTTCCCTTGACTCAACGATAGGAACTCTTCCTGTTTCTGCCAACGTAACTCATCGGGATAAAACCTCTCCTTCAGCTTGGCAGAAAACTGAGTCCACCCGAATCCAGCAATAGCCGTGCAAGTAGTCTTTACCGTACCCAACCAATTATCAGCCTCTTTCTTCAAGTAGTAAGTCCCAATAGGTACCATCTTAGCAACAGGGCAATTGGTTGCCGTAAAGAGCTTCTCCGTTTCCCTTAACCAATCTTCTAGAGCCATTGGATAAGCTGCACCATTATAAGTAGGTGGCCTATGACGGTCAAATCGATCAAAAGCCGACTGCCCAACAACGGGGGTAGTAGCTCTGTTAGCCAAGGATATGAACGCATTTTCGAGGCTTTGACGGCGACGACGAACGGCTTCCTTTCTAGCAGCCATTTGTTGTCGTGGAGGCATTCTACAAAACAGAAAACTTATAAATTAGTCGACTAAATTCACATAAGTAAACATTTAATCGACAAAATAACGCAAACACAAAGGGGTTCCCATGGTTTCTTTCCTACCCAAGTAACTCTCGATAAGCACTAAACTTGAAGCCTAAAACACTAGTAATCCTAGTTACAAGTCTACATATCTCTCGTGAAATAAGTAGCAACTCAAAGAGAGTTTTTGGAAAGTTTGGCTCTGATACCAACTGTAACATCCCGTCCGATACAAAGAAGAAAAGAGACAATAGTAAATGAAGTAAAGCAACTAGTGGTAGTGGAAATACCACTAAGACGGTGATGCTACTCTAAGGAGTAGAATTAAAACTATAAATAAACATGAATCCTTCAAATATCATAATTAACTTCCGAAATCATATAAAAAGGGAAATGAGGTCCCATACCCTCATTCCAACCAAAGTTTCAAACATTAAAGAAACTCCAAAAGAAACCTCAAGATTAAGTGATCTAAATCCAAAAGACAATACTAATAATCCATGGTTCAAAACATACGACAAACATAAAGGAACACTACTTAAGACCCACTAAGTAGCTAGTCCTAATCCCTGACTCAAAATGCTCATCCACAATGACAAGCACCACCTTCTTGCTCACAAGGCCAAAACGCACATTCCCAGTCCAAACCGTAACAATCCAAAACAGCATCGTCATCTGCATAATAAATCAACAACTTCCACAATCAGTGGGGAGTAACTAGCAGTTCTCCCAGCCCAAAAAGGAACAAATAATAAACTTAAAGAAAGTAGAAGCACGACAAAGACATACATCACAAGAAGCATAATCACAACGTGCAATACATGATACAACAAAACATAAGCACCAAACATGCATAAAGAGAAAGCTCAACACCAATAATCAAGTCAAACCAACGCAACCAAAAACACATCAATTCAAAGACAACATACCATATCGCCTGTGAGCAGACTCATTGGACCATACCGCCCAAGGCCTACGTTGCATAACCGAGGACCATACCTCCCGTTCCGGTTAGCTTCATATCCTAGGACCATACCGTTCATTCCGGATAGCATAACTCAACGGATCATACCACCCGTGAGTGAGCCAATGGACCATGCCGCCCATGGCTCAGTAACCAAATCCTAGGACCATACCGCCCTTAGGATAATCAAACAAATTCCTAGGACCATGCCGCCCTTAGGATCAATCAAACACAAAGAGCAATATATATACGACAAGGCATACAAAGGAATCCAACAACAACAACATGGGTATACACGACAAGGTATACGTGCGTAATAATTCCATAAGACAACAAATCAAACATATTGAGGCGTATAACACAAAAATGTTATCTGAGTTTGGGTACGAAGTCAAGTATGACTAAATCACAATATTCCCCGTACATAACTCTTGGCGAAGAGATGCTAAGGACAGTATTATCCTCCCCCAAGCATTTCGACGTTGATAACTCAAAGTATAGGCCCACAACACCAAAAAACCGAGCAACAACCAAAACTACCCAACCAACAAGGGTACGTTCCCTTAATAAAACAACTCAAACCAACTCAAACGTACTCTAACATGCTTAACATACATGCATAAGCCCAACACTAAACAAACAAACATGTTGTAAGCTCAAAGGAAAAACATTCACCAAAACGTAACCAAAGAGGGCAGACCTTGGTCGCGACCAGCGACGACGGTCGCGACCAGCGACCAAGCGGTCGCGAGTCGCGAGCTGCCACTGCTCGTGGTTTGTGGCCAGTGTTCTTACGCTCACGCTTCGTCCATTAAATGTACGTCTTGACTCCAACAGCAAACCCAACACCAATACACACCCATACTCATCCAAGGCAACACCCTAGCATGATACTAAGCATCATCAACAACCAAATACTCCAATGATTCAATCAAAGTTACTCCAAATCAACACAACAACAAAAACATCAAATTTAACAACAACCAACAACATGATCACAATAACATGCTCAATACATGGAAAGTACCAAAAAACAACATCCTAAACATGATATTACGCTAAAATACAAGCAAACAATCACCTAAGTTCCATCTAGCATGAATCTAGGTTCTCTAACGTGATTCTAACAACCTAAGTTCAAAATCTGTTCCCTATTGAACTAGAAAAACGCTAGTTACCTAATTCTTCGCGTGGAAAGTAGTGGAACGTTTCGATTGTAGTCTAAACACCTTATGAATTGTCACCACCTTCGTCTCCTACGATCACAACCACAACGAACTTCAACAATTGCTTGAAAACCGGTACAAAGATGGCTTGAAATAAGTAGTAAAAACTGATTTTTTTTGTGAGAGAATTTTGTGAAGGAAGCAAAGAAACTTTTCTCCCTTTTTTTTCTTGATGTTTGGTGCATGAATGTGGTAGGAAAAAGGGGTTCAAATGCTGATTTTATTTTCAGCAATAGGTGAGTGAAGAGATGGTGTTTTAAGGGGGGTTTAATGGCCATGATGAGAGGGATTAATGAGGGTGAGTGAGAGGGTGAGACTTAAGAGTTGAATTAACGTTACAAAAGAATAATATATATGGTTGTCCAAGAACTCTTCATAAACCCATAGCAAACCAGAAATTTCGGACCCTCTAAGTTAAGTAGCAAAATGTGCATAAACTCAAGCACAATGTACATTTCAAGAATATAGTACGTCGCTTAAAATAAATATACATAAATAAATATTTTTATAAAGAAAAATTATAATTATTAACGTAATATAAATACGTATTTACCAAGCTATCACATTACGTATTTCGCAAATAAACGAGCGCTACATTGCCCGTTAAAATAATTGAGCAAATATGAGCATTGCTCGTATACTTCACAATGCTACATTTAAATTCACATTTGACATTATATATAAAATATATAAATATTATTGAAATAAAAAGTAGATATAAAATATAAGTATTTAACAGAAATATCTTAACGAAACATAATTTAACGTCTAAAATAGTAATAATTAACGCGTGAAAATTTCAGAGAAATTCGAAGTGTTATAATCCTGCTGAGACCTCTGGGGTGTCTCCGGTGTCTTACTCAGAGCATCACCACTCATGAACAAAAAAAACACATCATCCCTCTCTCTCTACCACTTTCTCACTCATCTAAATTTTTTTATCATGTTTCATGATCAATTTGATCAAATGCACCCCACTCATGATCAAACAATTACTTATGTACTTGAAAATTAAAAAAACTCAAAAGTATATAAAAGTATAGCAAAGTAGGTGTCTATTTATAGATCTCAACAAAATATAACTATTGGATTTTTTAATATATTTTTTTACTTAGTAGATTTTCAGATATTTTATTTTGAAATTTTAAACAAAAAAACTGACGCTACATGTCACTGTGTGATTGAGCCAGTTTTTGCTTTTGTCATGAACTAGTTGATCACAATGTGATCTATTTCATGATTGATCACAATGTGATCTATTTTTACTCATGATTGTAGGGCTATTATTTTTTGTTCATGTCTCATGCACAATTTTTATGATCAATTTGATCATGAGTGTGGATGCTCTGAGCGTGTCCCTACAGCAAAAATCTCGCACTCGCTCTCGCTCTCGCTCATCTTCATTCTTCCTAAGAAGCTCCACTTCCTTTTTCTTTTTGAAAGAGACCTAATCCACTTTGATTTGATCTTCCTATTTTAATTTAGCGACAGTATTTTACATCCATTGCTGGATTTAGAAACGGATATCAATTTTGGTTGCTAACAGTAGCGACAACAGAAAAAATCAGTTGCTTTAGTCAGCGACGGTTAGGTACTTCCGTTGCTAGTCAGCGGCAAACGTATGAATCCGTCACTGAATTAGGTTTCATTTTATGATACCCTTGTATTTTCCACAACATAACATCTTCAGTCCCAAATTGGTTTTGGCGGTGAAATATTGCGCCCACAAGATAATTGCTATAACGCAAAACCAAAAAAAAAACCTTATCCTCTTTTGCCCATCACTCACCCTCATAAGCACTAACGAAAACCCTTATCAATGGCTAACGGCAATGGCAACCTCTTTGAAGAACCTATTGAATTAGGTTTGTTCTTTGTTCTTTTTTGTTGGTTTCCGTTTAGTATCTTTGAATTTTTTTTCTCCTTTTTTTTTTTTTTTTGAGAACCCTGGAGTCAATTGGAAATAAGGGTACTTTGCTTAAGATTCATAATAGGTTTTCGATTTTGCAATCCATTATATCAGAAAACCCTATAAATAATGAGTTTGTAATTACAGGTTTAAAAGATGTAAAATGCGGTGAGTGGTGACCCTCTGTTATGTTGGATGGTGTCACAGAGAATCTCACTCCTCAATCCTGCAGACTATCAACTACAATGTTAGTATTTATACCATCTTTATCTTGTTGGTTTAGATGTTCATTCTATCTGCCTATGTCCAGTGTGACACCATTCATGTTCTATTTTTTCAGCGAATCAGACTAAGATAGGGTTATGAATGGATGTTGGTGGTATTTTGACAATCAATTATTGCTTCCCAGGAGATTCATATGAATAAGGAACGGTCGAATGTGTCTTTCAAACATACCCCTTTCTGGATTTGTCTATATGGCCTTCCTTTGCCAAAGGCAATGCACCGCCTTTCCCATATGATGTGGTTGAAAGCTTGGGTGGCTTAATTCATTATGATGGGTGGCTTAAACATACTCTCTTTATCTTGTTTCCAGCTTTTACTAATATATAATACAATATAAGCAGGAACAGTAGTTGTGTTATATACTAATATGTGATTTGTTAAACAATACAATTTCATTAATAAAGCGTTCTAGTAGTACTTGCTTTGTCACACTTCAGAATAAATTAAGATGCCAGCTTAATTCTCTTCTAAGAGATTTTGTACTACTCTGTTTACACATTATTCTAGATCTATATGTCTAGTTTTACTGATTCTGTGATCATCTCCTTGAAGTAAGGAAGTACTTGTACTATCTAGTCCACTTATGGTGTGTTATATCCTTGTGAGTCTTTTCTTTGAGCAGTGGTCTCCATTATTCTGCTTCATTTTGACTCGGTTTATAATCGTGATCATTTGGGTATTTGGGATTTTAGGATGATCTGATTTGGTTTTGAAGCTTGGTAATAGGTTGAATTTTTTAATCCAAAACTGGTTGAACGAGTCTGGTATTTGATGGCTGGTTTGTCTTCTTGGTTGCTGCCTCTAGACCTCATAAGATAGAGTATTGAAGATTGCCTTTTGTTTATGCAGCTTCTTCCATGTAGTTGCCTTAGTAGTGTTCAGTTTGTTGAATTTGAGTTGGATGCCTCGTCTTACTTGGACTCTGATATATGCTTAGAGGTGATGATGCGCTGGGGTGGGGTGGGTTGATCAATGGCATTATGCATCACTTTAAAAAATACTCTTATCAATCCATTGTTTGGTTGAGCTGTAGGAGTGACAAGGAAGTGAAATTCCTTGACTACCCTGACTGTAGTACAGTAGTTAATCAATTTGCCATAGAGGATTGGTGAAGCTATAATAGCCTATTCATCAAGTGCTAAAGCTATAAGCTCTCTTATGTGCTAAAGACACTATTTCTTTCCATATTGGAGGATGATGATGAACCCAACTTTAATGATCATGATCATTATGTAGTATCTTTTTACTGCAGATTATATCTTGCATTTTCCTAGTTCTAAACTGATGATTGTATGTCATTGTGAATGCCACTGACAGCTTGATGTTATTCCATTGCCAGCTTAAATTTATTAATAGGAATGACATCTGCAGATCTTCATTGTAGTCCATTTCTTGCTCCCGGTGCCATGAAATAGGTGTTAAATAGGCCATTAATAATTTGCAATATTCCTACGTAAACATCCCTTCTTTTTTTCAGGTTGAAATTCAAAAGCAAAAGATACCAACCTTCAATTTGAGAGTGAGAATCACAAGACTCAAGATGAAATGTTTTATAAGGCTACCGGTGGATTGATCGACCAGCAAGGATAGACTTTTTAGTTTAGGTGCAGCGGCTGACTCATACATTGAAAGACCAAGCTCTGAAGAAAGATATGCCAAAAAGTCACGACGAGAGTGTGATGAAATTGGAGAATCGGGCTGTTGACTTGATTGCAGAGAATTTGCTACAAAGGAAGGAGTTAGATGAAACAAACAAAGGGCTTGAAACACAAGACAATTTGAAGGTTTTGAAACACCAAGTTTAGATTCTTATACAAGCTAACCATGGTCTATTCTCCATTTCTCCTATCTCCATCTTTGATGTTACCCAGACCTTACATGTTTTTACAACTGTCAAGTAAATCGTTTGGACATGAGATGGGTTCTTTTGGTATGTACACGTCTATAGCATAGTTATTTTTGCAAAGAAATTGTTCAAGATAGGTGTTAGAGGTTTCTTTTGTGGGGTTGTTATTTTTTCTATATATGGACTCAATTACTACTTAGTTTTATGTGGTGTCATACAATTGTTCCTACTTTAGCTTGACTTTGTGTAATTTTTTACTTACAACGATATATTTGATTTTCTAATTAGTAAAGCAAGATCAGATTCTAAAGGATTTGTATTTTTGTTCACAAATAGTATATAATATAATATGATGTATATACATATGCCTATTTGTTAGTCATCTTAGGACAGAATAGGTCAATAGGATATAAAATTGTCACCAATAAGCAGCGACATAAATAAAACCGTTGCCACAGTAAGCGACGAAAAAACTAAAAGCCAATGTTTAAACTAGCGACGAATATTACAAAATGGTTGCTAAAATCGCGACGGAAACGCCTAATCCGTTGCTAAATTTAACGACGGAGAAGCCAAATCCGTTATATACGTTGCTAACACCAATGACAGAAAATGTTTATGTTGCTAAATGTAGTGACAGATTCAGACTTAGTCGCCACTATTTTCATTTAGCGACGACGCTTTTTGCTACAATACATTACCGTCGTTAAATCGGTCGCTAAGCGTGTATAGTGACGGAATTCGTTCTATTTGCTACGGATTTCAACCGTCGCTAAAACGTGTTTTTTTGTAATCAATACCAGAGTAAACATCATCTAAAAAAACTATTCGCACCCAGCTTGGTGTAAAGTAAAAATCACTCAAACATCAATTTGTAGCCAGCACAATCCATAATCAAAATCATTTTCCAACCATCTTAATTACCTACCCTCAAATACGGTTACTAGATCCTCAGTTCTCAAATCAACAACAAACGCAACCATCCCAATAATCAATTCAACAAATAATAATCAAGATCATATCATTATGTCATAATTACCAAAACCATGTTGACAATCTAGTCTGCCATATGTGTTCGGATACAAAGTTAATTATGGCCTATTGACCATATATAATACACCTGGTACACTTAGTGCGAAGGTGCATCATTTCTGCTCCCTCGAGCACAACCACGTCAACAACGATTCCAAGGCAATATGTCCAAACAAGTCACATATTTATATAAAAATCAAAAATATTTTACCCCAACGGGTTCATAAACACTTCATGACATTATAATTGTAATCGTAAGCATGAGTAGCAAAATCAAATTGAAATTCTATCCAAATTATTTTATTAAACAAAAATTTCAAGTTTCACAACCAACATTAAGAGCTTGACAAACTGATATATAGTCAAATGTTTGATTTGAAAACATACAATTTGTCAAAGTTACATAAATGATGATTCAATTTAGATTCAAAGATGTTTTTAAATGAAAGTCAAACTACCACTCAAAATGACAAACATATTATTTAATTTAAAATCCCAAATAAGGTGAAAAATCCTTTAAAAAGGTCAAAATTACTCAACTAAAACTTCTAATTCGAATTCAGCCTTTTGTAGTTAAAAAATAGTTATTTAATTAAAAAATTATCAAGTTAAACAATTTAATCAACTTAATAATAGTATCAACTAACAAGGTAATGTAACTATAATAAACTTTGTTACTCAAAATAAAATGGCATTAGTTCATTAGAGACAAAAGTACAATAATTCCAACAATTCAAAAGATTAATCTATTAACTGTATTCGAAAATCACAACAAGTTAAATTAAATTACACATATAAAATTGATTTTAAAAAAATATTAGCACTAAAATATTAACTATATTATGGCAAAGTTTTAAATAAGATGAAAAAATTTATTCAATTTTTATTTAATTTACATTTTAATTAATACTCCCTCCGTTTTTATTTAATAGGGACATTTTGACATTTGTTACTATTCACAACTTACTCTTTGACCACGTTGTGTTATCCATATGTGAGAAAAAACAAAGTCATGTGGGATCTTGTTTGATTCATCTTAATCTAGATTTTTAATATCAAGTTTTCATAAATTTTACTCATGTGCAATTAAAGATATTCGTTGTCAAATATATGCATTGGCCAGCGTGAAAAATACTAATGTCCCTATTAAATAAAAATAGAGGGAGTAGAAATTTTAATGTATTAACCAAAATAATTATAGGTGATCAAAAAAATTATGCTTCAATAATAAGGGATGAAATAGGTTAATTTCAAACTAGGTTTACCAATTTCATCTTGGTTCAAGAGAATAAATCTTATTAATATATTTTTGAAATTAAAACAATTTACTAATCGGACAATAACTTTATTAAATTTACCCAACAAGTCAAGTAGATTAAGCAAGACCATGAAATAATAATTTAAATATAAAATAAAATATATAAAATAATTTTCATGAATATGAAAATAAAATTCTTAATTTAAATATAATCTCTAATACTATCGGATATAATTACGCAAATAACCAAATAAGTTTCTGAAGTTCAATTGAAATCACTCCAATAAGTTAACAACATTCATGAGTCCATATTCATACCAAAACCATCATATATTCAAGGTTTATTCATATAAATTTAGCCAAAATAATTTATACCTATACAAAAATTGTACACCAAAATCATTATATAAATCATATAAAATCCAAAAATTCATCAAAATAAATCCATATAAATTCACATAATTCAACCCAAATATTATTATAACTATTTCTACCATACTATATACTCCCTCCGTTTCTTTTTGTTTGTCCCATTTACTGTATCTCCAAATGCCAAGGAGAGTGATGTCATAGATATGTGGGTGAGGCCAACATTTAAAAATTTCATTTATTTTATAGTAAATTGGTGATTAAAGTATGTGAGATAAGATTGTAAGGTACATGTGGGACCAAAAAGTGATAAAGTAGGGGTAAATGAGTAATATAATTTTTCTATATAAGAAAAGATGAAAAAGTAGGACAAACAAAAAGAAACGGACTAAAACGAAAAGTAGGACAAATAAAAAGAAACGGAGGGAGTACTATTTAACTATAGTTAACTTATTAATAAAAAAATTAATTATCTTAATTTCAGTGGAAAATAGAGTAGAGATAATGAGAGACTAACAACTAAGATCCTTCCTCTTCACCAAGCTCTAACTCAATTGTATCACCTCATAAAAGTTTTCAAGGGAGAATAAGGTGTTAGAATTTCTAGTAGAATTTAACATAATATATTGGGAAACTAATTAAAAATAATTTGAAAATGCTATAAATAATTTGATAAATCTCAAAATTTGATCAAAATATTTATGGGCCACTTAAATGTGCAGAGAAAGTACCAAAGAAGCTCACTCTTCAGTATTGGATGAAATGAGCTTGGGTAACAATTATTCGATTCAAAACTATCAAAAAATAAGGAAAAAATGTCAAGACAATCAAAGTAATTGGAGGATGGTGTAACGTCCCGAAAACGGGTGCCTTAATTAATCACCATTAATTATAACTAATCACAAGATTTGCGGAAGCGTTTCCTTAAACCTGTGGGTTATGGCCCACCAATAATATAATATTCTTACAAAAAGCTCATTATCTCATAATTAAAACTAAGACCTTAAATACTTGCTTCATCTCATTTCTTGAAATCCATCCCAAGCACTTGTTTTTCACAGATCCATCTCGATTCTTTCTTTCATAACCTAAGCTTCGTTCAGAAAAAAATAGAGAAACAAGAAAAGACAGAAAACATTCCAAAATGAGTGGAAAACTCGTAACTTTACTCCAGCCCGTAAAAGTTTTGGTTCGAAAACATCTTTACACTTACAGGCACATATTTGCAGGAGATAAAGCAGACACATACTTCACATGTAGATCATATTTCCTTGAAATAAGACAACAATCATATTTGCCATATAAATCATACTTGACATATAATACTCACGTTCATACGATACATGAAATCATATTAACGGACACTTTCATACTTCATAAGAATATACGTAGACTGTGTAGAACTTGATAGCTAAACCATGTTATAATTGGACGTCATGCATCTCACAATCACGTTAATTACTTTAAGTACAAGCACGTGTCATGAACAGTATGTACTGAGCATTAAGTAAATCAATTACGTTAAAACGCAATCTCAAACTTTAAAAAGAAAGAAAGAATAATTCATTTATGATTCATAATAACTCATAATTCCTTTTTAATCAGTTTTATACTGGTTGTTGGACAGTATTTCAGCTGGTGGGACGTCTCCTACAATGGGCCAGTGCCCCAGTAAAAGAGCCAGTGCTCATCAGTAATAACAGTAGCGGGCCAGTGCCCCAGTAACAGTAAACAGCTCGGTACGTGCACGACCATCAGTCAGGATATATACAGCTAACAAACCAGTTCTTTCACTTGAACTTATCATGTTTCATAACTTTTAATATCCATTAGTGATATTCCGTCTACTTTAATCATTCAACTCAGCACTACCTTTATATAGGTAGTAAAATCATATCGTAAACAACGTTCAGTATTCATAGGTTTTCATAAAGAACTGCGAGGAGCCAACACTAGTACGAGAGGACTGGGTTGGGCCAACCAAAGTCCGTCGGGTGGGCCACAACCCGCGGCAATCATGCCAGGACTAACGAGAGAAATCTCTCTCTTCCTCTACGAGTGACTTCGAAACCTCGGACTCGCCTACGAATAAGATATTCTCGAGACCGTCCATTAACTACTTTAGCAGCACCAAGGTACGAATCAAGAATGGAAGCCAGAATGAAGCGAGGTACATTAAACCTTTGAAACCATTCGTAATGACGACCTTGGTTCAGAAAGCATTCATACTTACCGTTATTCATAAAGCATAACGTCATCCCATGACTCATAAGATAACATACTTAATCCATAATCATACAACACTTATTACTTTGCTTATAATATTTTATAACGTATTCCCAGACACTAAAGGGCTTTACAGAAGCTCACATATTTCATAATAACTTTAAATGGACAACAACACCTCATATATCACACTGAACATGGATTCTGAATTAAGATTACTTTTAATAAGTCACAGAGGTAGAAATCATAGGTCATAAGTTTATCATGGAAATACTAAACATATGTATCCATAAATCATATAAGCATGTAACTCATGGATAACAGCATGAAATAACATACTTCATCTAATACACATGAGTCATGAGTCTTGAGTCTTGTAATAAAAGTATTAATTATATATATTTACGAAATCACATAAACATGTATCACGTAACTCGGAACCGACATTCTTTACTTAAACATTAAATAATCATGTGAACAATAATTAGATTAAAAACTCACATTAACATCGAGTTTTATATAAACATGGATAAAGCCGTAAAATCATACTTGCACTTAAACACATACTTTCAGATATATTAATGATGAAATATACTTTTACTCACATAAGCATGAATCATGGATTGATCGTAACTATAAATTACCTGCTTTTACTCGAATAAACATATAACATGATCATATTTCATAAATTATTACTTAAATATACGATTGTCATTTAACTTGTATCATTCACATTTAAAAGAAATTCATACTATATACATATAAATTCAATAAACTTTAAATAAACTTTAGGTAATATCATGAGTCTAATTTAAATAACATAAATTCCATTATCATAGTACAAAGGTTCGTATAATTGAATTTTAACATACGGGCATGTGTCTAATGCTGGACATATAGGTTACCTTAACCGCTCAATCCAAAATATCTCCATAACTCCAAGAACGTCATCTATAGACCTTTCGAATTCCCACATTCCGTATATCGCTCCATAAACATCAATAAAATAATAATTCAGAACTAACTCAACACATAATAATAATTACGACCTTTTTCTTAATGACCCACTTTTCAGAAATCTTAACTAAAACTTTATCCTTAAAACCCATTTTAAAATGTCAATTCTTTATATAAAACATTAGTTAAACAACCTTCTACTTCTAAAACAATAGTAATAGCTCTTGAAATAAGTTTTTAATACACTTACTACTTTGAGTGGATATGTATTAGTTAGAAAATAAGTAAAATACCTTTATAAGTCAACTTGGGCTTTTGTTTTGCCAAGATAAGAAAAGTGATGAAATCAGTTTACAAGACACGAAGAGGAAGGGCAGGAAAGGAGAGAAGGAAGGCGGGGCTGGGTTGCGTGGTCTGCCGGAGTTGGGTGCAGCAAGGGGTGTCTCTGGGTGGCCGGACCTCCGGCGTCTGTGGCTGCTGCTGCTGCGATGTGGCGCAACAAAAGGGAAGGGAGAGGGGTGAATGCGGGTGGAAGACGAAACAGAGCAGGGGCCTGTTGGTGGCGGTCTGGTGGCGGAAAGAATGTGGCGAGATGGTGGCGGTGTTTTAGGCGACGGCAAAAGAGCTGGGGTTGGGCGTTTGACGCGGTGGTGCTATGGTGTTGCCATGGAATAGTTTTAGCTACTTCCTCCGTTTTTATTTAAATGTGACACTTTTAGATTCACGGACTCCTAGGCAATTTTTGGGAAGGAAAGAGATAGAGAGAAAAAAAGAAGGGGACCCATGTGAGAGGAGAGAGATAGAGAGTTTATTGACCAAAAAAGAAAGTGTCACATTTAATTTAAAACTTCCTAAAATAGAAAGTGTCACATTTAAATAAAAACGGAGGAAGTATTTGAAAGTAGAGAAATTGAGAATGAAGAAGGAAAGTCAGATTAGTGGCTTGATTGTTTCTCAAATTTGGTTGAAGATTGCTCCTATTTATAGAGAATTTGAGGTGTTCAAATACAAATTGAAATCTTCCTCTAATTGATAAACATGAAGAGGTGAGGATGAAGATGAGTTTCTCTTCCATTTGATTGGTTTGAATTGGGTCATTCTTATCTAAAAGTTTTTGTTTCATTCTTATCAGATTACAATCTTTCCATTTGAGCTTATCACTTGGCCTCCTTGATGGTCCAATAGTAATGGTGAAGAAGAAGGGAAAGTAGGAGGTGGAAGAAGATGGTTAAACTGATTTCTTTCTTTTTCTTTTTCTTTTCTCTTTTTTTTCTCTTTGGCTCAAATGGTTTATGGGTTGGGCTTGAACTTGGATTTAGACTATAGGATGGCTATGGATTGAACTCATAAGTTTACTAAAGTATTTTAATTTCTTAATTTAATACCAATAACCTATATAATTAAAATTACTTTACAATTCAATCAAAATATTTTTGCAAGAAATCACAATACTAAATAATTAAAATCACAATGTCATATTTAAGTTAATAATCTTAATTATTTAATAACAAAATAAGGTTAAAAATCGGGGTATTACAGATGGAGTAACTAGGTTGGCAAGGGGGGTGAAATACTAGAAAATTTTCCAAAGATCATAAGTATCTCCCCATAAACTTACAACAATTTGGACTAATTTTACCATTTTTAAATATTAAAACCCTATAGTTAGTCAAATAGTCAAATAAGCATATAAAAGCTTTAGAAAATCCAAAAATGATTTTCCAGCACAAAAAAACTTAATATGAGTTTATTAAAATTATTTTTACCGATTTTTAGATTTTCAAGAAAAATCGAAAAGAATTCTAAATAAAAACCGTTTATCATAAATGAATCTCTCAAAAAAAAAATCCTTTATAGAAATAAATTTAAAATGTTTATGAAGTTCAAATATGATTTTATGAATTCTTGAATGGAGATGGAAATTTTATGGATTAAAACAATGAAATGTTAACAGAATGAATTAAACCTCTTATCATTTAGTTGCGAAAAAGTTCAGAGTGAATTTTTGAGGTGTTATACTTCTGGTGTCCTAGTTAGTTTATACTTAGATCCTATTAATTAGGAAGTAGTTTAGGAAAATATTTTATTTCGATTTATTTTAAGAAAAGATATTATTTTTTTGTAAAGATGTTATCTTTATTATTTTCGGTCAATAAAAGGTATTTGAATTATTTTTTATTTTAATTAAAATAAAATCAATAAACTGATTTTCAAATACATGTTCAAATGTTAATAATTTTACTTGTTTTCCAAGCTCCACTAAACTACCTTTAACAATACACGTTTACCTTGAGTCGGTGGGGATATTGGTTTGTTTTTTTCCAAGCAATTAAGAATAATGGAAACATGGAGTTAGTGGTCTAAGTAATGGGAGGTTACTGAAGAAGTATCCAAGACCTAAATGGCTATAAATAGATCGACTAGATCCAAGTTTAAAGTGTCTGACTTCGGTAATTGTGTTTAACTAAGATAGAGTGCGTACCTTCATTCCATCAACATACTCTTGTTCCTGATTCATTTTCTACTTGCTCCTTTAATGTTTCTATCATTTGTAATCTTGATTTTGGGGTAAGGGGATTTTGAGGGAAATCATGTATTGGGAGAATCTTTGAGGTAAGCAAGAGAAAGTGGGAAGAAACTTGAGTGAGTTTCATTGTAAGTGTGACACTTTGAGTGAAGTAAGAGAAAGGAAAAGAGAAAGATAGAGAAAGGAACTTCGAAGTAAAGTTCGATAGGAAAAACAGTTAGAGGGCATTGTTGTTGGGAACTTGAAACTTGAGTTGTGGCTCGAGAGTGAATAGGTTTGTAACAAAGGTGTTTGGTCTACTTGTGGAATGGTTTGAGTCAAAATCCCTTGTGATCGAGATCCTTTCTTCCTATTGGGTCCGGAAAGTTTTAACCCGTAAAAATCTCTTATATATTTCTCATGTTCCTTTCATTGTTTTATAATTCTGCAAAAAGTTACGTTTAACACTCACCATGGTATAGTTTCTAGTTTAACACATTACCTTTCCTCCTAAACTTTCATAATCGGCGGTATTGTTTCCTAATTAATCTTTGTATTGAAAACTTTAAGGATAACCACTTGATTTGATTCAACCCAATATTTCTTATGGCTTCATGTTAGTGGCACTTTTGGTGTTCTTAAATCGGGAAGAAGAAGTTTACTTTGTTGATACTACAAGTTTGTCTAAATATGTTCCCGAAAGAATATACTTCAATAATTCGTCCCCACGTATAGTCAAATTTCAATAAGAAATAATCAATTTTGTAAGATTGTTGACCAGACTAATGAAGTGAAATGTTGGCGAGGAATATGTATTTCGATAATGGGTCTTATTCAATTTCAGTACGACTTGGTTTTGATGTGTGATTGTAGTGAATAGTTTTAGGGTTAGATGTTGGGGGTACTAACGAAACTATACTTTTTGAAATTAAATCTCATTATGGATTTTTTTCTAACATTTCTATTATTCAATAGCTAGTGGGCTAGCTGGATTGTGTTTGTTGGTTTAATTCATAGTTTTTGATGCATAGAAATAGAAATGTTTATGGCAAAAAAAAAACTCAAAATAAAAGATTTTTTATCAAAGGAGACTAAAGAAATAGAGTGAGAGAAAAACAAAAGAAAAAAAAGTGTAGGAAAAGAAAAGTTCACGACTAAAGAGTTAATTCTTTAAGCCAAAAAATGGGCTAATGTATTGAGATTAAAACGATTTTCAAAGTACTACGTGAAAAAAAAATGAGGCTTTAAGTTGCCTCTCCACTACCAACATGCTCACAAACCTCATCAATAGTCCAAAATGTTTTTAAAGTCAAGATCTTTTTCTTTCCCACATCTTTAAAGTCACAAGCCAAATATATTCTCAAATTCTTCGCAAGATATTAAATTGATTAAACGAATCATTCCTATAGGTATGTAGGACAAAACATGTACACAATTTATGTTTCAACAAAGTCAAAGTTGAAATGCGATTTTTTTGTTTTTGAACCCTTTGAAATTGGCAATTACAATACATTTATGATCATCGGTACTTTTATGTCCGAAAAGTATAGGTAAAACATTTATGATAGCCTGTATTTTATGCTCAAATATATGTTTAATTTCTCGCTCACAATCTAGGTATTCCTCATAATCCAACGTGCTGGCAAAAGTAGGAAGATCAACAAGTTTGATGTTTTCATCATTGCGTGAAAAACCATTGCCAAAGGAACTCCACTAGTCTTCTCCCTTAAGGTATTCACCTCATTACCCCAAGACATTGATGAAAATGATCATGTTGGCGTTATTCACCTCATTACCCCAAGATATTGATGAAAACGATCATGTTGGCGCTTTCTTTCCTGGATTCATCTTTTTTTTTGCATAAGAAGTGTTTTAGGTCATTCTCCAATCACGATTGTAAATGGGAAAATGAATATCATTGGTTCAATACCTTCAAAAACTTTGGATCTTTGATGAAACTAATGTAAGTTTTGTGAATCTTAAAAGAGAGTTTCGATCTGGGATTTCTTTAGCTCATGATACCACTTGATGTGAATCTAAAAGGGATTTACGTACACTTCGCCTTTCACAATCTTCACCCAATCGAAAGATATTGGCTCTAAACTCAAATTATGGCTTTACCTCACCATAATTTATAGTTTAGGACGGTAAGATGAAATTAAACGAGCTAGTTTGACTTGCTAATTAAATTAATCTCACATAGAAATCAGGTTTCACTCTCCTATTAGTAAGGTTATTATGCTTAGATTTGCTGTCAAAAAACAAAATTAGCTTCTTCAGCAAACATCCAAAACACAAGAAAATTCATTTAATACTAATCACAAAAAAACTAAATTTTACTAATGAAAGAAACAAAATATTCTACAAGATAATCCTAAGGGAGTTCGGACAAATTGTTTAATTACTCGAGCTAATTTGAATCCTAAATAATGAAGGAAAGCCGAAAATATGTAAACTTTACGTCTAAAACGTGTACAAGGGTGAACATAACTGTGAACAAGATTTTTAACAATATATGTCAAAAGCATGTTTGGGTTATTTACATGGTGATGCTACTTCAATGTCACGAACTCCATCTTTCTCTACTTAAATATTAGCAGTATATATCACTCGGATGATGCTAGAAAATCTTTGTACTTCATATTATCCTCCATTACAAACTCCATTCTACTTGGGATGTCTCACATAATAGGATATGTAGGTGGGGTGGAATTCCAACTACTAAGAATCAATGTATGATACAAATTATGTTTGGTGGTTACTGCCCTTAGATGCTAAGCATCATCTAATCTCTTAAATAAAATAACAACCAACAATTTTTTAGATCAGTAATGTAAATGAAAATTTTAATATCAAACTCATTAATTAGCATGCACCTATCAGAGTATTGAATAACATCAATATCTAAAGTTTACATGGTAGATTGCGATGCTAAAACATAGAGAATTTGATCTTCTTGTTGTCGCCCATGACTCTCACCTCATTGATTCTGACAACCCTATCTCAATTTGGTTTGTCAAATGGAACTTCTTTGGATCTAGTTTTGATACTTGCATAATCCTCCTCTAAACACATCTCATTTGTTTGCACCCATCTAAGTGCTCAAATGCAATCAAACAGGTAGGTCGATGCAACATAAGTTTTGATTTAGGGGGCGAATAATTTAGAATATATGATGTAAGTACTTGAATTATATATATATGTGGGTGTGTAAAATTTAAAATGAGAAGTATGAGAAGGATTTTTTGTGCATATTTTTTGAACTAAATGTGTATGTTTTTTAACTAATGTGCAACTTTTCATCATGTGCATTTTTTAAAATTGGATGTTTATTTTGTCGTTCTCGAGCATTACTTATAGTTCAAAAAGTGAAATATGCATATCTAGTTTTTAAAATGTGTACATCTAGTTGAAAAACTAAAAAAATGTAGATAAGCTTTTAAAAGAAAAACATATAAACTACATTGGAAGGAAGGGACAACAATGGAGAATCTTGAAAACATGTTTTGAGAAAGAAAAAATTTGAATACACAACTTGGAGAAAGGGTTGATTTGTTATTAATTTAATAAGAAATACGATAGAGTCCTTATATAAAAAAGAAACTAAATAAAAAATAACAAGTGGGCTAATCTTAACTTGACAAAATCTTTTTAAATATTACAACCTCAATTTTTATCATGCTAGTTGTTGGTCCGCGCGCTACGCGCACGGACCCCCAAGGTATAATTTATTTGCTGAAATTCATATTAATTATACTGTATAATATGTTTAGGGGAGACGTATGTAGCTTCTGTTTGTACTCGTATCTTGTTTATGAACCAGCATATCATGGAGCCATAGAAGATTTGAACCAAGAAAAGAGTATAGCAGTTTTTCCAGTAGCACAGCAAGCATGACGTGCGAGTTCTGTAAGCCACTGACGCTCACTAAAATAGGTATATAGCAATCCAGATAACTCTTTAGGATGCTAGGATTAATTGTTTTTTGATGTTACTCGCGATCATATAACATATTATTAGCAATGTTTTGTCATGCAATAATACTTCTTTCTTGCCTCCAAGGAATTCCTTCTAGCCTTGCTGCCTTTTTATTCTTGCAAGATGACTAAGCTTGAGAAGGTCTGCTGTTAGCATTTTAGAAAGATGTCACTACTGCAAATGAATCAATTCAAGGTAGTTAGCTAGCGAAATATTAAAGAGAATAAGGCAGTGAAGAGAATAATGCAATTGGGCCAACAATCAAACCAAAGAGTGTGATGTCTTAGTTTAAATGGTAAATCTCGTCATAGGTCCTATTTTCCCCAATGGATGGCTTACCGAAATGGTAGTCTACAAGTTAGCATTTATAACCCTCTTTGTCTATAATATCATTAAATCTAAAATACTTTGCGAAGATTTGTCCTAATCCTAATATCCCCAGGCTTTGTCCTAGTAAACCAGCCTCTACATAATGCATGGGAAGGCGAAAGACATGGAATTAGAACTTAACAACCCATTATGTAGTAGCTGGAAAATAATAATCCATTATCCTAATATATCTAGCCATGTATAACCTACATTCATAGTAAGAATTTCTTTACCCTTCGAAACTAACTTTGTACTAAAAAAGTCTCCAATAGTTTCATCTAAGCCTATGGTAAAATATCAACAATATCCAAAGTGGAATATTTTGATGTATTGTTTTATGTTATTATTTATCAACGTGTTATTCTCTTCATCAATCAGTGTTCCTTAATATGGGTATTTATATTAATGTACTTTGAGTCAAGGCTCATTCATTGTTTCTATCTGAAGCTAACCACGATTTTGTAGCCATCTAAAGCACATATAATCTATCATCTATGAATATAATAAATTTAGGCTTTGTTCTTTTCCGCTTATTTTTGTTTATCTGAATTCATTTGAGGTTATCTTAGCTTATCTGAACTTATCTTAACGTTTCTTAACTTATCTCTAACTTATTTTTTCTTATTAAACCTTAAGTGACCTTATTAGGCCGTATTCGACCTTATTAAACCTTATTCAACCACATTCGACCTCAATCGACCTTATTTGACTTTATTCGACCTTATTCGACTTTTTAAGACCTTATCTGAACTTATTTTTAATGATAAGGACTGAAAATAATCTGAAAAGCACGATCAATTAAGCTGTTGTATTCAATGAATCCTATCAACACTGTAAAGACTCATTTCTCAAACAACGGACATTAGTAAAAGCTACAAGCAATTGGGTGCTCCAACTCCAATAAACAGTTTAGAATTCAATCATTCTATATACATTCATACACTCACAGAGCAAAAAAGGGAAGTAGTATCAATTATCAAAAAAGCTAGGAATCTGGTTTATTAGCATGTATTTTGATTTACAGAAGCAGTAACATAACTTTGGCATATGCTTTGACAAGTGCATCTGTGTAGTTTGATAAGATCATGGGAAATGAGTTATGCCAATCTACACTATGTATATCACATCTACTGATTTGCTTTTGTTCACTCACACTATTATAGTATTCTTTTTATTTTCCTAGCCTCAAGAGTCAAAACTTTGGAGGTGTAAAAGTGCAAGCAATGGGGTACTCCAATAAACATCTTAGTTGTCAGATTCAAGCATTCTATATACATTCATGATTTCACCGAGCAAAATATGGAAGTAGTAGCATCTAGAGATTACCCACTTAATACACAGGAGATAAACTTTGTTTTTCATTACCTCAATCAATACATTAAAACAACATAATTCAGAGTGACATGCTCAAATACAGAGAAAAAAGGATGCAGAAACTTCAACATTAGGAAATAAGAGAAAAACCAGTTTAGCAACTTTCTTCCAAAATCGAGGACTTGGTTTTGCAGTCAAATAAGCTCTATGCAATGTTACTTCCCGCTCTTTCGTCCAACCTTGAATTGTTCCTTGCAACCCTACTCCCTGCTCCACAAAATCAAGCATTGCAACATTATTTTTCCTCACCAAGATTAGTTCTTTCTTTGACTCTCTATTACTCTTAGCATCACAAATGAAAAACCCATCGAAGTTTCCATTAAAAGGTATATAAATATTATATTAACAAAAGAACTTACCTCATCACAAAACCTAAGCAATCGGCAACGTTCTTCAATCTCTTCATTTTTATTGTCTAATCTTGTTCTCCTCGACCCATTTGCTGATTTCTCAAAAAATTCCACCCTTTATTAGATTTTTTCTATCTACGGAAAGCTTCCCATAACTTAATGCACCATTCTTAGGGGTGCACGGGATGCTAAGAGTCGAGAGAAAATTGGGATTTCTGGATTTGGGTATTGGGGTTTTTGGAGAGTGTTTGAAGTAAAGAAGACGTGGGGATCTTCTGAGAGAAGTGGGTTCGAGTTCAATGGCTTTGAGGGCTGTGTTCAAACGTAACCATTGAATCAAAAGATATGAAGAAATAGCCATTCAAATGTAGCTTCTTCTTGACATTTTCAAAAACATCCGTGTTCAAACATAGTACTCGTGTATCTGCACCACCGTTGATGATAACTGGCATAAGGTGACCGTTTGAGAGAGAGGAAGCACAACATTTTCCCATTTAGTTAAGCCTTTTACCTTCGCCCTCTACAAGATCAGTGCTTTCTTTAACTAACAAATATGACTTTTCCTGAAAGCTCTCATTGGTTGCTAACCTAAAAACATCTAAATTACCTCTCAAATATGTGGTCCACCCAAATTCTACAAGTATCTGACTATATTCAAGTGCAGTAAAATAATAACACATCAAACAAGCAAAGTGAAGGATCGAGTGAAGCCTTCAAGGACAAGATAGCAACAAATCAAACAAGCCAAAAAGAACCATACTTATAGAGACCTCAATTTTTATAGATGCTTAGGCATTATCTCTACCAACTCATACTATGAGTCACTAACATGATATTAAGTTATTCCAAAATATAAGATATAAGTATCAGGTAAGTATCTCTCAAAATCTCGACATCCAATCTCAATCAACAAACTAAGCAACTTGGCAAGCAACACCCAGTTGCACCACAAAAGTATAGGAATTGGCCCAAAAAGATTGATAAATGTTGTTTGAGCTCCTTAATTAAAAGTAAGCAAATGAGTCACAGCCCTATTATTGACACTATTAAACTAATCTCAGCAATTAGGTTATGAATAAAACAACCAGTAAACATCGAAAATATGAAAGAGCACATAGAATAATTGGGGATAATAGGAGGAAATGAGAGAGACCTAGGAGGAAGAGGAGCAGAAAAGGAAGAAGGTTGGTGTCTTCTTCGTCAAATTCAGGAGGAAAAAGGACAGCCAAAACGACGAGCTAGTCTTCCTGGGATTTCTTCCAACAGCTACTGCCAAGTCAACAATTGGAGAGTATCATAGTGCACTACAATGAATTATGAAGGAAGTATGAAATTAGGAAAAGGAAGGACGGTGGGAGAAGGAGCTTTTGCAAGCTTTAGTGGAGACTGGAGAGAGCAGAGGAGGAGGAGAGAGACTGAGAGAGAAAGTAATATAGAAGAACCAGCTGAACAATGAACATGTAGGCTGTAGCTGTGGAAGGGCAAAATAGGCAATCTGCGTGGAAGGGCAAAACAGTCACTTCACTATTCATAAGCTACAGTGATAGCAAGTTCTCACTTTTAAAAGAGTAGAGATTTGTTTGAGTAACAAACTACATGATAGCAACTAGAGGAAGCAAAGAGGTACTTGAGAAAATGAAGTGAGGGTAGGGACCCTCTAAAACTCTAAAACCTATGTGGTTCTAAAAAGTTAACACAATTTAAAACTTTATCTGAATGGTTTATCTAATTAGCTAATATATAAATGTTATTAAGTAACGAGTAGCATGATACATAGGAAAATTTGTCAAGAATAAGTCAACCTTTTCATAGTCTTCTTTTAATAAGTTATACTTTGGATAATCCAGGAATAAGTTAACTTTGATATTACTTAAACTTTTAATAAGTCAAATGACTTTTATTCAACCGGTAATATGTGAGGCTTTTCTTAATTTATTATTTTTGTGTTCCTTCTCTTCTTCTACTTTCCATCCCCAACCATTTTTGTGTTATTAAATCGGTTTTAACATGTTAAAAGCAAATACCCTTAAAAGGTTAACTTATTACAGGATTATTCAAAGTTTAACTTATTAAAAGAAGACTGCGAAAAGGTTGATTTATACCCGATAATTTTTCCTAATACATATACCTTGTATTTCAATGTGTTTGGTCTAACTCATTTTTTGATTCAAACCTCACCAATATCTACACTTAGTATATTAGAAAATATTATCACGGGATATCATATTTGCTTCGTATAACATGTGTAGCAAACTTGTTTCCAAGTCGTGAACATTTTAATTATAAACATGTTTCCTAAAGACCATTAAAAATAAAATGGATCAAACAATTAGGGATGGACTCATGGGGAAGTATATATTTAAAAATTATGTATCAATCTAATATCTATCTATCTATACTTATCAATAAAACAAAATTCATCTTCAACGTGTAGTTCAACCCATGTGTTTAGGTCCAAGTGGCAATGACATATGTCAATGTAAGATGCTACCTTCATATTTTGTCAGCTTTTCATTATAGGCATTTGTTTGATTTATGATTCCTTTTTTTGGAAATATAGCAAGAGTATGTTTTTACTATAGACATTTGTTTTACAGTTTGTCTTGCGAGAGACCACCTAATTTTAAATAAAAATTAGGCAGGATCAATAGGCCCAATAGCTAATCAGCCACACGCCACATTAAACAACTCACCCACTCGTAGTAATTTTATTTCAATTAGTAACCATTATATGTCAATTAGTGACCATTATAAGTCTATTAGTGACCAGTATATGCCAAATGTCAATAAGTGACTGTTAAAGCATAAGTTTGTTTGCTATGTTAATAAATTACTATTATTTCATTTAATCACTAGTTGAATCTATTTGGTGCCTAAATCTATCCATTTAGTACTTTAATTTGTCTCTCATTGAAACATTATAGACAATATTAACATACGTCAATAAGGGGTTACTTTGATCCATTAAGTCACTAAGTTAATCCATTTAGAGCCTAATTTTAACTCACATCAGATAAAATTCAACTTAATAGTAAAAATATTAATGAACAACTAATAAATTATAAGTAGTTCATAATTTAATCCATTTCAGTACTACTTTAATCAATTTCTAGAGTAATTTAACTTAATAACTTAATAACAAATTATATAGAGTAAATTAGCATTAAAGTGATCAAAGTGGGTCCTTCTGCTAAAGTTTGATAGTCCCTTTGCTGGAAAAAGGAAGTTCTTTTTAGGAACTATTGATCTTTTAGCATATGGCTCCTGTTGGGACTCATTCTTCCTCAGGATCGCAATTTCATCGGGTAAGAACTAAGAAGGCGCCCTCTTTTACAACTCGTATTGCGAGAGACCGCCTAATTTTAAGTTAAAATTAGGCAGGCCCAATAGCTAATCAGCCCAATACAAAAACGCAACATACCACGCGCCACATTAAACAACCCACCCACTCGTATTAGTCCATTTAGAGCCTAATTTAAATTCACATCAGGTAAAATTCAACTTAATAGCAAAAACATATTACTAAACAACTAATTAACATTCATTTGAGGGGATATTTTAATCTATTATGGAAGTACTTTAAATTAAACACCAAATTAATGTTGCAAATAACATTCCAAAATAATGGAAAATGGCAAACCTTGTTTAATCTAATATATTTCAATAAGTGACTAATTTAATCCATTTGTTATCTACTTTAATCTAATTAGTGACTATTCGACTAATTAAATGACAAAATTTATAATAATAGACCATAAAACAGATGAGTGAAGTATAATCATCATCTAGCATACTTACAGAAGGAAAAAATTAACATAGAGTCTAACAGATCATCATCATAATTCATCATCAATAATTCCATAAACTCAATTTACAATTTTACACAAACCCCTCATCCCCTGTTAAACCAAAGTTTTCCATTTGTCTAATACATCATCTGCTTTCGCATCCACTCCTTCACCATCTCCGACGCCATTAGTGGCGGCGCCACCGCAGCAGCACCACCACCACCACAGATTTGACTTTGTCGCATGGCATAACCTGAATTTTCAACTTAGACAGTGTGTTTAGCTTGGTTTATCATTTTTGCCAAGAAAATGGTTACTTTTCGACGTATGTTTAAGACGTGATAGCCGAGCCAATTCATAATTAGTACTAATCAATTACCATGATTGAAAAGATGTTGATTCTGACGTTTCCAATTCAATACCTATTCATATATCTATACTCTGTTTCTTTTTTGTGCTACAAATATGACGAATGGGTATCTTGATTTATTTATATGTCTTTTTGAATCGAACCGCTGCGGAAGGAGATGAGCCGATGGAGTAGAGATTGATGCGTGTTGGTGAAGATGATTGTTGAATGAAGATGCGTGAACCTGCTTGAGGTAGAAGAAGCAAAAGCTGATGCACATGAGGAGATGAAAATTCTCTTTGAATGCCAATGTCGCTAGGTTGGGGTTGGGGATAACAAGTGGGTTGAAAATGTTTCTGGGTGAGGTGTTAGGCTTCTACATTAGAACTGGGCCTGGGCTGGTCTAATTAGACGATCTTTCTAGATACTTTGTGTTTGTTTTATTGTAGTATTTCATTTTGAGACTTCAATCTCACCTAAAATGTCTTTATAGTAGTATATGAAGATTAAAATTATTGTGAATAACACAATTAACATTTTTTCATAATTTCTATGTATGCACCGAAAAAATTCTATATATAGGATGTGAAATTGCCAATTTGCACTGATAAAAAATATAATCTTCAAGATTTTGAACGAAATAATTTGTCAGTCTCATCCCGTATATTTTACCTAATCCTTCCTGCATTCTATATCTTTAAAATTTCTATTTTTTCGACCTCTATCAAAAGAGACCCCTTTTACTATGTTTTTCACATTAACTTTTATTTCATCAATTTAAAATACTCTTTTTATTTACAGATATTTTTAAGAGAAAATTTTAGGAAAATATCTAATACTATTTTTGCTTGATAAGATATTTAAGTGCTCTGTCTTTCTTATTAAGAAATTTATTGTTTTTTTTTCTTGCTAAGAAGTTTTCTTGATTATTTTGCAATTTCACATTTTTGCTTTGCATATGCATGCAAAATAAGGTGGATCAACCTACCATATAAGGGAAATGAGAGTAGGATCCCTATCAAAAAGGGGCTAATAAAAGGCAAGATGTCCGTATTTGAAAATGAGGTGGATCAACCTACCATATAAGGAAAATGAGAGTAGAATCCCTATTAAAAAGGCACTAATAAAAGGCAAGATGTCCGTATTTGAAAAACATAGAGAATATTATGCGAAAAATATACTTTTCTTTATAGAGAGTATTTAGGAAATGAGATTTGTAAAAGAGAATGGGGAAAAAGAACTGGAAGATGATAAAATATATATTATAGGAAAATCATAATTTTTTAGGTTTAAGCCAAAATTTCAAAATATGAAAAATTGAATGAGAATATATTAATAAAATATATTATATGAAAATCATTTCTAAGTAATATTTCAAAGAAAAACGTACACCATAATTTGGGAAAAATATTTTAAAATGTACATATATTATCTTAAACTTTTTCAACTTCTAGCGGAACCATTATTTATTGAAATATAAATATAACTACATAAAGTAAATTAAAATTTTCACGTACATTTTTATAATCCAGTCCAAAAGACGAGTGCGTTGGTAAACCGGGTCTAGTCATTTTAAGGTACAATAACCAAGTAGTAGCAACATATTCGATCAACTTGAATACAAAAGCCCAAAAACTTTGTATACTTCAATGGCTGCTAGTGGCCATCTTCCTTCAAGTATCACCCCACTGCTCTTCGTCTTCCTCCTCCTCCTATCGAACTGCACCTTTTCAACTCCTTCCATCGTCGGATCACAAAGGAATTTACAAGCTACAAATCAGAAGCAGACAAACAATACCCAGAAAAATCAGATCCCAAATTGCTGCGAAATGGTTGACAAATCTCAATGCAATTCAAGTCCTAAATGTCGATGGTGTCGTAGCGATGTCCTTGACCCTATGTGTACTACCAAGCCAGAAGCTTGGCGCCTCCCTTCCCAGGTCTTCACTTGCGATTGAATCCCAAAGTTTTGTTCTTTTTTTTATTCTTGTAATTTTTTTTGCTTTTAGGGGTTTGGTAATTTTGATGTATGTTATGCTTTTTGGAAATGTTATGTGCTGTAATCGATGTAGCTGGAACTGTTATTTTGAGGAATATTTTGGCAGATCAATCTTAAGAATTGAAATGGATTTGCATATTGTGATGCTGTTTAAAGATTGAATTCGAATGCAATGTTTAAGCTTATGTGATTAGCTTATTATAGATGGGTTTGAGGCTTTGAGTTACCAATGGAAGATTATTCGGACCACTCAACCCAAAGATCAATTAACAATGGCCAGAAAATGCTTTCAAGCTTACAAAACAGTCTCTTCTCCATTCCTTATTGTCTGCTCAATTCTCAATTTCTTTTTTTCTTTTCGGTTAAATTGATCCTAATTATCCAACATTTGGTCCGTTCACTGAATTTAATCCCACCTTCTAATTATGTCGAAACAATTTAAATTTATACCCCCAGTTTCTTTCACCGATGACTTGAAAAAGTGGTCATAATATTTTATCCGTTTTTCAATAATTGTTACACTCCAAAAAAAGCACAATAGTCACGGAATAAGGGGAAAAAACATGACAATGACTCCAAAAGTAAGTTCAAAAGAGAATAAAGAATAAAAAGCATGACAATGACGTGAAGCAATGAAGAGGAAAATGATAAAAGTGAGATCCACTAATAATCTAGTTGAATAAAAAACTAGTGGACTATATATCCCAAAATAGTAAGAATAGAAGTGTAATAATTTTAGTGAAACGTATCAAAAAGGAAAATTTCACATTTTTTGAAAAAAAATACTAATTATTTTCTTGTTTGAATTTAACTGTTATAACTTTACAAAATTTTGTCAAACACCACTTTCAATGAAAAACATTAAGTTCAATACATTATAAATTACTACACATTACTCTTATCTTTAGATGCATGTAGCCCTTCAATTGTATTTACTTTGTTCAATACATTAAAATCAATTATCAACAATAAACAATAATTATTACAATTCTATTTTTTTTCTTTAAACCACAACTACCTTATCCCTAGAGAAGTTGAAGAGATGACTTCTCTTACCCTTCAATTTAACATCTAATAAATCATAATTCTCTACTAGGGGAGAGCATCTCTCTATAAAAGAGATCAATCATAACACCCATTGTTAACAACCTAGCCTGGACAACTTCATCACAAAGCTAACACCAACAATCAAAACACTCTAACCAGAACCTAGATATACTAGTCTGTTTTTGGTACTCCGGGAGCACGGTACATCGTGCACTATGGACCGAGACGACGTCGCTATCTTCGGCCTGACGTCATCCCCGGTTCACCTGCACGGAGCACCAAAAAAACGCAACTTCAAACCCTAACAGCACTACAAAGAACATAAAGTGAACATTGCAAGAACAAAAATGAAAGGAAAATTTGTCAAAAACAAGCCATCCTTGCGTTGACCGCTTCTAACGAGTGAACCTAAAGATATTTCAAGAACAAGTAAACCTTGTATACCCCTATGCTTTTAACAAGTTTTTTACAGGTTCCTGATGAACCTGTAAACTGACTTTTTTATCCCCCTTTCATTTGGCTTTTTGACTTCTAAAAATGTCTTCCTTCCTCATTTTCCATATGCTATCTCTATCTCCACCTCGTGAAAACCACCCCCTTCCACCCACAGCAACAACAAGATTGGTTCACCAATCACAACCCACAGCTCAACTCTACGCCACTCCTTCCACTTACGGCTCCTCCCTCTTAGCCCCACCTTATGGGTCAAACCCGAAAAACCCCCTAAACAAAACCACCCATCATACGGTGCTCCTCCTCTATCCGTTCAGGTTACCCAACAAGATTCATTTCATCACCCCAAAAAAACTTAAAACCAAAAAAGGAGAAAAAGAGGCGAAGTCCCTTTCTCAACACAAAATATTTGGTAATTTTAGAAATATTGACACATTTTTATAATACTACTAGTATGAGCAGCTAATGTTAATTTCCCAAAATCCATGGATGCTAATATAATTCATCAATCTCATTACAGAAGTAGTAGTTTGAATAAGCAAATGCAGCACTCACTACTTCATCTTCAGCTTCCTTTAGTCTCATCTCTTTCTCTCTCTTCCGCTACACTTCTTGCTCCATATGCTGCTTCTTCTATCAGGTAATTTCCTATTTCTACTCTATCCAATTGATTAACTGTCTGACGATTATGCTAGTTTGAATGTGATTTTCTTATTTCGTACTAACCCGAATGTGATAGCGTGTTTTCAGGTGGCGGATAAAGATAGAAGTGGTTTGATTGGTGATAAGGAGCTTCGGAGGGCTTTGTCTTCTTATAATTAGAGTTTTACTCTACGTGTTATTCATCTTCTCATGTTTCTCTTCACTAGCTTCAATCCTAGTAAAATGGGTCCATTTTCTATCTGATTTTGGTATGAAATGAAATTGAAAACCTTGCGGAGGTGCCACCCATATTTGTCGATGGTTATGGACTACTCGTGTCGTGATTTCATACGAGTGGTGGTTAAGAACGAGTTGTCGTTTTGAGTGAGTAGTGATTTCGGGTTAATGAGGGTGGAGTAGGTGATGGTGGAGAGAAAGAAATCAAAGCCATGGCTAGTAGATGTAGAGGTGAGGTCAGGTCAGGTGTCCGATGATAGGCTGCTTGCACAGTGAATTAGAGAAAGAGAGGGAGGCAAAGGTGAGATACGCGGGGGAAATAGGGGTGGGGTAGGGGATTTGATTATATATATATATATCTTCAATTATTTTTTGAAATGAAAATTGTGTATTTTAAAATGTCCAATAAAAGAGTGACATGTGTCACTTTAACCAGTTAAATAGGTTAACAAGAACTCATAGACGGTTTGGACTTCTTAAAAGCGGAGGGTTATACAAGGTCTACTTGTTAATGAAATAAATTAAGGTAGACTTGTTAAAAAGGTCAACATAAAGGTTGACTTATTCTTGACAAATTTTCCGAAATGAAAAGAACATTTACTTGAAACAAAAAAAACAAAAACGAAATTTCAAAAGAACAAAATACAAAACTTCAAAAAGCAACATACTTTTGTGTGAAGAACAAAATAGGAAATTTCAAAGAACATATAACAAAAACAATCTGACAATTCTAAAAGAACATTTACTTAAAACAAAAGGAACAATTTACGAAATTTCAAAGAACAAAATTACATTTTTACAAAGAACAAAATAACAAACTTCAAAATACATTTTTTTACAAAAAAAATTTAAAAATACAAAAAAAAATCAAGAACAAAATACGTTTTTAGATCAAAAGAACATTAAACGTTATTAGAAGGGATATTAAAGAGTAAAAATTAGGTTTGAAATGAAATTAACATACCTAGAAGAACATTAAAACCCGATCTGACAGAACATCATCCACAATTCGAAGAACATATGGGAAGAAAAGGAAAGAGAGAGGGCAGCGCAACGCCGGTGAAGGTTGCTCGGCGGATGGTCGACAACAGTCTCCGGTGAAAGGGATCAATGATTGACGACCCTAATCGTCGATTTGCTTTGCCCTAGCCGCCGATTTGCTTAGCGCTGCCGCCCCTGTGCTTAATCCTAATACCGCTGGCCGTTTTACCCCGGAGCTTGAGGGTTGTCGTGCGTCCCTGCTGGTGACTCGTTGCCATGTCAGGCTGGAGCACGAAGCACCAAAAAAATTCATAGATTTACACCCCTCCCACCAACCGACAACAATAACCTACCTCTTCACTAGTGCAATGGACGTTGTACTCAATTTGGAAGGAGAGCTACGAAGGATGGGAGAAAAGGTTTATCTCAAAGATGGTGATATGGTTCCATCAGACAACCTATTCAACACGACGATTATCAGGAAATTTTGCGACCATAGAACCTTTAATGAATGAAAACTGGATTTTCCAGAGGCGGACCTCTTAGGATATCTTTCAAAGTTAAAAAGTTGGAAAAATGTAATTTTTTTTAGTTCCCACTTCCCATGTTCGTGATCGTGATGAGCTCATTGCTCAAGGGTGTGCATGCTACGATGAGGTTCTCATGATCTTTACAAGCTGTTTCCCGAAGGCATTATGCAGACCACTGGACTTCTCGAAAGCTATAATGTAGGGTTAGAATAGAGGGCCTCTCCTTATTCTACAACAAGCCAAAAACTGCAAGAAGGGGTCGGGAAGATATTGGTCAATTTTTCTATTTTGATGAGGAATCAAACTCCGATAGAGAAAAAGGAATACCTTAGAGTGAAGATGAAAATAAACACACATAATCCGCTAGTCCCGGGCTTTTTCCTTGAAATGGGTAATGGATAGACATCAGATATGAAGGGTCTTCAATTATTGTGCGAATTGTGGAAGAGTGGGACACAAAAAAGCAAAACGTCTCCTCCCAGTTCCCACCTAAAGTAGCTAAACTTCATTTTTGCTTTGCACAAGTTATGAAGGAGATTCGCTATTAATATTATAGCTTCAACCTCAGAATAAGCCAAAGACCAGAACAACTAACCACCAACAAGCTTATAGGGCTCAAAAGAGTGGATAGAAATAGAACGACGCGGGTCGATCTTATAAACCTCCACTCCGCGAGAGAGAAAACTCAGGACCAAAGCTACTCGGAAGAGATGATCTCATTCGAGTGTGCTTGTAGTCACACCATTTAGAGGGCATGTTTGGAATTTCCGAAGCAGCATGATATGTTGGTACTAGAGCTGAAGAGATTAGAATGGCTAGCTAAGCAAGGTTTGTAGAAACAAGAAAAGGTCTGGAATTTACGGTGCTTTGTTTGCTGAGGCTACTTATGCTGGTTGCAAAGACATGCCAGGAAGTTTAGAGGGAAAGTTAAGTCTTGGCAATCTGTTTTTAGACGATTTTTATTTCAATGCTTGATGAGATGTCTAGGTGGTGGTGAGTTCTTTTGTTTTCTGAGTGTAGTGGTGGGACAGTCTAGCACATGAAGAGTCTCTGCTTCGACCCTTCATAGAAGATGGACTCAGATGACATATTGATGCTTAAGAGGCTATTTGTGTAGTGTTGGTTGGCTTTTTCATCAATAAAAACTTAGTCTTACTTTGTCAAAGAAAAAGATGAGAATATGACAAGGCAAGAGGCAAGTGAAGAGATTTTTCTTATTTAATTGAATCCAAATCAATCAGCTAAGGTGACTTAACAACTTCAGCCATTCTTAATGAGAGAAAGTATAAAAGAGAAGGAAAATTTGTCAGAAAGGACCTTTTAAAGAGTTTTTTTGTGAGAAAGGACCTTTTAAATTTTTTTTGGCTTTTAACAACCTTAAACAAAAATTTTTTTGCGAGAAGAGACCTTGAGCTTTTTTTCCGTCGTTGACCACCGGAAACCGGCGTTGACTAATATTTTCTTCCTATTTGCAATCCTAATCTGGTCTTCTGTTTCTTTTCGCTTCCCTTCTCATCCTCGTGGTTGGGCCACCACGGACCTACACCACCACGAACGCACACCACCACCTGCCGCCGACACGACTACCTTCCTCGTCTTCCCCTGCTCGCCCTTCACTCACTCAAACCAACTTCCTCAGCTACGGCAGATTCAGCAATGATACCATACTCTGAGTTCTCAACACCAATGCCAGCCTCTTCTTTCTCAACTCCCATCTCCATACCATCAGGATTTACATTCTCATCAACATTGATGGACCCTTCTTTCACAGCTCCCTCTCAACATTATCAGGCTCCCCGTCTTCAATATCATTAGGCGCACCAATGTCTAACGAGCTCTTCCTGCAAACCCCTTGTCATCAACTTCCGTCTCTTAAGCTCTTCCTTAAGTTTCGGCGACATCCTATATATGTTGGTGGTGTACCGTGTGGTGGCAGAAGCAAACAGAGGGGGATTGAGAGGAGAGAGGGACAAAAATGGATGGAGGCTGCGGCAGGGTTGTTGGTACCGTGTGGTGGGTAGCCTCGCCGGCAAACTCCGATGAAGATGGGGTGGGGGTGAGGTTGGCGGTGGCTGGTTAAGGGAGGAGGTGGGATGTGGGTGGGGGAGGAGAGAGAGGTGGGGGTTGTTAATGAATGGACCTTTTAAAAGAGTTTTTTTGTGAGAAAATATTAGTCAACGCTGGTTTCCGGTGGTCAACGTCGGAAAACAAGCTCAAGGTCTCTTCTCGCAAAAAATTTTTTGTTTAAGGTTGTTAAAAGCCAAAAAAAATTTAAAAGGTCATTTCTCACAAATAAACTCTTTTAAAAGGTCCTTTTTGACAAATTTTCCAAAAGAGAATGATCCGCACCAAATTTTACTTTCAGTTTTTAAAGTAGGCATCCAGATCAACATAATGTTGCCATCTCTCAGAATGCAGAGATCATTTTCCCTAGAGGTGATAGTCAAAGAACTAATTTGCTTTCAAATATTTAGAAACAAAACATGTCGAGTTATTCAAATTCCGAAAAGTAGCAACAAAATATCACTAAATTATGATCATTCTGAAAATCAAACCCAATGAAACAAAGCAAACTAACTAGAATTATAGTTGTCCTACTAAACTCGTTATAATTGCAATGGCATATATTCCTAAGAGCATGTTCATAACTGCATAGTGATGGATATGTTGACAATGCCAATGCAAAATGTCATCTGCAGCAAAGGAGTTGAGGACGAGATGATTTACGAAAATTTAACAAGTTAACACCACTTGGTAAGGCAATAAAATGCAGATTGAACTGATGCTACAAAGAAGGTCTCTAGACAGTATTCAAATAAACTACAGAAAAGTATGACCAGTAAGCAGAATCCAAAAAGAAACCAAAGGGAGGAGGGGAATAGGAAGGGGAGAATGAATATCACTCCAAATCCTTTTCAAAAGGGAGAAAAAGTGTAAAGTTTAAGAATTAACAATGGCCAACTTATCTATAAGCAGATTCAAATAACAGGTAATTTCATTTCTTGTTAAACATCACAACATCATTTCGCAATTCGTTTATATCATTGCTGATTGAACTAAATATATCAATGAAATTAATCCTAGACAATCCAAATCAAATATGAAACACAAACCAAAAAGGAGTAAAAAAAAAAGTGCTATCATCTAAGAATTACAGAAATCAAGAATCCAATAAATTGTGTTGGAAACTATCTGTAGAAAACAATTTGACAGCATCCCTAATATCCTTAACACCCTCACAAGCTTGAAAGAATTGAATCAACTTGCTAAGTTCTTTATCTTCTAAATCATCAACAAAAGGCTTCATTTGAATTGCATTCTCTGGCTGAAACGCAAAAGAATTCGGATTATCATCAACAATCACAACCTTCCACAAATCTCTTCCCATATGAGCCAAATCTTTAATATATTTCCCATCCAATTCCCTGCAAGAATCCCTGTATAGCCGATGATGTATCACCTTATTCTTATCCAACAAATCGAGCACAAGCGAAGCGTACTCCCTTAAACCCGCTGTAAACACAACAATCTCAAACTTCCCAGATAAAAACTCAAGAAATTCATCAACCCCAGGTCTTTTTAACACATAAAAATTCATACTTTCTCCATCAATTGTGGGCCGAACCACAAAATCGAAGTTTTTAGAAGGTGGGTCTGCGCTAGAATGGATTAAAGTCTCATCTAAGTCAAGAAAAATGGTGAATTTATCTGGGTTTTGTAAAGGAGGAAGACCAAAGAAAAGGGGTTTAGCGATTTTGAGATGAGGGGAAAAGTGAGAGAGGAGGAAATCGGTGGAATCAATGGTGGTTTTCTTAAGTTTTTTGAAGCCTTGTTTGTTGGGGCTGCGTTTAGGGGTGGCTATTTTGACGATTTTAGAGAAGATTTTGACGAGACGACGACGGCAACTGAAGAAAGACTCGTTGATGGTGGCGATTACAACAGAAGGGGATGATTTAACAGGAGTTCTCTTACGGCGGGAATTCCTTCTGCAATCTTTGATTGATTTAGTTGGTGTTCTTTTGATAATTTTAGACACCATTTTTGAGTGCTTATCTTAGGTTGAATGGGTGGAGAGAAGAAGAAAAGAAAGAGGGCATAGGGTGTTGTGTTTTGAAATTTGAAAGTATAAGTGGAGGAGGGGATTTGGTTCGGGGAGTAACGGTCATTTTAAGGTAGAGGTTCCGGAGAATGCTTTTGGTAACGTGTTTAACGAACCTGCTTTTTTGTAGTGAAAAATGAAAGTTTGTAAGCTTGTAATGATGATGGGTTGGGTACTTGGGTTAGTGTTTTTGAAGGTATGGAGGATAGAGTTAAGCGCAAATTATCTAAAAAGAATAACAACAACAACAACTAAGCCTTATTCTCAAAGTGATTTGGGGTCGGCTAACATGAATCGCCATCTGAAACCATTGCCAAAAGAGATGGCATCGACAAGAGTGATAAAAAGTTTTTAAAAGGGTTTAAGTTTTAAGATTTTTAAATAAGTTTTTGTAAACAAGTTTTACACCAAAAAGTTTGGTACAAAATAAAGATACATTGTTTTTGGTGAAACCACGGTATCTACTGCTGTGTAGTGTTGACTATTTTCTTCGTCCCGAGAGCTTCACTTAGGGATAAATATATAGATTAAGAATCTCTTTCCATTTCCAAAGGCTGGGATTTGAATCCTTTACTAGGTTAAGGGACAAAGTGAGCTACTACTATACGAAAACCAACTTGATCTGACCCACTCTCACGAGCTCACGACAACAATGATGGTTTTAGTGGGGTTGTGTTCAAGGTGGCGGCAACGATTTTGGTGGGGTTGGGTTGAAGCGGTAGCAATGGTGGTTGTGGCGAAGTCTTGCTATTTAGGCAATTTAGCAATCGGCAATGTGCAACAATTATTTGAGTTATTATACTAACTACTCTCTCCGTCCCCCAAAGAATTTCCCATTTGCTTTTTGCACGGTCTCCATTGCACATCTTTGACAGCTTATATCTCCTATTATTTATTAATAAAAATGATAAAATGTTGAAATTTTGAATGTACCTATTAATACAAATCTAACAAGATCACCTATGACAATTATTTATATTATATATTAGTTATAATTTATGGTCAAAGTTTACAAAGTTTGACTTCAAGAAAAGCAAATGGGAAATCCTTTGGGGAACGGAGGGAGTATATTTTTCATGAATACCTTTGTTAATCACATGAGTACTTTGGCTAATTTCACCCCATTTATTCTATTGACTAGTGGACAATTATTGCAGTCATATTACAAAAAAAATGAAGTCGAAGGTCTCAAATGTATAACAGAAAGTTTATAGTAGGACAATAATACTTTAGATATATTTAGAATTTATTTTCAAATACTTCTACATATAATAATATTTTTGGCTCATACTCCCTCTGTCTCAATTTGTTGTTCCCATTTGGAATATGGGGAAAACCAATGCAAATGAGGTGGATGAAAATCTTTCTAATATTATATTATATAAAATGTACTTTAGTACCTTTTGACTTTTAAAAAAGTAAGAGAGAGAAAAAAAGTAGATGATTGGGAAATAAAAGATTCCAAAATGGATCATGTGTCAGACAAAAAGTAAAAAAATGTAGTAAATAATTGATTGTTAAAGGGTAAGATGGGGAAATAAATATTCTTAAAATGGAAAAGATTCAAAGTGGGAAGAACTTTTTGAAACATCCCAAAAAGGAAAATGGGAACATCAAATTGAGACGTAGGGAGTATGTATCAATCGAAATTTAACGCATATGATAACATATCTTTTAAGATATTTATATTTAAAACACGAAATTTTAGTAAGACAATGACATGTTTTCGTTTTAATATAATAATAAACTAGGATTTTTAGGCCCGTGCAATGCACGGGAAAGTTTTTTCAATATAGATTTTGAGTTATTAATGAGCATTCCGTAAGCCTACAAACTAATCTTAAGATGAATAATGTAAATTGATTTAGTAAGAATATAAATAAACATAAATAATAATTTATTTTTCATTGTGTATAACATTTTTATTATACATAAGGTAAGGTCGAATAAGGATTAATTAGATTCAATCGGCTTTACAAATTATGTCCAATCCAGCATCGGTAAATTAAACATGTTCCAATAAAGGGACGCTCGTCCAACTTATTTTCAGATCGTATCAAAATAACTTAGTTCAAATGAGTTAAAATAAGTTCAGATAATGTATTATAAGGTCAAATAATGGAAAATAATCTGAACTAAGGTCGAATAAAAGATAAGGGCGAATAAAGTTTCATCTAATATGACAACATAAATTATAATAAGATGAAATAAGATCGAATAAGGTCTAATAAGGTTAAGTAAAATCTAATAATTAAAAATAAGTTTAGATGAGTTCAAATAAATTTAAATCAAAGCAAAAATAAGTTGGAAAGAACATAGTCTAAGTGTAAATTTATACATAATTGTGTTCATTGGGAGTATATGTTCTAGCCACCTTTAACATTATAATTTTACCTATCTTTACATCTATAACTAAAAAAAATGTCTTATTTTATTTTCCAAAAGAAGCTGAAGAGTTGAGATTAAAGATTATATTTGTCTTCATCTTGTCATTTTACACCTGTGCAAAAGCACAAGATAGTTTTTTTTTTGTTTTATTTGGTATAAAGCTATTCGATATTACTCGTGATAATGGTTCTCATATACATCAATAAAGTTTAAGATAATGACATTGTTTTGGACTTGTGTATGTCGCGAGAAGTTTTTTGTTGAATAAATATACTTACATTAAGGTATTTGTGGATACATATTTTCTAAAAGTTGCTTCATTAAGATATGGTAAAATCAATATAATGTAGAAAATTCATAAATAGTTAATAAAATAGTCGATTATTAACTCAATAATTTAATATATACTACCTCCGTTCCATGTGTATTGCAACATAGAGAGTTTTACGCCTCCCAACGCACTACTTTGGACGCTAATATCTCTAATTTTATTTAAGTAAAAATTATAAAAAGTAAATTTTAATTAAGCATATATCGAGACGAATCTAAAAAGATCCCACATGGCTATATTTATCCTTGTGTATAAATCACAAAAGAGGGTCAAAGGGTAGTGTATGAATAGTGCAAAATGTCAAAGGTTGCAATACCTATGGAACGGAGGTAGTATAATAACAATATAAAATAAGATGGAAGCATCAACAAATTATCCAACTGTGTAAATGATTTAAAAGTTTCTACCTTCTAAGTTCTAAGTGAATATACTATATGGATTAATATAAAGTTAATTTATTTGACAATTACTTCTCTTTATCTCAATCTTCATCATGTGACTCCCTCTTTTTATACATCTCTTTATATCTTTCCTCCATAATCCACGTGTTTCCCCTATAAATTTTATTTATTTTAGAACGGAGTACCTATATAACAAATAATTTGTACTCCCTCCGTTTGTTTTTAATTGTTACACTTTGCTTTGGGGGATAACCAATAAAATTGATGAAATCTATGCAATGATTGTTTAGGGAATTGATAAAGTTGTTTGGGGAATAGATAAAGTAGGAGAGATAATATTGTAAAAGTAAAAAGTGTGGGGTGATTGGGTATTTAATGGAAAAAGATGATGACATGTGGGTCCCAAAAGTGTTGGAAATTGAAATATAAATATGTGAAATTTACCAAAATTAGTAAAAGTGAAAGTGTAATAATTAAAAAGAAACATTCAAAAAAGAAAAGTGTAACAATTAAAAACAAACAGAGGGAGTATCTTTGTGTTATTTTATGGATATTAAATAATTTATGTAATTTTTTTTAGATTTGGTGTGTTTTTTAGTTAATTCGTCCATATGTTACTATATAAATTCTTTAGGCGTAATGATATAATTTTTATAACCACATGAAATGGTAATAAAGATCAGTTTTATATATTTATTATTTTAGGACCACGATCTTAAACAAAGAAAAGAATAATATCTAATCACGATGATAATATCCAAATAAAATATTTTTTAAAATAAAAAATTTAGTTATTAAAATATTTAATCATGTTTATATTTAATATTTATATAAAAAAAATCATCATCTCTTAAAGAAATCTTAATAACAAAAAAAATGATTACATGAACATTTAGAATAACTATGAGATTGCATAAAGAACTAACAAAAGAGTAAATTAAATAATCGAACTTGAATATAAATATGACAAAGGAATAAAATGAAATGATTTTATTATTATTCAATAAGGATAAAGAATACATTTCATGAATTAACAAACAATAAAATACATCAAGAAATGACAATAAAATTCTAATTTACATGATGAAATGAAAAACAATTAAATAAAAAGTATTTCTTCTTAATATTCAATTATTCCATTACATTACATGAAGATACTAAAGAAAGTATAAAATATTTTACAAATAGATCGATGATAGTCATTCAAAACACTCAAAAAGCTTCATAGTGATGTTTTGTGATGATGATTACAAAACTTTCTTCAATTGAGTTTAGAGAATTCATTCAATATTCGAGGAATTCAGAGAAACAAAGGAATTTACCAATCTTTTTTTAATCGAAATTAGAAAAACCATTCCAATCTCATTGAATTGATATGTTTTCTATTTGAGAGAGAAAGAGTTAGAATGAGAAATGCTAGATTTAATTACAGGGTTAGATGTTAACGAGATGAGCTAGGAAAATGATTAATTGATAGTTGTAGTGAAGCGCTAGCTATAAGACATGTGGCAGCTCTAGAATTTCCATGTTGACACGTGGCTCATGAATTAACGTCATGGTGTCATGTCAACTTTAGATTTTCTATTAGTGTATAATAAGTATGATAGATCAAAAGCACTTTACACCTAGGTAAAACAGATTTTGACGTAGCTACCTCAACTAGCCTAACATATCGCAATTGCAAATTAATTATGCTTTGTTTCGTGTTTTCGTTTGTTCGTTGCTCTCAAGAAAAAATTAAGAGGGAAAATGAAAATGAAGGAAAAGATTGGATGGAAGAAGAGGTTGGAAAGAACTATTTTGCCCCATTTGGGAAATTATGTTACACCATTAACAAAGGGGAAACTGATAAACTCATTGACAGCCCAAAGACAATATTTATACAAAATAAACCAAGTCTCATAATATTGGCCATCTAGATCTGTTTGTTTTGCATCCCACAAAGATACAACTCTATCGCATATACTAAAGTCCTTATGGAATTATACATCATTATAATATTCTAACAAAAAACATTCCTCCGAGAACATATATTCCACCCAACCAACTGCTATCTGCTACCTTGAAACTTTGTACAAAGGAGAGTTTCGGAAGAATTTACAAACACCTATTCCCTTGAAGAGAGTACAGCTGCAGCTGTAAACAAAGCTTCCTTACCAATAGGCAAAATCTGCAAGTGCCTGCATGTCAATTGTTAAATATTACCATGTCTTAGTGCAACGTTCAGTGAGATGACAAATAGGGGAAGCCAACAACTGAGCATCTACGCTAATGCGGCATACTTCCAAACAGAACTTCTCAAATCAATAAACCGTAAGAATAGAAAATTGCAACGGAAATTCGGAGCTCTTGACCATTCCTTAAGGTCCTGTATGCGACATAGCCCTCAATGCAAAGGCTAAAAAATACCCCTCATGTTTCTTTTGTTAAAGAATGCACATATATTGTGATCAGATTTTTACCATTGATCAGTTTAAATACATACTGACACTAATTAAAACATAATAACATTTGAATCTAAGCATATAGAAGTAAATTTGATCAACATACTCTTAAAGATGCTTCTTTTCTATAGCATTATGTAGGTTGGGTACGATTCTTAGGAAAAATAAAGAGAAAAGAAGAGTGAAAAAGGCTTCTACTGGATATAAAAGGCAAGAACAGTAGAGCTACTATTTCATGTCAAATGAAGGTAAATGCAACAATATCAAGCCCTTTAAGATTGCAAATAGTTCATAATTATGCGAATCACCCATAGGCCATAGCATAAGACAAGAAATAAGTTGGATTATATAAGGCAAACATAGAGTAAAGAAACTTACTGATCTGTTTCCCTTAGCCTGGTGAAGGCAGAAATTAAATTCTTGCAAATGTTCACTAGTGGATTACTTTCCATCCTTTTTGAATCGAAGAACTCAAGTAGTTGCTCCTTGGGAATTGACATGCAAGCCTACAGCATAACATATTGAAAGAAACTATAAAAAAGGTTATATTTTGTTTTTTCAAGCATACTAACTCAACTATATGATGTATTTTTGACATATTTCTAGTGCTTGCTGGGGCAACTACCCACTCATCCCGGAGAGTTCTATTCTTTAAATGCTCTAGAATCTTAAAGTAAGCACATTTTCTGAATATTATTGAACAAAAAAGGAGAAACATTAATTCAGCTTACATGAAAAGTATCACTACAGGATTAAAGAGGACAACCATCCTGGGGAGTCCTATTTATTAAATGCTTTTATAACCAAAATTAGAATCTGAAATAAGCACATTCTCTGGAAACTAGTAAACGAGAACAGAAATACAAGCAATTCAACTTAGGCGAAATGTGTCAATGGAGGATTGAAGCAAGATAATATGATCACCTGAAGAGCATGTGCTAGAAGTACTTGAATTGCTTCGGCACCAATTTTCTTAACAATGCTTTTTGTACTGGTGCTATTCACGAAGCACTTGAAGAAACCAGTACTTGTTGCATCATCTTGTGAGCCATCTGATTTCCTCTTGCGAGTAGAAGGCTGCAAACCATATTATAAACCATCAACAGTCATTGTAACAAAGAAGAAGGGGAGACTGAATCAGCACCTCATACTTTGCAATCTTCATACTAACTGCACTTGATGGTAGAATTTGGGTTCTAAGCTGAATGCAGCTAGGAACAACACAAGAATAAGGATATACTAGCTCTCTAGTTTTAAGACATTTAAGAACAAAAATTAAATCAAGAGTGGGTAAAAAACGACATGTTTTTGATGAAAAAGAAAGCAAGAAGCATTCTGGCAAACAACCAAACAGGTTATGCTCAAACTTCCAAAGAGGGTAAGACGTACAAGCAATAAACATTAATGAATTCTCCCGCTAACACTATCTTTACAATAACACACTATTTTGCACTTCAAAAGATGTCAATCAATTTGTTCACACGTGTAAGCAAGAGAAAACTTGCAGGAAATTATTTTTTCAACTTAGTGCAGAATATTAGCTGTAGAGCATACCTTGGCATTATACTTCTGAATGTATTGAGAAACAATTTCCAGCTTTAATCTAGGCTCATCGAAGGCCTGTTGACGTGTTACAGAATATCCATTGACATCAGGGGAAATAACAAATGTGAATAGCTGATATCCATAATTTTACGATGAATTGGCACGAGTAAACAGAATAGCATGCATTGCAACCAAATATCTCTTTAGAAAAGAGTAAAACCCAATTATTTCATGACTAATGTTACTAAAATTCCAAAATTTAAGAGAACCATAACCCGAAACCCATATATGAGTGACGAATGGGAGCAGCAGAACAGGCCACTATTAAGTCAAAAGGGAGAAAGTCCTGTACTTCAAAATTTTATACCTGAAGAAATGGAAAAATTATGTCTTTGTCATAAGAGAGCTCATCAATTATCAACTCAACCACAGGGATTCTGCAATAACGCCAGAGTATAAGTAAGAAGTAAGAAGAAGAGAGTAGTACCAAACTGATATTAGATAGGGACATGAGAGAGATAGAGAGTCATGAGAATTATGCCAAAGGCATGCTAAAAAGAAGCGATAGATCAAGAACAGAATTGTATACAAAAAAGAGGGATATGCCTCAGTAGTCAGTACAGTGGCAACAGAACCTGCATACTAGTAACAATTTACTGTGATTTTTTTTATAAAAGGACAGGGGATACCTTGCACCATCTGCTCTCGTAGTGAGGCCTTGCATCTCTGCCTTCTTCCTTGACAAGTCAAGTTCCGTAATCTGGAAGCATCAACCAACATGACTTTGGGTTTAGAGTAAGGATATCCTGTAACTTCTCCGAATAATGGAAGTTGCAAAGATACCATTTTTAGAAGCTTCTGCACAGATTTACATGTACACTTCTCTGCTTCTGGCAAACAAAGAGCTAAAGCTGAATCGCTATTGTTATGCATCACAGTTGAAGAGCTTGTTGCAGTTCCATCAGTATCACGACTTGTTGAAGTATGAGCAAGGAACATATCACACAGAACATATATGCTATCTTTTACCAAGTCTTTGTAATTTATTCGCCTCGACCCCTGTCACAAAATTCACCATGAGTAACCTTTCATGAATGCACCAAAAATAATAATTTCGTCTCCACTGACGCCACAAAAAAAAACTGTTTTCAAAATTCTGAATAAAGAGACGTACCAGAAGCTTATTAAGCAGGGACTCTCTAACAGAAGTCCAATTTGAATTCTCTGAGGTAGAAAGATAAAACTAGTCAGAGCACCAAAACCACAGGTTGTTTGAGAAGCAAGAAATGTGGACCAGCAATGAATTACCTAGAAAGTGGTGTTTACGAGGTAAAAAGTCTGCTTCAAGAATATAGATTAGATATTGAAACACAAACATTTTCGCCAGAAGCTCTAACTGTAGCATAATAGAAAGAAAGTTAGAACATTAAGAGGCCGTTTGGCCTAGTGACAGCTTCAGGGACTAGAAGCTGAAGCTGCAACAAACACTTGGAAACATGAAGCATTTTCTTTATCGAAGAAGCCCAAAAAAAATTTCTACAACCCTTGAAAACAAAAGCTCCAAATTAGTACTTGTCAAAACAATTCTGATTTGACTTTGAAAAGGGTGGGAAATGCGTTTAAAATTAACAATATCGGATTGTTGACTGCCTTGAAGATGAAGCCAAAAGCTTGAACAATGAACGTCATGACAAATGACAGGTGTTCCTCCACATATTAGGTCAAGGTAAGTGCTACAGGGTCGACAAAAATTAGTACTTTATGAATATACGTACCTTGACGTTACAATGGATCCTCTAGAGGAGTGGGGGTTGTAGCTTGATTGTTGTGCATTTAGAATTATTTATACAAAAGAAAAAGATGACTTGAAGTTTGGAATTGGAACATATATAAAAATGAAATAGAACATCTTATTTTTGTAAGTTTGAATGATGGAAAGACCTATAAAATAGGTGAAAATGACTAATGTCGATGATGAAAGGCTAGTTAAGGGAGACAAACTAGATGAATGATGCAGAGGACCTATATGTTATCTAAAGCGCAAGAGGAGGTAAATATGAGAATTAGAAAATGTATGTCTAAGTAGCAAATTACGAAAATTAAGCGCTTCTTTCATACAATTAATTGTGCTTCGACTCATAGCGCTAATGGGGAAGTTCAAAAGTTGAGAAGGATGACTAAGTATTTCATTATGCAAATATTTAAGGGAATGGGAGATGAATAGATATTATAGACTGTTTTTCTATTTGGCTAAGATACACCTATTAAGGCTCAACCCTGGTCATGGAAGTTCATTGTTTTAATTTATCCACCATATACACAGAGTTTGGTTTCCTTTGTGTGCAAAATAGCACTAGAGGGATGGTGATCACAATTTATGCCACAAAGGACATCAAAGAACAAGTCAATATCTGATTGAAATGGTTATCAAGGCATCTTTACTTTGATATGGAAACAATATTCTGAAAAATGGCACTCTTGATAGTACATGAACACTAACTCTCTCTCTCTCTCACCTCCCCTCTCTATTTATAACTTTACCCTCTCGAAACAAATCCCTGAATTCTTATTCACCTCCAATCGCCCGTGGCCAACATAAACTTCATAACCAACTGTTTCCGACGTGTCAAATCACTTACCAACCGTCAATACTATACACTACTGCCTAGTTGCTAAATCGTCATCAATAAAACTGATGGTCCTGTTTCGCATTGAACATCGACAAAATTCTCTGGCTTTAAATCTTCAGAAACAAAATTTTCTAGATGCATTAACCATCAATCTAAAATTGCAGGCCGCGTTGATTGCTGTCCTCAATCTTCACACAAAGAGTACTTGCTTGGTTGAAACTAGTATTTTGCAAATTTAGTATACCGATTTCAGAAACTTAGTGTTCGGGGTATGGTATCTCTTTGTTCTTCGCTTTTTTATGTGTTTGTTGGTTGTGGGTCTATTTCTTTAGTCTTTTGTGTTAACTCCTTGTTTGAAATAGCCTGAACTTAGTTCATTGGTAAATCTCCTTGTTTCTTAGTGTGTTGGTATTTCCCTTTGTTCTCGCTGGTTTTCTTTTGAAGTTTGGGAAGTTTTAGTTTCCTCACGGTGTCAAATTGTTGATGTCCTTCACTCGATCATTACTAGTCAATTCCATACCTTGCCGTTCTTGTTAATGGACTTCATTATGTCCTTTTGAATACTGGCGGAGGGGATTTGAAATCTTAGGTAAGATGGTTGCCATTCAAGTGCTTGTTTGATGTACTTGTTTGGTTTATAAGACTATAACTGATGCAGGGGAGCATTACTAGTCACTTGAACACCTGAAATGATTACTAGTCAAGGGGATCCAAAATGTGCTTGTTTGGTTTATAAGACTATAATTGATGCTATTGTTCCTCACATGCCAACTGAAAAGGAGCAATCATCCAAATCTGCGGAATCTATCAAATTGTTTCGTGCTTTTCTAAACTTAGCTGCGTGTCTCTTTTAAGGAATTCAGCCTAGCCATAATTGTGCACTCATATTGTAGTAATTGACAAGAAGTGTGCCAAAGGCTTTTTACCGGATAGCCCAAGTGTATGTAAAGGTAGGCAATATTGAAGAAAAGTGATTTTCAACAGGAGTTGAATCTGGAGCCATTGGACAGGACGATTGAATTGAAAATTTCAGTTAAAAGAAAAGATTGCGCTACAATCTTTCCCAACTGATACATCTATGGGCAAGAGTCATTCCTCCATTGGCTATATTCTTATGGAGGAGATGGATCCTCCACGGCAGCAAAGGTGACGATAAAAACGACCCTCAAATAGCCGATGCATGTGTCAAGGAAGAGATGAAAAGGGAGAAGAATCGGAAACCAATTATAAAACTTCTGTGCATTGTCAGATGGAGGATGCCTATGAAGTCAAGTGGAAGCCGCTCTTATATGCAGCATAATTGAAGGAAAACGGTCATGACAACACAGCACTTCCAAAACTATAATTTTTCAAACACAAAAAAAAAAAAAACAAATTCAGCTCTTTAATTGTCGACTTATGACTACAAAAAGCTTCTTCAACGGGGCACCCTCAAAAAAAAAAAAAAAAGCTTCTTCAACGGGGTAATATCCATTTTTATAACACCCACCATTCAGCAGTAATTAGTGTTTGGGTTCTTATTCCCACTTAAAACGCAAATCTAAGACAACAAATCTGATTTATGGTTGCCTTTCACGTGATCTAATCTCCAATTACTCACGATATGTCATATTCGCCGGAACATGCATAAGTCGAATATCTTCATGGTTATCGATTTTGCCACATCAACCATGCCATGTAACTCAAGTGAGAGGACCTAGAACATGCATATTCTGATTTAACACATGGCTATTACGGAATTTTCCGCTTTACTTTTAATAGTATGTATAGACAAATGTGTAGATTTATTAGATAGCTTAGAGCATTGAGCACCTGATGGTGATCATACACGGTGAGGCTTAATCAATATATTGCTAGGGAGGATAACTATTACAATGATTATTTTGAACAAAGACTCTCTATTCTTTGGTTTTGGAATATGATGGAACAAGCAAATGACTTCCTAAACTAGCTGTGCTTATTATACTATGAAGTGGGAGGTGGTCAATCATTTTCGACACAATTTTCATTTTTCGGTAATCCGGAAACAACCTCTTTGCGGATTCAACACAAGGATAAGGTTGCGTGCATCCGACCCCCTTACCTCACCTTACGGCAGGAGCCTGTGAGGCACCACGGTAATGTTGTTATTTGATTTTCCAATTGATATTCAAATATACACCTGTAAATAAAATATTCGAACCTAAATTTTGGGTCATTTGGGGTCTAACAGTTTCTATTACTTGGGAGCACTTCTACAAGTTTAGTCACCAAACACTCAAAGTAATCTCCAGAAACAGTTTTTGAGACTTCTAGGACGCGGAAAGTGTTTTTCAGAAGCTTGCCCAAGAGATAAATTCTCAAGCTGCCAGTCTACAGCATATGATATTTAAGCGACTATCACTTGGTGTCACTTAGATTCTAAAAAAAAACCTATAGTATCAAAATATCTAGATTTACATAACTTTAATTCCCCTACGTGAGACAGCAACACGTACCTTTGTTTCTAACAACTCTTGTTCATCAGCCACTTCACTGAGACTTTCTAATAGAAGCTGAAAACCCTGAAATACCAATAAAGTTTCATTAAGGCAGCTCCTGGCTTAAAGAAGTTAGTGGGACTTCTAGCTGTAAGATTTGTGGTGATCAATACTATTTTTAATGGGGATAAAAAGGCTAAACTCCATTGTGAAACAAACAGATATAAAAGAGCATTTCAGAAGTTAACAAAGCCTCAAATGACATGATTGAGAAGTATAAAAGAAAGCCAAATCATCATCATCCCTTCCCTCCATCCTCAAACCATCCTATACCCAACAGTTACGATGACCAATTTACTATGAACGAATAGTAGTGCAGTTCGGAAACTAAGACAGGTTTTTCTCCTTGTATGTTGGAAGTTTCAGTGAACTTAGGACCAACACCTTACAATAAAGTGACATGACAATTTCACTATATGACCCAATAAGAATATAGTTGGATCATAAGTATTGACATCTTGTTACGTTCAATAAAAATATCCTTACAATTTATGAAAGGTGACAACTTTTTCATATACTCCAAATTAGTGAACTTCCCTCCATTTTTATGGTTGCAACACCTTGACTTTTGCAAATTTGCTGACTTTGACAGTAATTTTTGCTACTGTACAAGGTTACTAAGTAAGATGTTGAATTTGTCTCACTATAAGTTCTCTAAATATATACTATTTAATGAGTACCATAAAATTAAAGATTTTAATGGTTAAAATTTTGTGTTAGCTAGTGTGAAAGTAAAAGTGTTGCAACTATAAATAAACTGAAGAGCTATATAACTAATAACTCTACATAGAGGGATAACGTTTTAATTAAATAGAAGTAAAACCTTCTCATTTGAAATATCGTTTATAAGTAATGTGAGAATTTGATAGTGTAACTCACAGCAGCATCAATAGATTCCTTGAATCCTTTATTTTCTCCATGCTTGTCACTCGATGCAACATCTAAGCCAACGGCAATTGGTGACCAAGCCTGAAAACACCACATAAGAGACCTTACAACATTTAACCAACGAAGCCATTGTACTGATTTAGGCGGCAATGCAAAAACACAACCGAAAATACCTCTTCAATAACAACTAAGTCAGCAGGCTTGTTAGGGGGTGTTTGCTTATGATCACCATAGGATAAATAAACCCGAGGAAAATGCTGCATAATCAAGAATTATAACGATTGCCATAGTTGGTTAATAAAGAATGTGTATAAGTGAATGAGCATCATCAAATGTACACAATTCTATAATTTTGACAAAGGATTACCTTTTCTAATTCACAAAGGAGCTGGTAACTAGCTACTATAAGTTCCAAAGACTTGGTTGTCCTCATGATTTCGAAAATCGCCTCCATCATTTTGCTACATTTGTATTGGTTCGCCATAATTATAATTCATACAGGTAAATTAGCAAACAATTTTCTAAAAGAATCTACTATCATATTCAATTAAAAAAATCAAAAAGAAAAAAGAGAAAATACTTGGTAGGAGGAGTTCCATCATCTGGAACAATGGAAGCAAAGCGAACAGCCTCAAGAAATGCCAAACCTAGGGTTCCAATTTATCAAAATTAAAATCAACAACAAAATAAAGATTGATAAAATGAGAAATGGAAGAATTGAAGGAGAAATGAACTTACGATCATCGTGAACATGAGAAGATTCGAGGGCACAGAAAGATTCGAGAATGGCCAAGGTATTCTCTTCCATACCTCTGTTGCTGGTTGCTCTTTTTCTAGATATCTCCATTTTTGTTGCTTGCTGATCTTCTTCAACACTGTGTTGCTAATTGCTGTAATGGTAATAGAAGCGTTGATGAAAACCCTAGAGCCTATAACTGTCGTACTGCTATCTGTGATTTGTTACCCACAGCGGAGTACTTCTATTAGTTCATGTTCCCGCCAATTCTGTACAACACTGAAAAATGAAGTTAAATTAAAAAAAACTCAACAAATTGGATTTGGATATAAAGTGTGAATAGAAAATATGAGCGTTGCAATTTTTGATGTTAGAGTCATAGTTTTTTTTGAGTTGTAAGGGCCAGTTCTGAGGGTAGGTGATACTCCGAGAATACGGAAGAAGAAAAGAAGAAAGAATATTTGTGGACCTTTATTACTTCCTTTTTCATTGCCTTTCACAACCTAATTCTACTATTTTGCCAATCTCAATACATTCTTCGTATATTTCCAAGAATCCCACATTTAGTTCAAATGGAAAACATTATTTTTCCCAAAAGGTTCAACAATCAGTAGCAAAATATTCCAATTGAACAACTATAACTAATTCCCATCTATAATTTGTACAGTACCACACTCCAATTCATATGAGTTTCGATCATTTAAAATAATTTTACTAAAAAAATATTCTCATCAAGGAGCTTTGAAAATCAATTGAGAAACTATTATCTATACCGAGTAAGTCTTGGGATCATTAAGACCAAAAGGTTTTCATTTAAATTAAAAAGGTTTTAGCTCATAAGCTGACCATTAAGGTTTTTACTTAAAAGTATATGTGTTAAAATTTTAAAACCTTGAAATTCTAAGTTCAAACCTTACCATTTTAACTTAAACATCCATACGTTCTAACCATGTGCTCATGGATAGACTGTCAAACATAAGTATATGTATTAATGTTGATATTTGATTTCTTCTTAATTTAATTTTTAAATGTCGGTTTTTCATAATATTTTTAAACATTCTATTAATTCTTTTCCAGAAATTTTATTTTTTTGTCCATTTTTTTCCTTTCCAAATTCTTATTTTTCATATGGGTGTTTGGATATTTTTTCATGGATATATGTAGTTTTCTCTTTTTGGTGATAAATGATGATGCTAGGATAAAGACTTTTAGATTATCGGCAATGATGATGGAGTTCAATACTTAGGCAATTCTTTTAAGAAAAAGATGTTATTGACAAAATGAACTAGAACTTACTAAAACTACTATATTTCTAAAAGACAAATGCTATAAGAAATTACCCCCTTCATCTCTTTTTATTTGTTATATTTGTTTTTGCATAGTTTTGAGGCACAACTTTAAAAATTAATATCTAAAATTAGACATATGAAAAAATATTTAATATTATTAGGGCCCATTTTTTATTTTTTGCCTAGGGCCCCATATATGTCAGGAACGACACTAGGCCAAGCCCAGACGAAAGAAACAAAGTCACCCAAACTATAAGGACAAATTGTAGCTAAAGACTAAGAAAAGAAAGGAAACACAATCTATTAAGGAAACACATGTTAAGAGCTTGTTCGTTATTTTTTGTTTTGAATTTTCAAATTTTTAAAAATAATCAAAAACCAAATTATGAAGACTATGGTGGTTTCCAGTTTTTTGTTGTTAGTTTTCATAATAAATATGATTTCTACTAGTCTATTTGTATGAAAGATTATAAGTTAATTTTAGAACTAATAACATATTTCAAAAACTTTAAAAACCAAAAACAAGAACCTAATAGTTAAACCGCACAATTACTCAACGACACTAAGGCCCTGTTTTTTTTGGATGGGATTAACTGCAATAAATTTTGTTTCAATTCATCTCCATTGATTTCAGCTCAGCTCAGCTCTAGTTATCTCAAAATTTAAAGTTCAGTTCAATTCTGCTCCATTCATTCAAAATAATAGAGTGTAAATTAAAGCTTCAGCTCAGCTGCTATAGGAGGCACCCTCCTCGCCAAAGCCACAGCACAAAGATCCTCTAATAAAATAGCACAAAGACCCACCGGGGCTGCCTCCAGCTTAGGTACAAGCCAAACCCCATAAATAGCCAACCAATCCACCGCACATTTGGCTTCTTAATAACGATGGTTGAGTGTAATATAACAATCTAATTTGTGCAATAAGTCCATAGATTTCTTGATAATGTAATAATAGGGAAAGAGGGGTGTCTTTCTCAATCATAAGTCGAACCACCACATCCAAATTGACTGACACTTGAATTGGTCTGCGACGCGCTATCTAGGCCAGCCATAGTCAGATCTTTCATCATCGCCAAGAGTACAACTTTAGTACATCAGCAATTTTCGCAATTGGCCGCAAACATTTCCAACACGTCACCGTTGTGACCTCGTATTACCCTCTAGCGCTAGCCTCACCCGAATTCCCACAAGACGCTCCATCAATATTCAACTGAATCTCAGTTTGATCAACAGAAATGTCGATAACATACCAAAACATCTATTTTCCATAGCCACCGAATAGGCCATTCCAGTGTCTTCCGTCGCACTCCATTCCAGTAAAATATGGGAGAGCCAATCCTCGAAAATTTTCCCAAATAGTTCATTATTGTTCGTGGCTAGGAACTTGAGCCAAACTAGTCTGCATGTAGCTACTGGACAAATAAAGCCTCATGACATGCTCAATAATCTCCTCGACTTCACCACACACCAAACGTCTCTAATCATCTATGAAGTCGCGAATGAATCTAAAAGCATTAGTAATTAGGCGTTTACGGAAAACAAGCCAGAGGAAAATTATGATTCCTTGTGGATTTTTCAACTTCCATTAAGCTGTCAAATATTATTTCTTTTTAGTAACGACATCACCTCTATAAATCACCATAGCAGGCCAAATGGAGAAGCCCCTGGAAATCGACCCATTCCAAAACACCTTATCAATTTCCTCATCGTCATTATGGACTTCAAACGAATCAATTAATTTGAATGTTGTTGCAGGCAGGAAATCAGCAAAGGCATCCTATTTCTATCCATGGAATTTGTCCCACATCTCACTCATCGTTGTGCCTTTCATAAACTTGTTCCTCCAAAAGGTTCTTTTGAGTGACCCACCTGTGATGCCAAAAGAAAGTACAATGGTCGTTTACTAACGCCATCCCAAGATATTAAGTGCATCATCCTCACCCCATAAAAAACGATGCGAGACTATATATGTTGTCACAAGTAGACCGTCGGAGCTTAGTCGTTTGCATAGCACAATATGGCATCAAAGTCAAGGATGACTGAATTAGCTAGAGTCCTCTTCCCACTATTGAGAGAACCTGAGACTTCCAGCCGACAAGTTTATCATTGATTTTGTCCATAATAATTTGGTATTTTCACTTAGAAGTTCTACCATATTGTAGGCACACTAAAATAAACCCCCAAGTCTTCTATATCTTTAATTTCACAAATCCCTAACGAACACACCTCAATTAGTGTATCTTTTGAGAAAAATGCCTCAAATAATAACCATTTGAGGCGTTTTTATTATTTGAGGCATTTTCTTAACGCTTAAAATTGCTTATTTATCCCCCCCCCCCCCTCAATTTGAGGCTATGTCAAAAACGCCTAAATGAGCAATATAGCGATACCTCAAATAGGTATTTTTTTCACTAGTGTTCTCTTCTCTCCTTCAATTTTGTGTTTCTAAATATGGAAGCTTAATTCCAGTAATTATAACACCTTTATCTCCTTTTGTAAACCTATTTTGTTCTCATTTTAGTCAAAGGATAAAATCCTTAATAGCTTGAAAGCAATCAACCATTTAGTAATTATATATAACTAAAATATTATAGATAAAACCTCTTTTTAAAGTATAACCATAAACACAGGTTACCATTGAAAGTCAAAATTTTAAATTTAGCTACCAAATAAAAAAGATAGGATTCAAGTTTACCATTGAGAATTACTCAAAAGTATTTATCATGCTCCTTGAGACACCAATTAACTTTTAATGTAATCTTCTTTCTTTGGCGAGCCAATTCTTGAGCTCAATAAAAATGAAGCAGGATTTGGAGATGGCATTGTAATATTATCAGTGTTGACACTTTCTTTAAATTACATACTAGATACTTAATCATAATCAAAGATGATCATGTTCCCAAGTGAAAACAATAGAAAACAACCCTAATCTAACTACCAAACGTGATAAAAATGAGCACGTTCATGACACAACTACATTATATATCATCCATTTTACCTATATAAAGATGGAAATTTTAGTCGCCAGTCAACATACATTTGAGGCTTAAAGGATCCTAGAAATGATCAAAGATAGCTCAAACAACTTATTTCTTCATTAGAAGCTATAGAGAACGTCGATTCAGCGATATGAAGAACCATTGCGACTTACGGATGAACCTTTAGATTTGAGGAAGGAGCCTGTCTTGGTAATTTCACGCAATGGCTTGTCAGTAAACCGTATAAGATTGTAGACCATTGCACCGGCTATAGCTCCAGCTGTGGGTCCTACAATGTAAATCCATATACCCTTATAATGATGCGATACAATTGCTGGCCCTAGGCTTCTTGCGGGATTCATCGAAGCTCCTGATATAGGCCTACATTCGTTCAGAAATGCTAATTAGTAACTCTATATATAATATATAACATTTGTACACACGCAAAGTATGAACAAGAGAGTTCCTATAAATTATACTTGATGAAATTCTGGTCTCAGCCCTAGAGTTATTATTTTTCCTTGTTTTGTTTTTAAAAACTCCGATTTAATCCGATTTAAATACATATATAAGTATATACCAATTAAAGTCATGTGGCACACTCCATACATTATGTCACAAAGTAGCTAGCTCTATCAGGAGAAAAACTAACGTACAAAAGGTTGTCACCATGCTCTTTCGAGAGATTACTTTAATTCGCATTAATCAAGATCCTCTAAACTTGCCTCCCCAAAAATTCTCTTTGCATAGTCTACCATTATCTATACTCTTAATCTTCATGTGCAATAATGATGGAAAAGATAACATAAAATATGAAACTATGTTGATTGACATCGTGAACGAACTATATATAACGATTTAAAAATCTAAAGGAAATAAATTGAGTTATAGTAGATGTATGACATAGATAAACTAGTACTTATAATGCAGGTTTTCCACCTTGATTTGCACAAGGATTATAATCTCTCCTTCTTTTTCTTTGATTTTTGAACTGTTATATAATCTCTCCTGTTTCTTTGACTTTTGAACTGTGATATGATATACTAGCCCCGAAGTATAGAAACAAAGTATCCTTAGAAATTTTAACTTAAAATTTGATAAGTAATCTGTTGCTAGATTCATCTTTATTATATATAACATTGAGATATCAACCTTCTATAATTTAAACTATTAGATATTACACATATTAATTACTAAAGTTATGCTTTGACAAGAGTGAATAACAATTCTTGCCGGTAAAACAAGTAGTTTAGATTCCGTACTATCACTCTCCACCATCATGTATTGTTAATATTTTACCTAGGGTTTCTTTGGTTGGACAAACGGTATTTCTAACGTAAAACAATTTTACCAAATGAAGTAGTATATTCCAAATGAAAATGTTTTTGTAAATTGAAATTCGTCTGTCTATCTAGATTATTCAGAAAAAAAAATTGCTTCCATTGCATTATTAAAAAATTAGCGGTAACCATCAAGAATGACCCCGATTCTATTTTTTTTATTCTAGTTCTACTATTGTAGTCAATAAAGTTCATTCTTTATGGCTGGAGTGAGTTTCAAACCCTTCTTATAAGGTTCTTTAGTCTAATTTTTGGGAGTTTTAATGAGACATTTTTCGCTAAAGGTTTGTCATGCGTTATTGTAGTAGGCTGAATCTATCTGTTTGCATTCTATACACCCAAATCCAAATGGTCCTTATTCTTTAAGTTGTTATCAAACGACATATCTACTCAAAAGTTGCATTGAGACATCGGGAGTAGTATGTGCCAAATTGTTATACCTTTAGTTTAGGATCGTCAACTCTGAAGAAAAGGATTACTTAGCTTGTTTCGTCTTGTTAGATTGTATTCGTTTATCATTTGATATAGACTCTGAGTGTCATTTGGTATTCAATATATGAAATTATCTTTCCTTAAAAAAAAATCTTAAAAAAAAAAGTAAAATGAAAAGAAAACATCAAGTTCTGAGCTTTGGAATATAAATTGCTTATTATGGAAGACAAATTGGTCAGCATCTATAGATTTGAGCTTGACACAAGGAAACTTCACAGGCACATTGATTAAAAAATATAATGTTCCCATGAGGAGACTAACAAATTTGACCAAACAATCCCAATAATGTGGAGTTCGATCAGCAGTTTATAGGGAACACGCTATGAAGCTTCAGATGAATTTTTCTACTATATATAAATCCACAATAAATAAACAAGTAGTTTATTACTAATAGCTTTTGTGAAGATGACCTGATTATGAATAAAAAAGAAAGAGAAATACCCAGAAAACAAGACGTTAAGCAAGACTGTGGATCCAACGGCAAGACCTGCAAGCTCTCCTATCTGTACAAGCAACATATATGAATGTCACACATATATATATACAATAAACATATTCAACGCAACATCACGGGAAATGATACATAATATCTCATATACACATGGTTGTACATTATTTTTAAAAACAAGAAAATCTGGTTGGTTAAGTTAGGTGATTTTATTTGAATTTGTATAATTCGAATCTATTAGCGCAATTAAATTAATAATATAGCAAAGTAGGAAGAACAAAAAAGAACTGATGAAATGTAATAAAATGAAAAAGTAAAGGGAACGAACCGCTCGATTATCAGTGGCAACGCCGGAGATGACAAACATGAGGTAGAAAGTGATAATGAATTCAATGACTAAGGATTGTAGATTTGATCCTGCTGGAGATGTTCCCACAAATTGAGTTTGGTGGCCGTTAAATATGAGCCGTAGTGTTCCGCTTGCGAGTGTAGATCCCACTACTTGACAAACTACATATGCTGGTACCTGAACCCATTTACATGCTAAATTAGTTATCAATTATTGTATCCTATAACTCATACTAAATCCTAGGAAGTAGACACTAGAAGTTGAACTTCCTATAATGTGGGGGAAAACTTAGTTGATTCCACCTTATAATGACCCACTACTAATAGAGTAGATCGAAAGCGGATTCTGTTTTATTTGTGAAAATTAATTATTTAATTTTATTAGTAGTATATTGTCTACCCACTGGATCAATCTATCTGTGAATTATAAAAGTCAAACAAAAGAAATGCAAGAACAATTACCAATGAAAGTGTCGATAGTGATAAAGTAGTAACTATATAAAGGAGATGGAGTAATAGAGGAAGTTATTAACTTTACTAAAGGGAGAGTAATTATCTACCAACTACCTAAGGTAATTACATATTTAGAAATGTGTTTCACACTTGCATGATATTGATTGATAAAGTGAGTTTACGAAATATGTATTATGACATTTTATTTGAAATCAGAGGAATAATAACATCTACTAAACAAAATTAAGTTAAACATTGTTCTTGTGAGTTAATATAATTCATGTAATTATGACAATGTTGTGTCAAGAAAGGAGAACGGTCAATTGATGATCGTTGTAGTACACTTCATTGATTTTTCATTCAATTTTCGTTGGAAAAGTAGAAAGTTGCACCAAATTCTACATTTACTTTTTAATGTGACTCATCGATGAAAGTTTTTAAAAACGTTATACATTATTGATGCATAAATAATATGAAAACGGGATCTAAAACAATCCACAAAAAAGAGAAATACTCTAAATCATAGACCACATACCACAAATCATATGAAGTATATAAGATAGTAGATCATAAATTTTATGTCTTGTTTCGTGATCCTATTATAAAGGGTATGAAAATCATAACATGAAATTTGGGTTCACTTTAAAAAATGGTTACTCCGTAATACCATTAAGAAAAGTCAAAATAGTTTTAGAAAGTTGAAGGAACACCCAATAATATTGCCAAATGGCAATGCCGAATCTCATATAATACCCGTGCATGATTTTAGATAATGAAGAATGGTCAGAATAATACAGAATTTCGTGTTATAGATAAATATAAAAACAATCACTAATTGAAGTGGTTGAATTGAATCCTATTTAGTAATTACGCACACGTGATACTTTAAAGATGAGTACTAAAATGGATTGCTAGCTAGCTTTTTCCATATTTTCGCTTGTTTGCCCATACACATTGTAACTTGTTATTAGTTGTTCTTATCCTATTTTGATCTTCTCATATTTATGTTCATTCATTTCCTTATTATTTAACTTTATTTGTCCATGATAAGGTCATAGCATGTGAAGAGCTAACTTTATCAAAGGAGTTGTGCCTACGACTGAAACCACATTAGTATGGGGTCAATCTGCATGCTCCCATTGAAACGTAAGGATTTCAAAATTTGAGATCATGCATCCTACACCCGGGTGTACCATGCTCATGGTACACCCGGTGGCATTTTCGTAATAAAGCAGAACTTCAGGGGTACGCTGGTAATTTACAGGCATGAAAACAAAAATCTCTTATCAGCTCCAACGTTCTATTTCTCTTGATTTTTTAAGCAGCAACTAAATTTGACACAAAATATTCAAAATCCACGTACAATTGGAACAATTGTAGCTAAATTTGTTGCGGAATTTATAGAGCTACGATAACCAATTGGTGAATTCGACATTCTTTCCAAGAAATATCTGATTTTTTTGGTACTCATCAACTTGAAAATTGAAGTTTCGAAATTTAACAATGGTGGACCTAATACCTCGAGAAATTATCATAGAATCAATCGAAAATCAGACTTCGGGTGAATTAATTTGTATTGTGACTCGAATTCATAGAATCAAATTTATTTGACCTTATAAAAATATATTGCTCATTTGCGCAAATGAGCTAAAGGAAAATGAGCGAATTTCATGAGGGAAAATAAAATGTCCATCTGTGAAAATAAGCAAAAACATATAATTTTGAAAAAGTAAAATACGCTCATTTGAAGAAATGAGCAGAATTTTTCCTCCTGAGCAAATTAATTATGTTCATTTGAGGAAATGAGCAGAATTTTTCCTCTTCCAGCAAATTAATTATGTTCATCTGAGGAAATGAGCAGAAGTTTTCCTCCTGAGCAAATTAATTATGTTCATTCAAAATGTTCATCTGAGGAAATGAGCAAAATTTTACTCAAAAGAAATTTCATTATGCTCAGTTGCTCAAATGAGCAAATCTCTTAGTATTAGCAAATAAACACCAGCTCATTTGCGCAAATGAGCAGAATTAATATGTACTCTCGAAAAAATAAAAACGTTAGATGGAAAAAATTCACTGACCAAAATAATTATTTTCACTTGCTTAAATGAGCAAATCTTTCAATTTTAAACTAATAATTTCCAAAATAAGGATGAAAAGATGAACAAAAGGAGAGAAAATGAGAGAGAATCGAGAAATTGTGAAATGTAAAAATGGTGAATACCTCTTTCAACAATGAGAAACTGCAGGAGAAACTTGATTTTTCAGTTGATTTACTCATTTCACTTAACTCATGCGAAATATCTAGAGTATAAAGTTGTTAATGAATGTTAAAGATGAAAAGATGTGAAAAATCAAAGAAATTTACCATCAACGAGAGCTTAAATCATGTAACAATGGAGGTTTGGTTAGAGAGTCAAAAAGAGAGAAGGGAGGAGATAGAAATGTAAAGGTTGAAATGGCAACGTGTAATTTGGCTACAAATTGAATTTATTTACTAAAGTACCCCTGGGTGTACCATGAGCATCATACACCCAGGTGTATGATAATAGTTGTTCAAAATTTCACTTGCATATAGTAGAAGAGCATAAAGGCAGATTTGCTACTTTTGTTCGCTTGTAAATTAAATTAAAATAAATTAATGCAAAACCATAAGTTACTTTACATTAGTAGCCGGAATATAAAATATAATTTTGTAAACTTTTTTCAATATCAGAAAAAGTAATTTGAAAATTCATGCAATACTACATATAATCCTTGTCCCATTGTCTGTATAGAGTTTCTATAGGCATACTTGCTCCGTTTTAAATCGTTATACTTGTACTATTTACGCATGTAAGTTAATTAAGTTTAAATATTAATATCTTTAAGTATATATCTGCTAAATTACAAAAAAATTAATACATGAAAAATACATATTAAGACAAATTTAACAGGATCTCACATACATTTTTTTCCATATAAATTATAAACGATATATAGTCAAAGATGGGATTTTTGAATAATATCAAAATATAAAGTGCGACAATCTTTGCGAAATTGAGGTAGTACGTACATGATATTAGATCATTATTAGTTTTAATTGTACTAAAATATTATGCAAATTTAATACCTTGAAATATAAGTTCAAACGAATCTAATAAGAGCTCACTTAGTAATATCCTTTCATGCTATATATCATTCGGAATCCAGGATCAGAATTCATGGGTTTGACCTTTAAAAGGCAACGTGGTAGGTTCTAGAACTTATGAAATAAGCTCCATTCTTTTCTACTAATTTTCAGTTGTTATTAGAAATAAAAAGTTCATATAAGTGCAAATAAGTAAAAATAAGGTTTCACTTTCTCATAAATATGGATTTAATAAGTTTTCATAAGTTCATACCGATTTATAATTAAATAAAGGATTTTTTGTGAAAAAACACCTTATAAGTTACTAATTTTGTGAAAAAACACCTTTTAAAATATTTTTTGTGAGAAAACACCTTATATGTTATTATCTATCAAATTAAACACCTTATGATCATTCTTAGGCCAAAAAGTCAAATACTTGCGTACATTTTTTTGTCCCTTTTGTGTGTGAAAGTGACCATATCAACCCAAATTTTCATACAAAAATCTAATGCACAAAAAGGGAGGGAAAATAAGAGAGTCAATGACCCAAAAGTTTACCTTTTTTTTACCAAAATATGACAACAAGGTGTGTAATTTGATAGATAACATCTTATAAGGTGTTTTCTCACAAAAAAAATTTTAAAAGGTGTTTTTTCACAAAATTTGCAACTTATAAGGTATTTTTTGACAAAATCTCTTAAATAAACTTTTCTAGTTAATTAAAAAGGTGAAATTGGAATATGATGATTAGCTAAAATTGTGGAGTGATATAACATTAGGAGTTGAAAAGATAGTCGCCCAAAAATTAAAAAGGTCAAATCTATTTAGAATAATGACAAAATAAGAGCTTTAATAGGCTTTTGAATTGGTGGATTCAACGAAAATAAGTTAAAAGGTAGCTAGATAAAGAATTTGTTCAACACACCCTAGATTCAGTTAAAAGTGAGCAGACCATCTATTACAATATGCACTTTTTCCATCATTTTATTGTCCTCTTCGACAAAATGCACATACTACAATTCTACAAAGTGTCACAAAAATCCTTTAGTATGATCTTCCTACTATTTTTAAAGTATCTATCTTTTTAGCCAAAAGCCACTCTCTCTTTTTTTTGTAAGAAGAAGTGGCCCGAACTCTGCTCAGGTCCTATTAGGCCAGGCACTTAAGAGAAGGGAAGAGTAAGGGAAAAATCCCTACCTTTGAAGTGTCCCTAGTAGGGATTGAACCCCCAACCTTGAGGTTGGAAGGGTAAACTCCTTTCCACTAGACCAAGTACTACTTTATGTTTGTGGCTAGTCTTTCCTATTTTTTATTTTTTTTTCAGGGGAAGTTAGTGCATAATCTTTATAGAAGTTTTACCATTCTTTATATTCCTATTCACAAGCACTTTAATCATCTAATTATATACTTGTATATTTCATATTTTTCTTAATAAAAGTCATGTTACATCTATTTTAAAATATTTAAGAAATTCTAAATAAGCAAAATTCACATTGTAGGGAGAGTATCAAGGAGTCGAAAAATTAAAGATATACTTTAGTGTAGGATGCTCATCCTACAACAACCTATAATTGGATAAAGTCTCAAGATGGAAGGAGTAATATAGATTGAGTAGTGTCTGGAGTAGACGATCTATCCATATACTCATAGATAGACTTTAGTAAAACCAAGAGGTTTACCATAAAAAAAAGGTTTTTACTTACAATTTTACCATATAAAGTTTTAGACTAAAAGTAAAAAGTACTAACATTTAAAACTTTGAACTTTTAAGTTAATATCTTACAATTTTAACTTAAGATATATACAATCTAACCATTTTCTTATTGATAGGCCGTTTAACCTAAATCTTTGTACTTCCTCCGTTTTTTTATTGACTACACTTTCCTTTCGAGTAAGTTTAAAATTAATTTTTACACTTCTCCTTAATTCCCTTATTAGTAACTTTTTCTCTTTATCTCTCTCCTACCACTTTTTCTTCCATACTTTTACTCATTCATCAAAGTTTTGCCTAGAAACCCGTAAAATGAAAAATGTAGCCATATAAAAAACGGAGGAAGTATATTATATAATTTAGAATAAAAAACAGAATAGTCAGAAATTATAAGAAAATGAAGATGCGATTATTATAGTAGTAGCATACTTTTATAAAAATAGTACAAACATTGATTGAAGTATGGGAAGATTAAATGTTCTACCAAGGACCAACTAACAACCATCCATCTTGTTATTAAGGAGGGGAAAAAAGAAGGTATAACACCGATAAAAGAAATGGCAAAATGAAGAAGTAATTAAGGTTGGTATTTACAGTTGAGAATTTTATGATTGTTGATAGTAGGGCCGTCTTGAAGATTTTGGGGCCCGGTTCTAACATGAGAATGGGGGCCCTAAATTTATATTAAAAAATAAAGCTAGATGGTTGGATAAAGATGTAAGGTCTATAAGGTAAGGATATATCATTAAGAATTTTTATTAATAATGGAAAACAAGAATGATTCCCTTTAATTATGAAGTAAAATTCTTAAAGAAAAAAATTGGGGCCCATGTAATTTTGGGGCCCTGTATTGTAGGGCGCCTTGCACACCCCCTCATCGACCCCCCTGGTTGATAGTTCTAGATCACAAGAAACAGAGACGGAGGGGCAGGCAGGGGACAGTAAGACTCGGATGGACCTTCCTCTTTTGGATGAAGATTTTCCAACGTCTAAATAGTGAAAATTGTCTTGGAAAAAATCTTGACCCGTCTTCTTAACTTTGCTATATTTTGATTTTTATAAGACTATAACAGTGGGATATAATATGTCCAGATCATATTTGCTTTTTCAAAATGTATATCTTCATTATATAACTTTTACCGTTGTAATCATTTTTACAAAACATTGTGAGTTTCACGATACAAAAAATATGAAATCTCTAGCAAACTCACCACCTAGCTAATTTTTATTATGAAGATGTGTTTTTGTATAAACACAAAGTTTACATCAACAATGTCAAAAGTAAAAAGAAAAAGAAAAGCGGAGGTGATGCTACGTAAAAGATCATGTATTCTTTTTAACACATTAGAAAGAAAATGTTATCTAGTAGGTGTAAATGTTAATCAGCCCAAAGGTATAATGATTTTTATCAATCTGTATCGTAAGTCCGTAACTGGTAGAAATCGAACTTGTTATCTTAAGCCTTAAGGTCACAAGTTAAACTTCCAACCAACTATACTAACTACTAGTGTACAACGTGGTGGGTAAGAAAAAGGAAGGGAGATGAAACCTGTTTCCATGGAAATCTACGGCCAGCAGCAAAGGCAATGGTGACAGCAGGATTGAAATGGGCACCAGAGATATGTCCTACAGAGTAAACCATGACCATAACCACCAAACCCCACACAATTGCAATCCCTGGCAAAGTCACTACTTTGTCACCGTTTAAATTTACTGTTACTGCTGCACACCCTGCAAATACCACGAAGTATGTCCCTAACACCTCTGCTATCATCTGCCATCACAAACACCATACTATCAAATTAATACATAAATCAACATACATGATCTTGTCTTATACAATAAAAACAACAAAAATAGGAAAACAGAAATCCCTTTTGTTGTTGTGATGTGGACATAAAACAGAATTAATATAACATAGGAAAGATAGGAAATGATATCAATATGGGAGAGTTAATTACCTTCTGGAGGAAAGGGACACTGAAGCAAGAAAGAGATGTGTCAATGGAGTTTGAGGAAGAGGTGTTTTGTGTAGTTTGAGAAAGAGACTGATCACCATCTTTCATGTTTATGGTGACTTCATGGTTTCCATTAGCTCTTGCTATTTCAACCATTTTGTTTAGAGGGTTATATGACAAAATTGGAGATAGTTGTGTTTGAGGACGTGGTACATCCAAAATCTCAGGCATCAATCATTCTTATAAAGGACCCAAAATTCACATAAAGAAGTACATGGTAAGTCAGATTTGGACGGAGAGAAATGGACTCATTCATCATTTAAAATAAGTAGATAGGACTTGGGTTCGTTGGATGGGTTGACCATCTTACCTTCTAAGTTGTAAGTGACTACGGGCGCTTTTTTTCCGTGCCTATTCTAATATATTTGGTCTATAAAAACACCATCCTACTTTATTATTTCAGTTGGTTGCGTACTTGTAAAATAACCGTAACATATTGAAGGTGTTTGATAAATGACTTTTTCACTGGCTTTTGCTTGTTAGCATTTATATGTGCTCAAATGACCAACAAACGTATCTGATAAACGGGTTTTGCAATGGCTGAAAAGTCGGCTTTTAAACCAAAAGCTGCTTTTATCAGCTTTTGTTATTGGCTTTGGGCTCTTGAAACTGTTTTGTATTTACCAGTCAATACTAACAGTCGTTTTTACCAAACACTTTTATATACAACTAATAATTATACAACTCGTTAAATAAGGCACTAAAAAACAGCAGGTCAATCCAGTCACAACAAAAAGCCATTAACCACCAGCCACAAACAAATTACCAAATACCCCATTGTCTTACAAGACGGTTCCATGACAAGACAGTCTAATTTCAAAATTTGCCCATTTTGGGCATTATTGTTTTTCTAAGGATCAAAATTATCATAGGTGTAAGCCCGTAGGTTGTATCGTAGATTGAAGTGGAGCCAAAATTTGATGTATATGTATTGTTTTGACATGTTAAGAACACTCTTTGAGAAGAAAATTGGCCCCTACTATGGTGCAATCAATTTGGCAATGTCCACCGAGGTTTCAACATAACGCTCTTCTATATGTGCACTCAAGTACGATAGAAGAGAAACCCAAAAAATAGCGGAACCAATGTTTTAGAGTTGAAGAGGTTTTAATTGTGTATCAAAAAATGAAAGAGGTTGGGTCAATCCTGAGGGATGTTTGGAGGGGCGATGTCTAAGGATGTCAATGGGTCAGATCTGGGACCATTTTTGGTGGTACCAGATCCGGATCCATTTCCTGAGCCTTGGACCTAGATTCGGACCAGATGCGACTTATCTTGAAAAACAAGACCCAAACCCAGATCCCTCTGAACCGTGAATCTGCGGATCTAGGTCGAATTCTTCATTATTTTCCAATTTTTAAAATCTGGTCAATTCCTAATTTATTATAACGTTAAAAATATCAATTATGCACCATTTTATCTATTAAAAGCATTGTTGCTGCAATTTTCTTCTGCTACCAAACTACCAAAAGCATTTTAGCTACTTTTCAACATGAGGAGTAGCTTATAAGAACACGAATAACATATCAAAAGTATTTAAGCTATCAACATGGCAACATACCAATTTCCAACATTCAAAAGCATTCAATGTATTAACGTTAATGACTTCTTAACGTATTTCCAACATTCAAAAGTGAGAACATGGTGGCGTGTTATGGATGAATCAGGTGGCAGCTCCGGCGACGGTGGGTTAGAATATTGAGTGAAATTGAGGAGTTGATGACTAGTGGAATGGAGAGAGGCGTTGAGAGCTTGAGAGGCACTGCTTCTCTATTAGGGTTACTAACTGCTTCTCTAACAAATTACGTTAGTAAAATATTTTGCTTTGTAAACAATGTACGGATCCACGGGTCGGATCTGGATCCTAAGCTTCAATCCAGATCCAGATTCATTTTGGGAGAGAGATCTAGATCTGGCCTAGATCTTATGGGTCTATAATTTGAAGACCCAGATCCAAATAAACGTATCTGGAGCGAGTCTAGGATCCACTGCCATCCCTAGCGAAGGCCAAGGGCACAAGCTTATAAAGCGGCCCATCTTCTAGGTTTTAAAATAATACTCACTCCGTCCCATAAGATAAGTTAGTTTCCCTTCTTTAAAGTCAAACTTTAAAATCTTTGACCAATTATTCTTATTAATAAACTTCCTCCATTCCATATCTATTGCAACTTTTTACTTTTTACACTATCCATACAATGCCCTTTTGTAGCAGCTCGACCTTCCTAAGATGGTTGCTTAACATCATTAACATCATAAATGACAATCAACGTTTAAATCAAAATTATCAATTACAACTTGGCTCAACTCGTAACGAAAAGAATCCTTAAATACAGAACCGTTTCAATGGAATTGTCAAACCAATACAATAGGAACTTAAATTCAATCCAATAATTAGTACAATCTCCATACATAAACGTATGCTTTGAAGGGCATCTCACTCCCAATGCAATCAAATCTTCGCTTCCAAAGTTCTAATACTAAATCTGCAAAACCAGTGACAAGGGAAATTTGCCCCCCATCAGGAGAGGTTCCAAAAACAAAATCAGCGAAAGCTGAGCACACATTGTCCAAGCTAAAATTCTTATTAGGTAGCTTTAGATTTCAAAAGATAACTTAAGCTTAATGTGAAACATGAGTTTCAAATGTAATAGAAATTTTAACAATACACGGTAAAAGTATTTAAGGATTAATAACATGTGATATTGCTCATAATCCTGTCATTCTTACAACATATTAAGTTAAAAGACTTTTTCCAAAAGACAAAGATAATCTTAATGCCAATCACTCTTAGATTAACACAAGGATTTTTAACGTTCACTTAGGAAAACTTCATTTATCCAAAAGCAATAGAAAGCTTCATACATTACTTACTAGAATCTTTCCCAAAGTAGAGTTGTAAAGTATGACGCATCTCGTATATGTCATCACACATCATACTACTTCGTCATTTGGACCATCTCAAAATCATTCTCTTATATGAACTACTTAACTCAACATACATAGGTCCGTACAATGTTATAACTACATAAATTTATACATACGTATATCATCGAAAGATACTTAAAAGCTCATAACGAGTAATTTGCTCATACTCATAAATCTATCAATACTTATTTGATTTTTCAATCCAAGATCTACCTATAAACATGATTGTCATTGCTTCAACGTGACTCAAACAAGTTCTTACAGACTTTCGAAACATCATATGACATCGGAGTTTCCAGTACAACTATAAAATTTATTGTTCAAAAGACTTTCACTAGAGAACACGAAAATCATTGAAGGACTTCCATAAATTTCTCAAAATTTGATTTTGCTATAAAATCCTTCGCAACATAATCTAAATCACCAAACTTATCGTAAGCAAATATTTCAAGTTCCTTTTAACTCAGATTAAACAATATGGGTAAAAGAACACGAAAAGAGAGCGGCTATGCCACTTCTCTACACGCTTTGGGGTCGTCACCCCAACTTTTTACGTACTACTTGCAAGACTTCCAGGACATGTCTCACACAATTCCCACAAAGAGAATATATATACATATATACATAGTTATACACCGTATTATTCCCCACTATAATCATAGTTCTTTTCCGAGGTAAAATTAGTTCAAACAAATTCGAAAACCAAATTAGTTGAAAAATCCAGAGTTTTGCATTGTTGTATAAAAAAAACTTTCTTATACATAATTATATCAAGATGAACAAAAAAAAGCTCTTCCCTCCTCTAGGTTTTTCCTCTCCGCGCACCTGGTGAATTGGGATTGGGCGCATTGGCCAGGAAAATGAGAGCTAAGAAGCAAGCTTCCAAAGAGAAAAAGAAAGGGCCGACAGAATCACAAATGAAAAAAAACCAAATCAGTAGATGAAGTAATGGGAATCGAAGAAATGGAGATTAAAGATAGCGAAGGAGAAATGGTGGGGGGAGATTCTAACTCTTAAATCAGCACTAAAATCATTACAACAACAATCTCAACTGCGACACGACTTCTCAGAGTGGCTGGAAACTATCAACAAAATTGAGCAGAGGAACTCACAAGTTGAAGGTAATATTGAACCTGTACCCATATCATTCTCACCTGGTCTCAGAGTGGCTGAAAATGTTGTTAAAATTGGAATGGAGGATGTGCAATCGGAAATAGACTGCTGGAATTCTGCCTTATATTGTTATGTTGTTGGTGCAAATCCCCCTATTTATGCTATGGAAGGAATTTTCGGGGAACCATGGAATTGATAAAATAGCTTTGGTGAAAAAAGGAATTTTCCTTGTTAGGTTTACCACAATGGAAAAGAGGGACCAAATTCTAGTTGGTAACCCAAATTTTTTTAATAGTAAACCAATGATAATGAAATGTTGGAATGCTGATGTTGATATGTGTAAAGAAGATGTAAATGTTTTGCTTATATGGACTCAATTAATACTTGACTTCAAATATTGGGGAATGACATCTTTGGAGAAAATTACATAACCTATTGGAAAACTAATCAAAGTAGATCAAATAACTAGCAAGAGAGAAAAACTGCAATATGCTAGAATTATGGTGGAGGTAACTATCGGACAAAGCTTCCTGAGGAGCTAAAGTTCATAAATGAGAGGAATGTGATGATCAATGTCCCTATTCACTATGAGTGGAAACCAATAGTTTGCACTACTTGTAGGAATATAGGACATGAGAAGTACAAGTGCACAAATATGTTGTAAGACAGGAATGGAGAATGAAAACTCATTCTGTTCAAGAACAGAGGAAAAAGGAAAAAACAACAACTGAGCTTCAGCATAACCAAAGTTTTCAATTAACTAAAAATATAGCTAGGAAAGGCATAACAAGCAAAGCAACACCCTCTACTCATAATACTTTTGCTATTTTGGGTGATGAAGAGGGAACAAGAGAGAGTAACTTAGAGAATGAAGAGGTAGCTCCTACAAGTGTAGCTACAGTGATGATAGGAGAGGTGGCTTGTGAGCAACTAGGAACAAAGGAAGCAGGAGGTAGCCAGCCTCCTGAGTATTATGGATAAGATCCTAGTTTGGAATGTGAGGGGGATCAATAGCCAGTAGAAACAAAAAGATGTTAAGATGCTCCTTAATGGACAGAAAGCTGGTTTGATTGGTCTCCTTGAAACAAAGGTTAAAGCTCCTAATATGGGTCAGCTTTACCTTAATCTGTTTAAAGGATGGTGCTTGACTTCTAACTCTGCCTATCATACGGGAGGAAGAATTGTTTTGGCCTGGAACCCTCTGAGTTTTAACATCATTATTCTAAGCAGTTCAAGTCAACTAATACACTGCTTGATTCAGCCCGTTAGTGGTGTATCCTCTTTCAACTACACCTTTATCTATGCAGGTAATGATGGAAAGGAAAGGGATGTGCTATGACAAGAATTAGAAAATTGTGCTAAGTTAATAAATGGGCCTTGGCTAACTGTAGGGGACTACAATTGTGTTCTCTTTCCAGATGAAAGAATTGGTTATATTGTTAGGCCACAAGAAACAGAAGCTTTTTAGAAGTGTGTCAGTGTTTGTGGATTGCAAGATATGTACTGCACAGGTAGTAGATACACTTGGAATAACGAACAGCAAGGATAGAGTAGAGCGTATAGCAAACTGGACAAAGCTCTAGTGAATCAGGCATGGGTGGATGTGTTTCCCACTGCATATGCTTGAGGGACACTTTGACCATTGTCCAATTAGTATTATGGTTTATCCTTCTGTTGAAATAGGCAAACACCGTTTCAAGTACTTTAAAATGTGGAGCAATGCTCCTAATTTCTCTGAAATTGTGACTAGAAGCTGGAATGTGGCAGTGGTAGGCACTCCAATGTACAAGGTTGTACAGATTCTGAAGCATACAACGCAAGCTCTGAAGAAATTAAATGCAGAAGGATTTTCTGAAATCCAAAGCAAAGAAATCATGGTATACAAGAACATGATTCATTGTCAAGAAGAAGTGCAGAAACACCCACAAAATGAAGAGGTGAAGAATGAAGAGTTGCAAGCTGTATTACAAAAGAATTCATAAGGATTATCTCTCATTTTTAGCTCAGAAAGCCAAAATGAATTGGTGTAGAGATGGTGATGAGAACACCTCTCTATTTCATCAATCCATCAAGGCTAGGAGATTGAAGAATATTGTCTATGCCATCCACGATAAAGATGGTCACTGGCAGGATAGCTTGCAGTTGCAAACCGTCAATGAGGCCTTCTTAGCTTATTATCAGCAGCTACTGGGGATCTCCCCTGGTAAACAGAACAAAAGTAAAAATGGTAGTGATTGAGAAGGGTCCAGTGTTGTCAAATGATCATATTTAGCTTCTTGAAAGACCGTACACAGCTATGGAGGTGAAACAAGCATTGTTCTCTATTCCATGAGATAAAAGTCCCGGTCCTGATGATTTTGGGACCCACTTCTTCAAAGATGTCTGACACATCATTGGAGAAGAAATCACTCAGACTGTTCTGAATGTGTTTCACTCTAGTAAGCTTCTTACTGAACTAAATTCTACTATCCTTACACTTATTCCAAAAGTGACCTGCCCTGGTTCAGTTAATGAATTTAGACCAATAGTGTGCTGTAATACCCTCTACAAATGTATAACAAAAATGATATGTACTAGATTGAGCCAAATCCTAACTGCTATTTTAACAGAAAACCAAGGAGCTTTTGCAAAAGATAGATTTATTGCTCATAACATAATGGTTTGTCAGGATTTGGTTAGACACTATAAAAGAAAGAATGCCAAACCAAGTTGCATAATGAAACTAGAGTTAAAAAAACTTATGACACCATAGATTCGAATTTCCTGGGACAAATGTTATATGCTTTGAAGTTTCATTGTAGGTTTATTAACCTAGTTATAATTTGTGTGAGAACCCCCAGTTTCTCGCTTATGGTAGATGGCTCTTTACATGGCTATTTTAACTCTAAGAGAGGATTGAGACGGGGAGACCCAATGTCCCCTCGTCTTTTGTTATATGTATGGAATACTTGTCAAGAATTATGAGGAAGATGGAAGAACACCCTCTGATCTCTTATCATCCATGGTGTAAAAGAAGTAAGCTCACCCATATGAATTTTGCTGATGACATCATCTTATGCTGTGAGGGGAAATTTCCTACTATTTACACAATGCTTCAGGCTTTCAAACTCTTCTCAAACTCCTCAGGCCTTCACATTAACGAGTAGAAATCTGATTTCTACACAACAAAGGTTGACTTGGAAACCATTCAAAGAATCAAGAGTGTATCGGGTTTTAATCACAGCCAGCTACCTTTTAAATATCTGAGAGTTCATGTATGTACTAGAAAGATCACAATGGATGAATGTAATGGTATAATTGAGAAAATGAGTTCTAGGATCAGAGTACGGAGTAGCATAAGCCTGTCCTACATTGCAAGACTCAATCTCATCAACTATGTTCTGCTTATCAGATTTTTATCACCCCTAGTTGTATCTTAAAGGAAATAGAAAAGGTCTATAGGGCTTTCCTGTGGACAGGTGATTACAGTAGTATTACGCCTGGAAAAGTCTATGGGAGAAGATTTGCTCCCCAAAACAAGAAGGAGGCTTAGGAGTGAGACAGATCAAGATGTGGAACAGGCTGCTCTTTCAAAGTATGTATGGGCTATTACTACAAAGCAAGACAACCTCTGGGTTAAATGGATGCATGAAGTGTATATAAAAGATGCAGATTGGTGGGAATATGAACCACCTTTGGACTGCTGTTGGTATTGGAAGCAAATATGCAAAATCAAAATAGGTTGAAGATGATATATAGTAAGCAGGATGTGCAAAACATGGGTCAGTTTAGCATTAAACCGACTTATCAGAAGATGATAGGTGAGCATACAATTGTTCATTGGGATAAGCTAGTGTAGTGTGTGGAACAGGTTATCTGTCCCAAAACACATAATGATAACTTGGTGGTTGACGCATCAGAGACTGAGAACCTCAGATATTTTGGTTAAAATTGGTGTCTTGGATTCAAACTCTTGCATGCTATGTGAGAATGGCCTAGAATCTCATAATCACCTCTTCTTCCAATGCTCATATGCTCTCAAATGCCTTGATATGGTTAAGAGCTGCCTGCAACTCAACTCTGTGCACTTTCTGTTTCATAGATAGATGTACCTACTTCAGACAAGCAAGAGACCAGGAGTACAAACGAACAACATTGCTTTAGTGTTTCTTGGTTTAGTCTACCAATTACGATGGGCACAAAATGAAGCAACTTGGAACCATGTGGTTCGGAGACCAGAGATCACTTTCAACAGGATGAAAGCTAAGGTACAGATGAGAATTAAACTTGTTTTGCCTCAAAAGGTTACAAATAGGGAGGAATGTTGAATAGATAGTATATTCAACTAATGTATAGCCTTTTTACTCTTATTTGTTTGTGGGGGGGGGGGGGGGGGGGCAAGATAGTTGGGTTTTAAATAGCTTTTTTTGTGTTATATAATACTACTTACTTAGCAAAAAAAAATTAATATTTATTCAGAACGAATATCCTTCAGAATCTATTTCGGAAATGAAAATGGTGTTATCACAAATTATTATAATGAAGTAACAATTAATCAATTCCAAGATCATCTTAGATAGTTGGGTCAATGAATAACATCCTAAATCTGACACATAAACTTTTTCTCCATTTTCAACTCGTAGGTCGACAACACCTTTTATTAGGGCTCTTGCTCTTGTAACTCATATAAGACCAAACATATGTGCATGAGAACCAAAGCTCATATACCAAAGAAGTGGTGGTGGCTAGATTATTCTTCTATATATATAGTCGAGATCCACTAAAACCACAAAATTACTGAAAACTGTGGAAACTTGACAAAAGGGGTATTGGGTTTGCAAGGGTACATGTTACAATTAAAGAGGTACGCGTGTCTTAACATCAAAGTTGTCAGTATTTTGGAAAATATAATGGGATATTCCATATGGTACCACTGTACTTTTGGCTTTCTATGGGGTACCACTTTTTTTTTAGAATTCTATATGGTGTCATTGTAATTTGATCTTATTCTATATCATAACATTCCTTTAAGTAAATTGTTAATTTAGGAGTCAAATACGGATAAGGGTTCATCTCATTTTACGTGTTTTGGTTTCCGTGCTATAAAAATGCTCAAATAAGGTATTGGGGGTTACTTTAGTCCCTTAAGTGACAGTGGTGATTTTTGTTAATTTTGACCTCAAATTAAACCAAAATGACCCATAAAAACTTTAATCCAACTAATTTACCTGTACACATTTCATAACATACAAATCGAGACAAAATTCCAACCCTACTTAACCCCTAATTAACATTCTAATTAGTAGAATGTTATGACAGAAAATAAGACTAAAGTACAGTGGTACCATATAGAGTTCTTAAAAATTAGTGGTACGAGATGGAACAAAAGTGCAATGGTACCATATGGAATTTCCTAAATATAATTAACGAAATACGCATACCCCTTTATGCCTCATATGTACCCCTTTTACATTATTTTCATGGTGAAAACAGTTTTCACCATATCTTATTCCTATATAGAAAAATTGTCAGAAAATATCAAGGTTTTAGCACTTTTTCAAAATAGATACCAAGGAGTTGCGAAATGTGAAATAAATACCAACAAGTTATGTTTTTCTTAGAAATCCATACCAACTAACAAATATCCATCTTATTTCCGTCACTTTCTCACCCAAATTTAACTCACCTTAGATTTTTTGTTATTCAGAGATGAAGTTGAATGGATTTCTGTTAGTTGGTATGGATTTCTAGGAAGGAAAAATAGACAGATATTTGTTATTTGGTATGGATTTCTAAGAAAAATATAACTTGTTGGTATTTATTCGACATTTGGCAACTCCTTGGTATTTATTATAAAAAAGTGTTAGAACCTTGGTATTTTCTGACAATTTTTCCTTCCTATATATATGGACTCAGCGACATGACTTCCTTTCTCTTGTTTGTCGTTTCATATAAGTATTAGATTTTCCCAAATTTGGTAAGTGAGAGAGTCAAGGTTTCTTTGTCCCTCGCCATATAAGGGCCATTATGTAATTCGGGAAATTGCTTTTCTCCTTCATATAAGGAGTGAGTGTGAGTTGTTAGAAGAATTTGAAGACGTGATGGTGTGTTCCCTTAATATATTTACTCTCTCTTGATATAGGGTTTTTGCTTATAGATTTTTACTTTTCATTAGAGGTTTTTCCTATTTTGGGCTTAGTTTAATTTGTTTCTTTCTTTATTTTATTTAATTCATGTATTTCTTCAATGATATCTATATTACTTGTATTAAAATTTCGTCGAAAAATTTACTCCTTTAGACCCTTAAATCGCTTGCTAAATAAGCGTGAAAAAGAAGTGTGGTCAATAAAACGAAATGGAGGAAGTACAAATTATCCTATTATTGCAAGCCAAGAAAACAAAGTCACCGATTAACATTCATAATTCATGTGAACAATTAACTTAATACAAAATTATTTGAGTCTTCCTCTGTGACAGGATTATTTTTCTAGTTTCTTAATATTTCTAGTTTCTTAATTGTTGTTGTCCAGGACAGCTAGAGTGAATGTGGTGGTGGGTACTTGGTGGAACGTGGCTCCCAAGCTTCTTTCGTGGTGGTGGTTACCTGCAAAACACGGAGAACCTCGGGGGTTGTTTCGAGGATCGCCTCTCCGATGCCTAAGTCAGCCCAAGATGAACACAAGGTCTCTAGTTGAGAGAAAACGAGTACCAAGTGCAATTATTTTGTGAGTGTTTTATAGTACGTACCTTACTCATGCATGGGCATGAGTATTTATATGAGACATGGGCTTGTGACTGACCTAGTAAAGTAAGTGGGCTCCTTTTGAAAGTGGGCCAAGGTAATAAGGCCTTCATGAATTCCTTGTCTAGAGCTTATGTCCGGAGTGGTCTGCCTTGTGAGGTCTGCTCTGCTCTGGGTGCTCTGACGTGGAATGGCAGGACCAGGAGGTCTGCTGCCAGCTGGCAAGACGTGGTGGTCTACTAGGCAGACCCCATACAATTTGCCCCCCCCGGACCCAGTACTTGTTAGTTACAATGTACTGGTACATTTATTCCAGTCTAACGCTCTGCTCTTCGCAGACGTGTAGGTCGCTCTCTGGATGACTGTTCATCTTTTTCTCCATAGTGCCTCTCTATTTTCCCGCCCATTTGGATGGTGTGTTGAGCAAGAGTCATTAATTCTTTTTGAATTAATGTGCCTCTTGGGGTTCCCAAGGAATGCAATGGGGTTTAGCTGGCCTATTTATAGGCTGAATCGACCATTTCTAAAACTTTTCCATTCTCATTCCTTTCGAACTCCTTGTTGTTAGTTTTCCTTGCTGTGCTTCGTGGATTTCCCTTTGCCCTCGTAATTTTCGTGCGATTTTCATCGATTTCTCCAAGGTTTCCCTGTTTCCAGTTTCGATTTTGCAGTGGTGGCATTTCCCTACTTGTTATTCTACCTCCTGATTCTTCGTTTCTCAGCATTATCTTCTTTCGAACAGGTAACCATCTTGCAATAACTCATTTTTAGTCTTATTTCCCTTGATGATTGAGTAGGGTAGTCCCTCTGTTGATGGATTTTCCCTTTTCCCCTTGTGTGCGATTCTCTCGTTGTGCTCTAGGAATTAGGGTTTGTTCCCCTTTGTTGTTGATGTTGTTTTTCTGTTCGTTTTTGTGTGTTGGTGTTGTTTCGTTTTCGTTCTGCCGTTCTGGAGTAGGCCCTACTCAACCTCTTTAGCTGAGCTCTGCTCTGCCTCTCTGGTTTGGTTCTGCTCTACCTTTTCGGTTGGGCTAGGTCTTTTCATTCATGATATTGTGTTGTCTGTTCGTTGGGCCTTGATTTGTGCGCTTCTGGTGTTTGTTTTGGTAGTTTCTTCTTCCATTCTACTGTTCAGCCTTTTGAGAGCATTCTGAGTATAGTTGTTGTGCCATAGATCCAGAAAAATGTCCTTTTTTCTCTGCTGTGTTGAGCTTTTATCCGTTTTGCATACCCTTGCCCCCCAATTTGGCAGTTCAGTTTGCAAGTTTTAGGTGCCGGGTTTTTGTATTTGTCTTTCTTCATTTTCTGCAAGAAAATATCCTATTTCTTGGCTATCTTTGACCCTTATATACCATACGTATCCTTGCCCCCTAGTCTGGTAGTTCAGTATGCAGGTCTGAGGTGCCAGACTATTGAGTGCTTGAGTTTTTAGTCTGATGTCTTTATGCTATTCCTGCTCTGTTGTGCAGAATGTATTCTTCAAAGGCTGGGTTTTCTCATGGGAAGGAGAGGGAGTCTTCTTCCTCGTCTGAGCCAGACGAGCCGTACCCGATGGACACTCAGTCTCCGTTCTTGAGGCTGGACCTTCCGAGGTGTAAAGACGAGATGGTCCTAGAAGAATGGGCCAACTTTGATCCTTGGGATGGTCTGCGCCGGGAGGCCTTGGGTCCCGACACTAATAGGTTCCCTAAGGACCATGCATTTAAGACTCCTCATCCCACCATAAAATGGAAGTACAACGATGATGAGATGCGGTGGATCGCTCTCTACGACACCAAAGGCAAGCCGTACTTGGCTAAGAAGGCGGCAGCTGCTCTGGCACGGAACCACGCAGCTCATTATATTGAGCTGGCCACGGAGATCAAACCCTTCCGTGGTTCTTGGGTCGTGGCTCCGGCAGCTTCTCAGAGCCTGGCAGATGTACCAAAGGGGTACACTGCCGTTTATATGAAGCATTTGGAGTTTGGGCTGAGGTTCCCGCTCCACTGGTTTTTGGAGAAGGTGCTCTGCGAGTACCAAATGGCGCTCTGCCAGGTGAATCCTCAGTCTCTGAAGAAAGTGCTGGGATTTATCTGGGTCTGTGAGGCCTTGGACTTCCCGGTTACCATGGACCTTTTCCGCTGCCTTTTCTTCTTCAAGAGGCAGGGTGGGCCTTTTGGTTACATTTCAGGCTCAGTTCGCGCCAACTTCTTGACGATTTACCCCGTCGATATCTCTCTGAAGGATTGGAGGGATAGTTTCATTTTCGTCCGGGTGCCAACGCTGTCAGGGCACCCATATCAATTCAAGGCCCCTCCGCGCCCTGTGAAGCCTCTGTTTCACAAGCAGTTGGACCCTGACGTTCTGAACTGGGATGAACGGGTGGCGTACTACTATTTCAGGACGACGAGTAAGGGTTTCTCTGACGGGAAGCAGGCCCTTCCCAAATACTGGCTGCCACATCACCATGTGATGTGCCAGAATTCCTTTCTGAGGATAGGCAAACTGTCGCCGGATTACACCACTGGTAAGTGTTCTGCCCTCTGTTATTTTTATGTATTCACACCTTGTTTTATGTATTCATACTCTACTTTGTTGTGCCTCGTGGCACTCATTTTTTGTGATATCTTCAGCTCCGTGCAGAAAGATAGTCCGCCGTCTTATCATGGGTGGGTTCTGAGCTCACAATTTGCTCTGCCCCTTTTTTTTCTCCCCCTGCCTTTTTTCATGTCTTCTATGATTACTTATTTTCTGTTTCTGTTTAATGCAAAAACTCTGGGGTCTGCCCTCCCTATGGAGTTGGGTCTGAGTGAGTCCCCTGGGCGTCGTAGGTATCGCCCGGTGTTGAGCCCGGAGTCTTATTCTGTTCCAGACTTCATCAGAGAAATCTCGAACATTCCTCGGGATCATCCTGTCTTCCGGGTTGCTCGCCCGGAGCTCGTGGACAAACACACGGGGGTGATTCGAGTGGTGGGTGGTCCATCTGCGACCATCACCGAGATTGAGGTCTCTGATGATGAAGAGGAGGAGGATGATGCCCCTTTGAGGGTCCACCGCCATCGGCGTCCGGAGGGCCGTAATAAGCACTTTATTGTGCTTATCCATGCTGCATTTTTAGTGTCGTTGCATATAGATTAAGAGCATTTTAGTCTTGCATTGCATGGTTTTTGTCACCTTTGAGTTATATTGTCGCTTCATTACCTGTTTAGTTGTTTTTGGATGATTTTCAGGCTAACTAGCAAGTTTTTGAAGTCATATGATCATTGGAAGATTAGTAGTGGACTGTTGAACTTCAAATGGACATAATGTTTGATCCATAAATCAGATTAAGGTGATTCTAGTGGGAGGTGTTAGCTCGTTTCGATATCTTTCCACCGACTGGTCATAAGCCCAATTCCAATAAGAGACGAGAGAGATATGAACGTTTGAAGTTGAGCTGGCCGCTGACTAGCAGGTCTACACGACCGTGTTGGTCTGTTTCCACGAAGTCAGTCCTGTTTTTCTTGCCCACTGATTTGAGAAGTTCAGGTCTACACGACTGTGTCCATTTTGACACGAACGTGTCCACTTTGACACGGTCGTGTCGATGTATTTCCACGGAAGCAGTATCTTTGAAGAAACGCTGAGAATCTTGTGTAACAGGTCTACACGGTCGTGTCGCTTTTGATACGACCGTGTCGACCTGCTTTCGGGCTTTGACCCGTTTTGTCCGTCTTACTTTAATGACTCTTTTAATTGGTTTTGGGAGCTTAGACTGGTCATTATCTCATTACTCTTAGTTTTCTAATTACATTCTCTTAGCCCTAAACTCTCTCTAAAGTCTAGTTATCTCTTTTGTTCATCTTTGAAGATCGAATTCGTTAATCAATTCAAGTAATTTTTCTTCAATCTCTTTTCTTTAATGCCATTGCTTTGTTTATGATGTTTAATTTATTGAATCTCAATTACTTAGAATCCATGGTTAGTGAGTAGTTCATTATCTAGGGATTGGGCGAAAGTATGAATTAAGGGCTTAATGTAGATTATCTATGCTTGTTATGATTCAATTGTTTGTCTATGCATTGAATGTGGTGTTTTGGCACCCTAGGATAGATCTTGATCACGTTTATGTTAGGGCACTTAGGGTTTCTATCGTTCTTAATCGAACTTTATTCCCTTTTGTCATTCCCATGTTTCGACTTGATTTCTAGACCAAGGGATTGGGTAGGAATTAAGGGGATCCTTTAATTAGGGGTTTTCCGAACTTAATGAATTTATTAATCAATGGACCAAAGACCATTCGAAAGAGGATTTGGTTGGTTGATTAATCGATTACTCTTGAGGACCATTCGAGAGACGACACAAGTAAATTAGAGGGGAACTTAACCTTGTATTGACTCCGTTGTGAATCACCATAGCGTCGATTGTTGTTGTCTAGCCCATGTTCATACGAGTAGCCCGAACTCTAGTGTTTTCCTTATTATATTGATTCTTCTATTTGTTTATTAGTCGGTATTTATTAGCTAGTTAATTAGTTGGTAACCTATTGAATCTCAAACCCAAAAACCCTTCACTTAGATAGTTTTGGACTTAGTGGACTATAGTCAATCCTAATTTCCTTGTGGTTCGACCCTTGACTTGCCATTACTACGTACTTAGTAGTTGCTCGTTAGGTTTATAAATTGTGTTTGCTAAGCGGTTCTTAGTGCCTTAACGACACACTAAAAACCTCTTATCAGGTCGTCTTGCTGAGGATGACGAGGGCGCTGCGGAGGGAACCAGCGCTCTGCAAGGGTCAGGGTCCCCCCGACTGTCAAGCCTCTGCAGCGGCTCCCTACTCCTGCTTCCCCGGAAGTTGTGGTGCAGACAGGTAACCTTTCTGCCAGGTCTTGATATACTTTCTTAATTCTTTGCTTATACGTTATCTTATTGTTCTGACTTGCTCTGTTCTGCTTTTTTCAGATCTACACGTGGTAGAGGAGGCTCCGATGGAGGAGGTTCCGATTTTTTCTTCTGATGACCAGGCTGCTGGTCATCAGCCCTTGGTGGAGGGTCAAGCGGTGTCATGTACGTTTTGCCTTTGTCGCCTTCTGTTTTTCCTTTTTTTGCTTTCAACACTAATCTGGTACTTCTGGTTTATCAGACCCTGTTGGGCAGAGCGTGTCTGCGTCTGTCCCCATCCAGCAAGAGGAGGTGCTGGAGCCTTTGCAACACGAGAGGGTGGAGCAGGTGAGCTCCACCTTCTCCCCTGCTGTGGAGACCATAGTGTCTCCTCCTTCTCAGAAGCCTACCCCTCCTGGGAGGAAGTCTACCCCTCCTCCCAGGGGTTTCAAGGAGCAGACCGTTGCTCTGACTCCTGAGCAGGTGGCTCGCCTGGTTAGTGACTTTTTCCTTCTTTCTATTCTATCTTTTGTCGTTCTTGTTTTTCTACCTTCTATTGTTCACGGATTATCTGTTTCTATTTCAGCGTGAGTTGATGGCCAAGAAGGCGCAGGCTACTGGGGCTCCTCAGACCCTTGCCCAACCTAAGGTCCCTGCAGGGCCGATGCGGGAGCCGGCGGCGGCGTCTGAGTCTGTTCCTTTGTCCTCTTCGCATTCCTAGAAGAGGCCTGTAGAGGGACAGGACCATGAGGAGGGGCCCTCAAAGAAGAAGGCTTGCCCTACTGTGACCCTGCCCAGGTTGTCGACGTCGAGGTCGAGCAAACCGCCACAGGTGTGTTTCCCTTGCCTGGTCTGAATTCCGGCTCTTTCCTTTCTGTGGATGTCACTGATCTTTCTTTTGGTTCAGGTTCTCTGCACAGGGGATCGGCGGGCGACCGACGCAAGTGTTCGAACTCGTAACCGGGAAACAAAGATGATCACACAAAAGACAACAACGAACAAATCGTCCTCTAGGCGTGTATGGGAACACTTTCCCAAAAGCGATATTCCGACCCTATACGAAGCACGGGTTGCACGGAATTCACCTCCGAGATACAAAGAAGAAATCAGTGATTATCACGCTCGTATGAGAATCACAAAATGAGAACAAATGTGTTTGTAATTATTGCTTTGATGATCAATGTATATAGAGAGAATGAGAGTGCTTTTGAGAGAGTAATAATGAACCTATGAACCTTCATAAGGAAATTCCCCTTATAATACACGTTGATGCCTTGGAAAACCGACCTCAACCGCTCAATAAATATGAAACGGTCTAATTTAGTTGTCCTCAAAACTACCCACTCGCGACTCGCGATACAGGTCGCGAGTCGCGACCATTTGAAATCCTGAGCACCAACGAAGCAGGAGCTCGTCGCAAGGAGCGACGGATGTCGCGAGGAGCGACGTCCCACAGGTCGCGGGGGGCGACGCCTGCGTTGGCTTGCTGCTTTGCTCGTAGCTTGCTCACTTCAAAGCTTAAGTTTCCAAGGTCATAATACCTCAACATGCATATATAAACACCACTTAAGCAGCGACACCATAACCAAGCATCTTAAGTTTATGTTTCATGAATATTATCAACCAAATACTCTAAATATTCAACAATCCTCCCCCATTTAGAGTATTCTAAAAGATACTAAGCACAAAAACATCATCAAAACAAACAACCTCATGCATCAATGAAAGTGTACTAAGACTTGAACTTCCACCTAATATAATATACATTCCAAGTAACCGTATCCGAAAGGTGTCGCAAGCGATTGAACCAATCTCAATACATAGTGGAAACTTTAAGACACCATACACACAAGATCAACTACTTGAACTCATTAAACTTGACACTTTAAGCCATGTGTCCGTATTATTCATAAGTGTATCATAGCTATGCCCCTATAGCTACTTGAAGCGGCTAAACTTCACACTTACATAGGTAGAACTCTTAAATAAACATGCCACTATGACAAGGCATAACAAGAGAACTATTAAGAGTTACAACCTCTTATCAACATCATAGTCAAAGCAAGAACAATACTTAGAGGATACTTAAAAGTGTTCTTCAATCATTAAATGAAGGAATTAATCTTATTGAACTTAAGACCCAGCGTCTTATTGGGCGTTAAGTTAAGATTCCCTCACTCGTGATTAACTAAGGGCTCTAATCCAAGACCGATTGCCATCCTCTTCACCGTATCTCTAGCCAAGGCCTTAGTAAAACAATCCGCTAGATTATACATAGTCCGCACATAGTCAATAGTGATAACACTATCCTTGATAAGTCCTTGAATATAGGAATGCCGCACACCAATGTGCCTTGACTTACCATTGTGAAATTGACTATACGCCCTTGCCAAAGCTGCATCGTTATCACAATGTATCGCTATGGGCGATATTGATTTTGGCAACAAAGGAATCTCAATCATGAGATTCTTTAACCACTCCGCCTCTTTACTAGCCGAGGACAAAGCAATGAACTCCGAAGTCAAGGAGGAGTCCGCAATGCAAGTTTGCTTCTTAGAAGCCCAAGAGATAGCACCTCCCCCAAGTAGGAAAACGAATCCACTTGTGGAAGAATGATCCTCTCTATTAGAGATCCAACTTGCATCCGAATAACCTTCTAAAACTGAAGGATATCCACTGTAGGATAAACCATAATCTTTTGTTTTCCCCCAATACCTTAAGACACGACAAATAGCATGCCAATGCTTCATACTAGGGTTACTAGTATACCTACAAAGCTTGCCTACCGCAAATGCGATATCTGGCCTAGTACTCGTCATAGCATACATCAAACATCCTATGACCCGTGCATACTCAAGTTGAGATACCGCACTAACATCATTTGGCATTAATTTCTCACTTGGATCCATAGGAGTTGATACAAAAAAGCAATCACTAACATTGAACTTATTAAGTACTTTTTCAATGTAGTGTGTTTGAGATAAACTCAATTTTCCATTGCTTCTTTTAATTCTTATGCCTAGAATGACATTCGCTTCTCCTAAATCTTTCATGGAGAACATTGATGATAGGAAAGCCTTTGCCCACTCAACTTGTGACAAATCAGTCCCAAAAATCAACATGTCATCTACATATAGACAAATCATAACACCATGACGTAAGTCATCAAATTTGTTATATACGCACTTATCTGAATTATTTAACTTGAATCCGTTAGACAACACAACCTCATCAAAATTTTGATGCCATTGCTTGGATGCTTGCTTTAGCCCATACAAAGATCTAACGAGTTTACAAACTATACCTTCTTGACCTTTCACGACACACCCTTCGGGTTGTCTCATGTAAACCTCCTCATCTAGCTCTCCATTTAAGAACGCAGTCTTAACATCCATTTTATGGATCACAAGGTTGTGTATAGCCGCAAGAGCAATCAACAACCTTATAGTAGAGATTCTAGCAACGGGTGCATATGTATCGAAATAATCGATACCCGGCTTTTGGGAAAAGCCTTGAGCCACTAACCGGGCTTTGAACTTATCAATAGTTCCATCGATTTTCATTTTCTTCTTGAAAATCCATTTACACCCAATAGGTTTACACTTGGGAGGCAAATCCGCCAAAACCCATGTGTTATTCCCCATGATGGAATCTATCTCATCATCAATAGCTTCCTTCCAAAAAGGAGCATCTTGAGATCTCATGGCCTCATCATAAGTTAAAGGATCACCTTCCACATTAATTTAAACACATATGGAAATTTAGTCATTATAGAACTTTTAGATCCTTCAACTAAATATACATGAAAATCCGGGCCAAAAGATTTCGCCTTTCTTACCCTTTTACTTCTTCTAGGTTGTGATGAAGTCGATGCTGCATTCTCATCTAGAGTTTGTTCATCTAATTCTTGATCATTTAAAGACTGATCAACTTCTTGAATAATGGTACTTGGAGTTACATCCTTTGGTCTAGGAATTGATGAATATCGATTGTCATCAAAGATTGCATCTCTTGACTCCACAATAGTGTGAATTGACCAAACGTCATTTTGTTCTGTAACATAGAACCTATAGGCCTTGCTATGAATAGCATACCCTATAAAGATGCATTCAACTCCCCTTTCACCTAACTTTTTACGTTTAGATTCCGGCACTTTTACAATTGCCCTACAACCCCAAACTTTAAGATAACTTAGATTTGGTTTTCTTTTGTACCATAATTCATAGGGTGTAACTTTGCTCTTTTTCATAGGAACGCGGTTTAGAATATAACAAGCCGTTAAAACCGCTTCACCCCAAAATCCATCACTCAAACCCGAATAGGATAACATAGAATTTACCATTTCTTGTAAAGTTCTATTCTTTCTTTCCGCTATACCATTTTGTTGTGGTGTATAACCCGCGGTTCTTTCATGTATGATTCCTACCGATTGGAAATAACTAGGATCATGGTATTCACCACCCCTATCGGTTCTAAACCATTTTATCTTGTCATTTAGTTGCAATTCAACCTCGTTTTTATAGATCTTAAACTTATCTAGAGCTTCATCTTTAGTGAATAGAAGATAAACATAACAATGCCTAGAATAATCATCTATAAATGTTATGATATACTTCTTATTACCTAAAGAAGGAGTGCTATGAAAATCACATAGGTCACTATGCACCAAATCAAGCAAATTGGTATCTCTTTCCACATTATTTGGGAAAGAATTTATGGTTATCTTTGTAAGCATGCATGTTCTACACTTCTCTATGCTTGGATCAAAACTAGGAATCAAATCATCCTTTCACATAGAATATAACTTTCTATAATTAACATGACCAAGCCGATAATGCCAAAGAGAAGAACTATCATTAACAACGCAAACATTGTTTAACAAAGTATTCGAAATACTTAATTTGAACATACCATTACATAAATAACCCAAACCAACAAAAGACCCTTCTTTAGATAAAATAAACTTGTCCGACTCAAATACCATTTTAAAACCTATTCGATTCAATATAGCTCCCGAGACTAGATTCTTCCTAAGGTCTGAAGCAAATACAAAATCTCTTAAAACAAGAGATTTTTCCGGAACTAAAAACTAGCTCAACTTGTCCTACTCCTAAGACTTTAGCAGTAGAATCATTTCCCATGTAAAGAACTTCTCCATCATCCGCCTACTTGAAGGTCTTGAAAAGAGATCATTCCTTGCATACATGTCTTGAAGCTCCCGAATCGATATACGATGAACAATCATCCTGTACACAAAAGATTTCAGAAATCGTACACACATAATTCAAAACCGAATTAAGTGAAACTTGTGCACAAGTACCTTGCTTGGGTTGGGTATGGCTTGACTCGCCTTTCCCACCACCATGCCCATTCTTGTTCATCTTTTTCTTCCAAATGGTGCAATCCTTCTTGAAGTGACCGGGCTTTCCCCATTCCCAACAAGCTCGTTGTTGTCCTCCTCCACCAAACTTTGGTTTCTTACCATAGTTTCCCTTGGTGAAGTTATGTGCCCTCTTCTTAGGATTAGAGTCATAAGACTTTCCATCCTCCACCATGTTAATAGTGGAAGAACTAGGATTTACCTCCTTTTGACCATCTTGAACCCGAATGCCCTCTTTAATCCAAAGATGAGAATCCAAATGTTCAATAGTCATTTCATCTTTCCTATGTTTCAAGCTATTTCTAACATCTTTCCAAGAGGAAGGTAATTTGTCGACTATTGAAGAAACGAAAAATGTTTCATCCATACTAATATCATGTTGTTTAAAGCTTCCTAAAAATCTTTGGATTTCATGGAATTGTTCCATAATTGGCCTAGACTCAACCATTTTAAAGTTATTGAAATTGCTAACTAGAAATTTCTTACTAGAAGCATCTTCGGCCATGTATTTAGACTCTAAGTCATCCCAGAGAACTTTAGCGGATTCATAGTATTGATAAATATCAAATAAATCATCGGACATACCATTGAGAATGTGACCACGGCATATGTAGTAGTCGTTCTCCCACTTCTTCCTCTTCCTCGTAGCCTCGATATTCTCATCATCCACTTCAATGGGCTTCGGGGATGTGAGAACGTACACCACCGCCAAAGAGGTAAGAAGAAAGTGCATCTTCTTTTGCCATCTAGGGAAACCCAAGCCTTCAAACTTGTCAAGTTTGTGGAAATTCGCTGTCAGCTCACGAAGTGTAGCCATCTTAAAGTAAATATCGCTTTTGGATTGTTAGAACTCGTAACCGGGAAACAAAGATGATCACACAAAAGACAACAACGAACAAATCGTCCTCTAGGCGTGTATAGGAACACTTTCCCAAAAGCGATATTCCGACCCTATACGAAGCACGTGTTGCACGGAATTCACCTCCTAGATACAAAGAAGAAATCAACGATTATCACACTTGTATGAGAATCACAAAATGAGAACAAATGTGTTTGTAATTATTGCTTTGATGATCAATGTATATAGAGAGAATGAGAGTGCTTTTGAGAGAGTGATAATGAACCTATGAACCTTCATCAGAGGAAATTCCCCTTATAATACACGTTGATGCCTTGGAAAACCGACCTCATCCGCTCAATAAACATGAAACAGTCTAATTTAGTCGTCCTCAAAACTAACCAGTCGCGACTCGTGATGCAGGTTGCGAGTCGCGACCATATGAAATCCGGAGCACCAACGAAGCAGGAGCTCGTCGCGAGGTGCGACGTGGGTCGCCCCCCGCGAGCCTGCCTTGCTCGCCTGTGTTGGCTTGCTTCGTTGGCTTGCTGCTTTGCTCATAGCTTGCTCACTTCTAAGCTTAAGTTTCCAAGGTCATAATACCTCAACATGCATATATAAACACCACTTAAGTAGCGACGCCATAACCAAGCATCTTAAGTTATTGTTTTATGAATACTATCAACCAAATACTCTAAATATTCAACAAGGTGCAGGGGTAGGAGAAGACGCCGGTGGCTTTCCCTGACCCTAGTGAGTGGCTGAAGCTCCTGGCCGATCGCTTCTCGGCTGACTACGTCGTCCAGGATGTGCCCTTGGTGAGTTTTCTGTCTTCCTTTACAACTTTTTAGATTCTTTTCCTGAGTTGCCTGCTTCTGAGTTTCTTAGCTTGCTTCTGATCTCCTTATTTCTTTGGTGTAGGCTGCACGGGCCGGTGCTTTATTGGGGAGTTCTGCCATGCCTTGGGACTAGGCAGGTGTGATGCAGACCTCCCTGAACTGCAACAGCTCAGGACTCAGTTGGAGCAGATGAGTAGGAGACTCGCTTCGATGAAGTCACACAAAATGCTCCAACAGTCCATACTGGATGCTGCTGTAGAGGAGAGGGATCTTATATCTGCGGAGCGCGACGCCCTGCGGACTTCAAACCAGCACTTACAAGGTTTGCTGAAGCAGTCAGAGGCAGTCACTACCGAACATTCAAAACTCTCCTCCCAGCTGAAGAAGGCGTCGGCTCGTGCTTTCGTGGCGGAGACCAAGCTGCAGTCCTCCGAGGCTAGGCTGCAAGCTGCAGTCCTCCGAGGCCAGGCTGCAAGCTGAAATGAAGGAGCTGGAGCAGCTTAAGGGTCAGCTTTCTGCTGTGCAGGCTGACCATGACGACTGCTCGGCTAAGTTGGAGCAGCAGGCCAAAGAGGCTGAGCGGGCTTTGCAAGAACGGGAATCTGAGCTTGGGGCGGAGTTCTCCAAGCTTATGGCTGACAGGGAGGTCCAGCTGGGTGTCGAAGAGGCTGTCAGGGCGGCGAAGATGGAGGAGGCTTTCCAGAACAAGTATTGGGATGACTGCAAGGTCGTTGTCCGTAGAGCCCTCTGGCATCTGCAGCCCTCTTTGATTGGGATGCCTTCGAGGAGGCTACGGCACCGGGGTCCATGTGAACCCTCCTACCACTCAGGAGCTCATGGACCTAGAGCTACTCTGCTCTCTGCCTGCTGAGGAATGGTGCTCCGAGCAACAAGTTGACGGGAGCTCTGTTCCTGATCAATAGGAACTCGGACGGCTATCTCAAGCTTCGCCGCAGTCTTCTTGTTACTCCTGTCTGAGCTGCTGAGGTGGACGAGCTGGGAGCGTGTGCTGAATCGACTGTAGTCTTCCTTTTTTGCCCTCCGTTGATATCCCTAATTGACTTCCCTTGTAATATTTGTATTTAAATAGTCAAATGATAGTCTTTCATCTGTATTCGCTCCCTTCTTTTGGTTAGGTAGCCACCTTTGTTGTAATAGATGAGTAGTGTTCTGATCTGGTCTCTGACCAGGTCTTCTTCTGTAAGATACAATCATTGGAGAAATGTAAGTTGCTTTGCTCTGGCTAATGTTTCTAATTTCTGGTTTTCTTGTATTTTTGTATATATGCTTCTAAATTTGCTAAGTAAGTTCGTTCTACTCTTCTTTAGTCCAGTACTTCTTTTTAAACCTGCAGACGTTCAGCTCTAATTTTGGCTAGCAGAGTAATGTTTGGATGCGTGAGTATCCCTGACTCATCCTTTCGCGGGGCATGGTGCTAGCTTTGGGGCATGCATATCCCTTTCCTCCACAGTCTGCCTGGTCTACTCTTCCTAGAGTGGGTCAGAGGGGGTGCATGGTCCGTTGCTTTCGACGCGTGCCCACGGGGCTTTAGGTTATGACCTTAGGGGCCTTTTATTCGTCTGCTCTGTCTCACATACGTCGGTGACCCATTGGTGAGCAGTGCAGCCGAAGATATTTTGACGCCCTAAGTCACAGTGGTCTCGGAGATTTGGGGTTCTGCCCCTCCATACCCTCTGCCAACGCCCTCATGTCGAGACACGCTTGGTTCTCTTGAACTCCGCCATTCCCATCAACCTTAGGTGTCTGTGACTTCCTCGCTGCTTCTCAAACCTCTGGTCCTGCAGATCTAGGGGTAGGGGTCTGTGACATCGCTAAGTCGAGCCGGCGACCGATTACTCTATGGGCCTCGAGGGCTCTGAACAGAGTTAATCTTACGGTCGACTCCCTTTTTGTGTAGGCAGCTTCTCTGCTTGGCGGGCCTTTTCGCCCTTTGCTGCAGCTTAGACTCTGCCTTACCCTGCCAGACTGGGGTTTTTCTTTCCTCCCAGCCTGTTAATCGTTTATTCAATTTTGGTGTTGTGTTTGTCTAAAGAGAAAATAAGGGGATGGGGGTTTTATGTGATATGAAGAGTGTATAGCTCAAAAGGGGTGGCTCGAAGGCCTTTCATTCATAGAAGTTGTTTGATACAATCAGGCTACACAAAGTATTTCTTCAATATTCGGGCGTTCCAGTTGCTCATCAGTTCACTCCCATCCATCCTCCTAAGCATGTATGTCCCAGGGTATAGCTCTTTACTAACCTGGTAGGGTCCTTCCCACTTGGCAGACAGCTTTCCATGTATTTTGTCTTTCTGCACTGCTGCTAAGTTTCTGAGCACCAGATCTCCTACTTCCAAGGGTCTGGCCCTTACTCTGCGGTTATAGTATCTGCTGACTCTGGCCTTGTAGGCCTCCATTCTGAGTCTAGCTTCATTCTTTGTTCCTCCAGCAGATCCAGATTGGTTTTCAGAGCTTCGTCATTCAGACCTAGCTCGAACAGACTGATTCTCAGGCTTTCAGACCCGATTTCGATCGGCATGACGGCTTCGGAACCATACACAAGATGAAAAGGGGTCTGCCCAGTTGACTCTTTGACAGTGGTCCTGATTGACCACAGAGTGTTGGGAAATTCTTCCAACCTTTTACTCTTCTGCTCTTCTAGCTTCTTCTGCAGCCCTATCAGAATCTGTTTGTTGGCAGCCTCGGCTAGACCGTTGCATTGGGTGTTGCAGACTGAGGACAGGGCATATTTGATCCCAAACTGCTCCAGCCATCCTGACAGTGGCATGTTGTCGAACTGCCTTCCGTGGTCGAAGACGAATGCCTTCGGGATTCCATACCTGGTGATGATTCTTTGCTAGAGGAACTTCCTGACGGCTGCCTCTGTGATGGTAGATAGGGCCTCTACTTCTATCCACTTGGTGAAGTAGTCTACCCCTATAATAAGTCATCTCTTCTAATACTGGGCAGTTGTGATGGGCCCTAGGATGTCCAGCCCCCAATGAGCGAATGGGATGGGATTGTAGATGGGCATGAGATCGTTTGCAGGCAGCTTAATGTTTGGGGCAAACTTCTGGCAGCTGTCGCATTTCTTCACGAGAGCCTCAGAGTCTGCCTTCATTGTGGGCCATTAGTACCCTGCTCTGAGAGCTTTGTGGGCCAGAGCTCTTGGCCCAATGTGGTGCCCGCAGAGTCCTTCATGGATTTCTCTTAATATGTAGTCTGCGTCTCTTTGCCCTACACATTTGAGTAGCGGCAGAAAAAAGACTTTCTGTATAACTCGTCTCCAATCAGGCAGTATCTGCATGCCGTCAATTTCAGTTTTCGGGCCTTCATTCTTCCCTTGGGTAATTTTCTATTCTGCTTGTACTCTGCGATCTCCCTTATCCATTCTGGCATGCTTTCAAGCTCCAGGACGTGCTCGGCGTCTTCGCAGATTGCACTAGTGGGTCTGACTTCCACTAGAACAGATCTGTTGAACTCCTGCAGACTGCTGTTTCCCAGTTTAGATAGAGTATCTGCTTAAGCGTTTTGCGCTTTGGCTACTTGCTCTATTTTGAAACTTTTAAAATTTGCAATCAGAGACCTCATTCTGGCCAGGTAGCTCTGCATTGCGGGCTCTTTGGCCTCATACTCCCCCTTCACTTGGTTGGTGACCAACTGAGAGTCAATTTTCAGGTGGATATGTTTACCCTCCAGAGTTTGGCAGAGCTGCAGCCCAGCAATGGCTACCTCGTACTCAGATTCATTGTTGGTTGCCGAAAACAGGAACTTCAGGGCATATTCAAAAAATTTCCCTTTCGGGGTTTTGATGACCACACCTGCTCCTGAGCCGTTGATAGTCGCAGACCCATCTGTGAAGACCTCCCAGGCTTTGGGTTCTACAGCTATCTCTTGATATGAGCACTCTGCTAGGAAGTCTGCCAAAGCCTGTGCTTTGATGGCGGTACGAGGGGCGAACTTAATCCCGAAACCCGTTAGTTCCAGGGCCAGTTCATAATCCTTCTCGACTTATCGACCTTCTCCATTACTTTTTCTAAGGGCATATTTGTCAGCACAGTGACAAGGTGCGCATCGAAATATGGCCTTAGCTTTCTTGTGGCTAGCACCACAGCATAGGCTGCCTTCTCTATCAGAGGGTACCGCGTTTCTGCGCCTGTGAGAGTGTGGCTCACAAAGTATATCGCCTGCTGCTTCTTGTTCTCCTCTTTCAATATGACCGCGCTCACAGTTGCGGCTGCAACGACAATGTACAAGAAGAGCACTTCTCCTGTCTTGGGTCTAGCCAATGTTGGCAGACCAGAGAGATGTGACTTCAGCTTTTGAAATGCTTCCTTTTGTTCTTCCTCCCACTTGAACTCCTTATTCCCTTTCGGTATCTTGAAGAATGGGAGGGCTTTCTCAGCAGACTGTGCTATGAATCTGGACAGGGCTGTCATCTTGCCTGTCAGTCTTTGAATGTCCCTGATGCTCTTGGGCTCTGGCAGATCTGTAGCTGCTTTCACTTTGTCGGGGTTCGCATCGATTCCCCTCTCGCTGACCAGATAGCCTAAAAACTTCCCTGACCTTACCCCGAACATGCATTTTTTCAGATTCAGTTTCATGATGTGTTCTCGGAGGTTGGCGAAGGTCTCTTTCAGATCTGCTATGTGGTCTGCTTCTGTCTTACTCTTGGTGATGACGTCGTCTACGTACACCTTAAGATTCCTTCCCCTCTGCCTTGCGAAGACATGGTCCATCAATCTTTGGTAGGTGGCCTCTGCATTCTTTAGCCCAAACGGCATCATGATATAGAAGAATACCCCGATCGGGGTGATGAATGCTGTCTTTTCCTTGTCTGCAGGGTCCATGAAAATCTGATGATACCTGCTAAAAGCTTCCATGAAACTAAGCAGAGCGTGACCGCTGGTCGAGTCTGCCAGCTGATCGATTCTCGGCAGCAGATAGCAATCTTTGGGACAGGCCTTGTTGAGGTCTGTGAAGTCTAAGCACATCCTCCAGCTCCCATTTGCCTTTTTCACCATCACCATATTGGCCATCCATTATGGGTATTTTTAGGGTTCTATGAATCCTGCTTCTAACAGCTTCTGCACCTCCTCCTCAATGGCCTTATTCTTCTCTGCTGAATTATTTATCCTCTTTTTCTTCACGGGTCTGTGTCCCTCAGCAATGTTTAGTTTGTTGTTGATGGTGGTGGGGTCTACCCCTGACATTTCAGCTGCCGAGAAAGCGAATACGTCTGCATTTTCTCTTAGCAGATTGATTAGGTTAACTCTAGTTTCTGGGTCCAGGACTGTACCTATTCTCACTGCTCTGTCCTCTTAAGGTCCCAAGAGTACCTCTTCGGTCTCTTCCCCCGGTTCGGGCTTTCTGGTTTCCTGGCCGACTTCTGGACGAGCATCGGCTTTGCTGACAATTGATGGTTCTGATGTTTTCTATTTTTTCTCGGCCTCTTCGGCCTTCTCCTCTTTTCCCTTTTTCGTGGCTTCTTCAGCCTGGTCCTCTATAACTTCTTCAATCTGGACTCTCTTTCCTTATTTTTTCTCTTTCCTCCTCTTCCTCCTGGATCCAGAGTGGTCAGGGGAGGAGGTCTTTTGTCTTTCTTCATAGCTGTCAGGTTACAGGATCTGGCTGCTCTCTGATCTCCTCTCAGCCTGCCTACCTCACCAGTTTTGCTGAGGAAGAGCATGGTCTGGTGGTGGGTTGATGGGATCCCTTGCACTGCTTCAATGAATTTCCTCCCCATCAGAGCGTTATACGGTGATGGGAGGTCTACCACTAGGAATTCCTGCATCACTGTCCTCCTAACTCCACTCTGGTCCTCTGCCGTTACAGCTAGATGTAGTTTTCCTTCTGGGATGATGGAGTTCCCTGTGAATCCAATGATTGGGTTCCTCCTTTCTTCAGTAACGACCGGTCCAGCTTCATCTTTTCGAAGGTTTCCTTGTACAGGATGTTTACGGTACTTCCGCCGTCCAGCAGTATTCTCCGTACATTTACAAATTTCTAGAGTGACCACCAGTGGGTCTGAGTGTAGAAAACTTATGCCCTTGAAGTCCTCTGTTGTGAATGTCATATCAGGCAGGTCTGGACTCAGCTCTGTCTGATCGATGGAGTAGAGTTTGGGATGAGTGAGCTGCTTCAGGTGGGCCCTCCCCCCCATTGAGTTCGAGCTGCCAAATATGACGTATATTGTTTTCTTCTTCCCTTCTTTGATTTCTGCTCGCTTGTCTTGCGGCTTCTTTCCTTCACTCTGCTGTTCTTTTTCTTTGATTCCTTGGTTGCAGGCCAGGTATTCATTGAATTATCCTCTTCTGATCAGACTCTCCAGGTCATTCTTCAGACTGATGCAGTCTTCAGTGTTGTGGCCTGGGGCCTCATGGAAAGCGCAGAACTCTACCATGTAGGGGCCTAGGCTCCTCTTCTTTGTAGGGGGTGGTTTGTGCCACTTGCTATCGTCTCTATTTGTTAGAAAAATCTCAGCCCTGGGCAGGCTGAGGTTGTTGTAGTTGTTGTACTTCTCTTGGGCCCTGTCCACTTCTCTCTCTACTTCCTTCTACTTCTCTCTGCCCCTGTTCTGGTGGGGCCGGTGGCCTCCAAAATTCTGTCTGCCACCCATGAAGGGCTGTTCGTTCTGCCTGATCTCTTGCTTGGCAGGTTTGCCTGCTCCAGGTGTCGAGGCTTTGTTGAAGTCCTCGACAGCGATGTACTTTTCTGCCAGGGCAGGGCTTCGCTAAGCTCCTTCATGGTGACCCATTTCAGGTCATCCATGTACTTGCTAGTGTGAGGCAGAGCGTTCCTCAGAGCGTGCAGAGCCAGCTTCTGTTCTAGGTCTGGGATGTGCACCAGCTCCTTGTTGAATCTTCCGATAAAGTCTCGCAGACTCTCGTTGGGACTCTGTTTTAGCAGCAGCTACTCGTGAATGGATTTACTCCTCCTGCTTCCACTGACAAAATGCTCTTTGAACCTCTTCTTCAGCTCGTCAAAGTTGGCTATGGTCCCTTGTGGGATGGTTATGAACCAGGTCTGGGCTATCCTTGCCAGGGTGGCAGGGAAGTGTCTACACCAGGTAGCTTCATTGTAGTTTCCGAGCTCCATGTGGGTTTTGAAAGCTGCCACATGCTCCTGTAGGTCCCCTTCCCCCTCAAACTCGAGGTTTGATGGAAGCTTAGCCTTTGACACTCTGGTTGCAATGATTTCAGGTGTGAAGGGAGATTTGGAGGGGGACCTAATCTCCTCTGCTGGTAAGGCCAGAGAAGGTCTGGGCCCAACTCTGTTGGATATGATTCCTCTGAGAACTGAGGAGGTCCCATTGTCGCCGGACCCTTCCTCAGCTATTAGTCCTAGCCTTTGGCTAACATGTCTTCTGATGGGTCTGCCTCTATGCATGGACAGGGCCTATTCAGCTCCTGTACTATGCCTGGGCCTCACCTGGGGACGTTGTTGTGCTATGCCCCCTGGATTTCCTCTACGGACAGATCTCTAACTGGAACCTGCCAAATGTTCTGTGGGCATCAGCTCACTCAAGAAGTTGGGGTGTTCCTCTTGCATTACCTCAGTATTCCACTCATCCTCTTGCCAACCTTTCCGAATGTGCCCTGATCCAGAGCGGCTGGATAAGCAATACTCTGATGTAGGGGTCGAAGGGATGGCTCTCTTGTTGTACCCACACAGGGGTTCCTCTGTAGCTGTCTCCTCTTCAGATGACAGTTGCAGGTGTCTTCTAACTGAATCATGGGTTCTAGTTCTGTTCCTCCTCTGAGATGGCTGGCTTCCAATGTTTTGTATGTACTGCTGAGCAGACTGCAGTACAGAGATGGCCGCTTGGAGTGCCTCAGGGGTAGGCATGACCAAGGAGCTGCTTGGTTGCCTGGTTTCCTGAGTGTGGGTAGCAGGACTACCCCTTCTTGCTGCTGGAGAGTAGCTCTCATCTTCTGAGCTGTGGGAATCGGATGTTGTTGAGTAAGGAACCACCATTGCGAAGTTGTAGATTGGGCTTTTCTACTCTTCCCCTCCTTCTAGCGCCAAATTGTTTCTGTCCAGGACAGTTACAGTGAATGTGGTGGTGGGTACTTGGTGGAACGTGGCTCCCAAGCTTCCTTCGTGGTGGTGGTTACCTGCAAAACAGGGAGAATCTCGGGGGTTGTTCCGAACTAGCCCAAGATGAACACAAGGTCTCTAGTTGAGAGAAACGAGTACCAAGTGCAAGTATTTTGTGAGTGTTTTATAGTACGTACCAGTATTTATATGAGACATGGGCTTGTGACTGACCTAGTAAAGTAAGTGGGCTCCTTTTGGAAGTGGGCAAAGGTAATAAGGCCTTCATTAATTCCCTGTCTAGAGCTTATGTCCGGAGTGGTCTGCCTTGTGAGGTCTGCTCTGCTCTGGGTGCTCTGACGTAGAATGGCAGGATCAGAAGGTTTGCTGCCAGCTGGCAAGACATGGTGGTCTGTTAGGCAGACCCCATACATTAATGGTGCTACTTTGCTGCTTGACGTTATCAAGAATTTTCCATAATTTTGTTCTTGATAATATGGGAGTTACAACTACGTAATAAGCACTTTATTTTACTGTTTGCTTTAACTCCTTGTCCTTTGGTCTATGCATACACTATTGTGACATAAACATTGTCATTAACTCATTATTATATCATGCCTACGTATCTAATCTTTGTTATATCAGTAATTCAACGAAACTGGATCCCGACGTTGATGATATGTGATCTCATAACTTTTTATTCATAACTCTTTTCAAAGAGATGGAGATAAATAAAACATGATTTTTTTTGCCAAAAACTTTCTATTGAAATACTCATTTTATTAATTTATAGTTATGTATTTTTTTCTTGCGAAATCATGCCTAGAAAGACTAACCTCTTAGTAACTAGTTTGTTGCCATTTTCACTGATTACACTACTAATCTATAGTTTAACCGGTCAAATTATGTTTAAGATTTTGAAAATCTTTTTTTTATTTAATTTTACAATATTTTAAAAACATATGGTTTTATATACGACATGGTAATGTGCAAGAATTTTGAGACATTTAATCACGTTTTTAATACTAAAGGCGACGTTTTATTTCGAAAAACGGATACCATCGTACGTCCTCTATGAACACAATTTTCGAGAATCCTTACTAAACGAGTACCAACAAACCGGTTTTTCAGGCACGCATTTTAAGACGGGTTTTCGGACTGAAAACAACGTTTTTTCGGAAAATGGACACCGTTGTACACCTTTTATGGGCACAAATGTCGAGAATCCCTACGGATTTTTGGGCACGTACTTCGAGATGAGTTTCTCGTATTAAAGTCGGGTTTTTGGGCACGTATTTCGAGATGAGTTTCTCGTATTAAAGTCGACGTTCTTCGAATTACGTGCCCGTTTAGCATCGCTTATTACGTCAAAATTAACGATAATATATGTATCTTTAATGGATATTAGAAATCAATAGTTAAACTATGATCGTGTAAATCCATATTATAAGGCTCCGTTTGTTTTGGTGGAAAATCATTTTCCTCCATCTTTCCCTTTTCCTTTGTTTGTTTTGATAAGGGATGAAAACCATTTTCTTAAAGGTGTAAAATGCTTTTAGAAAAGTAAAACCAATTTCATTTTGTAAATTAAGAAGGTATGTCACAATTTACTCTTCACACTTTAATTCTCTTTATTCTCTCTTCCCATCAGTCCTTCTTTTTACTTCAATTATCTTTTCTCCCTCAGTTGTCCTCCAATCAAACAAATAAAGTAAGACTTTTTCTAAAATTATGTTTTCCTTGATTTCCATAAAAATTGTTTTCCAATAAAACAAAAGGAGGACAAATTATTTATGACATACTCTCTTTTTTAAATGATAACATTAGTTATATTCGTCTATCAATTTGTACCAAACAAAAATCCTGAAACGTTCCACAAATCTAGATGCTAGTGTCAAGTTCAAACCGTATGATTAACATCACAATGGCTTTTAATATAGATAAGGCGAACCATATTTATGGTAAGAATTTCAACTTACAACATAATTGGCGGAATGAAAATTCAACACACCAAATTCGGAAGCACGCATTAATCTTAGACACATTGGGTAGTTACCGCCGCTTAGAGTCAACAAGCATGCATAGTTGAGCACTCATTCATCTCATTAACTCGCACTAAATCGATTACTTATTGCATATCACATATATTATACAGTACTGCAAATTTAAGGCACGATGTGAGGATACCAAGTTTGAAGAAAGCTTCTTTAGAATATTTGTGAGTTTCACTGGTTTCACATTAGTAACTTTGGACTATAGCTAACCCTAAGCTTTTATGCATGGAAATTTTGAAAGCCTTTTTCTTATAGTGGGTGCCCATGATCTCCTTTTCATTTATTGATAGGCAAAATTAATGCTTTCCTGCTTTCCTGTCTGTTATTTAAGGATAAATTACCATACAAAGTCAAGAGCAAAAGTATGAGATCCTCCTTTAGACTCTTCCCCCAAATCCCAACTAACATCGAATCTGTTTTTCTAAATCATTAGAATCAACTAACACCATCGAATCTAAGATCTAAGTTATGTGTGACCATTGGCTGAGTATATGCTACTACTCCGTGGCGGATTTAGAATTTTTCAGACGGTGGTTCATTATCAATTACCAATTATGCATATAAGAAGCAATTTTTTTTTATCAAAAGTACTCCGTGATGTATTTAATTTCAAAAGTAAAAAAATAAAAATAATTCATATGAAATCTGAAAAATCAAATAAGAATTGAACTAAATCAAGCAATCACATCAAAACTCCAACAAACAGTTATAGTTAATTACAATATAAAATCCAAATTAAAAACAGAGGAATCTGAAATTAAACATGAATTCAAGTATCCAAAACAAATAGAGTATGTAAATGGAGTCGGTCACTCGACACTCATCTCAAAAACAAATGCCAAAATATGACTATAAATTACAACATAGTTTTACTTGAGAATTCGACGGAATTAATTTCAACCAAAAAATACAAAAGACTTAAAACTAGTAAGAATATACTAATTAAAATCCCTAACAAAGACAACACATGTACAAGAAATTAACACTCAAATTCTGAAACAACCCAACAATTCCCCTCAATAGTTTTCACGCCTAAATTTACCCCCATTGGCCATGAATAAAAAAACGAAACATTGTTTTCAATCTAATGTAGGCCAAAAATACCCCAAACATATTTTTTTATGAGGGGTTGTAGTCAGCTCGCTTAGACTTGATTCATTTGGCATACAAAGAACCGAACTACATCTAATTGTAATTCCTGACTCAACAGAAACTGAGTTGAACTGAGCTTAGTTTCAATTCATTGCAAGTCCGAAAGAATAGGACCCTATTTACCCATCATTTTTAGATAAAATCTTTTCTCAAACAACCATGTATACACACCCCCAAAGAACACACCAAAAACATAATAAAAAGATACTAATTTAAAACATCTCAATACAAAAAATGCAATCCAAGGACGCACAACCCTCTTGGATGTCCCTCCTACAGGCTACAAGTGGCAGTCTTCAACCTTCAACTCAAACATTAACTCATTGCCAACTCAAACACTCTCTCTCAGCCTACTACAATTACCAATTCACCGCCGACACTCACCATTACAATCGAGTTAAGTATAATAGAGAGTACTCAACTTTGCTTAAAGTTGCAAATTGAGTACTGAAGTTTCAAAAGTTGCATGTTGGGGACTCTAGGTCATATTTTTAGCAAAGTACCTGCTAATGTAGGTTAACTTTATTTTTTAGAATTAGTTAATATATTGTACACACAAATTTTTTCCATTTCAGATTTTATAAGCTCAAATTCACCTTTGTTTCTTACTTTTTTTCCATCAATAATTGATGAATGATGATTTCCTTCAATAATTTTGAGGGTTCAAATTGAAAGAGTGTTTTTTTAAATAATTGAGTATTTGAGTTTGCTTGATTTTCTTTCATTATTTTGCTTTGGTTATTTTTATTTTTTTTATTTGTTTATATTTTTTGGGTAATTGATATTATTCAATTGATTAGTTTGATTGGGTATTCTGATAAGATTCGTTATTTGAGTTTATAATTCATGAATGTTATTTGAAATTGCTCAGCTAGGGTTTTCTTCAAGTTTATTTTCTTAGATTAACAATAATATTATTAGGTTGAAACTTTCTTGTCTGATATTATCCTTGAAATTTTGTTTGATGTTAATTTTAATTTAGTTGCAGCTTTCTGGCTCGGCTAAATTTAATTGATTGATGTTCTTAAAGCAGTCAAGTTTGTTGATTTAATACATGCTTTCGTTGTTAAATTGATAATATTAATTAGGACTGAACTTGCATGCATTCACGAGGTTTAGTTCGTATAAATAATAAAATAAATAATTTTCTTGCGGTCAAGGGATTATTTGTTAACCACTTTATCTATCGACTTAAGTTTGGAAAAACAATTTGGGCCAAATTTGTTTTGGAAAGTTTTTATAATATCAATTACCCAAAAAATATAAATAAATAATAAAAATAACCAAAGCAAAATAATGAAAGAAAATCAAGCAAACTCAAATACTCAATTGTTTAAAAAAACACTCTTTTAATTTGAACCCTCAAAATTATTGAATGGAAATCATCAATCATCAATTATTGATGAATAAAAAGAAAGAAACAAAGGTAAATTTGATTTTATAAAATCTAAAATGGGAAAAATTTGTGTGTACAATATATTAAATACATTATTTTATAGTTTTTTTAAGAAAAATAATTTAAAAAAATAAAGTTAACCTACATTAGCAGGTAATTTGTCAAATATATGACCTAGAGTCCTCAATATGCAACTTTTGGAACTTGAGTACTCAATTTGCAACTTAAAGCAAAGTTGAGTACTCTTCATTATACTTAACTCCATTACAATCCCATAACTAACCTCATAAATGCAAAGCCCACTACCAATTTATTGCTTTCTTCGCCATTCTTCTTTCCGGATCTAGGGAGTCATTCCTTCCTATGTTCATTTTCATTTTCATTTTTGGCTCATGCTACTTTCATCGCTACTACTTTCATGGAAAATTTTGAAATTTTTTTAAAAGGTTGGTGGTGTACAGTGGCGGATCTACTTCCTCTGTACTATAATATAAATCCTCTTTCTTTTTACGAGTTAAATTTTAAAATGTTTGATCAAATATTCTTATTAATATATATAGAAAAACATACCCATGTGTAAAAGAAAACAAGTTATATTATCAGACGAAGGGAGTAATTGATAGGTGACTCTATCAAATAATTTGACTTTTTTAATTTTTTGTTGCAAAACTAAGTTGACTATTTGATTATTAATAACCATCTATATAATCGTGCTTTGGTAAATGGTTGAAAACTGATTGTATTTTTGAACAATTGGCATTTCACATGAACATGCTCAAGCCAATATAAACAAAAACTACAACCAATTGACAATCTAAACATATTATTCACTCCGTAACACATTACTTGCATCAATTTGACATAAAATGTGAGTATAAAATGTCTAATCGTTGCAAGTAATTCGTTACAGAGAGAGTACTTTATCGATTAGGGTAATTGTTAGTTCTTCATATCCAAGTGATTAAATCAAAACAATTCTACTTCAAAACTAGTGATGACAATAGATTATTGGAGTTTCACCCAGTTACACCCAATTTATCCGTCACTAGCGGTTTCTGCCAAAGAAACTTAGATGAAATGTTGAGGTTCGGCAAGATCATCGTTATCGTGTAATAGCTTCAAATTTGAGCTGCTAATAAGGGCTATGGGAGATAATATAGTGTTGAACTATGTTAAATGTATGCGAGTGAAAATGATTAATGGAGATTGTAAAGTGATACTCCCTTTGTTTGTTACTATGTTAAATGTATGCGAGTGAAAATGATTAATTGAGATTATAAAGTGATGCTCCCTTCGTTTGTTTTTAATTGTTAAGATCTGCTTTAGGGGATAACCAAGAAAATTTATGAAATATATGATATGATTTTTGGGGAATAGATAATGTTGTTTGGTGAGTAGATAAAGTATGAGAGATAATAATGTAAAAGTTAAAAGTATAGGGTGATTGGGTATTTAATGGGAAAAGAAAAGGACAAGTGGGTCCCAAAAGTGGGGGAAAATGGAATATAAAGATATGAAAAGTTTACTAAAAATAGTAATAGTGGAAGTGTAACAATTAAAAAGAAACGTTCAAGAAAGAAAAGTGTAACAAGTAAAAACAAACGGATGTAGTATTATAGATAAATTATGGTGACTAGGACGAGCCCGTCCCCCCTCCCCCCCCCCCCCTAGTTCGATTTTTACCCATTCTTCCACCTCACCCAAACTCATTTTCAACCTTTCATTTCACTCATCTTCATTTCTTTCAAACTCTTTTTCTCTCTTTAAACTCCATAACCTCCATTAAAACCACACCTTCAAACCTGCATATCTCCTTCATTTCTCATATTTTCACTCACTTCCTTCACAAAACCTTCACCATTTCTCATCCTCTACGCAAAGAGCCCATTTTTTTCAAAAAGCCCCAAATTTGAAAAATTCTCAACACCATAACTTGCGGCTTGGGAGTAATTTCTTGATGAAGGAGGAACAACGAGTACAGTTTCCTCTTGGAGAAGCTAAAATCGCTTGCAATTAACTAATTTCTTCACCTCTGTTGAAGAGGGAGGTAAACCCTAATCCTAACTTCGAATTTTCTTGAATAATAGCTTTAATCTGAATATCGAAATTATGATGATATAGTGCTACTTGTTGGATTAGCCGCTAGATTTTGATAGATTTTGATTTATTTTTTTTATTTATTTTGATTTTTATGTGATATTTTTTCTTTACTTTTCATATAATTTCTTTTACTAGGCCTAATTTTGTTAGTTTCTTTTATTTTTTAATTTTATTACTAGCTTTTTTTAATCTTTCTTAATTTTTCTTTGGTTTTTATTTTTGTGAATACCTTTTTTTCTTTGTGAATATTTTATTTTTGGGAATTTGTCAAATGGTTGTGCCTCCATGTTTGAGCTTGGACCTTATTTCCTTTCCCGGTTGATCTAGTAGTCTCTTTCTTTTCTTAAAAATATATCTTGGTTGGGTTATTCTCTTTATACTCCAAGAATGCATCGTTTCGAAAAAAGAGCAAAAAAGACTATAGTTCCAACCCGTCTAAAAGCCCAAAGGGCACCCTTCCGGCCCTTAAGTTTGTCAACCCAAACCATAAACAAGTGTATGAGGGAATTAATCACAGATAAGTTTTACTCACTTAAGAAACGTGAGGTTTGGGACATGAGGGGGTGTTTGAAATCTCCTTTCAAATGTTTAATCAACCTCAATGTATTTCTCTAGCGAAGCTTCATGAAACTTTCCTTTGTGAAGCCTCAAATGCCATTTGGAACCCCGAATCTTGGGAGCATAGCATAATCTATCAAAGGGACGTGTTTTGGCAAGACATAGCCCGCTATGCGCCCTTTGATCCAAAGATTAGTTATTCTTCCCAAATCTTCTCCCCGGTGCTAAGATACATTCATCTCCTCTTGGTCTCTGCCATCTTCTCCAAATAGGACCATATTAAGGTGGCCTTCGAGTACTGAGTGCTATCTTTCTTGCCGCCCATTAACCCAATCAGAATGGTTGAAAATTAGGGTGTCTTGTTATACGCCATGGAGATAATTTCACGGGCCGATATTCAATGTGGGGGAATGATTTCTATCACTACCATCGCCCTTGGATTTGGGGAGAAACTTAGGTTGTTGAGTCCCGTTGTTGAAAATCATTACCTTGACTTGGATTGCTTAAAAACCGCGGGTTGGATCGGCTATAAATGCGAGCTCGAGCGGTATGTTTAGAACGTATAGGGGGTTCAACATTGCTATTTTCCTAGCCCATATGTGATATCATGTATTTATATAGCGTTTTCCCCCTTATTTATGAGCTAAATCGTGCGTCATTGGAGCTCTTCGTTTTGGCTATTTTATACTAACTATCGTATATAGTCGTGGTTTTGTGTCTTAGTGTGGAATTGCAGGTTTTAGGGAATTTTCTCCCTATTTTCGAGCTTTTTGGAAGCAACCATGGCTTTACGAGTTGTTATAAGACACGTAGAAGTCATCACGAACATTACAGATGAATATAGAGGTCCCGAGACCTCTAAACTTGAAGATAGAGTGCCAAAACGCTAAAGAAATAAGCCAATGGAGCTGACCCGTGTTGTGATCAGGCAGATTACGGCCCGATTGGGCAAAGAATATTATGATTGGGTGGTAAGGGTTCGTACCAGATCGGGCGGGCTTAGCCCGACCCAATCGGGCTAACCTAAAAATTGTTGTTGTTGCTCAAGTTGAAAATGAGGTTACTGGGCTTTTTGCATCAACCCAATCGGGCAAGCCCAACCCGATCGGGCAGGACCAAAAGTACGTTGTGGTTGCTGCTGCATAATGAAGAGAAAGAGAGTGAGATGGGCCTTTGGACATGCGGTCCGATCGGGCACAATTGACCCTATGCTATCGGGCGGGAGCCCAACTCTTCAAATTGTTGGTCTGCCTGCTGCTGTTCATTTGGACGAGAAAAAAACATATTGCTGGGCACTTGGGCCAGCGCGATCGGGCACAATTGACCCGATGCTATCGAATAGGCCAGCTTCCCCCTATTTTGTTGCTGCATTTGTTCTGTGAAGGAAATCAACATGGCCCAAATTTGTACCAACCCGATGCCATAGGGAAACCATTGCCCGATCGGGTTGCGAGTCCGCGAAGCCGAAATTCTATCTTTTAATTGTGTTTTTAGGTAGTTTTTAGGGGCTATTTTAAATAGCTAAACTTCATTATTTTGAGGGACATCTTTTATTCATCTTTTATTTTAGCTTTCATTAGTATTGTTTAAGAGAGTTTTTTTAGTTAAACAATTAAGATTAGTTCTAGAGGTGATTGAACCTTGGATTATTTTCAATAAAGGTTAATTCTTTCCGTCAATTGGTACTATTCTTTTCTCTTAATCTCTTTAGTTATTTCTTAACTATTTAGTTTGATTATTTTATTATTTCATGATGCATAGATTAGGGTTTCATATTAGTTTTGTTATTGTTGATTTAATTATGTGTGAGTGGTCATCTTTCTAAGGATTAGGGAGGAAAACCATGTTTATACCATGAATTGCTTTTGAATTGCTATTGATTTCTAGGGCATGATTAGATTGATTATGATGTGACTTGTTCTTAACGAGTAATAATGTTATTGCGCAGTTTCATTGATTGCTTGAGGTTAATAATTGTTTGCATAGATCCGTCCTACTTTTAGAGGCCTGGTACACATCAGTAGTTCTGATTATATTAGTCAACATGCGGCATATATTGAATTACGAGCGTTGAGTCTTAACCATAGCTTAAGACGTGCTCTAATCTATCAACTCTTGACCTAGGTTTTTTGATCCTTTTGATTGGTATAAGCATGGTGGACCGAACTAATACCCTAGACCTTTAATTCATAGTCTAAATCCCATTTTTATTTTGCTTTCTTTAGTCTAAATAGTAGTTCAGCTGATATCTATCTGATCTCATCTGAAGTAGTTGTTTAACTGGATATTAAATTAGAACCTCTGTCTCTCTGTGGATTCGACCCTACTTCCCTTGACTATTGTTTTTATAGGACATAGGATTTATCTTTGATTAGGTGATACGACTTTAGCCTGTCAAACTTTGGCACCGTTGCCGTGGAGACGGCTAGTTTTCTAAGTTTTTATTTGGTTATTTGGTTTACTTCTCTCTACCTCATTGGAACTTCATCGTTCCAATTGATGTACGTTTTACTGCTTCTTTTTGTTTCTTTTGTATGCCCAGGTCCCAAAGAAACGGTTCCCCCATCCCAGAGGATCCCAATCTTGCAAATACTCCCATGCAGCTTCGAAAGAAATTTCAGAGAGTAAAGCAGTCCGTTCAGCTGAACATCTCTAAAGAAGACACTTCGAGTTCAGCTATGGCCAAATCATTGAATTACTATGGGGTGCCTAATCCTGACGTCATTTCCACTGGCCCACCCATGCCCACCATCGCCGCTAACAACTTTGAGATTAAGCCTGGACTAATCAACATGGTTCAGCAAAATTAGTTTGGTGGGCATCCCAGTGAAGATCCGACCAATCATCTGCAGAGATTTCAACAACTCTGCAGAACTGTAAAGCATCAAGGAGTCACACCTGAGCAATTGAAGGTCATGCTATTCGAGTTTTCACTCCGAGACAGAGCTCAGAAGTGGTTCAACGACATCAAAGTGTCTGAATGGTCGGAAATTTCTGTTGCGTTCCTGAGAGAGTATTATCCACCTGCAAAGACAGCAGAAATCATAAACAACCTAGCCACGTTTTTCCCAAGCCTGATGAAACACTTCGGGAAGCGTGGGCTAGGTTCAGAGATTTGCAAAGAGAGTGTCCACATCACAACATGGACAAATGGTTCTTGACGCAAACATTGTACAATGGTATGCAGCCTCAGACGAAGAGTATTGTTGACTCGTCTGCGGGAGGAGTTTTTCTAGATAAGGAAGTGTATGTAGGCTATGATTTCTTGTCAAACCTCGCAGCCAATGATCATTTCACTTCCCGAAGAGGCAGACGCCTTTGTAGTGCTGACTTTGCAATTGGCGAAACTGAATACGAGGCTTGACACCTTGAGATCCTCTACCTCGACACCCCCTCCTCTGAGCATCAATGTTATGTCTGCCGTTGCACCCATTACCTCATCTTACTGCTAGGTATGTGCTGTTCAGGGTCATTTTTGGCACGACTGTCAGTTCAGTCAACATCAGATGGAGCAGGCAAATGCCTTCCAAGAATGACCACAAAATTTCCCCTCCACATAACTATCAAAACCCACAAATTTTCCAACCTCCACCATAAAACCACCCCAAATAATCATTCTATCAAAACCCTTTGATTTTCAGAGACCCCCACCATAAAACTTCCATCACCCTAACAACTTCCAAACCCCACAAAATTTTCAAACCCCACAAGAGCCTACTACGTCTGAATTGATGAAACTAATGCTGGCTATGCTGAAAACCAATGAGGAGGCACAAAGAGCTCAAAGAGAGGCATATGATGGCTCAAGAGAAACACATCAAACTTCTCGAGACTCAGATTTCCCAATTAGTAGGAAATTATGTTGAGGCAGCAGGGACAGTTGCTTGAGCAACCCATTTAGAGGGAGCAAGTGAATTCCATTACTCTTCGTAGTGGCATTGCTTATGACTCTCCTCCATTGCCCATTGATGATGCTGCCCCGACTAAGGGTAAGAAGGTGGTAGAGGAAGGAAAAGGGAAGAGTTCGACGTCTGAAGTCGAATTATCTGAGGAAGCTGAACAAACAGGGAAGGAAAAGGAGAAGGTTTGTGAATCGCCTTTTACACCAAGGCGACCTTTTCCTCACAGGATGTAGCAATCAAAGGTCGATCAATAACTTGGTAAGTTCTTGGCTATGGTCAAGAACCATGAGGTAATGATTCCATTCACTGATTTAATTACTCAAGTTCCTGTGTATGACAAATTTCTGAAAGACATGATAATTAAGAAGAGAGACTTTGGTGGGGTAGATTGTGTCTCTCTTACTGCAGAGTGTAGTGTTGTTATAGAAAATAAAACCACACCTAAGATGAAAGATCCTGGTAGTTTTTCTATCCCTGCCATCTTGGACCTATTTTTATTGACAAAGCTTTGTATGATTTAGGTGAATCTGTTTCTATTATGCCTTTATCTGTTTATAAGAAAGTGAATATGGGAGCACTTGAATGCACACAAATCACTTTACAGATGGCTGATCGTTCTATAAAATACCCCCTAGGTGTTTTAGTGAACGTTCATGTTAGGGTCGGGAAATTCTACATTCTTGTTGATTTTATGGTGCTTGATATGGATAAGGATGCTCAGATTCCCATTATTCTGGGTAGACGTTTTTGTGTACTGTTGGTGTTGTTATTGATGTTAAGTCTGGGTCTTTAACACTGAGTGTTTGTGATGATAAAGTGTATTTTAAACTAACCAATGTTGTTAAGGCACCTATGCTTGAGGAATCATGTTGCAGGGTTGATATTTTGGATCAGGCGGGTGTAGAGAAGGTTCATAATGCACCTAAGGTTGCCTCACAGTCTGGAGGTATGATAAAGAACATTTGGAAAAGGAAGATGTTTGATGAGGGCGGCACTCACTGCCAAGCCCCTCCAATTTGAGACATGGAGGTATTATGGTCGTGCAGGACTTTCATAAACCAGCGCTGTGTAGGAGACAACCCGTAATTTCCCCTTATTCCTTTTTCTTTTTATTTTTCTTATTTTCTTTTTTTAGAGTGAGAGAGAGTGAGAGAGCACTAATGTTGTTTTTCCTCTTAACATCGTCCTTTGTTCACCTTTTGGCATTAACGATACTGCCAAGTTCAACTTGCGGGAGGATTTCTGTTTGTATTCTACTCTATCTCTTTTACTGCTTTCTAGGATAGGGTTATTGATTTCGAAAAATACTAAAAAAATCGGAAAATATGAGTCTCATGACTGGTTTAGTTGCCTCCCTGTGCCCCTTGTTTTGCCCTTATTGAAAATGATTTGACTTTGTTTCCTGGATAGTTGGCCATTTGTGATTTTGAGGCTATGATTTGATTTCGGATTGCTATGATTTTGACCTAATTTTGATTATTATACACAACATTGTGTTGCATGCCTAAATTGGTTACACTGTGAGGACTCTTTGCAGCCTATTGGATTCATATGATTATCTAGTCTGTTTTTCAGTGTTAGTTCCTCTCTAGTTGACTGATCTTAACTTTGGATTCGTATGTCTGATATTCGATGACTTGTAGCATTTGATGTGATAGAAGCGTTGTTTTGTCTGATCTTGAGCCTCAGAGTGAATTTTGATACACTTTTATCCCCCTTAGTCCCGCTAAGCCTAATGACCTTTTCGTGTTACTAAAATCTTATTCTGAGCCCATGGCCTTTATATCGATACTATTTCCAAGCCTAGCTTGGGGGAGCATCTGTTGGGTTGAGTTATGAGATTGGTTTTATTGTTTGGTTTGGTTTTGGGAATGATTTGTGTATTTGATGTGGTTCCAAGTGTGAGAAAAAGAAAGAAAAGGCAAAGTTAGAGTTGCGTGAATGTTTGGTTCGTAAAATGAAAGAAAAAGAAATAAAAGTTCAAAAGAGTTCAAGTTCCTTCATTCACGTTGTTTATAAAGAAAAGTGTGCTAATTTGTTTGAAAATCGGGTTTGTTGGGAGTTTTCATTGGTTCATAGGAGTTGGGATGTATTTTGTGCTTATATGGTGTTGTTGGGAGTTGTTTCGGCCATCTTCGTCCCTGTTTTGAGTGACTTTTGATCCCCCATTCTAGGTTTTTCCGCCACATTTCCTATAAATATTCTCTGATCTACCTCTTGCATAAGCCCCATTACAACCCCATAAAGTCCTCTTGAGCTCGTGTTTACATTGTTTATTGGATTGATTTCGAGTCAGTTTATCAAAGTTAAAGAGTATGTCTGCTAATTGAGTCGACTTGGTTAGGATGAGCGTCATTTAACCTTCTTAAACACATGAGAGTGTGAGTGGGAAGGACATTTATGGACGCGTTGGTGAGTGTTCGGGCATATTCTTTGCCTGCCACAATATTGAGAGGAGTGACACCTTGTGAGGACCTTTTCAGGATTTGTATGCCATGTAGATGAGTTGAATTTGATGGTTTCACTACGCCAAAAACTCCTATTTATAGCGTTTTTTTATCATATTCTTCAAGCGCTGTAGAATAGGGGCGCTATAGAAACTTTTATAGCGCTTCAAATAAGCGGTGTAAATTGCTTACTTTTTCAACAGCGCTTGCTTAAAGCGCTGTCAATTGCTCAAATAAGGCGGTAGACTAAAAAGCCAATAACGTTCCTTTTCTTTTTACTAATTTTTAATATTGACTTTGCTTAGCTAATCAATTTGTTTTAAATATTTTTTAATGAATGATATTTTTTTCCTCTATAGTATCCACTTCAATACAATATATTATTATAATTGATATAATACGCACAAACTATCCAAAAAGACATTTCATTCATAGTAATCAAATTTATACTACAACAAATGTATACTTATGTTTAATTCACCCTGATCAACGTTTTACATATATAAATGCTAACATTAATGTAGGCACTACTCATGCTTCTATACAAAACCATGACACACTAAACGCTTGAAATGCCACAATGATCATTAGTTGACTTGAAAAATCCACCGATGTAATTCTCACTTCACCAAGTGTCCTAAGATGAAACATAGCAACCTACGATAAATAAATCATAATTAGTGTCAATCGAGAGGATGGATTTTACGATCTATTAGAATCAAATAACATACTCGATAACTAGATTTTGAGGGAAAGTGATATGGGTTTCTTGCCACTAATTAGTAAGAAAGAATAGACTTGAATTAGTAAATCAAATGATGCATCAGCTTAATACCTGGCGATATAGAATAATATGCCACTACCTCGAGGCTAATGCTTATGACAAGAAATTAGTGAGAGGGGATTTTAGATTCAGATGTACATAAAGTTAAACCTGCAACTGCAAAGAGGCTGGACATGGCACCAAATAACAAGAAGAAACTAAATCGCTCTCGTACAGCCAAAGTAGTAGTTCATATGCAGCTAAAGAGCTTTAATTCACCAAGGATACGCCTGGTACTCCAGTTTATTTTACTACTTCAAGTACGTATACTACTATCAAACATCTCGAAGGAAGCTCTTCTACTTACGAATTGAGGGTCCAAATGGTCATGAGACATAATCCCAATTTCTTCTAGCTGCAACATAACCAAAAAAAACTAGAAAAATTAAATTACACCTACCTATGAAGGTACAATTGGTAGCAAGATTATGAACATAACATCAACAAACATGACTAGGCCAGATGCCACGTAATACCTTGATGATATGACATATAACAAGCATATGTTCATGGTCAGAAAAAATGAAGGCAACTGCTATCTCGTAGAGGTCCACTCAAAGATCAACTAGTAGATGCAGATCAACATGTGTTTGTGTGCATATGTATCTGTTCTATCGAAGGGGGTGGGGTGGGGTGGGGTGGGGAGGCTCAATCAAAACGGCATATACAACAGTTGTTATAAGATTGAACTGGAGAAACCCTGTGATATTTGGTATTACCTCTGGATGATCACCAAGGACAACAAACTACCCTGGAAATTCTCCCACATTATTACTTCGTTTTAGCAAAAGAATATTTCCATCAAAAGTCTCTACAATTCCTCCATTGCCTAGTGGATTTCAAGTCTGCTGCAAAGAATAGTCTCAGTTATAAAACAGTCAAACAACATGTGTAACTGCCAAGTGCCAAGAAACGTATAGGTGAGTGTGTTGTAGTTCGTGGTATGTAGTTATGTACGAAAATTATGATTACCCATTTACTGAGTATGGCAATTTATATTGACAAGAAACCCAACATGGGACTGAAACTGTACATTTAAATTAATCAAACCGCATAGCATGTAAGTTACCATTCACACTCATACACATCCCCATTTCATACAATTTTCCTCTTTATGATGCTTCTTATCTCCCTCCCATTTCATAAATTGCTCGTGATGGCCATGAAAACCAACCTTTTTCCAGTAGCTTTCCTTTCCTATAATCACCCTCATACATACACTCATCAGACCATAAATACTTGCCATTTCTATGAGGTAAATAACCCATACAATTACCAGTGTAATAATCCCCATTTGGGAGTGTTCTTTCCCCATATTGCATGATCTGGTCAAGGTAAAAGAAATCAGCAGACCACTAACAAGATTCAGTTCCAGCACCAGAAAGATATTATCTTTTTATCACTTCAAGATCAATGTAGGACTATCTATCCTGCAGCAAATCGTAGTCCCAATAGTTCATTCCCCATCAATAAATAACCAAACTAGCAAAGTCTCATGAAACCCAAATAAAAAAGGCAAGGAAAATCCAGGAATGCTATAATAGAGTAAATATCAAAAATCATGCTGCGGTCCATCCAAACATCAACTCACTAAACATAATTTTGCAAATAGATGAAACTGAAAAACGACGAAAATGAATTGGCAACATGGACAAGTAGCAAGAAGTCACCTCAATTTCATCTAATAGATACTGTTGGCAGGCTAATAAAATTAAAGGGGCTACCTTTATCTAAAATGTAAAAACTCTAAAACCTCTAATGATTTTCAGAATCCCTAAAAATCAGTAACCCAATTTCAGAAATTAAAGCATCAAATGAAGGACCCAGAAGCAAAAAATCGGAACAAATCAAAGGATCATATCAAAAACCATAGAAAAAGTCTAAAGTAATGGACAAGCTAACAAGAGCAAGAAAGCATAAGAGATGGATTTAGAAAAATAGATCAGAAAGTACCTGTGGTTAAGGGAGATGACCCAAAAATTAGCTAATTAACTCGGTAAAAAAAACAACACTACTAAATAATAATAGATTAACTTACTGATAGCATAAAGGTCGTACTCCATATCTACTTCCTCAAATCGTACCGAACCTTCTTCAGGGGAGCGCCTACACAAGAACAAACTCCAATTAGGTCAAAAAAAGTGAAAAAGGTTGGAAATAAATTAAAGAGTGAGAAATGAACGAGAATTGGGAGATTTGATGACGAAGATCGGGAAATTAGGGTGAAAAAAGAGGGGAAACAAAGACTTGGAGGAAGAAATTGATGCAGATTAGTGTCGAATGAGGAGAGCGAAAGAGAAAGAGGCGGGAGACATGGAGTTTTCCATTTTGCTTTTTTTTGTTTAAATTAATAAAAAGAAGACAATATCCATAGCGCCTCAACCATATCGCTTTCAAGGAGCGCTGTGTTATTTGGATTAATAACATCATTATTGTAACAAGCGTTGTATTATTGATATCAACAACAGTGTTGCTATAGAAAGCGCTGTAATTCATGGAATTTTCTGTGCTAATCAAAAAGTGTTGTAGACTTGTAGTATAGGCGCTGTTAAATTTTTTTTTTTTTGGTGTTTGCACCCGGTTCACCCTTCGGGCTACATCCGGATCGAGGTCAAGTTCGGGGTGGATAGGTTTCATTCCTCTCCCAAGGGTGTTGCGGGGATTCGAACACGAGTCCTTCCTACCAAAGCCAGTCCCCATCACCACTGGACCAACACTTACTTGGTATAGGCGCTGTTAAATGCTATAGTGTTTGCTTAGATGATTGGTAGTTGGATGGATTTGAATAGCTGAACTTGAATTTTGCCTGCTTGAATGATTCTTAGTCTTGAAAACGTTTTTTAGCTTAGATTGTTTTATCTATGGGGTGAGACAATTTATTCTATCTTCATGTTTTATTTGCTTGAGGACAAGCAAAGGTTTAGCTTGGCGGAGTTTGATATCATGTATTTATATAGCGTTTCCCCCCTAATTTATGAGCTAATTCGTGCGTCATTGGAGCTATTCGGAGCTATTTTATACTAACTATCGTATATAGTCGTGGTTTTGAGTCTTAGTGTTGAATTGCAGGTTTTAGGAAGTTTTCTCCCTGTTTCCGAGCTTTTTGGAAGCAACCATTGCTTTACGAGTTGTTATTAGGCACGTAGAAGTCATCACGAACATTACGGATGAAAATAAAGGTCCCGAGACCTCTAAACATGAAAATTGAGTGCCAAAAAGCTAAACAAACAAGCCAATGGAGCTGACCCGTGTTCTGATCGGGCAGAATATCGCCCGATTGGGCAAAGAATATTACGATCGGGTGATAGGGGTTCGTACCAGATCGGGCGGGCTTGGCCCGACCCAATCGGGCGAGCCTAATTATTGTTGTTGCTGCTCACGTTGAAAAGGAGGCTGATGGGCTTTTTGCATCAACTCGATCGGGCAAGCCGAACCCTATCGGGGTAGGCCCAAAAGTAAGTTGTGGCTGCTGCTGCGTAATGAAGAGAAAGAGAGTGAGGTGGGCCTTTGGACATGCGGCCCGATCGGGCACAATTAACCCAATGCTATCAGGTGGGAGCCTAACTCTTCAAATTGTTGGCCTACCTGCTGCTGTTCATTTGGACGAGAAAAAACATATTGCTGGGCACTTGGGCTAGCCCGATCGGGTACAATTGACCGATGCTATCGGGTGGGCCAGCTTCCCCGACCCCTATTTTACTGCTGCCTTTATTCTGTGAAGGAAATCAACATGGCTCAAATTTGTACCAACCCGATGCCATAGGGCAACCATTGCCCGATCGGGTTGCAACTCCGCGGAGCCGGAATTCTGTCTTTTAATTGTATTTTTAGTTAGTTTTTAGGGGCTATTTTAAATAGCTTAACTTCATTATTTTGAGGGACATCTTTTATTCATCTTTTATTTTAGCTTTCATTAGTATTACTTAAGAGACTTTTCTTAGTTAAAACACTTATATTAGTTGTAGAGGCGATTGAACCTTGGTTTATTTTCAATAAAGGTTATTGCTTTCCATCAAGTGGTACTATTCTTTTCTCTTAATCTCTTTAGTTATTTCTAACTGTTTAGTTTGATTATTTAATTATTTCATGATGCATAGATTAGGGTTTCATATTAGTTTTGTTATTGTTGATTTAATTATGTGTGAGTAGTCATCTTTCTAGGGATTTAGGGAGGAAATCCAGGTTTATACCATGAATTACTTTTGAATTGCTATTAGTTTCTAGGGCATGATTATATTGATTATGGTGTGATTTGTTCTTAACGAGTAATAATGTTATTGCGCAGTTTCATTGATTGCTTGAGGTTAATAATTATTTGCACAGATCTGTCCTACTTTTAGAGGCCTAGTACACATCAGTAATTCTGATTATATTAGTGAAATGCAGCATATGTTGAATTATGAGCGTTGAGTCTTAACCATAGCTTAACACGTGCTCTAATCTATCGACTCTTGACCTAGGTTCTGATAGTGGTTTGATCCTTTTGATGGGTGGACCGAACTAATACCCTAGACCTTTAATTCATAGTCTAAATCCCATTTTTATTTTGCTTTCGTTAGTCTAAATAGTATTTTGGCTGATTTCTATCTGATCTCGTCTGAAGTTGTTGTTTAGCTGGATATTAACTTAGAAACTCTTTCTCTCGGTGGATTTGACCCTACTTCCCTTGAGACTTAGGATTTATCTTTGATTAGGTGATACGACTTTAGCCTGTCAATAGGTGACCCGGGTTGACCGCGAGGGGAAAACGTGTGGGTTATTCCATACGAAACCCCCGAGAATACCCAACCTGAACGCGAGCAACTTGCTCCCTCTTTCCAAACAAGGGAATCTATTACTTCTCACCGTGCTTCTACTTCTTCCTATTCTTTTGATTTTGAGTGGGCATTTGCCCATTTTCTCTCAACCAAGATCAAATGATGAATGCGATGCATGGCATGAGAGAAGACTTGCATGGTATGATAGTTCAAACTAACTAATGCAGTTCACCAATACCATGTCGACAGCGGCAACATTGAGCCTTATGTTAACTACCCAAATTGGCCCCCTCAATATGGGTTGGTGCTGGGTTGGAATGAGCGCCAACCCACATACTCATATTGGCCCACTCGCGACCCACCCTATGATTTGCTTTTTGTTTTTTTAGCTTTCTTAGTCATTAGTCTTGCATGTAGTTTAGTGGCATGTAGCATAGTTGCATAGCATGTTAAGGTTCCATGTAGTTTTCATAATTGCATACAGGATTTTCTTTTGGTAGGTTGCATATGGGATATAAAAAAAGGGATATTTCCTGAAGTACCCCGGGGTTAGGGCTAATTCCTCGAGTACCTCTCTGGTTTTCGAGCTCGCTCAAATGCCACCAGAGTCACTACCGTTAACTTAAATGCCATTACTACTAAATTTCCATTAATTTTTCTGTTAACTTTCATAATTATACCTTAATTTCAATTTTAAAAAATACAAAAAAAAAGTAAAAACCACCCTACCCTCCCCCACTCTCTCCTCCCCCAACCCCTCCCACTCTCTCTCCTCCCCCACCCCCTCCCCTACTCTGCCACCACCCAGCCACCACACTCTCAACCACTACCTTCCCCTAAAAAAACTCAGCCACTTTCACCACCCAGCCACCACCTTCCCTAACCGACCCAAACCGACCACCCAAAAACCACCACCCACCCAGATTTACAAAACGACCACCCAATTCTCAAACTCCCAAAACTCCCACCTCTCAAATCCCTAAACCTCTCTCTCCTTAAATCACGCCATTACCATAACTCCCCTCTCTTGACATTTACACCGTATGAACTTGACACATCAAAATTCTCATAGGATCCGCCATTCTTGAGAAGATCGTTGGCATTACTGTTCAAATCTGCACCAATAAACTCGTGATATTGCGTCAAATCAGAAACCCTAGCTTTCTTGACAACATCAACAGCATCGGCGTCGATATCATCGGTTGAATCTTCCTTCACATCTTCTTGATCATCAACTTCGTCAGATCATGTAGAAGAGAAAGAATCAATCGATTTAGCGAGATCGATGCTTAAAACTTCGTAAATGCTTTCTAGTCGCTAAGGCCGAGCAATTGGAGGAGCGATAGGTTGATCTGGGTAGGAGAACGATGAACTATTGTTGGTGGTGGTGGGGCGCCGTCGTCTGGGTGGGGGAGGGGCTGGTGGTCTGGTCGGTGCAGATTAGGGGGAGAGAGTGTGGGAGGGGTTGGGGAGAGGAGAGAGACAGAGAGTGTGGGAGGGGTGGGGTGGTTTTATTTTTTTTGTTTCTTTAATTAAAATTAAAGTGTAATTATGAAAGTTAACGGAAAAGTTAACAGAAAGTTAGTAGTAAGGGCATTTAAGCTAACGGCAGTGACTCTAGTGGCATTTGAGCTAGCTCAAAAACCAGAGGGGTACCCGAGGAATTAGCCCTAACTCCGGGGGTACCTCAGGAAATATCCCTAAAAAACTCAAATATAACAAAAAGATTTTGCATATCACTAGGTCAAGGAATGACTCTATAGATGAATTTAGAGGGTAGAGGTTGGGAACTTGACTTTTATGTAAGGGCGAAGTAGCTTGAATATCATATGTGCTCATTAGGAGTATTGGAGGGTGCTTTAAGCTTGTATGTCTAGGTCTTGTTACAAATAGACCCCTCAATTGTCCGAGAGTTTCCTTTAGCGTGAAAAAGTGTCTCCATTTCCCAATAAAAGTCTTTACTCTCTCCTTTGACCTTGGATAAGTCCTTTAGTGACTTTGAGAACCCTTCTAGCTTAATAAGATATAAGGCTAGTAGCCCTTTAAAAAAAACATGAAAAAATGAGAAACTGATAGGCTAAAGTCGTATCACCTATTCAAAGATAATTCCTACAGTCCTCTAACAATGGTAGTAAAAGGAAGTAGGGTCGAATCCACAGAGAGACGGAGTTCTAAGTTAATATTCAGCTAAAAAGCTACTTCAGACAAGATCAGGGAAGAATTAACTGAACTAATAATTAAGCTAAAGAAAACAAATCAAATAGAGGATTTAACTATGGATTAAAAACCTAGGGTATTAGGTCGGTCCACCATGCTTATACCAATCAAATAGGGTCAACTACTATCAAAACCTAAGTCAAGAGTCGGGGGATTAGAGCATGTGTTGAGCTATGGTTAAGACTCAACGCTCATAGTTCAACATAAGCCGCATGTTCACTAACGTAATCAGAACTACTGACGTGTCCTAGGCCTCTAGTCGTAAGACGGATCTGTGCAAACAACTATTAACCACAAGCAATCAATGAAATTGTACACTGACATTAATTGCTCAATAAAAACAAACCACATCACAATCACCCTAATTAAGCCCTAGAAATTGATAGAAATCTAAATCACAATCATGGTATAAACATGGTTTCCCTATCTAACACCCTAGAAAGAGAACTACTCACTCATAATCGAATTAACAACAACAAAACTAATATGAAACCCTAATAATTGCATCATGAATAATTAAATAAGAATAAATAACAAATTAAGAATAATAAAAGAGATTAGAGTAAAGAGGAATACCAATTGACAGAAAGCAGGAACTTTTATTGAAATCGAATAGGTTCAATCACCTTTAATCTAATCTAAAGTGTTTAAACTAAGTAAAACTAAGCTAAGAACTATGGAAAATAAAACTAGAGAAAAAAGATGTCTCTAAAAATATGAGGAAAAGGTATTTATAATACCCCAAAGTCTAATTAACAAAAGATAGAATTTCGGAAAAGAGCTGTCCGTGCTTCAGGCCCGATCGGGTCAATTCCCGCCCGATCGGCTGCGTAAACTGCAATTCTGCATCAACTTGCGAAGGCCGTATCTCTCAAACCAGAAGTCCAATCGGGGCGTGTGACCTATCATTAGAAAGCTCTTGAAGTCTAGAATCCAACCTAATTGTAATTTCTTGATTATAGATTTTATATCAAAAGTTATAATGAAAATAGTGAAGATATGTCAGTTTTGGCACTTCTTTCACTAACTCTTTGCATCATTCCAACTCAAAATTGTCCCAAACGGATGCATTGTGATCCTTGTGCAAGCTACCTTCATCTGCAATGATTAATAGGCTACATCCTTGGTACTCATGATCACTTTGTATCAAAATAACCTGAAAATCATCAAAACACACAAACGGAGAGTAGTAGAGCACAACTTGTGTAATTCATGTCATTATGCACCTAAATGCTCAAAAAGGAGTTCTAAATGCAATCTAAATGCATCTAAAAACTATATATAAATGTGATACATCAGAAACTCGTTCAAAAAATGAAAGAAAAAAAATTAAATTGGAAAAATGAAAAGAAAAAAAAGAGCTAAATTTGATTAAATAAGTGTGCATTAGAGCCCACAAGGCTAGTAGTCTATTGTTATAAAAAGTTCATGCATATGGCCTTTAAAGATGCTTCAATGACTTTGGTATGAGCTACCTTACCCTCTTCTCACATCTCACATCGAGTGTTCGGTATCGTTGCCTCAGAAATATGATTATCAAATAAGTGGTGGACCGTGTGAGGTGGTAGTCTAGGGCCTTTGCTACAAAAAAAAATTGGTTAACTAATGAATAAATGGGCTAGCTTGGGGACTCTTGTGAACTTATGGGGCATGATTGGTACAAGGTTAAGCGAGTTTTTCCATTTTGTGGGGAAAGGTTTCACTTGGGAACAATAAGGGCTTGTGTGATAATTGACGGACCTCTGGGACGACCATTTCCTTGGTGCACTAGCTTAGATCACCCCTTCGGCCCCTAACTTGTGGATAAGAAAGGATGGTTATAAGCCTTGAAAGATGTTCGGGATTTCCCTTAATCTTGACACCTCTCCGGAGATGAGGACTTTGACTTACTGATGCTCATTCTAGTTTTAGTGCATTGCATTGTTTTCTTCAGATTGTTGATTGCTTAAGGACAAGAAATTGGCAAGTTTGAGGGAATTTGATAAGCGAGCTTTATTCTCACTATTTAGGAGTAGATTTAGGTCAAATAGTTCCCTTTTTGTACCTTTTGCATCCTTTTTTATACTTTTCATGCTTGCAGTAGTTTTAGAGCATTTACATGTAGGAATAGTTGGCATTGCATTGCATATGCATCCCCTTCCCCTATATAATCTCCCCTTTGTGTGTTGCTTGATAGATTCAAAGAAAAAGGGGGTAAGAACAAGGGAGCGGTGGTTCCACTTTGGACAAAGCGGATGCTCCATGAAGCATTGTTTAGAGATGAAGAGGCATGAACTTAGAGCGAGGTAAGACAGACCCTAGAGCTGGCAGATAGGCACCTATACAAAGATAAGTCCTACAGTCCTCTAACAATGGTAGTCAAGGGAAGCAGGGTCGAATCCGCAGGAGACAGAGTTTCTATGTTAATATTCAATCAAAGAACTACTTCTGATGAAATCAGGAAGAAAGACTGAACTAATAATTAAACTAAGGAAAACAGAATTATACTAAAGATTTATCTATGAATTAAAAGTCTAGGGCAATAGTTCGGTCCACCATGCTTATACCATTCAAGAGGTTCAAATAACTAATATCACCTAGGTTTAGAATTGAACGATCAGAGCACGTGTCAAGCTTATGGTCAGGTCTCAACGCTCGTGATTCACCATATGCAGTATGGTCACAAACATAATCAGAATCACTAATGTGTTCTAAGCCTCTAAAAGTAAGACTGATATGTACGAACGATTATTAGCTATACTCATGAAATTGGCCACTAATATAAATTATGAATTCACGAACAAATCACATTATAATCGCTCTAATCAAAACCTAGAAACTATAGCACTTCAAACAACAATCATGGCATAAACATGGTCTTCCTCCCTAAAACCCTAGAAAAGTGAACTACTCACTCATGGCTAAGAAAGACAAAACTAATTCAAAGTAAAGATTCATACTTGACAATGAAAGCAATAATCAATCACAAACAATATAAATAAGAATGAACGTAAATAAAGAGATTACCGAAATTGAGTCTGAATACGAACTATATTGAAAACTAAAGCAATGATCCAATCTTCAACAATGAAGAGAAAAAACTAGAGTTCTAAGACTAGGGCTTAATGAAATAATAATGAAAAATAAGATGTCCCTAAAAATAAATTAATTGTTGTATCTATAGTCAGTCCAAAAAAGATAGAAAAAGGATTAAAAATGGGCGACAAAACGCGCGTCATTAACCAAAAGTGACTCCGCCCGATGGCGTCGGGCAAAACTCTTCTTCTTCTTCAACTTGGGATCTGGCACAATTCACAAATCGCCCGATCGGGCGGGTATTACGTCTTCTTAGAATTCAGCAGCAGACACAACACAAGCTACTGGGCACCTTTAGAAACATCCGCTCGATGGGTTTTGGCGACATCGCCCGATCTGGCGTTTTGACGATCTTCCAGCAGCAGAGATTTCGCCCGATCAGGCGAAACAAGCCCGATGGCGTCGGGCGAAATGCAGTTTTCTTCCTTTGGCTCTTTGAGCCAAAACTTCAAATCCAGGATGCCTCTTAGCCTATGAAATGTGGCTTTAGAGCTCCGCAACTCAGCATATCTTCCGCATAACTCCGTCTATCATATGTTGATGCTCAAAATAGCAGAAAAGAGGGAGAAAACTGCCTAAAACCTTAATTCAACAAAAAACACGCAAAACACACTAGATAGAGGAGTTAGCATAAAATAGCTCCTAAGAGCATAGTTTGACGCGCAACTTAGCTCATAAGTCGGGGGAAAAACTATACAAAATAACATGATATCACTGGCGCTCTTTTGTATTTGGGCAGCAACTCTGTTTGACTTTTTACGGCTTTTCCCTTAGTATTACGGGGGTATTTAAGCCCGTATTTGTAATAATCAAATACCTAATTTCATTTTCAGAATATTTTAGCTTTAATTAGAGAGAGATTCCAGAGAGAGAGACTGAACTTATAGTGAGATAAAGTAGATCTTTAAATTGATGTTGATGATTTGAAACTTTAGTCATGGAGATTCTTGGTTGATCATCCTCTACATTTGAGTATTGCTTCTTACCTTTCTCTTAATTATCTTAATACTTTGTTTTCCTTTAATTAAAGCTTGATTAGTTGTTGATTAGCATTATTAGTATGATTTCTACTGTTGTTGAACTTCCATTTTTTATTCAAGTTTTTTCTTCCATTGTTAATTAAACCATGGTTAGTGAGTAGTTTACTAGTTACGGTAAGGAGATGACCTTGTTGATCATGTGTTGACCATAAAAGTCAAGTTTGGGGGTTGGATTTAGGTGAGATTGTGTTGTCTAGCTTATTTTATTGTCTTGTTTGATTGATTGATCACCATTATAATTTGGAACTCAAGGTGAAGGATTGAGAAATGAAGCCTTGAATTGATCTTAGGCTAGTCAATAGGTTGACTTTACCATGAGAATAGGTATTTGACTTCCTAGGACTATATGTGATTCACTATGAGTTGTGGAAAACTTGATAAGTTGATTTACCATGAGAGTAGGCGAAATCGGTTGATTAGATCCTCTTAGTTAGCTAGAGAAAGTTATTAGGAAACATTTGTATGATATCGTCCCTTAATCGACCCTGATGAATCCTCTTGGCTTGACAATTGGTTAATACTTGGTTAACTTGTGATTCCCGTATCCCTAGTGTGCCTCTTATAGATTAAAGTCAATCATTTAGTTCATTAGCTTATAAATTAGCTCTTAGATTCTTAGTTGATTACTGATCTCAAAAACTCCCAAAAATAGACTTAGTTCGTTTAGTCAAAACTCAATCATTTCTTAACCCTGCTTCCTCGTGGATACGATCCTTTCTTACCCTATATTAGGCTAAGTGTAGGTATCTAATTTGGTGTGTACAACAAGCGTGTCACTGATGGAAATCAGAGGGCAGAGCAAGATGCGAAGAAAAATAAAGAACAAGAAGATAGCAAAGCGAGAAAGAAACCGAAAGTGGTGAAGTGGAAAATCCTAGGAATAAGGGTCGAAAAACCGCGGGTGGCCTTGAGTCAATCAATCCACTAATATCAAATGTCCAATATAAATACAATTTGTATATAGAGTTAAGTTTGTAGAGAAAGGTATACAGTGTGTATGCTTAGCTTGAATAAACTCAATGTGTCCTATACAATTTCTCTGATCGATCTATTCATATTAACCAATGAATGACCGTTGAATTCCATCTCCAATTGAATCGCTATTTTGCATAACAACTCCTGCCTATCCGTTCCATAATCTTTGCCTAATTAAATAGCGGTTATGGCTGCTTGTTGAACAAGCCTCCATCGCGGTGGGGGTACCGGTGTGCCATTACTTAGTAGAGTATCTTGGACGCCGTCTTCCTCAAATATAGGCATTCAATTATTTACTTTAATCTTTGCAGATTGTCTTCTTCCCAGGACAATTCCTTCGCCAGCTATCTTAGCCTTCTAGCTGCTACTCCTAGCTAGAACATTTAGTTGGTGCTTCTAGCTAGTAGCTGCTAGCTAGAGGATGATCTATTGCAGATAAATCAGGACATAACAAGCTTCATTATGGGTGGGAAGTAAACAACAGTTTATTGGAATATTTTCAGTTAACTTATTTCATGTACAAATTGACTGTTTCACCCTGTTGTAGGTAAACTGAATCCATGCATTTTTTTGAGCCCCACGTAGTTTGGCCTGCTGATGGATAATCAATAGTTCAATTACCTTATAAAAAGGTTCGGCCGTATTTTAGCCCCCCTCTGTTTAATTTTTCCTAAAAATTACTACACTAGTTGTTTGTCGACTTTTGGTCTTAGTTCAATATTGTGCCCCTAGACTTTTACTTGGGCTTTGTTCTTTCTAAATTAAAAATATTAGATAATGTTAGTTAAGCACGGATGAGGAAAAAAAGGTATATAATCATTTTTAACTTATGATTTCTCTAGCCACTAAGAAGCTTCACCTTGACATTTTACTTAGCTATTATGTTTTGTTGAAGGCTAACAAAAGGTTCATCTCTCTTCACGACTAAGGTTCAGTGCATAATAGGTATAGCAGTTTCTATTAGCCAGGCAGTGGAAACAAGGTCCCAAGAGTACCCACCCGCAAACGATGCCCATCCTATTCATGCCGTGAACGATGCCTATCAAATTCATACCCAATACAAGCGGAGCAATGATAACATCATAAACCAAATTCAGCATAACACAGATCCCTCACAGTAAACCAATCAACTAAACAACACCAACACAATAACCATACTCTAAATAAATATTAAAAAATAAAGATAAACTAATTCATCAAAGTATAAGTAATAAAATTGTGTTTTTATAGAAGTCATTTTAGAATACAATTTTCAATTTTTAAATAGATTTAACATGATTCTTAATGTGTAGAAGTATTAAAACTGAGTAAAGTATCTTGGACAATAAAACCGGTAAACATCTCAAATTAACACCGCAAAGAAATAATCATGTAAAAAGCTAATGAATACCTGAAGAGTATATAAAAGAGGCATGATTGGCTCCTTACTGCAAAATTGACACTGAAGTCTCTTAACTGGTTATAATATCTCTCAACTCTAATTGTCAGACCTAAAAACTAACATAATCATGCAGGAAATCAATTGCCTACTAATTGTGAATCTTCCAACTTTTGTTGACAATACAAGTGACTGATCTTCATGCAACCTAAAATTGACCATCTAATAAACACATACTCTAAATTGGAAAAGCCAAAAACATATGAACGAAATTAGCAAACCACCAAATATAAGTTAATTTGTGAATGACAAACCCTAAAAATTATAAGTCTCAATAAATATTACCTTGCTTTCTAGTTTTCTCACTCTAAAACCTTTTGCAACATAGGCTTGGAATTGTATATGTCTTGAGTTGAAGACATGTACAAAGTTGAGTGATTTTGTTCATTTAAAGTGTTTCTACAAAAAAAAAAATGGTCGTGTCAAGCTTAAAAGTAAGTTTAATATGCTTGAGTATAACCTCTATAAAACGAAAGTAAGCATTGGAATAAGATATGTACAAAACAAGGAACAAAGTGTATCAGTACATAGTAGGAAAAGTAAGATGTGAATTCACAATAAATAGATCAAAATAACTTCAACTGCTAGACTGCTAGTTACAATGACAATTACACCCTATGAAATGCACCAACGCAAAGAGGTCGGATGCACTTGAGCATGACATATAAGATCTAATTGGAGAAAGAAAATCTAGTTGAGGTAGGTGCACTACTTTCAGCCTTTCACTAGTGTATGCTCTTGAAATAGACAACCCTTAAACATTCATTTAGAAATTGAAATATGAACTAAAATGCCAATTAGTGTTCTCAATGCATCAACAACTAAATTTCCAAGCGACACAAACTCACACACTGTTGCAGTTTATCTAACTTCATATGTACGAAGGAAGAGAATTTTGTTTCTTTCAAGAAAAAAAATGATTAAGCTACCATCATACAAGTGAATCAACTAACTTCGTATAATACAATGTACGATAAGAATTAAGTCTGGAAAATATGATGAGTTCATATATTAACTAAATTAAGTCATTTTTGCACTTAAGATAAATTGCAACTCTAGAGCTTATTTAGGGGAATCAATTTTAAAAAGTCAAAGTTCTTTAATCACTTACCAACAATAAAGAATTTGAAATATGGCCTTTCCCCTTCTCGTTGGTAAAATGTATTTGTACACTTCTAGTTACTAGTCATATTCAAACCAAACTCACATACAAGTGAGAATACTTACTGAAACAATCAACGAAAATACTCTGAGAATCTTTATCAAGCTCGTAATTTCATCCTCAAATCTATCATAGTTGAGGACATACTCGTATGGAAGAAAGATGTTATCCAGATAAATCATCAAGAACAAATACAACTTATATTTAGTGAACTTAGATAGCTCATTCTTTCATAAAAAATTAACACTTAAAACATAACATTGTTGAGGCAAAAGGCCCAGAACGATAAAATGGGCAACCTTCAACACACTTCACAGCAAGCTCTTGTCTACTAAGCTTCTTACTCACATCCAAAGTCCAATTTCGCCTCTACATAATAGCATATTTAGACGCAACTCTTTTAAACTCATTGATCCTATTTGGAAAACTTTGTGGATAAGCACTTTATTGTGCTCAATTGTAGGTCATTTTTAGTGTCCTTACATGTAGTTTAGAGCATTTAAGCCTAGCATTGCATTGTTTTTGTCACCTTTGAGTTATATTGTCGCTTCATTATCTGTTTAGTTGTTTTTGGATGATTTTCAGACAAACTAACAAGTTTTTAAAGTCATTTGATCATTGGAAGATTAGTTGTGGAATTTTGAACTTCAAATGGACATAACTTTTGATCCATAAATTGGATTAAGGTGATTTCAGAGGGAGATGTTAGCTCGTTTCGATAGTCTTCGACTTATGAGTGGCTTTCCAACGACTGGTCATAAGCCTAATTCCAATAAGAGACGAGAGAGATATGATCGTTTGAAGTTGAGTTGTCCGTTGACAAGAAGTCAACACGCCCGTGTTAGTCTTTTTCCACGAAGACAGTCCTGTTCTGCTTGCCCACTGATTTGAGAAGTTCAGGCCAACACGCCCTTGTCCATTTCGACACGCCCGTGTTGGCTAAATTCTACGAAGGCAATAATTTTTGGAGTATGGCTGAAGACTTGAGATTTTAGAGTAGCAGGTCTATACGGCCGTGTAGTTTTCAACACGCCCGTGTAGACTTGTATTCGGGTTTTTTTCCTGATTTTCCGTCTTTATTTATGGGATATTACAAATAGGTTTTTGCGTTTTGCTTTGTATTAACTCGACACTTAGCATTCTAATTACTTAGTTTTATTCTCTCTAAACACACTCAAACTCTTAGTTTCTCATATTGTGACATTCGTTGAAGATTCAATTGTTCAATCAATCCAAGTAATTTTCTTTCAATCGCTTTTCTCTATTTTCATTGCTTTGTTAATCATATTTAATTTTGTTAAGCTTGTTTTCTTAGAACCCATGAATATTGAGTAGTTCCTTATCTAGGGTTTGGGCGAAAGTATGAATTAAGGGCTTATGTAGATTGTTAATGTAATTATGATTTAATGTGCTGCTTATGCATTGAACTTGGTGTTTTGACACCCTAGGATAGATTTTGATCACATTTATGCTAGGCCACTTAAGGTTTCTATTGTTCTTCATTGAATTTTGTTCCTTTTTGTCATTCCCATGTTTCGACTTAGTTTCTAGGCCAAGGGATTGGGTAGGAATTAAGGGGATCCTTTAATTAGGGGTTTTTCGAACTCATTAAATCTTTTAATCAATTGACCAAATACCATTCGAGAGAGGATTTGGTCGATTGATTAATCGATTACTCTTGAGGAACATTCAAGAGAGGACTCAAGTAATTTAGAGGGAGACTTAACCCTGTATATTCATAGTTCTTGAATCGCTATTGTGTTGATTATCATTGTCCGGCCCAAGTTCATGCTAGTAGCCCGAGCTCTAGTCTTTGCCTTATTATATTTACATCTCTTACGTGGTTTTAATTGTTATTCTTTAGCTAGTTATTAGTCGATAGTTGAATCAATCCTTCACAACCCCAAATACCCTTCACTTAGGTAGTTTTAAACTTAATAGACCTTAGTCAATCCCTTTTTCCTTGTGGTTCGACCCTTGACTTGCCATTGTTTTGTTCATAATAATTTCTCGTTAGGATTATAAATATTGTTTGTTAAGCGGTTGTTATGCCTTAACGACACACTAAAAATCTCTTCATTATCATTTGTCCAACCTTCCAATCAAACTTGGTGAAATTAGTCTCTAGACCAACTACATGCCCTCCTTTGGCAGGCTAAGTAACCTTCACATTCTTAACAACTAGTTGGAGGACAGTGTGTGTAAATTAACCTCACTCTCGTAATAGTTACTCTCATATTTCTCATCCCTTACTTGTCATCATGTATTCAGTGGATTGAGGTCTCTTGAGCATGCAATATGCCACTTGCAACCTCTTGTTGTAGGTGTTGAGCAATATAAATCAATTTCATAATACAATTTTTTACTCTCTCTCTCTAGCAAGGTGAACTTCTTCATCATTGCTATAAGAATCATTTAATAGTATATCATCAGTAGAAAACTCATCATCCTCAAAGACAAACTCCACTTCAAATTCTCCCGGATCTAGCTCTTCATTGATTACTCCACTACCATGATCAACTGGTATATAAAGTGAATATTCTGAATTTTCAGTTAAATCATTAAATAACTCACTTATCTTAGAGAGATTTCTAGTCTGCGATCTTCTCACTCATGTGTGTTTAGAGGCTCTAGGATGGTTTCGATAGATTGTTTAGTGAAATCAGTCTTTTTGGTTTGGGGACCAGGGACAGTTTCAATTGAGGATCTCTTTTGTTTTAAAGGAAGAGTCATTAATGTGGGCTGAGTGAAAGCTAAATTTAAGGTGTCAATAATACCGTTTAGGGCATCATCTGTTGATGAGGTGTCAATACTAATAGTGTTGTTGAGTTTAAAGTACATTTAGGTTTAGAAGGATAGAGAGAAGAGTTGGTGTGAGCATAAGAAGTGGAGGCAGGTTCATTGAATTCTTAGGAGTTGATTAGCAGTACATCCTTGTTTAACCTAGGGTTACTGCTATGTGGCAAGACAATCTTTGCTGGTGGGCCCATCTCGAGTATTAATTTTATCTCCTAGTGGCGTGGGCAATAACTAGTTTACCTTAAGAAGTGGCGGCATATGTATGAGTAGGAAGGGGGTCTATGCTCTAATGTTTCATATACAAGTCAATACTTCTTTTTTTATAGACAACTTCCCAATTTAAACATATCCCCATCATTCTCTGACTTCTTCAAACCGTCCAAGGTATAGAGCCCTTCCAACTGATAGTAAACTCCATCAACATCTTCAAAAAAAAACTCACCTAAATCAACTAAAAATGTCGTCCCTTAACCCCCTAAATATACCATATGCCCAAAATTATCAATTGAAAACTCCCCATCATGTCAATACCTTAATGCCACATTTTCAAACAAATTCTTTGACATTATGTGCCTATAAATTGGAAGAATTAAATTAATCAACTACAATCCAACAACCAAACTCATTTTTAAACTTTTAGGAAAATAAAAACAAATCAATTCAAATTTCAGCAAAAAGAAGCCAATAACATATATCTTAAAATGCTCAAATAAAGTACAGCCCTGTTTGGCATTGAGCTTATTTTTCAGAGTTTAGAGGTTTGAACCCCATTTTAGAGTTATGACCAGTCAAAACTCTAATATGGGTGTTTGGTAAGAAAGAGTTTGCTTGAGAGTTTTTGGGATCAAAACTCTCAAAACAAAACGCTGCAAAATGCAACGTTTTGTTTAGAGTTTTACAAAACATTTTTTTAATCATTAACCCAATGTTAATTATCACCTACACCTTCTCCCCCTACACCACCGCAATGCCTACAACCACCATAAAGCCTGCTCAAGCTACACCACCGCAACACCGATAACCACCACAAAACCATTCCAGCCGAAAAAATAGCCGGAATCACCACCAGTGCCATATACAGACCACCGAAAAACCATTGATCGATTTTAGATTTTGTTTTTCACGGGTTTGATTTTCGATCTTGAAGATGTAGCGGGTTTGGTTTGATATTGTCACTTTGATTTGGTCTGATTTTGTGAGTTTGATTTTGTGGATTTGATTTTGGTTTGATTTTGTGGGTTTGCTGTTGGTGGTGGAGACAGAAAGCTCGTGAGAGTTGGAGGAAAATCTGGGCTTCGGTTGTTTTTGGGTGGTCAGGTGAGGTGAGGCGAGGTGAGGTTAGGTGAGGTGAGGAGAAGAGAGGAGAGCGAAAGGGAGGTAAGGTGAGGACGTGAGGTGAGGAGAGGATAGAGAAAATTTAGGAGAGATATAATTTAATTGGGGTTTAGATTATTTCATAAGATGTTAGATTAGGTAGTGTTAAACATCTTAAACCGCTAAGTGTTACCAAACACATTTATATAACCAGCAGTCAAATCCGAAGTCAAATTCTCCGAATAAAAAAGTTAAAACTCTAACAGCAAACTCTATACTCTATACTCTAAACTTTGTTTGCCAAATAGGGCCATAATCATGTTTAAGATACTAAATTCTTGTAATTTAAAGTAAAAAATATAAAATTAACATAAATTGCAATTTTTAAGAGTGAGATCGAATCTTCACATTTGTTGATATTCAGCGTAAATAATGGAGATGGTGAATTTCCTCCACTTTAATGCCAATTCCCTCTACTTTGTTATTATTTCAATGTCGCAATTTCATCAATGGTAGAACATTAGAGAAAAGTGTTTGAGCGGAGAAGACAGTGTTGAAGAGAGAGAAAGTTGGTCAGGGAGGGGTTAGGGTGGGTCAATTTCTTTTTATCATAGGTCAAACAAGTAGATGGTGATTCGACCTGTTAAAATTCATGTGGCATACAAGGTTTAACGTAATATTATGTATAGGCTGGCATAAATGTTAGCTTATTCTAAACAATCTTTCCTTGTAAAAATGTTATAGTCTCTTCAGTCTACAATAAGCTTTTCTTTCTCTAATGCACTCGATTTGAAAAAGTAGTTAGATATCGTGTCCCCTCAAAAAGTTACATATAGTGAGGGCACATATATAAAAATGTGTGTGTCCCATAATATAAGTTTCGATTTTGTTTTTACGCTGGAATTAAGGAAAATAGAATTTGAGTTTAATTTGCTGAATAGATTCATTTTGCATTGGAAATCATAGTTTATTAAATTTTCATTGGAGATCATAATTTAATAAATTTTCATTGAGAATAATACTTTCTACTCCCCCCACTCTCTCTCTGGATCTGCTTGAGGACTGAATAATGGCCATGGCAAAAACCTCCACCGCTTAATATAAACAACCCACCTTCTCAAACCCCATTTTAACAACCACTACCAAACTCACCCCCAAACCCATTTTCTCCCCATCACCATCAATCACACCACCAACAACAACCACAATAAGATTACTCCTCCCACATCTCAAACCCACAACATTTCTACAAATCCCATCATTATCAACAAACCCATCTCTTCCAAACTTGCCTAAATCATCTAGTATCGACTCCGAAAGCCGATTCCCATCAAGGGAAAGCTTCTTAAAACCTATTGGATCTCCCTAATTCAAACAGAATCGACCTTGAAAGCTTGTTATTACTAAGAATCAAACTATTCAAAAACTTGCAATTTTCTATCTGGGTAAGAATCGAACCTTGAAACCCAATTTTCTAGATGTCATTGTCGTAAGTGAGAGAAAGTATGAAGAGGAAAGAGATGATGAAGAAAATTAAGAGAGAGAAATGGGGAGGCATTTCTGTTGTTTTGGGTGTTAATGGAGGAGTTTAGGAGGTTAGGGAAGAAGAATAAGCAATGGAAAGAAGTGTAGAGTTAAGAGAGAGCAGGTTTTTTACTGGTTTTTTTTTTGAAACGGTGAAGAAGGGATTTTTCCTAGAGTAACAGAGCAGATGAGTGAGAGAAAGAAAAGTCTGGGTTGTGATGCATCGGTTAGAAAGAGGAATGACAGAGGTTTTATTTGCCATTAATGTAGCGTACTCCCTCTATCCCATATTAGTTGTAACAGTTTGACTTTTACACTATTCATATGCCTTGACCATGATTTTTAACTAATATATAAAAGAGAAATTTATTAGAAACAACCTTATAAAAGTTCTATTTTGTGAGAAACAACCTTATAATTTTTTTTTGTGACAAACAACCTTTAAACGTTATTGTTTTGTGAGCTGAAACCTCAGGGCCTTTTATCGGTTTTGACCAACAAGTTTCGGCATTAACTAGTTATTTGTTCTACTTGCACTCTCTTTCCCTCTCTTTTTTTATTAGTTAGAGTCTTATTTCCCTCAATTTGCTCCCTTATATAAACCCTACTCACCCCCAAAGTACATCAATTTTCCAAAAAAAATTCCCTTATACCAAAAAAATTGATAAGCAATGCACAAATAACAAGTCAACACCGGAAAAGAGGCCCTAAGGTTTTACCTTACAAAAAAATAAAGTTTAAAGGTTGTTTGTTACAAAAAAAAATTTAAGGTTGTTTATCACAAAATGGAACTTTTATAAGGTTGTTTCTGACAAATTTCTCTATATAAAACCAAAGTTTCGTAAATAAGATGTTCCTAGATTTGTCTCAATGCATAAATTCGATCTATCAATATTTCAGAATTTTTACTAAGTGATAGTTAGATTTATTGATGGTCAAAGTTGTGTATTGACAAGTGTGTCAGTCAAATTGTTGCAACTAATATGGGACGAAGGTAGTATAAGAAAAAGGAAATATAAATAAAAATTTCAATTGTGCATTTAATTAGGGATCAATTTTTCATGGCAATGATATCACGTATTTATATAGAGTTTTCTCCCTTATTTACAAGCTAATTTGTGCGTCATTGGAGCTCTTGGGAGCTATTTTGTGCTAACTATCGTATGTAGTTGTGGTTTCGTGTTTTACTATTGAATTGCAGGTTTTATGGAGTTTTCTCCTTATTCCCGAGCCTTTTGGAAGCAACCACGGCTTTACGAGATGTTACGAGGCACGTAGGATGGCTCACGAGCTTTACGGATAGTTTAGGAGGTCCCAAGACCCCTAAACGTGAAGATTAGAGAGCCAAGGAGTCAAAGGAGGTTTCCGTGCACTGATCGGGCAGAAATGGCCCGATCGGGCGAAATATTTATGATAGGGTATGAAAGTTGCGGACCCGATCGGGCAAGCATGGCCCGAAAGGATCGGGCGAACATCATGTACCCAGACCCGATCGGGTGTTCACCGCCCGACCCGATCGGGTGGGCTGCTCGTAGGTCTTATTAGAGACGCTGCTTGAAGGGCGTCTTTCCTAGGCCATAATGCGCCCAGGCCCGATCGGGTGGGCCGCATTTTCATTAAATCAGGTTGCTGGGCTGCTGCGTAGAGGACGAGAAGCAAAAGGAGGGTATTTGGTATTTGACCCGATCGGGTGGAGGCCTCGGGCCCGATCGGGTCTGGCGCCATTCATCGCGGATTTCGTCTTTTATTCCCTATTTTTAATTAGACTTGAGGGGTATTATAAATACCGTTTTCCTCATTATTTAGAGACATCTATTATATTTTATTCATCTTTCATTAGCTTTAGACTAGTTTTATTCTTCATTGTTCTTAGTTCAATTCAAACACTTTAGATTAATTTAGAGGTGATCAAACCTACTTCGATTTCAATAAAGTTCCTGCTTTCCGTTAATTGGTATTCTTTCTTACCCTAATCTCTTTTATTATTCTCAATTGCTTAGTTTATTTATTTAATCGTTCATGATGCAATTGTTAGGGTTTCATATTAGTTTTGTCGTTGTTAATTTGATCATGTCTGAGTAGTCTCTTTCTAGGGTGTTAGATAGGAAAGCCATGTTTATACCATGATTGTGATTTAGACTCTTATCGATTTCTAGGGCTTGATTAGGGTGATTGTGATGTGATTTGTTCTTTATTGAGTAATTAACGTTATTGCGCAGTTTCGTTGGTTGCTTGTGGTTAATAGTTGTTTGCACAGATCCGTCTTACGACTAGAGGCCTAGGACACGTCACTAGTTCTGATTACGTTAGTGAACATGCGGCGTATGTTGAACTATGAGCGTTGAGTCTTAACCATAGCTCAACATAGGCTCTAATCCCCCGACTCTTGACTTAGGTTTTGATAGTTGTTGACCTTGTTTGATTGGTATAAGCATGGTGGACCGACCTAATACCCTAGACTTTTATTCCATAGTTAATCCTTTGTTTAATTCGTCTTTCTTAGCTTAATCATTAGTTTAATTAATTCCTTCCTGATTTACTCTGGAGTAGCTGAATTGGTTGAATATTGATTTAGAAACTCTGTCTCCCTGTGGATTTGACCCTGCTTCCACTGACTACCTTAGTTAGAGGACCGTAGGTTTATTTTTGATTAGGTGATACGACTAAAACCTATCAGGCAATATGAAGATATTTTGGGAATTTTAGTATATGATTGAGGGTGTTTTAGGCAAAATTAATGGATTATTAGAAACACGACTTATATCTTGGGACACCATAAAAAGAAAAAAAAAACTTATATTATGAAACGAAGTACCAAGTAGTATCTGGTCTAGTATTAAGGAGAACATCCTTTCCACCTCAGAGATGGGGTTCAATCCACTAGGGGCACTTTAATAGTCGGAATTCCCCTCACCCTTATTCTATACTCTCAAGTGTGTGACCCATTAAAATTCAAGTGGGATGCGAGCCACTTCTTCTTACTAACAAAACTAGCATTATATGCACACAATGTGTGCAAAAATTATATCATAGTAGTTTTGGTATTTAGAATCAGTTTTTTTATGTTATTTATTTATTGAGGTTGGGTGAGTGGGTGAGTGGGTGAGTGGGTGGTGGGTAGTTATTTTTTGTGATGTAGTGGATTGTGGGATGATTATAGGTGGTTTATTTATGCAATTGTTCTCATTAATTTTTTATTTATTTTTATGGTAAATTATTTTTTTTTGTAAATTATTAATTAAACAACAAATGGTAAATTAGACAATACATTAAGTTTGGTGTCCCACCCCTCTTCCCTTGCAGTATAGAGATTTGATGGGTATTGTTGTAATTCATTCCTTATTGTAATGCACCCCATTATTCTCTTGTTCGTGTTATTCAATTTGTGTTTATTTAATTTTGATGGAGTTTGGTGGATCAAATATTCTTCTACTTATGAAATCTGTGTATAACAATAAACAATAGCACATAAAACTCTATTTTGAAGTTGAACACCCGTTTCACACCCACTTTCATCATCTTTTTACAAAGCACAATTTAATTACCAAGTATTAAGAAAAATACCTTTAATTTTTTTATTGTTGAACTTGAGTTTGACACTTTTGTTGTTCTTGGATTTAAATGTTTGGCCCAGGTACCCTGAAGAAGAATAAAACAAAAATGGAAATATGTATATTATATTTGTTATGAATAAAATGCATAGATTTAATCTGTATACTTACCTGATTGCATATATGTGCTATTGATCTCTTGCTTCCCATGCTGCACTATTTTAGAGGTGATGAAAGGGATTTGTGAAGAGATTTTTTGGCCGATAATAAAAGGAAGTAGAAAGAAGAATAAAATCAGTTAGGGTGGAAAGTGATAAACATTTACTAATTGATTTTATTAAAAATTAAAAACATAAGCTATCTTGTTTATAGCAGTTTGGCGTGGGAACTGGGAAGTGATAAGCATTAAGCAGTTACCAATTGGTTTTGTTTAAAAAAAAGCTACAGTATAATTTTTCTGTAAATTATTAATTAAACAACAAAGGATAAATTAGGCAATACATTAAGTTTGGTGTCTTACCCCTTTTTCCTTACAGTATAGAGATGTTGTACTATTAGAAAAGAGAGGGAGTATTTTATTATGGGACCTTACTATTTTCGAGAAATGAAGAGAGTTATATTTAAGACAGATATTTAAGGAGAAATAAAAAGAAAAAAAAAACAAAAGACAAGGCTAAAGAAGAAAAAGAAGGTCGAGTAGTTCATAGAAGCCCTAAATTACAGTTTACGACCTGTTTCTCTCTCTCTAGAATCTAGATTCATCGATTTCAGCTATTTCATGTAAAACATTGAGGAATAATCACACGGTTTCACCGGACTTGTTAACCATTACTGCGACTCACTCCACAGGTAACCCGCCCCAATTCCATTTCTGTTGCTGTTTTTTTTAATTGATCATTGGATTTGATTCGTAATATCATATGATTCGATTAGTCGTAGTACTCAAGCTAATAACAACATAATTTAAGATGACTTTGAAGAAAACGAGATTTCGTTTTTTGTTTTGTTGAATTTTGATTTATTTTCGTGTCTTGTTTTTGAATTTTTTTTTTTTTATCTCCTTGTTCTCTAAATGCAGGTTACTTGGCTGTCGTAACACTTGTTGAGGATTCTAGTTTGCATTTGTGAATTCATAGGAATATGCAGGTTTTTTTTATTCTCCTGTTAATTAAGTTGTATTATGTTCTTTCTACCGCTAATATGAAGTTATCTTTCTGTATTCATGGTTGGCCATTTCTATTGTAATGAATACTATTATGTAATTCACGGAATAGGAATGGGTATAGTAACAGAAATCACTACTGAGTGAGGTCTGTCAAATTGACCTTATAGGTCACTACTTGCATTTACCAACATATCATTCTCGGAACTGGGATCGCAGTTTGCAAATTAGGCAACACTGGATTTGTGATGGTTAGATCATCCTTTATGAAGTTTTAAGATATTTGGGTCCTAATCATCACTTAGGTCTAAACTGTCATGATGTCGCAAAGTCTGTCAATGTCCATCTTTTTGGTTTATGCGTTTGTGTCAGAAATCAGGATCATGTGAATAATGTAATTAACTTGTCGTAATGCTCAGTTTACGGCTCTGGGAACACCAGTCATTCAGTTTATAGTATCTTATTTCTCTAGTAATCTATTTTTCAATCACAAAAAGGCTAATGGAATATGAAATATTTTCCCATTTTTCTCAACATGCCTATGAAGAGATTTGTGAAACCTTAGATTGGATATGTATTACATGAAAATGGCAACACTCGTGGACACATTTCGGAACGTAGATGAAATGGAAATGAGAGCGCAATTAATTGGATAGAGGGATGCAATTCAGGTTCAAAAGCTCAGAATTCACTAAGAAATTATTATTTTTGTGGCTGATGAATGTGTAGGAAAACAAAAAAACAGGGATTTCGGTTGTATTTCTTCATATTTCAAATGTCATATCCACTATCCATTCCATACCTTCTATATGCCGTTATATTTATCATATTCCGGATGTTGTCATGTCCTCAGAATAAGCGCGGAAAGCTTTTGTTTTAGCTATGTATAAAATTCCAACATGTGTCAAAGGTCTTCATCGTCTTGAATTTATAATGATGTCAAAACTGAAAAAAAGATGTATTCATGAATTCTTAAGTTCTTTTGCATTTGTACATAAGAAAAAAGGAGAAAAAAAGATATGTCCATGAATTCTTATGTTCTTTTTCATTTGGACATAAACCCTGTACAAGTATGAAGAATTATAAATCTATTGTCAAATGCACTTTAGGAAAGGGTTTTAAAGTTAATAGACCAAATTGAATTGATTTTCTTTTGGCAAGGACGCCGGAATGGGGTAGGTGTCTTAACCCCGAGCTCGGGAAGTGTTGGTACGCCTCGTATTATGTAAGGATGTCTGGATGAACTCAGTCGAAGAACAAATAAATTACAAGGCGAGCAAAAATTAGATGGTGGAGCTTAAAAAATGTATGCATAAACTAAACTAATAGATTTTAAGGAGAGCAAAAAATTAGTTGGTGTTTTTTAAATATAAGTGTTGTTAAGGTTTATTGATGGAGTGGCTAAAGAAGGTCCTACGGGTGGACTAAACTTTTTGGCTAAAATAAAGAATTGTATTCCTAGAGTATTCAAGGAGGTTTTAGGGGAATGAAGAGGGAAATTGCCAATGTGTGGGGATACAACATGGTAAAATAAGGACGGATAACAATTCAGAAGAAAAGACAACATTTTTGGGAAAACTTAGTGATGAAGTAATGATTGTGAAGTATAAAACTTGCTAAGTTTAGGGCACAAGAAGGTATTTGATTAGTAAAGGCTTAGGTCTTTAAGGAATTATATGACAAATTGGAATAGAAAAAAAGATGTATATATATATATCTAGCTAGAGGGAGACATGTGATGGCCAAAGATCTTTGTACGGTTATATGTTTGAAGGATATAACTGAAGGAGCTCTATTCGTGATGATGAATTGAAGTTTCTTAGTGGAAGTGGTGTTACATTAGGACATGTGGATCAGGATGTCAACAAGAGTATGTGGAGGATTCGAATAATAGCGCTTGTGAAATCATTAAAGAGAACGAAACAAAGGAAAACGGTTGGCCATATGGTATGTTCATACTATTGTTGTTTAGACTAGTGAGGTTGGTTTTCATTCATTAAAAAACCTAGTCATAGATTTCAAGAGATTGGAGATTATTTCTGTGATACGCGTAACGGCGTAAGATATGCGCAAGACTACTAAATCATCAATGGCTAAAGCTTATGAGTCATACCATAGTGAGGGAGTGTGATCGAATATAGATTGCAGAAATGTCAAGCATCTAGGAAAACTAGTTTGGGTTTTTGGCATGATGATCCTCTATAGAAAACATTTGTCTTACATGGTAAATGATAGAGTATTACATGGAGAGTAAGAAGGATTTGCATATGGTTTTAATTGACTTAAAAAAAATTTGACAAGTTACTAAGAGATGTGATTCAATGGACATCGAGAAAGAAGGGTATACCATGTAAATATATTGACATAGTTCAGATTTCAGAACATGGTAAAGATATGTATCAAGAAGCAAGCTAGCGAGTTCATCCATTTCTGACATTTTGATGGTCTATAGGCTAAGCAAAAAATTGGAGCCCTAATTAATAATAATTAATATAGTAGTTAAAGTACAAAAAAATAGAATTCATCAAGTAACTTACCAAAACTGAGTCTGTAGTGGATAATAGTAAACTTCTATATATGGGAATTGTGGCGAGTAAAAAAGAAAAAGAAAGGAGGAAGTTTCTTACTTTACAATTGGACTCCAATTTGTATCAACATTAATTACAATCCTATTTGCAATTATTATAGATGAATTAACATTACCCATCTAGGAGTTTTATGGTGTATGTTGTTTGTTGTCATTATGGATGATGTTGTATTGGCAGATGCATCTAGACTTGACTAATGCTAACTTATGGAGGTAGCAGTTGGAATCTTAAAGTGTTCAGGCTACATATGAGTAAGACTGTGTATGTCGTGGCCAAGTGAGGATGTAATGGTACTAGATGGTAAGGAGTTGCCTACATGTGAATGCTTTGAATAGTTCCGATGAATGGAAAGATTGATCAAGATGTGACTCATAAGGTTTAATTCTCGATGGCTGAATTGGGGGGTAATAATAGGGTTATTGTGGGATCCAAGCATTCCAAAAATCCCGCATATTAGAATAGAGATGTTCTGTAGTCAAGATGTTAAGCAAAATAGGAACAAACATTAAGGATATGCTATTTGAAGATGTATGGACTAAGATTTGAGTTGGAGATATTTTGGATTAATATAAGGAAAAGCTGACTATATTCGCCTAGGCGTGTACCACTGGTAAGAAGGTGCATCGAAACAAAAGAGAAAAGTTGGATAATGGGGATCTTTGAAAAAGTCAAGGGAGATCAAAGATAGATAGATGGTGTAAAAACGTATATAATACGGATTGCAGGAGCGGATAGCCTTACATGATAGTAAATTTAGGAATAAATAGCTATAGACGATCATGAGAGATGTACTCTTGGTTCATACCACCAACCCCACTTTTTGGATAAAGGATTTCATATTGTTGTTGTTGCGATTGAAGTCAATTGAGCAGAACACCCGTCAAGAAAATGGTCAGTGAATAGTTTCTATAAGCATCAGTTAGGAGGCAAGGGAGATGGACTCGTCCGGACGACGAATAGGTGTTTTGATTAATTGAATAGGGTTAGAAAAGACTGAAGTTATGTGATTTCAGTTGAAAGAGGCCAATAGTGTATTGTGTTGGCATTGGTTCCTAGCTATTACGTTAACTAACTACCGGAAGTTATCTTTGCGAGATAAAAGTGATGAATTTTCAAGTGAACATGCTGAAATTCATATGGTAGTTTTTATATTTTATTGATCTCTGGGTCCTTACATGTGATTTTGATTATTTAGGATAACTAATGAATACTGCTTTCTAGGTGGGAATCACTTGTTATAATTGAGAAAATATACCTTTATTTTACCCCCTGTATTTCATCTTTAAGTGATGGTTGAACTTTTAGGGTCAAAGCTTGTAAAGTTTGACCACTATGCTCTTGAAAATTATGTTGATTTGTAGCATGAAAATAATGCTTTTTTTTACTAGAATTGTTGCTGGGAAGTACACATCTCAATTTTGTAGATAAAAATAAATGTTATTTTTAATTGAACCTAATAGTCAAAAATTAGAAGGATGGTTTCAGTGACCACAATAAGGGAGACGTATACTTGTGACATGGAACAGAGAGTAGCATCGTAATCCAATCCTTTTACAGAAAGCACCTTGATTCTTAGTATCTCTGCTCTAGGCTACTAAAGTTAACTTGAAGTGCATCCTTTTCCGAACCCTTTATTCACATAAGCTGTAAGAAATTTTCATATATTAGCATATGAACATCATTTGAATTTCTTGATCTGCCGGTCGAGCTTTCTGGTGATTCATTTGTGAAGTTAGCACACTACCTTTGCTATAAATTTCATCTAGTTGTCTGCACATTGTTAATGTGATCTCTATAGATCCTTAAATTATGAAGCCAATAGATTATGTAGTTTTGTTTGAATTTCAGCACACTATCAAAATGGCTCATTATTCTTTGCGTGTTTCTTTCTTATACTATAGTAACTTATAGGTATTGTGTTCTTGGCATGGAAACAAAACTCGGCCGTTATGTAACGGATTTTGAACTTGCCGTTACGTCCAACTCGTCGTGTTGTCCGTTACGTAACGGTGTCTCGCCGCGTTAGAGTGTTTTTTTACCCGTTACATTCGTTATCATATCAAAAAATTGTCAAAAAAGAGAAAGGGAATATACGCATAGTAGCACAAAACAATAGGGACACACCAACGGAAGGAAAAAAAAATTGCCATAGGCTTTTGAGTTGAATAATATACTTCCTCCGTTTCTTTTTAACTGCAACGATTTGATATAAAGTAGAGAGAAAAAATGTCCAATCGTTGCAGTTAAAAAGAAACGGAGGAAGTATATGATTTAGTATCAATTTATTTATATATATAATAGGATATGAATATCATGTTTAAAGTCATTTTTTATTCACCATATTTGTTACCCACCCATATGATTGCTTTGGTCAAATTAAATTATAAGAATACTTATAAAACTTCAAAAATGTCATTTTGAGGTTAAAATTTTAATTGTGAGATTCACGCCACGTCAACCGCGATTTATCTCTATTCGACCGTTACAAGTCGCTCCCGTGTCATTGCGACCGTTACTGCGAACGCGACCGCATCCGCATCCACAATTTTCTTCCTTGGTTCTTGGTTGAATGGGAATGTGAAATAACCTCTGGTATCTTAGGGATATAACAAAGACGGTATACATCCCACTCCCTTGTACCCTGCCATGGAATAGGCTAATATATATGTTGATATTGTAAATTTTTGTAGTTGTCCATTAGCTACTATCTTTTTAACAGATAGCCAGTCATGCTAGTCATGGATCTCCTTCAAGACCCATGTTAAAAAAGCGAGATCGTTGTTACAACAGGATTTGGGTGCATTTTCACCTTACGAATTGATCTTTTTGGCGCACTATTAGATCTACAAATATATTGGTCAATGTGAGCACTCCATCATGGCATTTCCGTTTTTGAGAACAAAAACTGAGCTTTTGCGAGGGCAAGGAAGATCTCATAATTTTAAAGAAGTAGAAATAGAGTAGTTAAGCTATAATCATGGTCTTGTAGATTTTTCAATTTGGTGCCTCCAACACTCATGCTGATTTCATACTGGACCCATTGTTTAAAAAGGCACTAGGACACAAACTTGGAGGATGGTGGCCTTTATCCTTTAGGGTGTGTCTCCATGTGGCAGTTTTGTTGGTACTTCTATGGTAACAGTTTCATTTTGGTCTCTGTTTCAACTGCAGGCATCCAGGGCCAGGTTGTTCAAGGAATACAAAGAGGTCCAGAGAGAAAAATCTGCTGATCCTGATATACAGCTTGCTTGTGATGATTCCAACATATTTAAATGGACTGCTTTAATTAAGGTACATGAAATGCTATCAGCACGGAATCAAGCTGCTCTATCATTTTCTTAACCTTATTAGCCAATCATTTTGTTCAGGGGCCATCGGAAACTCCGTATGAAGGCGGTGTTTTCCAGCTTGCATTTGCGGTGCCTGAACAATATCCTTTGCAACCTCCACAAGTGCGATTTTTAACAAAGATATTTCATCCAAATGTCCATTTTAAGGTAAGGGCCTTTGATCTTTAATGAGTGAAAATGTAAGAGATTGGTGACAGAAACAAGATTTCAGAGTCCATATTTAATTTTTAACTCATGCAACGTGTGTCTCTAAAGGCTTATCTTTGCTTAACACACTATTAAGTGGTGACTGAGAAAATTATCCATCCATTCTCTTTAAGGGTCCCCTCTAATATTGAATATTAATGCCCCATATCCTGGCAGCTTGAACGATGGGAGAACAAATATTTCACATAGGTGAGAACTAGAAACTGTGCTTGTGAATGGGCACGACCCAGCATCCCCTCCCCCCTCTCTCTCTCTCCTGGGGTCTGGGAAACAACAACCACACACACACACACCCACATCACATGTAAGAGAAAGAAACAGAGCTAGATAGAATTATATTTGCTGGTTTTGCAGTTTGCTAACAGTACGTGTATTTGTTTCATGCAGACTGGAGAGATCTGCTTGGACATCTTAAAAAATGCTTGGAGCCCTGCTTGGACATTGCAATCAGTGTGCAGAGCAATAATTGCTTTGATGGCCCATCCAGAACCTGATAGCCCCTTAAATTGTGATTCAGGTACAGTCTCTGACCTTGATTCTTGTGTGCCATGATATTTTGTTTCCTAAAATTAGGCAAGTCTCAGTCAATTCCCTGTATTATGTGCAACAATGCGGAAACAAGTTGATAATTTCTGAAAGCCTCAATATGATTGTGCTCCAGGAAACCTTCTGCGGTCTGGAGATGTAAGAGGATACCAATCCATGGCAAGTATGTATACCAGGCTGGCAGCCATGCCGAAGAAAGGATAATCTTGAGGCATTTCTTTGCTCACTTTCACTCTTCAGAATTTGTGCAACGAAGATTAGTTTATCCTGCGTGTATTTATGTGGTTACGTGGATTTCAAGGTGATCCTTGTATTATTGATCCTATGTGCTTGTTCCATTCAAAGTGCTCATGTAATTGTAGAGCTAAATATCACTCTCAACGTTGAAAGAAATGGTAAGGCGAGTATTTGGTACACATTCACTTTTACTCATTGCTAGAGGTTGCCGAGGCTCTACTTATCAACATCACTCTTCAACAGAGAGAGTCCTTCCATAATACATGCTCGACTCACGAATCAGAGCAGTGGGCTTTCTCATTACTTCTATATCTAAGCCCCCCCCAAAAGAACTGATTGGAAAATTTTGTTCCCAATGCAGTTAGTAAAACATGTTTTTGGCGTATGCAAATACAACAATACGCCTGCATAATGGAGACCTCATGTGCCTATTATTAAGTGCATATTCATGCAAGTATCCATCAGTTTAATTGCCTATGCCCTCGTAATGACAAAGGAGATTTTATTTTCAATTATGTCAAAGAGAGATTACCCACGAGAAATGAACAAAACACTAAGAGGGGTGAAAGAAATGATAAAGATGATGTCATACCATCAAAAGAACGCAAGGTGCTGTCATACCATCAAAAATACACAAAGGCAGAGCCGTTTCAAACGAGATAGAGGCACTGTGCTAATAACTGAATATTCGCAATTAGGCCCCTTATAGCTTGTTTGGATAGCTAAAATAGGAGAGGAGGGGATGGGGAAATGGCAAAAATCCATTGTTCGGATACCAAGTGAAGGCGTGAGGGATTTGGAGGGGAGGGAAATGGAAGGATTAATTTGTATGAAATTGTTCACTCCAACAATGGAGAGATTTGGAGGAAAAACTCATTCTTCTTTCCTCCCCTCCCTTTCTCTTCCCTCCCCTTCTTTTCTTTCCCCTTTTTTTTATCCAAACGCACTAGTGTTTTTAAGACATGATATCCGAGGAAGCACTCTGATGTGATTCCATGGTCATAAAACCCGTTGCAGCTTTGCTTTCAAAACATTCCCTTATTTTGCAACAATCCCATGATGTTTTTGCCCGATGATATAAAGAAAGATGCCGATCAGTGAAACGGGGATGGTTGAACTAATCAGCGGGCACTTTATCGTTAAACCCGAAGGTCATTGACCACTACCAACCTTCCAATCAGAATTACCTCGTTATTCTTGTGACTGCGCTCGATGGTCTATGATGAGTGATGTAACTATTTCCACAACAGTATTTAGCAACTCACCAGCAATTACCAACCATAATGACAGTAACTGGTGTTACAATCAGAATCAGCTGTACTAGATGAAGATGCTGTCGCTCCTGGGGTTTTCCATAACATTATAACACAAACCTACTTACGAAATTCTCACCATCTCCAATTTCATCATTCAAAAGTAAAAGATGGAGGACAGCTATAGGAACCAAAATATATGTTCCTATGCTACGTGAACTGAACTAGGTTTCTTCAACAGGAAGTATTCATCGTGTTATTTCATTCTATACAAAAGAACTGAGTATACAACACTAACCTACTAATCTCCAAGTAGAGATTCAGAATTTCAGATGAATACTGTGACAACTTGCAGCTAACGTGTTAACAAAGAAAGAGGCAGAGATAATCAAAGAAAAAGGAATTGACTGCTTTTACATTTTACAATTAGCAAAAATAATTACTTCTATAAAAAAATCAACTGGAATTTAATAGTTTCTCGCCGGCTCACAAATATCCAAGCTAGCTTTGAACTGGATGAGTTGTTAAGGGGGTGTTGCTTCTAGTAATATTACTCCTTGTTCTTGCTCTTGGGATTATTACAGGTCTGCAACAGATAAGAAGAAAAAGCAACTCTGCTCCAAACACCATCATACTGAGCCAAACAAATATAGTTCTCCTCCAGTGCCATAGGATTCGTTTCAAGAATGGAAGTTCAGACTCGAGGTGTACAAAAGCATCATATATTTCAGGAATACCAGCTCCCGGCCGAAACTCCGCTCTTTGTTCCATTGTTATCTTCAAGCATGCAGTAGGAATGACTCCTTCGTTATATCCTCTGAACTTTAACTTTAAAATTTGAGTCTCAGACAAATAACCAGCAACAAGCGGAACGATCTTGAAAAATGTCAACAGCAAGCGAAGTGGCTGGCTTTTAAATTCCAACATGCATGGATGGCTGAAACTCGCCAGAGATTTACCATTTTCAGATAGGAATTCCACTCTCACCTGCAGGCAATAACCAACTCATTATACAACCTTCTCATAGAGTAAATGTAGTCTTTCAGTAAGCAACGCCTAGAGAGGAAGGGAGTGAAAAGAGAAATGTCAGAATAAAAATGCTACACAAGTTGACAGTCCCCACATTAATGCGCTGTTCAAGAACATTGTTGTGTGGTCGCATTATTAGAAGACCACATTCAGCTTTCAGGTAGAAGCATAAAATTTAGCAGAACACCCATGTTATACAGTTCTTCTTCCATCTTATAAAATTTTATTGTCACAAATGTGTGATCTTATCTAACAGAAAAAGGACAACAATGTATCAGCAAGACTGCAACTTTTTCCATACTGGGTTCACTTACCCTTCTAGCCAACCAAAAGTCCAATGACATATTTTGCAATTCAATACATTTCTATTTACGGCATCCCAAAGCGTAAAATGGATTCCTTTTGGAAAAGGTTTGGCGACTTACTATTAATCTGATAAGATTCTAATTCTCTCAACTGCAGAAAAGCAGATTGCAGACTAGACTACAATGTAACATGACTCCTCCCCCTTATTTGCCAACAAACTAACATGAAGCAACCACAAGAAAAAGAGGCCTACAAGGTGAGAAGTTTACAAAACAGCAACATGATTTATCACTAACTCCAATAAACACCAGACAAATAGAAAAGACATAACTGCATTGTCTCACTGTACAACTCTCCATGGTACCATTGAAGAAAAAAGGGGGAGTAAAAACTATATAAATGTTCAGAAAACTAACATTGATCCTACATTCAAATCGCCCAAAAGTCGGTAAAAGCAAAGGAATATTGAAGATTAAATAAATGCATTGCAGTTTAGGTAATATCCATTCATGATACCTCTCACAAGCAAGATGATTGGAACCAAGTGCCAACATTTATAGAAAATAACCAAAGGCATCTTCATAAAAATCACGTTACGACCATAGCTAGTAGATCAACATTCAACACAGAACCCAGGGTAGCATAGAATGAGAAATTCTAACAATAGTCTCCCGTCATCATACATGCTTGTAGTTGACATGATATATGGACTGTAGTGATAGCAACCACACACATTGGCAACTACTGGATGCAGGTTTGAACGGAAAAAATAAAACTAAGACAAACTTTTACTTTATTCGGGAAGCTACAACTGACCCTCTCATATATTTACAGGGAGAATCACCACTAGCCTGAAATTTGAACACAAGAACCTGGAATACAAGCAGATAGGGTGATTATGAACTGGATAGCAATAATCACGCTATCAAAGGAATATTACAGTAGACTTAGACCGTAAGTTCAGTATACACAGAAGTGACAGAACCTATAAACTAGGGCTAAAGAGGCGCACCATTAATTGATGAGCATATACTTCATTGCAAAACCAACACAACTAAGATAATAACAAAACACAATGAGGCAATTTAAAAACATACATACAAACAAGATAAAGACCGTTCATGATCAAAGCCATAGAACACAATGACCACGAGGAAGTTGAGAGGTTGCCCAAACAAAATATACCTGAAAGATCCCAAGATTTCTATTGTAATCCGACTCAGGCAAAACCATAGTAACCGTGGCCTGCAACTTGTGCTTGGGAGGTATAACCCTCACTAACCCAGCAGCATTCACAACCTCATTTATATCCTGGCATTCTGCTGTAGGACAAAACACAATAGGCACAAAAGCTACAGGCTTGCTTTTCGTGTAGTCGAAATTCAATCCCTGCTTTAACTGAAACGGCTCTTGAACAAAATAATATCTCATCATCAAGCCACCAACTACAAATGCTGAAACCAACAAAGACACTAACAGGGTGCAAACGTAAACCGACCAAAACAAGCCCCAACCGCAACGCAACACAAGGTTAAACAGTGATTTATGCTCATTCAACCAATCAGATAGAAATGGAGTCAAAGTATCACCAATAAGTTTCCATATTCTCCTTAATTTTCCAAGCATAAATCTTTTACCAACCCCAACTATAAACAATGGGTTAACAGCAATCATACAACAATAATACAACACCCAGAATGGGAAACTAACAAAACTAATCAACAAATTGAATTGGAATGCAATTGCTTTGACCAACATTTCAGCAAGAAAAATCAATAAACTAAACTGCCCGTCATCAATCTCACTTTCTCTTTCGCTCACCGGCATTTGATCATTTCTTTGATCTTTTTCATCCCTTGTAATCATAGAATTCTCCTTTTCCTCCTCATTTACACCCTCAATAACGGTGTTCAAATTTATGCAATTTGAAGTGTCATTTTCCTGCTCATTTACAGATTGCGACGTCGATTCAACCCTATCTGAATTCAAATTGGTGCTATCAATCTCAAATACCTTCAATTTTGAGGTCCTGAATGAACGGCGACGGCGAAGGCCTGCAGAGAAGGAATTGGAATCGGGAAGAGAGGAGAGAGAGTGTGTTGATTGAGAAGGTGATGGAAAATTGAAGGAGTCAGGGCAATCGTAGAAGGGGAATTCATTGGAGGCGTCGAGGAATTGATCGTGTTCTTCTTCAATGGTTGATTTTGCATATTCCATTGATTGGGGAAGATCTTAGAGTTTGATTGAAACAAGTATCAAAGAGTGTTAGGGTTCTTCTGCCTGCGTAGGATATAATTTGCCGCGCCGAGGAAGATGAGCTTCAAAGGAACAACAGATTCGCCTTCGGGAACTGGATTACCATTAGACGGTCTTCCGGAATTTAAAATGTGTTATATATTCTCCCCCATTGTTTTTAATTGTTATACTTGATATAATTTTTTTTAAATTTTTTATAATCGGTAAACTTTCACATCTCTGTATTCCACTTTTTCATAATTCCTCCGTTCCAAATTAAATGCAACAGTCAATATTTTGCACTATTCACAGTTTGCACTTTGACTAAAATTTGAGCTTTACACACAATGAAAAATATAGTCAAGTGGGATCTTGTTAGATTCGTCTCGTTAAATACTTTCGTAATATTAACTTCTTATAATTTTTACTTATATATTATAGTAGATATTAACCGTTAAAGTTATGTCTCGGCAAGCGTAAAAAGTAAATTGTTGCATTTAATTTGGAACGGAGGAAGTAGTTTTGAGCTCATTTATCCTTTTATTTTTATATTAAACACCCTCAACTACCTCATACTTTTTACTTTTATAACATTATTTTTCATACTTTATTTATTCCCCAAACGATCATTGCATAGATTCACAAATTTTCTTGGTTATCCCCCAAAGTAAACTGTAACAATTAAAAACAAATGAAGGGAATACCATTTTTCTTTTTGAAAATATTGACCCCAACCTTAGTTAGTTTAGTTAATTTGCGAATAATATGCCGAACACGTTTTTTAAAAAAACGACAAAACATGGAAGAAAACGCCCTGGCCTTATCTAGCGGGAAAAAACAGCAGTTTACTTTTAATACGCATTTTTAATGAAAAAACGTTTTATTTTTAAAAAAAAAAACTTTAAAAGTGTTTGCGATGAGTATAAAGAAAAGCGAGAGATGTGATATGGCCATGACATTCCGAGCATTCTTCCTCCCTTTTTGCTAACACGCATCCAACTATCTTACCATTGTAATCTTCGGTGACATAGAGAATGTGCGGCCATGAAAGGGTGCGGTAGAGGTAGTACTTCATCTTGTAGTTTTCTGGTAAGCATAGGAGATTGCAAGCTTGCATCTAGAGGTGATCATTCGTTGTTGCTTTCCTTAGAAACTGTGAATCTCGGTCACATTCTTTAGAGTAGGCCACTCCGATACAACTTGGATCTTTGAAGGATCAACTGAAACACCTTCTTTAGAAATAATATGGCCAAAAATGTAACTTTCTCCAACCAGAATTTGCACCTGGAGAACTTAGCATACAACTTATTCTCCCTTAGAACTTGCAAAATTGTGCGAAGATGCTCTTCATGCTCACTAGCATCCTTAGAATAAATAAGAATATCATCAATGAACACATCTACGAACTTATCAAGATACGGCCGAAAAATCCGATTCATCAAGTCCATGAACACCGCTGGAGCATTAGTCAACCCAAAGGGCTTAACTGTAAACTCATAGTGCCGATAATGAGTTCGGAAAGTCGTCTTAGGAATATCATTCTCTGCAATACGAAGTTGATGGCAGCCAGATCTCAAATCAATCTTAGAAAACTCCTGCTCCCGTCAACTGATCGAACAAGTCATCTATTCTCGACAAAGGGTACTTATTCTTCACGGTCACATTGTTGAGCTCTCTATAATCTATACACAGTCGAAGACTCCCATCCTTCTTCTTCACAAACTGAACAGGAGCACCCCATGGAGACACACTAGGACGAATATAGCCCTTATCAAGCAACTCCTCCAACTAAGACTTAAGCTCTTTCATCTCAGTAGGAGCCATTCTATAAGGAGGTTTAGAAATAGGCCCAGTTCCACGCTTCAAGTCAACGTTGAACTCAACATCACGCCTAGGATGCATGCCAGGAATATCATCAAGAAAGACATCTAAGAACTCAATGGCAACTCGAACATCCTCTACTCGTGGCTCCTCTTTGCTAGTATCATGAACATGGCACAAGTATATAGGGCATCCCTTCCTCATGTAGGATTTCAAAGTCAAGGCAGAAAATTTTTCAAAGAAGATCGTCTACAAAACTCATCGACTCCACTAGGACCAACTATAGACACTTTTTGTTCCTCACAATCTATATTGGCTTTATGCTTACTAAACCGATCCATCCCTAGAATTACATCAAAATCATGTAAAGGAAAAGCTATCAAATCAACTACTAGGGTGGTACTATCACACATAATAGGGACATCTACATACAAACTATTACAAGGTATAACCACACCAGAAGGCGTAGAGATGTCTGCGTCACAAGCTTTAGAGTTCTCTAGGCCTAACTTTTTCACAAGAGATTCAGATATGAAACAAGAAGAAGCACCTAAATCAAATATCACATAAGTAGGCATCGAGTGGATAGAAAAAGTACCAGTCACTATGTTGCCCTTAGTGTTTGCCTCAGTCTGGTTCATCACATGAACATGACCAGTGTTTCTCCTTTGCATCGCCTCTGTGTGCCTGAGCAGCATTGGCAGTCCCTCCATTACGAATAGGTGGCGCATTCCCTGAAGTAGAATGTGTAGGATGAGCATTGTTTGCATTCTGAGCTCTCTTATCTGGCTGTGGCCCATTTCTCGAACTCAACTCAGGCATGAAGTTCCAAGACTTTGGATTTGTGAAGCATTCATAAGCACGTTGCCCCTTCTTTCCATAATGGTTACACAACGCGAAGTTACCATCACAATCTTTGCCAGGGTGGTTTGAACTACAACAGTTGCAATAGCAAACCCGATCAGTCCTCTAGTTCTTTCCTGAGAGCTGACTACGGCTATGAGTGGAACTCTGATTCTCCTTAGAATATTGCTGACTAGAATCACGATTCCCGAAGTTCTTATTTTTGTTAAAACCCCCTCTACCCTTGTTGTCACTCTTATCTGTCACCTGAGTCGACCCAACTGAGGTGGCTTTCTGCTTCTTTGCTGCCTGTTTCTTCTCCTGCATTTTCTCAGCATTACAAGCACGAGAGTACACCTCATTCACTGTCGCTGTAACATCCCTTTCTTTAACAGTAATAAAAATAAAGATAACATAAAATAAAAGAAATAAACTCATTAAATAAAAGATCAGTTGCAGCGGAAATACCACTGGGACGGAAATGTTGTTCTAAACAACTAAATAGAATAAAAATCCTAAGTCAATAATAACCTCAAAAATAAATAAGGAAATGAGGTCCCATTCCCTCATTCCATAAACATACTAAAATCCCAAATAAAATATCCAAGCCATAATATAAACAGACTAAAATGAAATCCATAAATAGAAACATTCATAATAAAACTACTTAAGAGCTACTAAAAAGGTGGTCTTAATCTTCCTATCATAGTGCTCATCTACAACTACTAGGATCATATCATTCCTCACAGGACCATGTGTCACAACCCCAGTCCAGACAGTAACGATCCTAAACTTCCACATATGTAAAGATATACAACAAAAATCCTCAATCAGTATGGAGTAACTAACATCTCTCTCAGTCCAATCAGGATTCAATTAACAATTTAAAATATGAAGAATAATGCCAGGCATACACGATAATCATACAAATCATGTGATAAGCGAAGTAGAAATAATAAGACAAGTGAACAACAATAATATTCATCAAACACTATACAAGAAAAAGAAAGGAAAATAATTCCATAAATAGATCATCAAAAGAGGAAAGGGACTTCAAAATTTAGTAAGTGAAATGAATAAATAAATAATTTAAATGAGTGAGATGAACGCTAGTGACCCGCAGCCCACTTCATAAGAGTATGTCAGATCGCAACCTCCAGAACGGCCTATGGGTTAGGTTCCCTACCGTTTGTGTCTAAGAATGGCCAAACCCCCGATGCGGGACAATAGCGCAGTATTTCCCCACCTCTTGGACGACAACATATCCTAAGTTTCTCCAATGCAGGGTAGCACCCTGCTCAGGGCCCCCTGACCTCTCGGAATGCATGTTCAAGTATCATTAGGATAAAATAATCCCATAGACTACTCAACTCAAAATAAAACAATTAAAACAAATAGGGTTCTTCAAAATCAAATATTCATCAAATCATCAAATATTCTTCAAATCATCAAATACTCTGCAAATCATCAAATATACTTCAAATCATCAAATAATTATGAAAATCACAATTCTTCAAAATAAATACTTCCAAATCAATTCTTCAAAATAAAACCATGAAATAACTAAATTAAATGCTCTTCAAAATCAAGGGTTCAAAAATATAATTTAAAACTTCTTCAAGTTCTAATTCAAACATAAATACATCAAAGTCATTATCTGAGTTTAAGTACGAAGTCAATTATAAATTAAATGATAAATTTTCCCTGTACATAACTCTTGGCGAAGTGATGCTAAGGGCAGTATTATTCTCCCCCGAGCATTACGACGTCGATAACTCAAAAATTCATCAAGTACTCATAACGGTTTCACAACCACGTGCATCCTCACAATAGTTCAACAATTCAAAATTTAACAACCAAAACATACTTACAAAATTAATTAAGGCAAAAATGCATAAATATAATTATTAAAATAACTTCAACAGTGTTGCTATACATTTACAAAACGAAACAGCAAGCCAAAAGAAAAATGGAGGGGGTAGCACTGGGTCACGGGCCATGACCCAGCTCGCGGGCTGCGAATGGCCGTCGCGAGCAGCCACTGCCTCCCCTTCGCTCTTTTTGGTACTCTACTTATAATTTACATCAAACATGCTCAACTAAATTCATGGAAAAATTAAATATAGCTTCAATATCATCAAATAGGCATGATTGAATTAATACTCTAAAGAAATTAAAGGAACAAAAATTTACAAGTCCTTTAAATCATGAAACTCAACCTTTCAAACATGTTAAAACATGAATAATAAATTCCAACTAAACCAACTAAAATTCCAGTACTATATTACTCATGATAATACACTTAAAAACATTAAAGAACATTCCCAAAAGCATACTCATCATACTATAAGAATTAGGGCATGTTTAAGAGTTAAAAACAACCCAAAAGAATTAATTAACTTCATGAAAAATAATTCCAGCATTATTAAAATAATAAATAACTAATAAAACATCTGAATTCATGCTAAAACATACTCTCAACTAGTCAACTACTACAATAAATCCATCATAATTCATACTTCAAACAAAACATCAAAAACGATAATTCCATTAAACTAAAAAAATTCCAGCATTAATAAAATAATAAAAACATGAATTAAACATACTAATCATTAAAATAAATGAAAAGTAACAACCCTATCATGATACTAATTAATAATAACAATACTAACATCATTAATAACGATTTTAAGTACTTTAAAACATATATTGAAAGCAATAAAACTAACCCTAACATGAACTCTAATAACTATAACGTTAACATCATAGATGTAATAACTAAAACACATCCTAACATGATTCTAACATAATTAAATACTAAAGTACTAGAAGAGATGTTAGTTACCTCGTTCTAACCGTAGAGTGTAATAAAACCGAAAATAAGAGAATAAAATAGCTAGGAAAATCGCTCCTTGAGAGAAATTCCAAGAAGAGATTATATCCGAACTTGAGTCTTGAATTATCCCTTGAATATGAATTAAAAATCACTAGGATGTAGGGAGTTTATGACGACCAAGTAGGAAACCTATTCCCTTTTTTTGTGCAATAAGCGTGTGATAGCGGGGATGAGAGGAGTGTTTAATTGCTGAAATTATTAAGTTAGGACAACAATAATAATGTAAGGGGTTAGAATATATAATTGCTAAAATAGAGTAGAGGATTAAGGAGTGATTGCCTTGCATTGGGGGAAAGGATTAGCTACCAAAATTAAGAGATGCTAGCTTCAAAATTCAAAATAAAATCCCCCCAAAAACTCCCCCATGGTCGGCCACCCTAATTCCCGCACAACAAGTGGGTTGACCCACTTAAGCGGTAAATGAAGCATCCTACAAGTTTGGCCCAACAATAAAATAATAAGGCTCATACTAAAAATAAATACTAAGTACTACCCCTACTAAAATATACATAATAATACTACCTCTTTAAAAATATAAAACTCAAAATAATCACACAACATTTATCACAATTACTCAATCACAACAATTAGATATAAACATCTAATACTTACGAATATATAAATTTTATTTTTCAAAACATAAACATATATAAGTATACAACACTTTATATATATATATATATATATATATATATATATATATATATATATATAATCAAGGATATAAATAAATATGACGTAATAAATAAATAAATTAACGAGCGAAATTTCTAGTGAAATTACGGGGTGTTACAGTAGCGTAATCCCCATCTCCCATCTTAGAATGAAGTTTAGGGTTCAATTTCTCTTCAAATTTCTCTGCCCTTTCCTGCTCGTCGGGAACTAGCCCCTTAGCAAAACGAGCCAACTCCTGAAACTTCACATAAAACTCGTGGACACTCATATCTCCCTGTTGGAGATCATTGAACTCTTCCCTCTTTCTCTTCCTCATATTGGCTGGAAAGAACTCCTCACGAATCGCCTTTTTGAACTCAGTCCTGCCTCCTCCATAAACTCCTCTCCCTCCTCATCTACAATCACCATGGTAGCCAGATCAAACTTGTTGTGGGTCCACCAAATATCAGCATCCTGAACCAGATAGTATGCAGCAGAATCAATTCTCAACTGGTCAGGGACTTGGAGAGTAGTAAAGATCTTGTCAAACTCTCGAATCCAATTCTCCATCTTGGTGGGATCGCCCTTACCATCAAACGTAGACGGTTTCTTCTAGTCAATCCCTTTCGAAATCACAACATGAGAACTAGCATTACTGGAAATAGGAGCAACGGGAGTAGCAAGAGCAGCAGCCTGGGCCGCAGCAAGCTTTTCCATAGCTTCAGTCAAGGCTCGGTTGGATTGAGCCATTTGGCGTATCATACGACTCGAACCTGAGCTTCTACTACGCACACGTCGATTTATCGTTCTAGCATCGCAATATAAACAAAGATAAACCAATGTTGATTCACCCTTACTAATTAATAATTAACAATTAACAAAACAAACTCAAATAGTTCATATTTATTATACGTTTAAAACTCCATCAAATCAAATAATAGAATGAAAAGAGAAGCATAATTGTTAGCACATAAAACAAAAATTCCTTGCCTCCCAAAATCTCATCCTCGCAGCGGCTTTTCAATTTTTAACAATTATATTAACCTACTCTTATTTAAGGTCATTTTAGGAGTCATTATAACCTGGCCCTAGTACCAACTGTAACACTCCTGAAATTCCGCTACTTTCAAAAATGCAATAAGATACTAATCAAAGGACATTCTAAAGGTGTTAAGCCGCGATAATTAATAATAATCACCGCAAGGCAAAAGGTTCTAACTTAAATATGTAGTCAACAGGGTTTAAATAATTGAACTAACTAGAATCTAAATAATTATTACAAATTGAAATAAAATACTAAAGTCAAATAAATAATAGCAGAAGTCTTATTAAACATACTAAAGCATAACTAAAACCATTGCACTCTTTAACCCAACCTTGAGCTAACCCCCTTCAAGTCCCTACACATTGAACACTATAGTATCAGCCAAAAGGCTGAGCAAGATTTCATACTGTAATAAAACAAAACTATCCAATGTACAGGTGAGATATATAAGAATATCTTACAAATTTATTTCAAACCTGTACAGTTCAAATATATAAGATAAAACAATTTTCCAATAATCTCAACTTTCAATCTTTCTCTTTCTAAAATAATTCTATAAACACATTTAAAATGTAACGGTTTTGAAACCTGTGAGTAGGAAGTATTAAAGTCCAATGAGCTAGCTAGGCTCACGAGACAGGTAAACACCAAAGCCCCTAGTAATTAGTATGCATACCCCTAACTTGATAACAAACCAAGAAGGAAGACAAATGACAAGTGTATTGATCAACATACACCCAACTACTAAATAATTGTTGAGACAAAACTCAACCTACTTCCAAACCCAAGGAATACCGCTTACCGGCAACCCTACAAAAACATTCTTATAAAACATGATAATCATAATTAAGTAAACATAGAAACATTCTAGTTTACTCAAAACCTCTATCAATGAGGAACATCCTCCTTCTAAATCTCAACTTGGCATATAAGGAACTTCCTCCCTTTTGAATCTAATAACTAATCTCATAATTTTCTTTCACAATGAATATCGTCAAAACAATTTAAATCTCATTATATAGACAATGTAAAAAAACCCCTTTTAATTCTCAAGATATAAACCACATAAAACCTCTATAAATATCAATATCGCTTTCAAACCAATATAAACCATCTTCTAAAATTATCTATACAAGTCGTAGCAAGAAATGTTACCTTTTCAGCAACCACAATCCGCTAAACTCAATCTCAAGGCAATAAAGTGCTTCTACGAACTCACGATCTACAATATAATATAGTATAGTATAAGTCACTTGACTATACTTCACATAATTCACATACAAATAACTTAACCTAGTTAATGAGCTTTGACTAATTTTGAAAACGACTCAACGTCAGTAGAACACAAGTCAACAAAAGTCAACAAAAGTCAAACTGGTCAAGTTTGGTCAATAAAAGTCAAACTAGTCAAGTTTGGTCTACAAAAGTCAAACTAGTTTTGATTATAATATCATCCATATTGTTTTCCCACCAACTAACTCCTTCTCCTTCACCCTATAAGACAACCACAACAACAACCACTACAACCATGGCAATGACAACAACAACAACCATAGCAATGACAACAATAATGGTAGCCCACAACCTAACACACATTCCACAACACAACCACCGGCAAGGTTATACTAGGCAATCCCAACACTACCAACTAACCATGATCCATACTAACAATACCATAATAGTAGAAGCCTAAAGTCTTAGCAATGATAATAATAAACTAACCCAAATACCAAATATAAACTAGAAAACATGACAATAACAATAGTTAAAACTATAACTCCACTAATAAATCAAATTAGGAACTAACATCAATCCTAGACAACAAGTATTAAGAAGTAAATTTCAAAGTATTAAATTTTGCAAACTAAACTCATAGATATGCTAATTAACTCAAATTATACATAAAACATAAGCCAATTAAACAAATTGAACATAGTATAAATTTTCTCCAAATTGATTTTGTCAAGAACCCTAATTTACAAAAAACCCAATTCAAAAATCAACACATAAAATGAAATTAAAACATGGAAATAAATCTTAATTAATAGAGTAATTGGAATATATAAGAGCGTAAAAAGAACCGAAATTTGCTTTCTTTCATCCAAAGTTTGACCCGAACACATTGGCATAAAACCACCAATAACTCCCTTCGAAATTACCAACAAAAGATGAACGAGATGGTGATGAAGGGTGCATGATGGGTGATAATGGCTTAGCAATGATTAAGGATTTTAATGGTGTAAGAATTAAGGAGGTTATAGAAAAAGTGGAGATGGCAAGCAGTCCAATGAAGAAGTGTACAACGATTTGCGTCGAGCTAGCTGGTAAGTACATTAACTTTGTTTTGATTTTCCTTTTTTTAACTTTCCTCTCCCTTTTTTATATAGTTTAGTTTACTAAAACTAAACCTAATGGATATGGGTATTTAACCTAATACAACTAGGAATAGGTTTTGTGCTAATTCTAATATAGTCAAAATATGGAAGAAAAATAATTTAATAAAAACTGATTTGAATCATTTTCGTAAAATAATTTAATATAAATATTTACTAACTTTATATAAAAATACGGGTGTTACATAATTTGTAATATAAAAATCCAAGATCTACTAGGTTGTGAGGGTGGTTATGAATGAAATTTGAAGCTTTTAAGCTTTGTTAAACTTTGGAAGTATTTTATCCAAGTTTTCTTGTGTTTAAGGGGTGAACTTAAACATAAAAACCTTAATTTAAGTGAGTGAAACTTAGCTTAAGAGAGTTTAGATCAATTAGTGAATGAAGCTAATCAAATTTATTCTCATATCCTTCTTAAACCATTAGTTTTAGGTTAGTGAAGCGTTAAACTTGATTTAGAACGCTTGGGCAATCTTAAGTGAGTGAAGCTTTAGAAGAATCCGTAATCGGATTCGCATCGCTCAACTGTGGTAAATTTTTTTTTGTGTTCCTCCTCTTCATCTCTTGAGGCCTTTTCCTTCACAGTGCTACTTATTCCTATTGTGTGAGCTAATTGAGGGGCCTTGGTAGAGTCTTGTATTAACATGTTGACACCTTTCTTCGATGACTCAATGCATGGATGGTGATGGAAGATCTTAGACTTAACTTGAAATATTGGATTGGCTTGCCTGACAACAATAATTGATATTTAAAAAAGAACGATAGGAACCCGACCTCCTTCAATTAGCAAACGGATACTAGGGCTCCGCCATGATAAAATTTTGGGTGATGCACGCATATGAAGTATCCTTCATCTCTTCAACTTTGACTTCTTCCTTGTCTAATCCGATCTTGCATTGACATTGTTGTCCTCCCTAATCTTTGGGCACCCTTCAGGTTCTATGCTCTCCAACTTGTTGTCCTCCTCTTCGTCTTTCCCATTATCATAATTGCATCCTTCTCCCAGCCAATCTCGATCATGACAATGGGGAGCCCTAATTTTGGAATTGTCTCTGCTTGGGTAGGAGATCTTAGCTTTCTCCAAACCTTTTTCAGGTCTCTTCCCAAGGGGTAAAAAAATAAAGACCCGTTTCTTTTGGAATAACACCTTCAGACTATTTCCTTGACTTTTCCTTGCGAAGAGAGCATATTTAACTTCCTCCAATTTCTTTCATACCTCGTGGTTTCTCGGATTGATCTCATGTGCCAACATAAGGTCCCAATAGGCCTACTTAACATTTTCTAGCTCTAATGCAGCCATGTCCCTTATATAAGACTTTCCATTGTTTAGTTGGAACTCAAGGATGGTTAAGAAAATATGTCCAACATGTTGAAATTCTTTTATCTTACCAAAACAAGTTGTTAGATTGAGAAGATTGCCCATACCCAGATCATAGTACTTAGGCGTATCTTCATCCTCTTTGAAGTTGTAAACTTGTAAACTTGTAACGAGCAAGAACTACTCCTGCAAACCCATACTTCACTAGGGCCTCATTTCTTTTTGTTTGTCTTGTTTAATATAACTCCAAATGCTAAGGAAGATGATGACATATGCATGTGGGTGAAGACAACAATTAAGGAGTCCACTTACTTTATAGTAAATGTGGTGATTAAAGTAGGTGAGAGAAAATTGTAATATACATGTGGGACCAAAAAGTCATAAAGTAGGGGTAGTTGAGCAGTATAATTATTCCAGTATAGGAAAAGCTGAAAAAGTAGAACAAACAAAAAGACACGGGCAAAAAGGAAAGTAGGACAAACAAAAAGAAACGGAGAGAATATTTTTCAGAATCGTTTATTAAAGAGAGAGGGGGTATTAAGTTTTTGTTGTAAGAAAGATAATATTATAATTGGTGAACCATATCAATAAGGAATTGAGAAAAATAATTGGGAGAAATAAAAATGAAAAAAGGGGAAATGCTATGGGATGGAGGGGTATGGTTTTTTAATCTCTACTTGGTTTTTTTTGTGCGTTGACTCTTTTATGAAAACAACATTAATAAATTTATACTCTTCTTGTCTCATTTTATTTGCTACATTTGCTTTCTCACAGTTCTCGAGATACAACTAGTTTTGTGACCTGGGCGATGCCCCTAGGTCATTTTGTTGCTTTTTTTTGCTTTATTTCTAATTGGATCGTTTAATTTGTTTTTTTGATACATTTAGTGTTGTGTTTCTTATGGTTGTATTTGCTATTAATTTTTCCTTTTTCGACTATTAGTTTTGTTCTAACTTTTTTATGCATTTCCTTTGTGTTTCTCTTTTTTTTTGTTGATCTTCTATTTCGCCCGAGCGACGGCAGTAGACAATTGATCATTTTGTTTTGTTATATTTTGTAACTTTCGTCGTTTTTTGGTGTGTCATTGAATCATTTGTTTTGTCCTACGCTGTGTGTTCTTGTTGTTTTGTTTTATATATTTTTTATTTCCCTCCTTCTTTTTTGTTTTATATTTATGGATTTTATTTATCCCTTTTATTCCATCTTTTCCCCCGTTGTATTACATAATTGCATACGGTGTTGTAATTTTCTTTTGGACTATTTGTGATGTTTTTTAAATATTTTGGGAAATATTGTTGAATACCTATTTTGATTAACTTTCAAAATCAAAGTAACTTATGTACATATTCATATTTCTTGTTCATTTTAGAGTAAACAGTGTTAAATGCATTACAAATCAAGTATCCTAAACCCAATAGAGGACTTATGAGGGGTGGCCGTTTGAAGCCCCATTGCAGAATGGGCACACCGTATAAGGCCGATGATCGAATGAACATATGCACTTCTTTCAAAGAGTATTCTTTCACATGATAGAATGTCAAAAACTGGCGAGCAATGAACGATTTGAAAAAGTCATAACCGCAAAAATGGAATATTTTCACTAACAATGGGTGTAGTATATCGAAGTCTGGATCAAACGAGCGAAATCTACATCGTTGTGGGTGGAGAAGATAATAAGTGGGGAAGTGGCGGAAGAAGTGTGGAAGAAGGAGCAAGGGTTTGGGGATTCTAAATTGGGTTGCTCTTTTTTTTTTTTTCAAAAATACTTATTAGATTGGAGACTAATATAATTAAAAATGTATGTATTATTTTTTCAATTTGATAGATATGTCATAATGTTAAAATATAAATGTCTAAATATTTAAGTGTATGGTCACGTGTTCTAATCTTTACACTAACATTTTCAAATTATCATGATATAAAATCACATGTAAGCTGCGTAGTTGTCCAAAACTTGTGATGTGATACAATTACGCTACGTCAACCTATGACGTGGAGTGCCACGTGTCGCTCTACAATGTAAGCCCACGAGTTTTAATAATTACTCCGTCGTTTCTTTTTGTTTATCTTACTTTTTGTTTTTGTCTGTTTCTTTTTGTTTGTCCTACTTTTTCGTCTTTCCTGTATGGGAAAATTATATTATACATAGCCCTACTTTATCAATTTTTGGTCTCACAAATACTTTTAATTTTTTCTCACCTACTTTAATCACCACATATACTGTAAAATAAGCGAACTCCTTAATTGTTATCCTCATGCACATGCCCATGACATCATGTTCCTTAGTATTTAGAGCTACATTACATGATACAAACAAAAATAAATGGATGGAGTACAAAAGATAATAAATTTCAAAAACTAACATATCAAATTAGGTATAATATAAATTACAAAAATTATATTTTGAAAAGTACATATCAAGACCAATCAAATAAGCTACCATATGTTTGCACTAAAAAAAAATAAAAGCTATCATATGGGAATGTTTTTCGTTATGAATATAAATTCAAAGACAGTCAAAATTACAATGTACATATTGCTTAGAGTCAATGGATATCAATTAAGAGTACGTTCACGCACGGGTTCACCCTAAGTTATTTTCAGTTCTGTTCAATTCAGCTCAGGACAGATAATTACAGTTAGTGGCTTCTTCCTAAAGCAACCTCCCAGCTCCCGTTACGGCACGACTTACGAGGGAGGAAAAATGTCAATGACTTGGATAGTTGGAGGAACCTGGAAATTTGACTGGAAATTTAAAATAAGTGAAGAATCAGAGATAGAAGAGTATTTTATAGTGAGAATGAATGACAATGACTGAATGACCCCACTTCCACTGTTGTTTGTCAAAGGCAGCTCTGGCCAAAATTTCATTCCATTCCTTCAAATAATTCGTGTATTATATGACTCAGTCTCATCTCCTTGAAAGTTCTGAAGCAGCCATAAGGAATAACTTATGAAGCAGAACACTGAATTATATTGTTGAATAATCACGCTTTTCACTTACCAAACATGGTTTACTCCCAAAATTCTCTGATTTTCCAATAATAGCTTCCTGCTTCACAGTAATGGGGAACCCTTTTGTCCTGTTAGTGTTGTTATTGGGGTGTCTTTTTTCTCCACTACAGTCCATGCTAGTTGAAGATGAAGGTTAGCTTTTCTTCCTCCTTTTTTATTTTTTACTGTTTAATTCCCCTCTAATACTTTTTATTGGGTCCAATTTTGTTTAGTATTTTGGTTAATTTGGCTTATAACATCCAAAAATATGTTTTTTTTTTTTGGGTTATGCTTGAATCTCAAATCTTAGCTGTGATATGAAGTATGAAACATCACATGTGAGACTCCACGTTGATAATAATATTGAAGAGAGATGTTCATCTTATAGGGCCGTATGATTTTTGTTAGAAAATGACTGATTATAATGACTGAACAAAGACTAAATTCAAGGCTGTGTCGCGGTAGAAGACCACTGACTTGAAAGCAATTACGGCCCGACTATGGTGGTAATCGCAACTGGCCGGAAAGCTCCCCAAGGTTAACACAACGACCTTTCTAAGTCACCACTAACAGAGAAAGATCTTGGAGACTGTTTATGCACGTACCCAGTGTTTAGAAGAGAGAAAGAAGAAGAGAAGAGAAGTGATTTTCGGATACCAAACTGAGGTAGCAGTGGACTGATTTTATAGTAAAAGAATCAGGCCAAATAAGGAAGGTAATAAACAGAGGGAGGAAATCAAGGGCGACAATAAAGGCCATTAACACTGTAACGTTTAAAAACGTTTCAGTGTTACATGTTACCGTTACACACAGTTGGGCTCGGGTCCAAAAAGATAAGCTCCAGCTCAGCTCTTCCCAGAACCCCGGCCCGGCCCGGCCCGGGCGGGCGGCGCGCGCGTGTGTGATAGCAAGCCCAAACCCAAGCTTGATCTCCAACCACAAAAGCCAACCAAGTACTCAACTCAATAAACATGAAGAGGAAGGGAGTTAATAAACAAAGACAAGCTCCTTTCCATAGGTGATGTGGGATGTTTGGGAAAAACACAAGTAGGCTTTGCAAGCCTTAACTCCAACAATTTTAATGTGAAACCTCAATGGACTATCTCTCCTGCTTATTTGTGCTGCCTAGACCCATACTTAACACAGCGGCACTCTACCATGTTAAGGTTTTATTTCTATTAACACACTTTATTTACCAACTTAGAGAAATACAAAGGTTATATGATGATGGTAGATTTTGTTTAATCTTTTTCTTGTATGTGAAGAGGGGTGGAGTTTTTGAGAGGGACTTGCAATGCTAGCAAAATCAGGGTTCTACTTTGAATCGGAAAAAGCTCTTGGAATCGGACCGTAGAATCGTAAGATTCTATAGACATGTATTATTAAGATATTATACTAAAATTTCGTTAAATCATGATCATGTTATTAGTCCTCATATATAATAATTAAAGAAAATTGGTGTTTACCCTTTGAATGGGCAATGATTGACGTTATGTATGTATCCCTTGTGATTTATTATGATTTAAATTTGTAGAGTCCTTGTTATTTAAAAGTATTTACTAGAATCCTACAAAATTGTCGTAGTCCATAGAGCTATATTGAATCGTTAAATCGTACGATTTAACGATTTGAATCAATTAAGATTCTAACAACTATGTCTACCACTACGTAGAAAGTTTAGAGAAAACCTATGAAAATAATAATTTGATGAGGACATTTCGTGTTAAACATGAGTCATGACCACATTAAATAGGCTGAGTTTGTAAAATTACTTAAAGTTCGTGTGCTTTGTTTATTTTAAGATCATATATAAAATTAGGAGAATGATAATTAGCTCGGGGTTATTGATTAAATTTATGTGGAATGAGCTTTGTGAACATATTATTTATCTAGTTATCTGTCTACTATCACTTAGAGGTGTGGATGTAAGTGGTGGTGAGAATCAAGCCAAACACATGATTTGTTAATGAAGATGCATAGATAGCTGAGGAACTTCGTGCATAACCTTTATAAATTTACAAACTTTATTGCCCCTTATGCCAAAGGAGCATTTGTAATTGTATGAAAGAACCATTGGTCTTGCAATAGATATTACAAGCTGTAACAGCCAAACGGCAGGGATGTTGGACTTTGTAATGCTGTCGCGCCGAATCTTGACACAACCCTAACACTTGCCCACTGATGGCACCTATCTAAGCAGAGAGCAGGGTACTTTTACTCTTCTGGATCAGTAGACTGCTCTTTCTTATATATTTTATATGAATATGTTTCAAAATACTTACCTCCAAGTAGGCAAGCACCATGATGGAGTAATCTAAGGAAATGTAGCCTTGAGGTCTTCTCTTTGGAGTTCGCCGAATCTACATATGTGGGTGGTTATCCTTCAATGACAGAAGAATAGCTTCTGTTTTGATGTTAGTAGATACTTTGAGATTACCCCGACTTTTCTTTAATTTGGATGTTTAAGAATTCACTTGAACATTTAATTTTGTGAAACTCAGAATTTCATACCCAATTGAGATAGTAATTTGTTTCTCCTATGCAGCGGCTGCTCTCGGACAAATTGTTCAAACAATGGGTTCCAGGTATTGGGAGTTCAATAAGGTCTCTTGTCATGTTGAAATGGTTGGAGTAACACCCCAATTACCATTCAATTCTGAAATCAACGTTACGTGTGATTGTCAGCATGAGAACAACACTTGTCATGTTGTAAGAATGTATTGATTCTTTATCCCATTTCTACAGGATTTTTTTGTCCATCTTTTTGATATGATTTTTTCTGAAAACCAGTTCAGGCTTTCCTAGCTGTACAATGAATAATTTATGCTTTGTCTAAAAGATAGTAAACAAATATTCATGTGTTATATGCATTGCAGAGTACTCAAGGGTTTGAGTCTTCCTGGCATGCTTCCACGTCACTTAGTGAAGCTCCCTTATCTCCGTGAAATGTAAGAACTGACTTCTGGTCTTTCACTTGTATTCCTCTTGTGACTGTTGCATTGCAGGGTCAATAATTGTATCGATATGCTTGCAGTGATTTTGCATATAACTATCTATCTGGCGGCATACCTGTGGAGTGGACTTCGATGCAATTAACCTCTATGTAAGAATGTTGATTTCTCTGGCGTTTTAAGTACCTTGAAAGTCCATGAAGTCATACAGGTGAAACTCATGCAGCTCTCTACTTGCAAACCGGTTGTCTGGAGAAATCCCAAAGGAAATGGGCAATATGGCCAGTCTCACTGCTCTGTATGTCCCAAATCTTCTTTTATTTCAATCTTGTCAGTTATACAGGGAGTAACCTTAATGAAACTCCAAGCGGTTTTCAACAGAGCTGGAAACTCCACCATTTTGTGTCTTGATCAGTTGTTTCGCCTGGTTCATGAAATTGTATACATTTCTTAGGAGTAATCTGCTTGAAACTACCTTTTGTTGATGCCTGTGTGCAAAAAGTTTTCACTATTTCAAATATTATCCAACCCCCCATATGTTATCTCTGTGAACATTCAGGATAAGAGGAATTGCCCTTAGAGAGGCATACCCCTGAGCTGGTGGTCAAATCCGAAATTATATAGTTATATATACGAGCATAATATCTTTAAAATTTGGTGGGCGGTATTTATTTAACAGACATCAATATGGTTGGTTAAATGGAAATTCAGAGATTAGAGATACTTTTGTGCAGACTAATGTTGAAAATGGGTGCCTTTAGGACAATTCTTAATATGGCTTATTGGTCTTCATGAATCTTCTATTTGTTGAATGAGCAAAGAAGTCATTTATCTTTATTCTAGCGAATTATAATAGGATTTTTGTCGTTTTTATTTTCTTTCCAGGAATCTTGCGGTCAACCGATTTACTGGTGAAGTTCCTGATGAGCTTGGAAGTTTATTGAACTTGAAGATTTTGTATGTACTTCATTTTTCTAGTGATGATTGATCTTGTGAACTTTCTATTTTTTTTACCAGTAGAAAAATCTTGATTTATCTGGTAAGATTACATACTCTCTCGTCTTATGCATTTTAGTATGCTGTCCTCGAATCAATTTAGTGGAACTTTGCCTCCATCATTTGCTCGGCTGGAGAGCTTGACAGATTTGTAAGTTTGTTACACTTGTAAAAAATCTCTTAAATACAATGTTTTTTGCATCACTTAGCTGTTCCCTTATCCTCAATGCAGTCGGATTAATGATAATAACTTTGATGGAGTCATACCGGATTATATGAAAAATTGGAAGCAGCTTAACAGATTGTAAGATTCTCGACTCATTGACCAAAATCCGTCATGGTGTTCAACTTGGGTGTTGATGTGCTCACTCTGTATCTTTGCAGGGAAATGCATGCAAGTGGACTTCAGGGGCCTATTCCGTCTGCAATATCCTCTTTGGATGGACTAACTGAATTGTGAGCTTTTGCTATGAACTATGTCAGCTTAACAGTGTTTAACAGTTATATAATAGTAATAATACCTTGTCATAATTCTTAATTCACAGGAGAATAAGTGACATCTATGGAGCTACACAGGAATTTCCGGATCTGAGCAATATGACTGGCCTAGTAAGACTGTATGTTAACCCCTTGTATTATATAAGCAAGTGTTTCTAATCATGTTTTTCAAGAAATTGGTCATTTCTGATTTCTAGTGTGCTGAGGAATTGTAACATTGCTGGAGAGATTCCTGCGTACTTGTGGAGTATGAAGTATATAAAAATGCTGTAAGTTTCTTTTTCTGGAATAAAATTGCTGTAAGCTGTTGCTGCTAACATTTAGAATTTATACTATGGACTCATACGAATATGTCCCTTGTTCTGCATCTAGAATTACAGCGTACCTTGCATTTTTGCGTAGGAAAATTTGGTAGTTTTGGTTGCAGATACAAGTAAAAGTTCATTTACACTAAGAAGAGGAATATAGTCAGGGCATGCTTTCAAGTTTCAAAATATGAGGCCACAAGCCTACAAGTGCTGATATTTATTTTCTATATAATTTTATTTGCTCTCCTTGCTCCTCTCTTCTTTCAATGTTTAAGCCACTTCATATCACTATTGTAGTTCTCCCATTTTTCTTGCCTCTATACATGCAATAATTATGTATTTGCTTTAGTTTCATTTTCTATAAGCTACTAAGAATTTTCATTTAGACTTTATTTGGACATTATGATTGTATGAAAATGCATGACTTTATTTTGAGAGGTTACCTCTTTCTTTGTTTTCGTTTGTTTATTTCCTTTCCTATCTGGCTGCTATATCATCTCTCTAATTTCTTCCGCTTAATTATATCCCAAAATATCATCCTTTGCTCTGTATCAGAGCTTAAGAGTCGTAGTAAAAGTGGAATACACAGATTGGAAGTGACTCTCAAAACAAAATGGAAATAAATTGAATTCATTTTTTAATACAGGTTGTGCACGAAACAAAACGCAATAATAACAGAGAGAAAAAGTTAAGAGAAAGCATTGAGATTGAGAAACGAGTTAATGACAATATGCAAGTTGTTGCCTTTTACTTACAGCTACAGGGAAGTGTTAACTATTATTTTGTGAGACCTCATATAGGATAGTCTGAAGATTTTTTTAGGATTGCGGATATATTATGAGATATTTCAGAAATTTTAGTGGAGCTTTACAAGCGATAAGTTAAAGAGCCAGTTATTTCTCAATCCTGTACTCCACCTATTTTGAACTTACAGTCGATGAAAGTTTTTGAACACTGTTTAAAAAATGAGGATCTAGCTCCTCCTCCTTATTTGTTGGAACGAAGTTTTCTTCTCGTCGATGCTTTTAACTTTAGTTTACCGCAAGGTAATATTTTGTAGTGGACGGCATAGTTGTTTTGTTGGTTAGGTTGATAACGTTTCATCTTTTCATAACGAAGAGCAATTTCTATTCTTTATTCTACTTTGAAATCCTTTTGTCATGGGATCTCAAGAAAGCACCTTCACAATTTCTCCAAATTTCTTTATTAGTGCAAGCTGCATCACCTAGCTTGTACAAAGAGCAGTTTTTCATTTAATTCCTTTCATAACAAAACTGCTGAGACAGTAGTTCCAAGAATAATTCTCTCAGCTCTAATGGTGCCCAGCACTATTTTTCCACTTGTTTCATCTGCATATAACAGAAAATTGGAGCCAATTACCTAAAGTCTATATTCAGCTTCTCGAACTTGAGCATCTTGCTCAACATAGTGTAATTGTATTGGGAGCTATCAGCTCTTTGACCCTCATAGTGGTCAATCTGCTTTCCCAATTTTTAATTTGGCGTGACCATTTGTTTATATTGTTCTTATAATTCTTGTTAGAGAACTCCTGCTCCTCTGCTTGCTAATTTGACTGCTGCTTAAATAATGGCTTGATAACTACAGAGATGTTAGTTTCAACAACTTGGTGGGAGAAATTTCGGATGACGTAAGTGCCAATGACTTGAAGCTTATGTGAGTAACTCTTTGAACTCAGAAATTGTTGTTTACCAAACTTTTTTGCAACTTTATTGTGAAACTGTAGAGCTATTGCACTTTTACCTTTACCTTTCAGTAAGTTAATTTAAATCATCGAAGAGACTGCCTGATTTAGAAAATGTTGTAAGAGAGATCTGATTTTACAATTTGCACTGTCTCCTGCAAATATATCTGTTCTTTCACTTTTCATATATTAAAAGAGGCTACTTATTTAGAATTTGGTTTTATTGGGCTGCTTGTGATTAGCAAACTTGAGTATGGTCAATTAGGTTAATGGCTTATGGAGGATATGGGAGGACGGAACACAACATACCAAATGGATAGTTGTCCATTTCTAAGAACTAATCGACTCGTGGACTCGAAGTGTGGCCACGATGCTCAGCTATGTGAATGTGTTTTCGGAAAATCATCAAATTTCATGCATCCCTTCTATAAATTTTTAAAAAACATTCATGACAGAGACTTTAGTTACAAAATGGTGTTTTGTTGCCTGAACAACGTTGTTCCCACACAAAAATTAGTTGGACCAGGTCTTTTCTAAACAGAAAAGTGGATGAAATTCATGTTGATGGTACCATCTTCAAAAGCAAGGTAATCATAGCAGACTTGAGGATTGTAGAAACACAAGATAAACATGCACTCCAAGAAATGCATGTTTGGTGTAAAGGCAGGCAATTCCCTTGTGTACACCTTCCAAGGTCAACCAAAGGGGATAGATGCTAACCTCAATAGCGTCAAGGTAGGTCTTGACCTACAAGAGGCTAGAGCCCAAGTTGACTATATACCTGAACAGCCCAGCATGCAAGATTAACACTCGTTTAAGGCAGGCACAAGCGTAAGGAGACTTATCGATTAGATAGGATTTTCTCAAACTCTTAACATACTTCTAAAAAGACTCATTGATGTAAAATTCTTCAAATTAGGATTTCTTATCTGTACTTCCTTCCTCTTATTTTTCCTATAGAAGGACCTACGCATGCTTCTATTAGCTCTTAGTTCTAGTTTTTGACTAAACAACACCTTTTTCCTTCTTAGTTATTACAGATCATTGTCATCATGTCATGTGTATCCTCTTGACTCACTCCCTATCTAGCCTTTTTCTGGATGTATCAGTATGTGAATTCCAGCTAGTTTCTACCTTCATTAGCCAGCTGTCTTCCCATGGCCATTTCTGTATATGCGCTAGTTATCCGCAGTAATGCATTTTCAATGCATGTTGCTTCTGTTATGTTATGAGTCTCATAACCTATTTGCTTTTTGTGAACAGATTTTTGACAGGCAACATGCTTACTGGAAATATACCCTCTTCTTTGTTGCAAGATGGAAGGCACATGTAAGCTATGAATTCATACTAGTATTGCTCATTCTCTCTTATAGTTAACATGCTTTTATATTAAGTAGGTTTACATGCATTTTTGTAAGTCGAAAAGTGTGATTTAGTTATGTGTCCTCAAAACTTATGAAGCAATCATATTTTGATACTATTTCTTACTTTAGTGGGTCTTTTGGCTGCTCTAAATTGCTCATCATGGACTTAATTGACTGGTATGGCAGTGAAGCTGGATTCTCTATGAAAAATTTCAATAACGCTGACTATTGACTGTTTTTTGGAGTAAGATGCAATCTTATTTTATGCTTGAGAAATGAGAACCTATACACTGTTACAAAACGTGCTAGTATTAGTAGCATAACAGAAAGCTTTTGTCCTACAATGAAAAGCAAGGGCTTTTCTGGATCATAGCTAACCACCCTCCTTTCGGTGTTTCAAATTCGATAATGTAGCGGCTTTGGTAAATGCTTTTAGTGTCTGTAATTAACATTTAGAAGCTCCTGGTCCTAGGAATAGTTAATTATATCATTATCCTATTTCATTGTTTTTGGGCATCAATACAATAATTACCGCATTAGCTAACTAATTAATGCAAAATTATTGGGTAAGACATGGCTGTTAATTTTAGAGGTAAAGTAACCATAGAGTACTTCCTTAACTGCCATATCTTGGCACTATAAATAAGATTTACCCTTGTTTCTAAAACAAGTGTCACGTCTTATTACTCTCTATACGAGTGTTCACAACTTCACACTGTACACTCACATGTGAGCTTGTCCCTTAATGACGAAGGATGAGGAAGATGACTAACATATTCAATCTAGGGGGACTTTGGGCTACTCTACCACTTGCCAATTGGGTTCAGGATGGGACCTCCAGTGAAGGCATGTGTGTGTAGGACTGTAGGTCCATTGAAGATCTAGCAAATTCATTTTCTTTTTGTGTAAAGGAGCTAATTTATTTATTGACCTGAGGTAATCCTACGAGTGATTAGCCAAAAGACCTGACTGCAAACTTTGAAGGTAAATACTAATTATACCTTATGGATGGGCCTTACGCCTTAAACCAACCCTGTGTTGCGTGCAGATCCTTTTTTCTCTTCTTAAAAGAAGTTCATGAGCTTCGCATATAGAAAAGTAAGAATCTGTGTGGATAATTTGATATAAGTAGCTTGGAAAGAGTTCATGGAGGACACAATTTTCGAGAAAAGCCCATTGTTCGAAGCCAGGAGCCCTTTAAGAAAGCACCTCTTCCTCTGTAGACAAGGAGACAGATGCTTAGCAACAAGGCTAACTCTACATTCTGCTCCTGCCCCAGAAGGGCCTCCCAAGTTTCTAGTGTTTGCTTAAACACCCTTCAAAAGAAAAAAATTGCAACTTTAAAAGCATAGGGCCAATAACCCAATAATCTGAGATAGTGTTCTGTGCTACTGTACAACTCCTGTTACACATTTACGTGGAAACCTGTGAACCAGAACTAGGAGAAAATACACATCAATGCACTAGGATTTTAGAATGATGTTGGTGATGGTGAAAATAAGGAAGTCTGATCTTGATCTCACAAGAGTCAAAGATCTTAGCTTAATTGTATTTTCTCTCAAATCCATATTTTTTCTTCTCCTGATAGAATCAAATATAACCCTAAATGATCTACACACATCATAGGATACCACCTCTGGATAAAGGAAACATGTAGTTGCAAAATCACGCGCTTCTCCTCAAACTCGTCAGGCATGGTTGCGCCGTTACATGTAACACAGTCATGCTGAGCTAAAAGATTTCTGGACAGAAAGTCCTAAGCTGATATAGTCATGCCCTTTGTTTCAGATTGAATCCATGAAAAAACTTGCCACAATCAGCACGGTCGTGCTCCATCCTAAAATTCAATAGTGCTCCACATAAGCTTTCTTCTTGTTAGAGATTTTAGTTGTTTATAATTATACAGATGCAACATGACTGATTTTATAGAGACAGGAAAGTGCTTCCACGATCGTAAAGGACTCAAATTGATAGCGACTGCTTTAAGGTTTACACTTCAGACAGCTCCTGAACCTTTGTCAGTCTGAAAGACACTTGATTAGTTATTGTTTGTATAGATTCTGGAAATACTGCATTACTTATGTTGCTGCAAGTTATCCTGCGTTGAACTTCACTTTGTTTGTAGACGGTGTATTTTGTGTTTTTGTGGCCTGAAATGAAACTGAAAATTAGCTAGTTCTGACTGTAACTATGGTGTACTTTTCTGTTATTCAATTTAGACTAGAGGAAGTTGACAGGGGTTCGGTGTTTTCTTGCAGCGATCTTTCCTACAACAACTTCACATGGCAAGATCCTGAGCAGCCTACATGTAGACAAAACACGTGAGCATATGAACTCTCATCAACTTGTTCGTTTATGCTATGTGCTACTTGTTTAGTGGTTTTATGACATTCTTGGTTCTAACTGATACTTGTTGACTACTTGACTAGGAACTTCAACATAAACTTATTCCGGAGCTCTTCTACTGGTAACAGTTTGTAAGTCACTCTTATTGTTATTACTTTAAATTAGAGTTTCTTTTGGGACTTTCAAATGTTGTGAGCATTCTGAAGGTTTCTCTCAACATCTTCATGCATTTAAAAGGCCAATGCATTAATTTCCTTGTTTTTCTCTGTAGAAAAGGACTGCTCCCGTGTTCAGATAATATTAACTGCCCTCGATGTAAGTATCTTTCTGGGGAGATGCATGTTCTATTTTAACAAAGGATTTTTGTAAACGTTAGGTCTTTGTGTGAATTTTGAATTTCATATATGAATGAGCAATGCAGTTCTCAATGTATGCATAGATTGAAACTCTATATATGCTCTGAGATTCTGATGAAATGAGCCATTTTGAAGGAAATCTCAATGAAGGATCCCAGCTCTCAAAAAAATATTTTATAGAAATCACAAGGGCCTATGTGCTAAGCTGGTCTCTCAATATTCTTTCACAAGTTATAATTTATGAGATGAACTAATCAATGTTGGAGATAGAAAGGAAGAGGATCTATAAAGTTTTTTTTTTTTTTATAAAACGGAGTAGTTTCTAGTAATCAATAATGTAATGGGAGGAGATGATCCTGTATCATCTAACAAAGATCATAGGAGAAAATGGGGGTGATGGTGTATATCTGAATTATTCAGAAAGGGAACGAGAGACATCAGCATTATTCTGAAAAACATTGTTGATAGTATATATAAATTTGCAATCGTGTTATCTCGTGTATAGTTTCCTCAGTTAAGTATATTTAGAAATCTTATGTTCACATGTACACTTTCTCTAATATTATGCAACACAACATATCCCTAATTAGGGACTATTTTCATATTCTAGCTTGTTATACAGCCTAGAGGCTTTTGTCCTAATTTTCTTCTCTCTCTAGTCCTTTCCTACTGCTTGACCAGCCGACCTCCTGCTGCTTTGCACCTCGCACCTCCTGTGCACACCTAGCTCATCCCTTTTTCCTCTAGTCTTGGACAAAAGACCTTGTCAGCTATTTTAGTGTTGACTCTAGATGAAAGACTATTAGAGGGGGGTAAATTGTAGTTGGAACTTGCAGAGCACCTTTTGCGAAAATAAATGTTTTATGTTTAGGAAAAAGTAAAGCAGTGCAATAGAAATTACGGAGGAAAACCATCCTAGGCCCATATAGGACGTGATAACCACTAATGATTTTAGGCTCAACTTTCTTACAATTATACGCCAAACACCTTTAGAACTCATTAACTTAAGGGCCACAAACTTGAACTCCAACAAAGACTCCCTTTAGTCAATGTTCTGACTTCATTATAAGATTTAATTCTAAGTCTTGCTTTTAAGATAAAGCTCACCCAAATCTTTTCTCAAACCTAAATTATAAATTGAGTGTTGCTTAAATGGAACTCGCATAACAAAAGGACTTTAGAACTTTAGAAACTTATGAAATGACTCAAGTGGAACTTAGGATTATACCTTATGCACAATTTCTGTTTAAACCAAAGGAGGTTAAATGAATAAGACTCTATCTATTTACAATGACATAAACAAGTGAAATTGACTTACTATTACTCCCATTTACATATTGCATCCTAGCACTAAGCTACATAATCTAAGCTCCGTCCCACCTTAAACGCACCACTACTCAAGTCCACAGAGTGTATAGTTAGTGTGGACGTGAATCCTAAAAGTTCTTCTTGGTTAGTAATCCTAAGTCAGACTTAAATAACCTAACCACCTAAGATAGAAGAGAATGTTTATGCTTTCCTATAAATAGGATTTATCTTGATATGTTTCCTATTATGACTCAACTACCTTATATGCACGTACGATTTATCCTGGTGACCATGAATGAACTCCTAAAAACTAGGGACATATAAACAATCACAAAATTATTTTTGAGTTCCTCATCTAGAGCTTATCTTGATTGTCCTTATTGGAACTTCATAGCCTTGTCTTATTCCATTTGATATGCTATATTGTGATTGAAGCTTCGAAGCAAGGTGCATGCACACATTAAGCTGATTATAAACGTTCGTCTCATAATTCGCTACGTCATCATCAAAACCATTACTGTTCTACTTCATGTACCCGTGTTGGATCCTTGACCCTGCGACATGGTATGGATACCCTAACACTTCATTTTAAGCCATTGAAATGTTTCTTAAATTAGACGAGTGCAACACTTAGCCGCGACTCGTGTCCCAAGTGAAATAGGTTGTGAGTCCTCATCCCCCAATACTAAGAATGATAGTGTACCTCATCCTCCCCCCACATCCACCTCTCAACACCGTATACAAGCCGTTATCGATGTTTGGAATCTTATTGCGCATACCTTCTCAAAAGATTCAATATCATTCATGAGATAAACTTTTCCAAGTCATGGCTTATGCTCAATGCATCTTATATCATATTAATAGAAGGTGGAGTCCATTCTCTTTGGAGCAAACCTTTCCAAGTTGTGGCTAATGCTCACTCCGTCTAGATCATATTGATGGGACTTTTGCGGATCCCAAGCCAATATGTCTTATGTTATTTATCCTTGATCGATCATCTAATAAAGGCAAGGAATCGTACTCCCTTACACCACCTCCTCGAAGCAAGTGGGATCAATTGGATGCCATTATTTTGTCGTAGATTTATGGCACCTACGGATGTCCTTCTCACAATCTCAAACTTAGAGATACTACTTCTCAAGCTTGGACCTGACCCAAGAATCAATTCCTCAATAGCGTAGGTGCTTGCACTTCTAGAAAGCCAAGTCACCCATCTAGCCTATTAGGAAACGTGCATGTCAATAAATATTTAACTGAATGACAATTTGATAGTTTAAGAGGACTAAAAGATTAAAACTGCTTGAAATTATAAGAGTTAGTTTTCTAATATTTTATGATGGTATGTTCTCTTGCACAAATGATGAGAGTTGCAATTTTTAGCTAAACAATTTAAAATTATGTAACAATTAGAAAATATGAATGTCAAAGGAAAAACTAAGGTTATCTATTCCGGTCCGGATGTATTATAAGTTTATAACTCAAAAGAGGCAGAGGCTGCATCTAATTGCTATGAACACCAACATATCCAAACATTGCTTAATCTGGGATAGAGGAACGGGTTTTGTTAACTTGTCTCTAGGATTCATGTTGTAGCCATTCTCTTTAAGTATTAGTTTCTTCTATAACATCACTCAAAAATGGTATTATATGTAGATATGCATAGTTTTCATGAGACATCTGAATCTTGGTCAATTGAATACAAAACCACCTCTGATAAAAGGCCAATGCTGGTTCACGGACATGTTTTACACTAACTGTTGAATCTCAATAACATTGCTTAAAAGAGTTTGTTCTAGATGTGAAAGTAAGAGACAAGGATGGATATAGGATGGTATGTTTTTCGAAGGACTATTAAATGAAATAAACTAGGAAAGATATAGCGGAGATATAAGGCCTTAGGGCGTCATGGAGCTCCTAAAACCATGAGAAGATATTTACAGTGTGTTTGGTAGGGAGGAATTGGAAGAAAAAGAAAGGAAGGGAAAGGTAAAAAGAGGTTTCCCTTGTTTGGTAAAATAGATTATAAAAGATTTGATAGGAAAAGAAAGGAAATGGCCGGAAAGAAAACTTAAAAATCTCTTCTTTCCTTTCCTCCCAAAATTGGGGGAATTTGGAAAGAAAGAGAAAAATTTCTTCTTTTCTTAAAATTGTTGTAGATTTTATTTTCCTTTCTATTCCGTTCCTTCCTATTAACCAAACATTGGAAAGGTTAGTTCCCTCCTTTTCCCTTCCTTTCCCTTCCCTTCCCTTCTCTTCCTTTCTTTTCCTTTCCTTTCCTTTACTAAAAGATTACCAAACACACTGGTCTACTTTCTAAAATAAAATACTTTGAAGATGTAAAAATGAGTAAAAAAAAGTTATGTAAGGATAGCCACTCTGTTTTAACTTTTAACAACAAAATTTGGAACAAAAATTTCCATGAACTTTGTTATCCTTACATTAAAACCAAACGATTAAGGATAAATGGAACCTTCCTTTTTTTGCTTTCTTTGTACCAAAAGAATTACACGGAGCATGATTTCACATTCATGGCAGATTGATTGTGGAGTAATTCTAGGGTAGGACAACTATGAGATTGGATGACTTTCAATAGGACATTGATTGACTTTTATGGTTAGGGGTGAATTTTCAAGCATAATGCGTTTTAATTTAATAAGATATAGGTGGTGCTATCCATCTTCTTGTATACATTCATTTTATCCTTGAAGTTGTGTCGATTATTATTGTACTTTGTGGTTATGGTGACTACAATGAGTTTTGCTGCATAAATTTGGGTTCATTTGATCTCATTTTGGACCAAAAATTAAAAAAAGAAAACTTAATATGGGGTGTGTGTGCAACTTTTTTGATTTCATTGTGCATTTATTTTTCTACTCAATGTGTATCTTTAGTTATTCAAACTCAAGATTTCTTGTGAGTTTGGGTTTTTAAATTGTCTCATACTTCATGAATAGGAACGTATGTTGCGTACAGGGTCACATAATTTGATATACAATTCGATCTTGTAATTCGAAATTCGCTCAAAATGAGTAAAAAATAAACCAAAACCGACTTCGTAGGGGGGTTAGTGAATTATGTGACCCTGGTTGTGTACACTTTATCTTAGGTTAGTCATTCAAGGGCCGAATTAATGATGACATTATACATCTTAGTGGATAAAAAATGCTCCCTTCTTCCCAAATTAGTTTGAACCCTTATCATGACACGCAATTTTAGGGGATAACTTGTTGAGTGGCTGTAATATTTTATTATAAAGTTAGATGTGAAGAAGTTGGTAGGGTATTTTTAATCAAGAGAGAGGGTATGTGGTGAACCAAAGGGATCGAAAAGGAGATATTAAAGTATTAGTGGACCATTCTTCAAATAAAAGTGTTTAAACTAATAGGGAAAAATTTTAAACTGATCTAGGATAGAGGGAGTAGAATTGTTGTGCATAATGGATTTCCTCTATGTACATACTATTAACAGGCTAAATAACACCCAAGGGTGTAAAGTGATGGAAATTGAATGGAAGATATGTTAGATGTGAGTACGGCGCCGTATTGGAAGAGTATAATGACACTTGTGAGGTTAACAAAGATATGGTTTTTGGGTGCTCCGAATTTGAGACTTATATTGTTCCAGTTTGTTTGCTGAGGCAATATGCAAGAGAAACATTCTTAAGGGGAGTAAGAGAAGATGTGGTAGAGTAGGGAAATATGATTTAGGTAATTACAAAAAGTTTAGTTCATATGTAATTCATCAAGGAAATTCTTGAATTGCATGTTTTGCACTTTGTTGCTGGCCCAAGTAGAAGCTCTCCTTGGAAATTTATTGTATATAAATTTAGGAAGGAATTCTCTTGCTTCCAACTTCCAACTTCCAACTTCCACCTCCAATCCTACTATTCGTCCTTTTCATATGCGCCCTCATTTTCCAGTATAGGTGACATGTGGTATTTCCACTACTATTTAGGATGGCTCTACTTCTTGCTTTCCTTCTTCATTGTCCCCATTATGTCATCATCCTTTTGTCATTAGACCAAATAGTTTATTTATTTACCTTTGCTATGTTATTTTTTAGAGAAAAACAAATATTTGAGTCTTCTGAAACATAAGAGGCAAATTGGATAGGTTTATGTCATAAAATATTAATGGGGTATAGTTGATATGTTTTGTAATTCTTCGGCTCTTGGTTGTCCTACCCGTGACCCAAGAGATTCTTTTCCACTTGAACAACACGCCATCAAAGAAGCTTTTGATAAAAGAAAGGAGACTGATTTATGGGGAACCATAAAAGAAAGTGATCAACTAATTTTGAAATGGAAGGCTACAACCTTACGTTATTTTCTTGATGTTTTACTAAACTATTCTGTTGGCAGATGGTTGCTCTTTACATGTTAATTGCGGTGGAAATGATCTTGTAGCAGAGGATGGAAACAGAAAGTACGTCTACGAAGGAGATGGAGCTGTTGGAGGTGGCGTCGCCACATATTTCAGGAGCAATGAAAATAATTGGGGATTTAGTGCCACTGGTGACTTCATGGATGATGATGATTCGCAAAGTATACGTCATGTCAAAAATTTACTTGGAAGCAATCTATCTGATTTATATGCTACAGCACGAATATCTCCTATTACACTTACTTATTTCACTTACTGCCTGGAGAATGGGAATTATACTGTAAAATTACACTTTGCTGAAATCCAGTTCACAAACGACAAAACATACAAGAGTCTTGGAATCCGTGCCTTTGACATTTATATCCAGGTGATTAGTTGTCTCAGCAGCATATATAATGTTAGCCAAAGATTTTCCTTATGGTATGTTGTCCTACAGGACATCCTAGTGCAGAAGGATGTTAACATTGAAGAAGAGGCTCATGGTGCTCAGAAGCCCGCAGTCTTAGTGTTTAATATAAGTGTGACCAGTAATTCCTTGGAGATCCGATTTAACTGGGCTGGTAGAGGGACTACAAGGATTCCTACCAGAGGAGTTTATGGGCCTTTGATTTCAGCTATTTCTGTCAATCCTGGTGAGGGTCGTATTCTTTGGGTTGAATTCAATTGCTTCTCCCTATACACAAACATGCGTACTCCTCTCTCTTTGTCTCTTTGGTTTTAGTTGGTTTATGCAATCGGTTTTGTTTATTTACACTTAATAGGCTTCCAAGAAAAAGGGACTAGGATGTTTTTATTTGTAGTTTCGGGATGAGACTTAAGAAGTAATTTGCGATTTTTGTTTGGTACTTCGTGGCTAGACAATGTACTGGAAATTCATGTAATTTGTTTGTTACAACTTGGAACTCTAGTATGCCTTATTGTACTTCATTGACTGCATCTCATTTAGCTTCAGAACTACGGAATAGGAAATTAAAATTGTGTTTGGTACATGGGAACTAGAAACTATAATAGATCAAATTATGATCTACCAACTCATTCATGGAACAGATTGTTTGCACATCACAACTAGAGATGGCAATCATGTTGATTCGGGTCGAGTCAAGTCGGTCAGGTTCGGATCAGGTCGATTTGAGTTCAGGTCTGTTCGGGAATGCCACGTTGGGTGGAGTTGGGTCTTTTTACGGGTCAGATCCTCATCGGGTCAATACATTTGGGACGAAAAGGTATATAAAAATAAAAAATGTTATAATTCAACATGTTCTCCCTCCCAAATTCGTTCCAATCATGATGTTTTCTTTGATGGAACTCTATGTATATTATTGTCTTTTTCTTCATATATCATGTGATTGGGGTCTTGTCACCTGAAAACAAAACTTTTAATATATTGTTTTTCTCGAGATAAACTTTTAATAGGAAATTGTTGTGAGTGTTACTTTTAGCACATAAGGAGTATTATGTTAACGATTTATTGTGAAAATAACAATAATATTGAAATTAAAAGAATATATTACTGTAAATTATAACTTAAAATATAAACTTAGGATAAATGATAATCAGGTCAGTATCGGGTCGGGTCAATGTTGGGTCATGTCTGTTGCGGGTCGGGTCTCGGGTTGTCGCTTTCGGTTCAACTTTGCCCGGTCTAATCACAACTAGGAATTCTAAAGACCTTATGCACAAATTACAATTTATATTTCTCAACTAAGCATGTAAAAGGGGACACAAAATCCTGTGGCACCCTTAATTTTTGCAGAAGTTACTTTTTACCTTAACCATGTAAGATGCTCTCTCTTATCAAAACTTGTGTCCCAGTCATGATGTTAATGCTTAAGTTTTACTTTTTTATTGCATGATAGTCCTATGCTGTATTTCTCAAACTACCCTAATAACCCTACAATGTAAATGTTTTATGCATAAGCCATTTAGATGTGACCTATGAGATCCTTTTTATTTTGTTTTTTGTAGTGGGCAACCAGAAGAAGGGATAGTGAGATAGGCATTATTTGAGGATACAAATATAGCCTTTGCACCATGCAATGAAAATTATTCTCTAATGATAAAACTATAACAAATTTCTTATAAGACAGTAGCAGGGGCTAAGTTCTGGGTATAATATTGAAAGCCAGGCCCTTGGTTACTTTAATGCTACTATCTTTGTCTAAATATGAATTTGATTGAGGTGCAAAGTCTCTCTACATGTCGTGTTAAGAAATGCTTGATCTGTTTCTTCTAATAGTGGTGTGCTTTTTCTGCAGTTTTCAGACGCTGCTCCAGTGGCAGGAACAAAGGAATCGTTTATATCTCTGTAGGAGTTGCCTCCTTCTTGTTACTGGTCTTGGCTTTGCTTATTATCTGGTGGAAAAGATTCTTCAGAGTCCGCTCAACGAGAGATGGTAAAGAATATAGTTCTGGCAGCATGTTGCTATCAATTTATCATTGCAGCATTCATTTAGATTACAACTAATAATTCAAATAACCTAAGCAGAAGTGCTGGTTTTAAAGCCTGATCTGGTATTGTCAAGTCAATTTGATGGTATTTTTTTTGTTGAACTTGCACCCACTCGGTCGTCGCAAGGTTGGATAACTGACTGTGACATTTTTTATTTCACTGATAACTTTAGTCAATGTGGTACTGGATTGTGTGGAAACTCTGTATTACTATCCTGCAAAAGTGAGAATTATGGACCTCCATATCTGCTTTTGTCATGAAAGTTTGAAGGCATGATAATAGTAGTACAGTCGGTAGCAAACTTCTTGAGAGACTTTTGCATTTTGGGATTGAACATAACAGAGGCGTAAATGGTTTAGCGAAGAATTATGAAATTCAGAAGAATGCATTATATTCTGCCAGTGTCACTGCCTTTTGTTATAATGCAAACATAGACTGAAAATATTGGGATTTTTTATTATTATTGAGAGCTAAAAGTCTTTTTTGTTTCAAAGCTGAAAAGTGTGACCCTGCTCATGCACAGATCTCAGAGTACTGCAATTACAAGGTGGTGGGTATACGTTAAACCAAATCAAATCGGCCACAAATAACTTCAATCCTTCAAATCAAATAGGCGAAGGTGGTTTTGGACCTGTTTACAAGGTTTGTTGGTTCTGGATTACTTATATCTCTTTTTTTGTTGTTGTAGACTTATAATATTGAATTTAAACAAAATCTGATGGTGAATTGACTGGCAGGGTTTCTTACCAGATGGGACCCTTATCGCAGTGAAGCAGCTTTCTTCTAAATCAAAACAGGGAAATCATGAATTTCTCAACGAGATCGGCATGATTTCTTGTCTGCAACACAAAAATCTTGTTAAGCTACATGGATTTTGTGTTGAAGGGGATCAGTTGCTGTTAGTATATGAATACATGGAAAACAATAGTCTTGCCCGTGCTTTATTTGGTAGGTTATTAAATATAATATCAGGATAACATTACTCCTTTGTTCAAGTACTTGTTGATTTTAGGCTATATGAATGCTATTGTAGGTCGTGCACAAAGTCAGATTTTCCTGGACTGGCAAACAAGATTTAAAATATGTATCGGTATTGCTAGAGGTTTAGCATTTCTGCATGAGGACTCGAGACTCAAGATTGTTCACAGGGATATTAAAGCTACAAATGTACTGCTTGACACAGAGCTGAATCCCAAGATTTCTGACTTTGGATTGGCTAGACTTGGTGAGGATGACAAGTCCCACGTTAGCACCCGAGTAGCAGGAACAATGTAAGTGGTTCTCTTCGCCGGAAGATCATTTATGTAAGCAAATACCCGTACAATATGCACGCCTTTATGCACATTAGACTTCAATTGGAGCTAAGAACTTCAGGAAATGACTTGTGTTCTGTTTATTTTTTTACTTTGTGCCTTTCTAGTGGATATATGGCGCCAGAATATGCAATATGGGGTCACCTAAGCTATAAAGTTGACGTGTATAGTTTTGGAATTGTAACATTGGAAATTATCAGCGGAAGGAGCAATAGTTGTTATGTGCCGACTGATGACTTCTATTGTCTTCTAGATTGGGTATAGAATTCTTCTCCAGATCTTCATATTAGTTCATTTCCTTTAACCTGATCTTTTATGTGATTAACTCCTTGAACCTGGTTCGTTTTTGAACTGCAGGCATGTCATTTACAGCAAAGTGGTAACTACGTCGAACTTGTTGATCAAATGCTTGGGTGTAACTATAACATAGAAGAAGCAGAGAAAATGGTAAATGTCGCTCTCCTGTGCACCAATGCTGCCGCTTCAGAGAGACCTACTATGTCTGAGGTGGTGAACATGCTTGAAGGTAAAATGGCAATACCAAATGATATTCCGGATTTCCGAGCTTACACTAATGATCTGAGATTTAAAAGCATAAGAGGTATCCATCAGCACAAAGAAAAACACAGTGAATCTGAAAGTTCAACAATGGTGCACACGGATACTGCTTCTTCCTCTACATACAGCCAAAACTTGCTTCAAAACAGCCCTTACTATGAGTCATAACAATTTCTTTTTCCTTGCCTTCTGATATATATTAGTGTTAGCTGTTCGAAAATTTGTTCAGAGTGCGCCCTGGAATTGTCTATTTGATACTGACGCCCTAACGCAAGTTCTTGAGGCCTTGGTTGCACCAGCCGTGCAGTATCTTTGTTTATTCTATTCTATTCTTGAAAGGAGGTTTCTCAACTAATTTTTATAAGAGGCATGCATCAGACTAATTCAATCATGATAAATTATCATTTTGTGTTGTATAGGGTGCCGTAAGGCAATGGCAATGATGTAGTCGATCCTAGATTGTAAGTAACTAAGTACCACCAACATGTTTTTACCAATTGAATTAAATGTATATTTCATTGTATGTAATAAATTCACCAACTGAATCAGTTAGAGAAATTAATCCTTACTCCTTACTTCATACAACTAAAGCCTAACATACATGCTAATGTTTTTCCATGTTTTTCTTTATAGTTTATCCCTTAATGTTGATTGGCTTCCTACTAACATATGTTTGGGAAATTTGACAGATAGAGTTTGTCCTCGTTTGTGTTTTATACATAGTAGTCAACTGGGTTAGTTAAGTCAGCTTTTGATTGAATTGCTTAATAAAGTATGCTATTATCGAAAAGGGGTCACATTTGGTCATGCTCAGATGTGCTAATCCTAACTTAGAGGACCAAGTTTGGGCCAATTCAATAGGAATTCTTTTCTTGAATAATGCTAAAAGTTTACAAAATTCTCTATTTGCGTATTTTTTAAACTTAATTACCTTGATACCGTCTATGTAGGATCGGTAATAAATCCGTTTTTTTTTGCGGTATTAGCCCAAAGTCGCTATTCCAAGTAGCGATTTCAGTAGCAAAGTCGCTACTTAGAATAGCGGTTTTGTTTTTACAAAATCGCTACTTCAAGTAGCAATGTAATGCTTTCTAAAACAAACCATCTGCTTTCAGAACACATTAGTATAATGTAAATTGCATGTTAAAAAAAACTACAGTCCAAAGTCACTACTTGGAGTAGCGATTTATAGACAAAACCGATAGCGACTTTGGACTGAAACAAAAAAAAATAGGTTTGTTCTCACCCGATCATACGTGGACGGCATCACGGTAATTATGTTTGAAGATGACAAAAATAGAAAATTTTACAAACTTTCTCCATTATTGAAGAAAAAAAATTCATGCAATAGGCTAAAGAGTATTTTTTAATTTTATTTGTTCATTATTTTGCTTGATGTTTGTAAACAAAGTTTTTCATGCCCTTTTCTCATTGGTTTTTTGTGATTCTATTGATAGCCTTTTCTCAGATGCCCATATCCATTAGCTTTAATTTATAAATTATAAGTTGGAGAAACATAATTGCGCACAAATAGACTATAGGTTAGAATGTAATAAATAGGAAAATTTGTCACGAATAAGCCAACCTTGCGTTCAGTGGCGGATGTATTTAGAACTTTGGGTAGACAAATGTCTACCCACTCAAAAATGAAAAAGAGTTGCCAACTATAAACAAAGTTCCATGCCAAGGTGGTTATTGTAGCAGACAATCACTTTGTGCGTTTGGAGGAGTTCGCATCTTGTTGCAATCCACCAATTTGCTACTTAATTCTCTTAAACCTCTTTTTTTGTTGCAATTTTGAGCTGGTCAATAATGCAAGGACATATAGCACTATAAATCCATTACTCTTAAGTGGCTTCATTTTTGTTTCCAAGATCGAATAAATATATGATTTACTCGATTGTTCCGACTATACAATAATATGTTTATCATCTTTGCCTGTTTTAATATTGTAAAACTTTGCAGTTTATTTTTGATAACCTTAATCATTGATAAATTAGACAAATTATACGGTAATCCCCCGTAGAATTACAAGAATCATAGCATATTATTAAGTGTTTTTTTTTGTGTCTACCCAACTTCGAATTCCTAGATCCGCTACTGCTTGCGTTGACCACTTTTAACAAGTCAACCTAAAGATATTCCAATAACAAGTAAATCATATATACCTCTCCGCTTATAACAAGTCAAAATCGGATATTGCCTCTTGTTAACCTATTAAACAGGTTAAATTGACACATGTCACTATCTTATTGCATATTTTAAAATATAAAATTTATATTTTGAAAATATATATCTGTGTACTTTAAGGGAAGAGGGGGGAGAGGGTGGACACCAAAATTAAGAAAAGAAAAAACAAAAAATAAATCAAGGAAGTTATTAATTAATTAAGTTTTATTTCCAAACTTACCTATCAAATATTTTAGCAAAAAGTATTCAAAACTTCAAACTAAAAAATCTGAAATTCTACAAAGTAAAAACAATTAAAAAAATATCAATGATTATATTTTCTTGAGATCTATAAATAGACACCCACTTTGCTATATTTTTTATATTATTTTTCAAATACATGAGTAATTGATTGCTCATAAGTAAATTTAAATTGATCATGAAACATGATAGAGTAGTTTAGGATTAGTGAGAAAGTGGTAGGGCATAGGTATAATGATTTTATACTCAAGAGTGATGATGTTTATGACATCTTCCATTAATCTTTTGTAAGATCTTTTTTCTTTTTTTGTGTTTGTTTTAAATTACTATTATTGATGTACTCTCTAATATTTATTACCTTTTTTATGAATTTAAATTGTTTCACTATTTAAACTCTTTTGAGATTACAATTACACCCTCTAACAAAATAAAATAACAAAACTTAACGATTATTTTTAAATGTATCCACTTCACTGGAGAAATTACAATGTAATTAATCTTTCACACGAGGCACGTATCGCGTGCATATATGGCTATCAGATTTTTAATAAAAGGAAAAATAAATCAATGAGTTTATTAAGTAATTAAGTTTTATTTCCAAATTTAGCCATCAGATTTTTAATAAAGATGTTCAAAACTTCTAACTAAAATATCTAAAAATATACAAAGTAAATTTTTAAAAAAAAAAATCAACGATTATATTTTCTTGAGATCTATAGATAGACACCCACTTTGCTATATTTTTATATACTTTTGAAATTTTTTATTTTGAAATACATGAGTAATTGATTGTTCATGAGTGAAGGCACATTTGATCAAATTGATCGTGATAAAGTATTTTATCATGAATGAAAAACATGATAAAGTATTTTCAAGTACTTTTGAATTTTTTCTCATTTGGACAATGAGCAAAAAATACCTTACCGGATACTATATAACAAAAATTATAGTTGATGGTGGGGAGTAAGGGATGTTTTCAAAGAAATATGAGCCAAAATGAAGCTAGCTTCAAAAATAAAATATGTAGTGTACCTTCACATTTTATCATTTTACAGTAGCCAAAACACACATCGTATACAAATAAAATTAGGACTTTTTGTTCAAAACCACCTAAAATTTTCACGTTTTTAGAAACTCTCACCTTAATGAATTTTTTCTTTTGAATTTCCACCTCTCATTCCCAATTTTATTAAAAACTCCCACCACTTAATGATTTTTGTTATATTCCGTTAACAAAGCCGTTAAGTGGACCCGACATATGCATTTTATTATCACTTTACGCTGAAATTAAAGTCGATTTCATCAATTTAAGGGCAAATCCTCAACAAATTTAGAGCAAATTTGGAACGAATTACAATTATTTGGAAAGAATTGCAACTATTTGAAGTTTTATTTTGTTAACAAAATGTATATGTGGGACCCACTTAACGGTTTTGTTAATGAAATTTGACAAAAACTGTTAGGTGGTGGGAGTTTTTAATAAAATTGTAAATGGTAAGTGATTTTTTTTTTTTGAAAAATCATTAAGGTAGGAGTTTCTAAAAAGATGAAATGTTTAGGTGGTAAGATGCCACTATCCATAAAATTATCTACTGTAGATTATGAAAATTCATAATAAAATTATTGTCGCACGCATCGCGTGCATATAAATTTAGTACATATAATAAATCCTCCCACCCCTTCCTCCTTTACCCCTGTTTCTCCTCCTTTACTTGTCCATCCCTTCTTTTCTTCTCCCCATCAGCCACCCTTTTCCCCCCTCCCACTGTCACTCTTCACCTTCTTCCTCACAGCCATAAGTTCCCACATCAGAATAACATAACATCACAAATATCCATTACTTACATAAAAATTTACTTTATCATCAACAAAATCTGCTTATTTATTTACATATAAAATTGATCAATTAGGAAGCTATAAAAAGAAAAGCAATTTATACATCAATTGATCAATTTATCATTAACAATATCCAACAGTCAATATTCAACAAATTCGTTAAGAAAAACAGCACATTTAGAACCTTCGATTAGTTTATCCTCCCTTTGAATTTGAAAACTGTGATCTAACGTATGAATGAATCGTCGAGTCCGGATGAGTTAGTTGAGTTGATTGAGGGAGTTGGATCGTGGATGAGTGAGTCAACTAGGAAAGAATCTGACGTAATGCTTTTGACATATTATTATCAGTTTATAAGGTATATTTATCAGTTTATAGACATAATTTATCACAGAATATAGATTTATTAGTTTATAAATACAAGCTATATATCACTGTAAAACTTGCCTTATCGGTTTATGAAATAAATACATCAGTTTATAAAGACAAGTTATCAGTTTAAAAAACTTAGCTTATCAGTTTGTAAAAATAAAAGTATCATATTTTAAGCAAAAATCATCAATTTAAAAAAAGAAAAATTGTCAAGAATAAGTCAACCTTTGCATTGACCACTTTTAACAAGTCTACCTTCGTTTATTCCAGTAACAAGTAAACGTTGTAGGTAGTTTTGCTTTTAACAAGTTTTTTTACAGGTTACCTACTATTAACTTGTTAGCATAGATCAGTTGTACACGTGTGTGATTTTAACTGGTTTAAAGCTATTTAATATTTTTATATTTATATTTCTCTTTTCTCTCCCTTTTTTTCCTTTCTCTCTCCTCTTCCTCTCCCCTCATTATCTCTATCTGCCATCCTCTATAATCTCTCTCTCCCTTCTTCTTATTAAAAATATAAATCTCCATTAATGTCAATTATTAAGCTCTAAAGATATTAAAAATTACTCAGAACCAGAATTAGATCAGGCCCCAGAAATTACATGTAGCAAACCTTTGTTATTCAGTGTCCCAGCACCAGGAATCGCAATGCCAGAAGAGTGAAGTGGAGTTGGAGAGGGATAGATGTGTTTTCTGTTTGAGATCACATGTGAAGCAGCAACCCTTTCACGATTAGATGTTGGAGCTTTTTAGCGCTCCAAGATTCAAGTTTTGCATTGCTTCCTGAGCCAAGATGATTAGTGCCTTGTGACCTTTTCACGGGAGAGGTTAGCGATCCCTGTATCTTTCTATTGAAGGAGTTCGAGTGCTGGACCCATCTGCACCTTGGCTTGTCAGAGAATTGCAACGACCTAAATCTTCATAGGTCTTTACTTTATCAACTTCCTTCTTCTTAAGCATCTTGCTCTCAGGAACACAATGGAAACCACAAATTGCTCTCCAAATTGCTGCTTCCTTTAATGATGAGAATTTAGCACCCTGATTCTTCTTTAGTTTGTCAACATATATAACGGCAGCAGGTGTGCTTTTTGATAGCAGCGAATACATCGGCATAAGTTTTATGGGTGGGGGGAGGGGTAGGTGGTTGGCCGGGGAAGAATGGTGGGACAGGTGGTGTTAAGGAGGGAGGAAAGACATCGTAAAATATTTTGGGGTGGGGGGAGAAGGGATAGTGTTTTTTTATTTTTTTATTTTTAATTATAAATTTTAATTTTTAAAATTTTAAAATGCTCAATATAAGAGTGACATGTGTCACTTTAACCTGTTAAAAAGGTTAATAGCCGGTAAAAACTTGTTAAAAGCAAAAGTGTGTACAAGGTTTACTTGTTAATGGAATAAATTAAGGTAGACTTGTTAAAAGCGGTCAACGCAAAGGTTGGCTTATTCCTGACAAATTTTCCTTTAAAAAAAATCACCTTATCAGTTGATTTTAAAGTATCATTTATATACATAAACTTAAGTTTAAAAAAAATACATTTTTAATAGACCAAATCTCTCTACCAAGCTTGTCTTGGCCTGGTGGTTAAGGGTTTGACCTCATGACTTCAAGATCATGGGATCAAATTTCACTAGGGGCATTTGGGGGTGGGGATTCCCTTACCACCCCCTACTCCCAAATATCGGGCCTCGCAAATACCAGATCAAGAAACTGTGATAGTTGAGATCTGGTCAGGGGTCCACCACATTACCTTCCAAAAAAAAAGATCAAATCTTTCTTTTTAAAACTTACCTTTGGGAGCGTTTGGTATGTCATGGGAAAAAGGGATAGGGATAATGAATCGGTTGGTACATAGGATAAGGATAAATAAATAGGATTTTGTTGTTGAAAACTACCTACATTTGGAGTCATTTTGTGAATAACTACAATATTTGAACAACATGGAAAATAACTACCTACTTTCTTGAAAAACTTTTGATATCACTAATGGTCTTTTTCGTCAAAAAGTTAACAGAAACGTCAAAAAGTTAACGGATTTCGGATATTTTTTTGGAAATAACTACCTACTTTCTTGAAAAACTTTTGGTATCACTACTTTGTTACACATTTTCTATTAAATTTTTGACGGAAAACACCACAAGGTAGTGATACCAAAAGTTTTTCAAGAAAGTAGGTTGTTATTTTCCATTTTTTGAAACAGGATAGCTATTCACAAAATGACTCCGAATGTAGGTAGTTTTCAACAAATTTTCCAAATAAATATTATACCATGGTTGGTATGAGTTGGGATAAGATTACAAATGATAAGCACTTTATTGTGTTTAATTGTAGGTCATTTTTAGTGTCGTTGCATGTAGTTTTAGAGCATTTAAGCCTAACATTGCATGGGTTTTGTCACCTTTGAGTTATATTGTCGTTTCATTATCTGTTTAGTTGTTTTTGGATGATTTCTAGGCTAACTAGCAGGTTTTTGAAGTCATTTGATCATTGGAAGACTAGTAGAATGATAGGCTATATATATTGGTTTTACTACAAAATAATAGGCTATCATCGAGCCTAACAAAGATAATCCTATCTCGGTCTCGCTAGCCAAGTAGCAAGGGTAAGAAGGGTCGTACCCAGAGAGAGGTAAGATCAATCACTGAATCTTTATGGTCGATTAAACTAAGGGTAACCAAGGGGGTCAAGATTTGTGTGAATTAAGACTAAAACAACTAAAGAGGGCTAAACTCAGTAAACACGATTAATAAGCAAGGGGAGTAAAATGTGATTGAAACACTAGGGCAAGGGCATTACCACTCATTATAACCATAGATGATGCTTGAACACCAAGAGAGACATCGATTGGGGGAGGGAGTAGTCGGTTAACTAAAGTTCCCCTAATTACTCTTTCAAGCTAAGAAGGAGCTCTTAGGCAAAGTGTTATTTCCTATTTTCATGGCCATTTAGTCAAGTAAACAAAGGGGAATCTCATACAAATTCATCTTTCGGTCCTTCATTGCAAAGACTAGATACAACTTATATGGTGATCAATCACAAAAGCATACAATGAAGCACCACATTTGTTCAACAACCAACCCTAAACATGAATCTCTAAACTCTAGCATAAACCATGGCCTAAATGAGGGTTTTGGCCCAAACCTTAGAAAAAAGACTACTCACAATTCATGATAAAATACACATTCCAATTAAAGATTTCATTTCAAAAGTTAAAGACAATTGGAAAATCAACAAAGTCAAGCAACAATAATTGCAAAAGAGGGAATCAATGCCAAAAGACAAAAGTAGAAGAAACGATGCTAAATATATGCTTTAATTGAAGTAGAGGGTAGAAAATCAACTTACAAGCATCAAACTACCATTAATGAAGCTATAAATTCTTCCAAATCACTAACTAAAAGCAATAACTGATTCTACTCTCTAAAAAATAAGTCTAGGTTTGTAAAAGTGTGCCTAAGATACTTTCCAAAAGTTGGGGAGAGATATTTATACCTCCCTCGATTACAAGTGAAAAACGGGCGAAACTTTTGTAGAGCCCTCTACCAAAGGCACCTGGAGCTCTCGCTCCAGTATTTTTGATATCACGTATTTATATAGAGTTTTCTCCCCTATTTACAAGCTAATTTGTGCGTCAATGGAGCTCTTGGGAGCTATTTTGTGCTAACTATCGTATACAGTTGTGGTTTCGTGTTTAGTGTTGAATTGCAGGTTTTATGGAGTTTTCTCCTTATTTCCGAGCCATTTGGAAGCAACCACGGGTTTACGAGGTGTTACGGGGCACGTAGGAAGGCCCACGAGTTTTATGGGTAGTTTAGGAGGTCCCAAGACCCCTAAACGTGAAGTTTAGAGAGCCAAAGAGTCAAAAAAGGAGGTTTTCGTACACTGATCGGGCAGAAATGGCCCGATCGGGCGAAGATATATTGATCGGGTATGAAAGTCGAGGACCCGATCAGGCAAGGCGTGCCCGATCAGATCGGGCGAGCATCAATGCACCAGACCCGATCGGGCATAGTGTGCCCGACCCGATCGGGTTGGGTGCTGCTAGGTCTCGTTGTGAAGCTGCTTGCGAGAAGAAGGCGTTGGTCCAAAGATGCACCAGGCCCGATCGGGTGGCTGCCCAAGGCCCGATCGGGTGGGCCACAATTTCACCCCCCACCTGCTGCACTGCTGCGCTGACCACGAAGGACAAAAGGAGCTCAGTGGGTGTCGGCCCGATCGGGTGGGCCACAATTTCACCCCCCCACCTGCTGCACTGCTGCGCTGACCACGAAGGACAAAAGGATCTCATTGGGTGTCGGCCCGATCGGGTACTGTGCTCGGGCCCGATCGGGTCTGGCACACTTTAGCGCGGATTTCGGCTTTTTGTTTCCATTTTTAGTTAACTTGAGGGGGTATTATAAATACCTTTTTCCTCATTATTGAGAGACATCTTTTATTCATCTTTTTACTGCTTTAGACTAGTTTTATTTCTCATTGTTCTTAGTTTAATTCAAACACTCTAGATTAGATTAGAGGTGATCAAACATATTTCGATTTCAATAAAAGTTCCTGCTTTCAGTCACTTGGTACTCTTTCCTACCCTAATCTCTTTTATTATTCTTAATTGCTTAGCTTAGTTATTTAATTATTCATAATGCAATTGTTAGGGTTTCATATTAGTTTTGTCGTTGTTAATTCGATTATGAGTGAGTAGTTTTCTTTCTAGGGTGTTAGATAGGAAAGCCATGTTTATACCATGATTGTGATTTAGATTTCTATTGATTTCTAGGGCTTGATTAGGGTGATTGTGGTGTGATTTGTTCTTATTGAGTAATTAATGTCAGTGTACAATTTCATTGATTGCTTGTGGTTAATAGTTGTTTGCACAGATCCGTCTTACGACTAGAGGCCTAGGACACATCAGTAGTTCTGATTACGTTAGTGACCATGCGGCGTATGTTGAACTATGAGCGTTGATCTTAACCATAGCTCAACTCGTGCTCTAATCCCCCGACTCTTGACTTAGGTTTTGGTAGTAGTTGACTCTATTTGATTGATATAAGCATGATGGACCGACCTAATATCCTAGACTTTTAATCCATAGTTAAATCCTTGATTTATTCCGTCTTCCTTAGCTTACTCATTAGTTTAATTAATTCTTCCCTGATTTCATCTGAAGTAGCTGAATTGGTTGAATATTAATTTAGAAACTTTGTCTCCCTGTGGATTCGACCCTGCTTCCATTGACTACCATAGTTAGAGGACTGTAGGTTTATTTTTGATTAGGTGACACGACGAAAACCTTATCATATTTTCGACAAAAACTGCCTCTCTACGCAAAATTGGAGCGCTGCTCCAATTGGCAATGAGAGCGCCCGCTCCCGCGCTGTTGGCCAGCTATTCCTCTTTTCCTTTCTTCTTCTCTTGCATCCACATGAAGGAGGGGGTATAAAGGGTCTCCACTTCACTTTTTCAACCAGCATGGTCATCAACAAGATCCCTAGATTACTTGCAAAATGGGATGCAAAGAAAACACGTGCAAAACATGTCCAAAGAGAGGCGTAATGGCCAAAATCGTCAAAAGGGGCGGAATACTTGTTATAATAAAAAAGAAGTAGAAAAGGTGAAGATATGAGACATAAAAGGGAAGAAAACAAATGAAATAAAAGAGGTTATCTAAAGTGAGTTAAAAACTCACTTATCACAAAACGATTTTCCAGCCAAAACACTTTATGATCATTTTTCTCATAAGTGGTTTTTAGCTCGATTGATCGGTTTACCCCCAAATTTCCTCAGAAAAATTCACACCATTCAATTTTCCATCCTCCTTCTATCATCATCAATCATCTGAGTTGAAAAATTCAATTTACTACCTTCCCTCTGTCATCTTCAATCCCCCCAAGATCTGGAGAAGTTTAATTAGTTAAGAAGGTTTGAGTTCATGAATGGGGAGGGGGAGGATGGACGTTGAAGAAAGAGAGAGAGAGAGAAATGGGACAAATGGAAAAATAAAAATTAAATTAAATTAAATTTTCAAAAAATCCTCAATCTTATTTACCAAATTAAATTACAAATCAACAAAAATCCCCAATCTTATATACACACCTAAATTTCAAATCTAAGAACCTCTAATTAGAAAATCCCTAATTCAATTTTTTTTACATGAACCCTTCTTATTCAAATGCCCTGAATTCGAAAATAAAAGTGCAAATTACAAATAAACATGGAATTAAACCTTTTGGATGAATATGAAGCCTGAAAATTTCCACCAAAACCACTCCGAACTTGAGCTCTAGTTGCCCAGAAATATAAAGATGATGATGGTGGAGATAAGTAAAATCAGGTTTTACATGATGATTTATTCAATCTATCTTATGACATGTGAAGAGGGTTTGAGTTCTACTAAGATTCTAATCTTCCTTAAAAGCTCAAAGCTCAGATTTTGAGACTAGCCAGTAAAATAGAGGAAGATCGAGGTGTTCATGGAATGAAGGAGAAGACCAAAGACTCAATTTAATCCCCTAAATGTAGCATTAAATCTGAATTGAGAAGAATGGTGTAAGTAAACAAAAAAGACGAAGATATTTGGGGTAAATAAAATCAATGAAATTGGGTTGAAACTTGAAAACAACTCGGGGGGTGGATGGTCATAATGTTTTTTGGCCGGAAATTATTTTTGGTAGTGAAACCAATTGTTTATAAAGGTAGTTATTCTTATAAAAAAATTACTGTAAAAAAGATGATTAAACCAATAATATGCATTATATAGTAGTTTTGACAAAAATCCTGAAGTTATAATCTATATTATTAAAGAACTAGTTTTTAGAGCCGTGAAAAAATGCACGAGATTTTTTTTTGTTTACATAAGTACATTCAAGTACTACTAAAGTCGATAGATGTTCCGTTATGAGTAAATACAATGTAAGACACTAAATTTTTTCATTTAGCTCGCTTTATAAAAATACGTTTCACTAAAATGAAATTTTAATGAGAGATATTTTAATTTATTTTTTGAAAGATATTAATCAATGATTATAATAAAACACTTTGAGATCACAAATTAAAAAGTTAATAAGACTTTTATTCATTATAGAGTTTCGTGTAATGAATCTCATATCGAGCTTATTAAACACTAATTTTGAGAAATTTTATTATCTTTTGTAGCAATTACAACCTTGACTTTGATTCTTTGACTTTTAAATAGTTACCCTAAATAAAATTTTAGAGGTGCTAATACAATGAAAGAAACGATAATATCAAAATTAAACTAGAATAAATAACTTATCTAATTTTTATAGATGTACATCGGTGCATGCCTTTCGACTTACATTATATTACAAAATAAATTATTGTCGAAATTACTCAATACTAATTTTACCAGCGTCTTTGTACTTTTGTAATGGTTGTTTTGTTCTACTGTTCTCGGATTATGCTTGGTCCGTTGTGGACACATTCATAAATCATTTGAGTTTCATTCTTATTGAGGATGCTTCATGGTTCTCCTTTTTCAAAGGACATGGCGCAACATCTGTCCCCATCTTCCATTTGATTCTAATCAAACTCATGGCCAAATTATAATTTTGTTTGAGTGGTGAGAAAAAACAATGGAATTTCATTATAGCGTAGAGTTGTAACATCAACAATAGACGGCTAAGGTTTGTGATGTGTGTAGATGGTTGTGAGGCAATAGACTAGATTATATTTATAATGGATTGTATTAAATATGGTGCTGACACGTGGCAAAATTTGTTTTTACAATGCCATGTGTCCCGTAAAATAAGGAGGTATTGACATGTCAGCTTAGGATTTTGTTTTATTAGTTAAGATAGATAAAATAAAGGTAAAACGCGATGCATTACATCGTCACCCTCTTAGAAAAAGTTCTGTCCTCGAATTTAGAGCTTAGTTGAACTTCAACCAGTCATAAGTTATACTCCCTCCGTCCCATATTCGATGATATAGTTTAACTGGCACAGAGTTTAGGAGTGTTATTTGACTAATTTATTTTATTGAGAGTAGTTGATTATTGGTATTTGTTTTAGTATATAAAGTACATGTTGGTGAGGCATATCATAGGGGTTTGGAGTGTTTGGGGTTTTTAAATTAATTATATATGAGATCCATTAATAAAAAATAATAATTATATTATACTCTCATACCATTTATATAAGTGTATCAACTAATATGGGACGGAAGAATAAAGGAAGTGTATCATCTAATATGGGAAGGAGGGAGTATTAAAGAACACATTTCCAAAATTCATATATAACTTCAACGGATACATAGCAAGTAACAAAGGTCCAATTATATGACATACTTTTATAAAGATTAAGACATCCAAGGAGAAAAGGTGGGGGCATTTCGCTTTTGATCTTCCACTTCCCAATACCCTTAAATATCAAGTGGTTATCTCATAAGACTTTCACCATCCAAATCACTTTATTTCTCCATTGTTTCTCACTGGATCAAGGATTTCAATTGGTTTTTCTTCATAAGTGAGGTCGTTTCGTAACTATGAAGGTTCATGTGTAATCACGTGATTCAGTCTAGGTTATCACACTTGTTTCCACCGCATCAATAGGGTTCGACACCACTGCTGCAACCAACCCTTGCTTTCGAGCCACCACTCACTTGGGTTCATCTAGAGCACGTCGTTCATAATCCCATGAATAGAAGGGAGATGACAGGAGGATGTAGAAGAGATGGAGGGAGAAGGTTGTTGAGGGAGATGAGGGAGAAGGCAATGGCGAAAGGCAATAGCTGGAAGCGGGTAAGGTGGCTTTTGGTGAGGTGGTTGTCGTCGAAGGAGAGAGAAGAAGATAGAGAGGTTAGGTGCGTGGTGGTGTTGGGTGGGTGGAGGAGAGAAAATGAGGTAATTTTGAGTTAGTGGAGTCTGATGAGGGAGGAGGCAAGAGAGGATGTAGAAGGGAGGTGAGGTAATAGTGACGGAGGGCAGCTAGTCTTGTAAGAGACCGCCTACTTCCAAATTAAAATTTTGCAATGCTGCAAGCCCAATATTAAGAAGAGAACAAACCGTATTTTGAAAATAGTAGCTAGTTTAATCCATTTTGTGACCTCTTTAACTCATTCAATAATCATATTGTGTAATTCATTCATTAGTTAGTTGAATCCTCCTAAGGACTAGTTAATTTATTCGATAAGTCTAATAGTTTATTTTTACTTGTTTGTCGTAGTTTAAGACTAAAAGTTAATAAAGAAAGGAGAAGAGAAGGAACGACTAGGTTGGCGTTAGATGAATAGGAATAGTGTTGGGTTATAGCGAGATGGAATGGACTTGTTAATAAAATGAAGGCTTAGATTGTTCTAACTTTATGTTAAATTAGACCGCTCCTTTTAATTATTGAATGCAGATGGAGGGAGGAGAGAGAAGTACTGTGGGTGGGACTAATGGAATTTTGATTTTATTATTTGATGTTTTCTCTTTTTCTCTTTTTAATTTTTAAAAAAATAATTTGTTTAAAAACCAAAAATTACGCCACATGTGTCCAACTTTACTTCTTTAATAGGTTATATCCATCTTTGGCTTACTAAAGGAAATTGAGGTATAAATGTTGAATTATTCAAGAATAATTAAAAAGGTTGGATATTTATTTGTGAACGACAAAAGGTTTCATTATTAGAATAAATATTTGGAAAAATTGGCAAGAATAAGTTAACTTTTGCGTTGACCACTTCTAACAAGTCAATTTTAAGCTATTCCAAGAATAAGTATAAAGCTTCTATACCCTCCCGCGCTTTTAACAAGTCAAAATCGGCTATCACCACTTATTAACTTTTTTAACAGGGTAAAGTGACATGTGTCACTCTTTCATTGGACATTTTAAAATTTAAAGTTTATATTTAGAAAAGCAAAAAAAAAAACGTCTCTCTCCCTCCTCCCCTACTAGATCCCATTAGACACCCCACCCACGACATCAGACTATCACCTGCATTCCACCTATACCCCATCCCCATCCCCACCTCGACACCCCACCCCAAAATCAAATCCCTAGACCCGTCGATATTTACTCCAAAATCAAATCTCCAACAAACCTACATTGTCATCATAAAGTAACACTATTCTATTCTTAAATCTTACTTTTAATTTCCTCCATTTTTCTCCATCTCCTCTGAAGAAAACCTTCATCTTCATCATAAATGGCGTCCACAAAACCCTACCTTACCATCTTGATCATCCTCATCTACCAACATAACCAGTCTGGTCAAAGAAATGATGTAGTTTGGTCACCATGCTTAACCAAACAAATTAAAATAGACGGTCTGGTCAAAGAGGTGACTCGGTTCGGACACCTTACTCAACTAAACAAATCCAATCTGGTCAAAGAGGTGACTCAGCTCGGCCACCATGCATAAACTAGCAAGATAGTTAGTATGGTCGATGAGATTAGGCTCGAGCAAATCACTTGACTAGAAAAGGTTAGGTGACTTTATGCCTTAACAGGTTAGGTGACTTTATGCCTTAACAAAAAGCATTGAAACATCTATTAGAGAGAAATCACCCTCTTGTAAAAGGATCCTAGGTGAGACAGCTCGGTTAAATATAAGGTGCCTCGACCTTGTAGAAGCCACTATTTGAGGAACAGAGTTAACCAACCCCATAGGATGTGCTTCGACTTTGTAAAGGTCACTCTTTGAAGAAAAAGACTCATGCAAAAGTCAACCACATCATTCCCTTCCACATCTGAGTTCCCAGGGGATCGAAACTCTGACATAGAGTGCGAGGCTAATGTTAGGGCCCAGTCCGACGCTGGCCCACTTTCTACATGGAAATTAACAAAATGCCCTTAAAGATATAGATTGACTATCATGCTCTTGGGTCACCCCAAGGTAGAAAATCAGACATTGATTCCCTGACATCATTACTCCGTGGATGGCGGCACAATTTCATGCACACTTAGAAATAGTAATGTACTAGCTTTTTGACCTATTCATGGGAATCGACTCTCACTTAAGCATCAGATGGATATTCCCAGGTACAACCCACGGCTGTTAACCGTTTATTTTATAAAAGTTGTTACGATTAGGACCATATTGACTCTTCTCGAAAACGACATTTGAATCTCACAAATACAAACATCCCTACATATTGTAAAATAATAATGGGACCCACCTATTGAATATATTCAATATTTTGCCGCCCAAATATGACGGTTGATTAGACTCAACCCTGCGTCAAATATAATGGTTGCTAAGACTCAACCTTGCAGTCATATGATGTATCACTGGGTGCATTATCCACCCAATACTATAAATCTCCTACCCATGTAACTGAACTGATTCATCAAGCAAGAATAATACAACAGTTCTCTGATTTGTGATACTCTCACTTATAATACATTATCAACACCAAATTTTCTCACAAGTACCAGAAGGTAGATTTTCCCCACAATCAAAGTACAATTTTATTTTAGTCTCAAATTTGCTCCCGGATCATATACTACTCCAAATATGGATCACTAGTGTAATGGGATCAATACTATTTTGAATAATGTATCTCTTTCGAGCATATATTTTATCATAGAGGGTAATAATGTACCTGTTACTATAAATCCGGCAAGCGGAATTGCAAGTCATCCCCAACGCTTCAATCCCCTAGTGGGAAATCATGCCGGCGGAACTCCGCAACCTTTTCCCCAATCCTAATGACAACCCACCGGAACCACCAACTGAAATTCGGCAACAGCCTAATAATAAGAGGAGTAGGGATGAAGACACTTCCACGAGCAGTGGTAAACGACTGCAAAATAATTAACTGGCCTGGCGGAATCGGCTATGCCGTCGCCGAAAAGTCAAGCCACCTTCATGGAGGGCAAAAGACTTTATATGTGAGCCGCCTTCATGGACGGGCTAATCTCCTGGAATTTCCGCCTATATAGACGGGCTATGATGTCGAATAAAGGGACAATAAAACCAAAAAGAAAAAAATCCAAGACCATGACTACTTAAAAAAATATATGTTTGTGTATGGTTAGTTTTTCTTGGGGACATAATTTTTAGATGTTGTGTTTTTCATCTTTGTGTTTTTAGTAACTAATAATATGTATATATACATATGTATGTTTCTTTTCCTATCCATAAAATAAAAGTTCAAGATTTTTTTTTTTAAAAAAAGGGGCACAAGACTTTGGAAATTGGTGTGAAAAAGGTATGCTGAACAAGTCAACATCCATATCCTATTTTTTGAGTTTTCACACCATATACATGCAAACTCCAAGACATGCATTGTTTATTTCAAAAAAAAAACAAATTAAGGTAGCTTTTGAAGCTCACGGCTAATACTAACTTTTTCTATGTTTGTTTACAAAGCAAAATCAAAAGGGGTAAGAAGATTAGAAAAAGGGGTATTCTTATTATGATACAATCTGAAGAATATCGTGAGAGAGGTTGCACAAAATTTTCTAATTTAGTCTCTATTCTCTTAATGTCGAGCAGTATAACCATATCCTGCTCGATACCCACAAAAAAAGGCCAACTGGTATAAATGCAGCTCCCGAAGCCAATGCCACTGACACTAATATTTCCAATACCACACCCACTAATGCAACTAGGGGTGGCAAACGCTGGAATAATGGTCGTGGAAGGGGAAATTATAATAACAAAGGCAAAGGAAGGGGAAAAGTTAAAGGTAGAGGCAATAATCAAGGGCTCCAAAATTGGCAACGAAACTTCCATGCCCCTCGGGGAAGGGGAAAGGGGCCAACAATTATCGAACAAGGACTGCAGAAAAATGCTTTTAATGTGATATTGTGGGACATTGGTCCAAGCAAGGCCGCACAACAAAGCACCTTGTCGACTTATATATGGCCTCACAGAAGGCACAGTGGAAGCATGCTCATGAGACAAATTTTGCACAAACAACTTCCCCTACCCTGGATCTTGACGTTGTTGATTACTTAGCCGACGATGTTGCAAAATATTCGAGGCACATCCTCTTGAAACTACTCCGGTATCTCCATATTTAGTATTAATGTATTTTCAATTTTCCTTTCCTGATCAAGTACCCATGTTTACGTTGAATAATTTTTTTTCCTATTGATGCAAACAATGTGGATTATGTCTACAATCTTACTAATTTTTTATTACTTTATCGTTTTAATTGTTCTTATATTTACCCATGTTCACACCAGAAGAAAATGGGAATCCCACAAGGAGGGGAGAAATGCATGATTGACAGCGCCACAACACACAGCATCCTGAGCAACAAAATATATTTCACACATTTGGAGCCTATAAAGGCAAACCTCAACACCATAGCTGGCACTGCATATCAGCAAAACTCAACGAAATCTTTTGAGTTTTAAATATTTACGTGCAAATGGTTATCATATGGAAACCAGAAATGAGGATAATAAGGAATATATGTACCTCACTAAGTGTGAAATTCACAAAAAGGTTATCCTTGAAAAATTGCCTACATACTACTCAGGGCTATATTTACTTTTATTAACCTAGTTGAAAGTTTTTAATCTGTGGCATGATCGATTGGGACACCCTGGAACAAGCATTATGACTAGAATAGTTTGGAGATCCAATGGACACCCGCTGACTAACATAAGAAATCCACTTCCAAACGATCATCATTGTACCGCTTGTTCACTTGGTAAATTGATCATTCGACCTTCCAAGAACAAACTTGCTCATGAGAGCCTATCTTTCTTGGAAAGAATTCAAGGGGACATTTGCGGACCAATACACCTCGCATGCGAACCGTTTAGATATTTTCTTGTTCTAATCGATGTTTCCAGAAGATGGTCCCATGTAACCCTAATATCAACAAGAAATGTTGCTTTTGCAAAACTTCTTGCACAAATAGCACGTTTAAGACCTCAATTCCCGGATTATCCAATTATGAAAATTCGACTTGATAATGCCAGAGAATTTACATCTCAAACATTTGGTAATTATTGCATGTCCATTGGGATATATGTTGAACATCTAGTTGCTCATGTTCACACTCAAAATGGCCTAGCTAGCTGAAGCATTCCTAAAGCGAATACAATTAATCGCTCGACCATTGCTCATGAGATCAAAACTCCCATCTTCTGCTTGGGGACATGCTATACTACATGTTGCGGCCTTGCTACGATTAAGACCAGGCACAATTGATGCTCTGTCCCCACTACAATTAGTGGTCGGCAAGGAACCAAATATTGCTCACCTACGTATATTTCGATGTGCGGTCTATGTTCCCATAGCACCACCACAACGCACTAAGATGGGCCCACAGAGAAGGTTGATAATCTATGTTGGTTATGAATCACCATCCATCATAAGATATCTTGAACCATTGACTGGTGATTTATTCACCGCTCGATTTGCGGACTGTCACTTTAAGGAGATAGTTTTTCCAACCTTAGGGGAGATAATGTAGGCCCAAAAGAATGATAATTCCAAAGGAATGGAACCCAAAATGAAGAAAATGTCATCGATCCCAAAAATCGCCTACGAGGGTGATGTATCACATTTATATATAGTTTTTAGATGCATTTAGATTGCATTTAGAACTCCTTTTTGAGCCTTTAGGTGCATAATGACATGAATTACATAAGTTGTGCTCTACTACTCCCCGTTTGTGTGTTTCGATGATGTTCAGGTTATTTTGATATAAAGTGATCATGGGTACCAAAGATCAAGCCTATTAATCATTAAAGATGAAGGTATCTTGCACAAGGATCACAATGCATCCGTTTGGGACAATTTTGAGTTGGAATGAAGCAAAGAGTTAGTGAAAGTAGTGCCAAAACTGACACACCTTCACTATTTTCATTATAACTTTTTGATAGAAAATTTATCAACAATAAATTCTAATTGGGTTGGTTTCTAGACTTCAAGAGCTTTCCAACGATATGTCACACGCCCCAAACGGACTTCTGGTTTGAGAGATATGGCCTTCGCAAGTTGACGCAAAATCGCTAGAAATTGGCTCAACACGATCGGGCAAGAAGGACCCGATCCAATCGGGTTGGGCCTTCTTAATGCTGCCGCTGCTTTATTCCAAGGAAAGAAGAGATTTGAATTTGGGTCATTTTTGTACCAACCCGATGCCATAGGGCAATGGTTACCCGATCGGGTGGATTCGTCCGATCGGGTGGATTCGCCCGATCGCATCGGGTGAAGCCCATTTTATTTTGTGAAGGAAATTAACATGGCCCAAATTTGCACCAACCCGATGCCATAGGGAAATGGTTGCCCGATCGGGTTGTACCAACCCGATGCCATAGGGCAACCACCGCCCGATCGGGAATCGGGCTCGCAGAGCCGAAGTTCTATCTTTTTTATATCGTTTTTAATTAGATTTTGGGGCTATTATAAATAGCTTTCCCTCATTATTTTAGAAAAACTTTATTCTGTTTTATTTTCAATAGTTCTTAGTTTAGTTTTAGAGAGTTTTATATAGATTAAATACTTTAGATTAGTTTAAAGGTGATTGAACCTCGGATTTGATTTCAATAAAGGTTATTGCTTTCCGTCAATTGATATTCTTCTCTGCTCTTAATCTCTTTAATTACTTTAATTGCTTAGTTTAATTATTTAATTTATTCATGATGTTGATATTAGGGTTTCTTATTACAATTGTTATTGTTGATTTAATTATGTCTGAGTAGTTTAATTTCTAGGGATTTGGTGAGGGAAGCCATATTTATACCTTGATTAATTGAATTGCTATTAGTTTCTAGCGCTTGATGAGTTTGATTATGGTGTGATTTGTTCTTATTGAGTAATTAACGTTATTGCGCAGTTTCTTTGATTACTTGAGGTTAATAATCGTTTGCACAGACCCGTCTTACTTTTAGAGGCCTATTACACATCAGTAATTCTGATTATGTTTGTGAACATGCTGTATATGTTGAATTATGGCCGTTGAGACTTAGCCATAGCTTGACACTGCTCTAATCTATCGATGCATGATGATGATGATTGTGATGATGATTGTGTTGAGAATACCATATTAGAGGTAAATGATAATAATTTGACTACCGATATTGAAAAGAATGATCAGACTGAGGGGAGTGTGAATGTAATGAATGTTTCGATAGAGGAGGAACTCTTGATTGAGGGCCCTTGTGTTGACGAGCCCATTATTGAGGATGGTGAAATTGTAAGTAAAACCGTCAAGGCTGAGCCTATTATTCCCTATCCCTATATTCCATCTTCACATAGACTTGATCTTGTCCCTTCTCTCCCTATTCGTCATGCCCCATATTTTCTCACAGTTGCGGTTGCTCCTATTCTCTCGTTGAGACCCTCACAGCCTACGCCACGAAAGGGAAGTTGTTCATTGTCCTTCTTTTCTCCCTTTTATTTTGATTTTATTTATCTTCACAAATCATTTGTTTCCTCTGATATTATTTATGTGAAGATAGATGCGCTTGTCATCAAGCCATATCTAGTGCTCAATGACATGTTTCCAGGCGCATTTGATAAGTTACTCAAGGCACTGGACTCTTCTAGTGATGATAAGACAAGGTCGTGTATGAGCATGTTGAGGTACTATTCCTACAATCCTGTTCCTCATCTGACTGATGGTTGAGGTATTATGGTCGTGCGGGACCTTAAAACCAGCGCTGTACGACAGGCAACTCGTATTTTTCCCCTTTTTCCTTTTATTTTTCCTTTTCTTTTTACTTTTATTTTTTTAGTGAGCGAGAGTAAGGGTACTAACATTGTTTTTCCTCTTAGCATCGTCCTTTGTTCACCTTTTGGCATTGAGGACACTGCCAAGTTCAGCTTGGGGGAGGATTTTTGTTTGTATTCTCTATCTCTTTTACTGCTTTCTAGGATAGATTTATTGCTTTCAAAAAATAACTGAAAAAATAAAAAATATGGTTCCCATGACTAGTTTAGTTGCCTCCATGTGCCCCTTGTTGTGCTCTAATTGAAAATAATTTGACTTTGTTTTCTGGATAGCTGGGCATTTGTGATCTTGAGGCTATGATTTGATGTTTGATTGCTATGATTTCGAGCGAGTTTTGATTATATTACACTACATTGTGATGCATGCCTGAATTGGTTCGACTGTGAAGCCTCTTTGTAGCCTATCGGATTCATATCGTTATCCAGTCTGTTTTTGTGTATTAGTTCCTCTTTAGTGGATTGATCTTGACTTTGACTTTGTACTTGTCTGATATTCGATGACTTGTAGCATTTGCTGTGATAGAGACGTTCTTTTGTCTGATTCTTGAGCCTCAGAGTGAATTTTTGATATACTTTTATCCTCCTTAGCCCCGCTAAGCCTCATGACTTGTTTCATGTTACTAAAGCCCTTATTATGAGCCCATGGCCTTTATTTTGATACTATTTCCAAGCCTAGCTTGGGGGAGCTTTTGTATGGGTTGAGTTTGAGATTGGTTTTATTGTTGAGTTTGGTTTTTGGAGAATTAAAGTGTATTTGTTGTGGTTTGAGTGTGAGAAAAAGAAAAGATAAAGCAAAGTTTGAGTTGCGTGAATGTTTGGTTCGTAAAATGAAAGAAAAAGAAATAAAAGTTCACAAAAAAAATTCAAAGTTCCTTCATTCACGTGTGTTTATAAAGAAAAATATGGTACATTGCTTGAAAATTGGGTTTTTTGTGAGTTTTCATTGTTTTGAAGACTTGGGTTATGTTTCATGGTTTTATGGTGTTGTTGGGAGTTGTATTGGCCATCTTCGGCCTTGTTTCGAGTGAATTATGCTACCCCTAGCTCATTTTTTCCACCACTTTTCCTAAATATATCCCCTAACTCTTACCTAAGCCCCATTACAACCCTATAAAGTCCTCTTGAGCTCGTGTCTGCATTGTTTATTGGATTGATTTCGAGTCATTTTGTCAAAGTTAAAGAGTATGTCTGCTAATTGAGTCGACTTGGCTAGGATGAGCGTCATTAACCTTCTTAAACACATGAGAGTGTGAGTGGGAAGGGCAATTATGGTCGGGTTGGTGAGTGGGAAGGGCATATTTTTTGCCTGCCACAAAATAGAGAGGAGTGTCACCTTTGTGAGAGCCTTTTCAGGATTTGTATGCCTTGTGGATGCTTAAATTTGATTAATTGCTTGGATGATTGGTGGTTGGATGGATTTGATTAGCCGAACTTGAATTTTGCCTGCTTGAACGATTCTTAGTCTTGAAAACGTTCTGAGCTTTGATTGTTTTTATCTATGGGGTGAGGCAATTTATTCCATGTTCATGTTTTATTTGCTTGAGGACAAGCAAATGTTTAACTTGGGGGAGTTTGATGTATCACATTTATATATTATTTTTATATGCATTTAGAACTCCTTTTTGAGCATTTAGGTGCATAATGACATAAATTACATAAGTTGTGCTCTACTACTCCCCGTTTGTGTGTTTCGATGATTTTCAGGTTATTTTGATACAAAGTGATCATGAGTACCAAAGATCTAGCCTATTAATCATTGAATATGAAGGTATCTTGCACAAGGATCACAATGCATCCGTTTGGGACAATTTTGAGTTGGAATAAAGCAAAGAGTTAGTGAAAGAAGTGCCAAAACTGACACACCTTCACTATTTTCATTATAGCTTTTGATAGAAAATAATCATCAAGAAACTCCAATTGGGTTAGATTCTAGACTTCAAGAGCTTTCCAATGATATGTCACACGCCCCAAACGGACTTCTGGTTTGAGAGATATGGCCTTCGCAAGTTGACGCAAAATCGCTAGAAATTGGCTCAACCCGATCGGGCAAGAAGGACCCGATCCAATCGGGTTGGGCCTTCTTAATGCTGCCGCTGCTTTATTCCAAGGAAAGAAGAGATTTGAAGTTGGGTCATTTTTGTACCAACCCGATGCCATAGGGCAATGGTTGCCCGAGCCATAGGGCAATGGTTGCCCGATCGGGGCTGAATCCCTGATACCCTATCGGGTGGATTCGCCCGATCGCATCGGGTGAATCACATTTTATTTTGTGAAGGAAATTGATAGGATTTAGTCGTATCACCTAATCAAAAATAAACCTACAGACCTCTAACTAGGTAGTCAGTGGAAGCAGGGTCGAATCCACAGGGAGACAGAGTTTCTAAATCAATATTCAAACAATTCAGCTACTCCAGATGAAATCAGGAAGGAATTAATTAAACTAATGAATAGACTACAGAAGACGGAATAAATCGAGGATTTAACTATGGAACAAAAGTCTAGGGTATTAGGTCGGTCCACCAAGCTTATACCAATCAAACAAGGTCAACAACTATCAAAACCTAAGTCAAGAGTCGGGGGATTAGAGCATGTGTTGAGCTATGGTTAAGACTCAACGCTCATAGTTCAACATACGCCGCATGTTCACTAACGTAATCAGAACTACTGACGTGTCCTAGGCCTCTAGTCGTAAGACGGATCTGTGCAAACAACTATTAACCACAAGCAATCAATGAAATTGTACACTGACATTAATTACTCAATAAGAACAAACCACATCACAATCACCCTAATCAAGCCCTAGAAATTGATAGAAATCTAAATCACAATCATGGTATAAACATGGCTTTCCTATCTAACACCCTAGAAAGAGACTACTCAGACATGATCAAATTAACAACGACAAAACTAATATGAAACCCTAACAATTTCATCATGAACGATTAAATAAATAAACTAAGCAATTGAGAATAATAAAAGAGATTAGGGTAAGAAAGAATACCAATTAACGGAAAGTAGGAACTTTATTGAAATCGAAATAGGTTTGATCACCTCTAAATTAATCTAAAGTGTTTGAATTGAACTAAGAACAATGAGAAAATAAACTAGTCTAAAGCTAATGAAAGATGAAAATAAAAAAAAATGTCTCTAAATAATGAGGAAAAAGGTATTTATAATACCCCTCAAGTCTCACTAAAAACGGAATAAAAAAAGATAAAAATCGCGTCACAATGCACGGGACCCGATCGGGCCAAAGTCCACCCGATCGGGTCCACACAAAAATTCAGCCCAACTTCGCTCTTGTTCCACGCTGGCAAAATCATTGAAGCAGAATAAAAAAATGCGTGCTGGGCCTCCACCCGATCAGCAGCCCGATCGGGTACTAGATCGGGTGAACAGCAAAATCCAAAGGGCAAAGGCTCCCCTCTTCGCCTAAGTAGCAGCAGCATCAATGCCTTAAATGTGTGGGCCTTCTTGTCCCCTTGTCCCCTTATCATCAGCACAAACAAACAAGTGGGCCCACCTTTAATTTGTTACTTCTTGGCGTACAGCAGCTTTGCAACAGCAAGTTCCTTTTTTTTATTTGAAGTCTGGGCCTGCCACCCGATCGGGTTGGCTGAAGATGCCCGATCGGGCCTGGGGAAGGGAGCCCAGATTTCTTCTTGGAATTACGCAGCAAGCAGCAAAATTAGAAAATTGAGCCGCCCGATCACCCACCCGATCGGGTCATTTTTGCCCGATCGGGTCTGTGCACTTCGTCTCTCGCCCGATCAGATCGGGCAAGACTTGCCCGATCGGGTCCGCAACTTCTGTACCCGATCAATATATCTTCGCCCGATCGGGCCATTTTTGCCCGATCAGAGTACGGAAAACTCCTTTTTGATTCTTTGGCTCTCAATTCTTCACGTTTAGAGGTTTTGGGACCTCCTAAACTACCCATAAAGCTCGTGAGCATCCTACGTGCCTCGTAACATCTCGTAAAGTCGTGGTTGCTTCCAAATGGCTCGGGAATAAGGAGAAAACTCTATAAAACCTGCAATTCAATACTAAAACCCAAAACCACAACTATATACGATAGTTAGCACAAACTAGCTCCGAAGAGCTCCAATGACGCACAAATTAGCTTGTAAATATGGGAGAAAACTCTATATAAATACGTGATATCAGAAATTAACATGGCCCAAATTTGTACCAACCCGATGCCATAGGGCAACCACCGCCCGATCGGGTACCGGGCTCGCAGAGCCGAAATTCTATCTTTTTTATATCGTTTTTGATTTGATTTTGGGGCTATTATAAATAGCTTTCCCTCATTATTTTAGACAAACTTTTTTCTGTTTTATTTCCAATAGTTCTTAGTTTAGTTTTAGAGAGTTTTATTTAGATTAAATACTTTAGATTAGTTTAAAGGTGATTGAATCTCGGATTTGATTTCAATAAAGGTTATTGCTTTCCGTCAATTGGTATTCTTCTCTGCTCTTAATCTATTTAATTACTTTGATTGCTTAGTTCAATTATTAAATTTATTCATGATGTTGAAATTAGGGTTTCTTATTAGAATTGCTATTGTTGATTTAATTATGTCTGAGTAGTTTAATTTCAAGGGATTTGGTGAGCGAAGCCATGTTTATACCTTGATTAATTGAATTTATATTAGTTTCTAGGGCTTGATGAATTTGATTATGGTGTGATTTGTTCTTATTGAGTAATTAACGTTATTGCGCAGTTTCTTTGATTACTTGAGGTTAATAATCGTTTGCACAGACCCGTCTTACTTTTAGAGGCCTAGTACACATCAGTTGTGGATGCCACAACACTAAGATTCCTCGTCAGCCTATCAGAATGTAAAGGATTGCACATGCGCTTGTTGGATGTAGTGACTGTATACCTTTATGGATCACTTGACATAGACATCCATATGAGAGTTCCAGAAAGGCTGGAATTGCTTGAGTCCTTAAGATCTAAACCCCATAAACTACACTCAATTAAATTGAGAAAATCCCTTTATGGTTTAAAGAAATCCGGGAGAATGTGATACAATCGCCTAAGTGAATACCTCCTTGAAAGAGGTTACAAGAACGATCAAATTTGTCCATATGTCTTTATCAAACAAAGCGAAAGAAGTTTTGTAATAATTGCAGTCTATGTTGATGATCTGAACATCCTCGGAACATCAGAAGAAATTGAAAAAACAGTTAAGTATATGATGAAGGAATTTGAAATGAAAGATCTTGGAAAAACTATATTACAAATAGAACATATAAAGGACGACATTCTCATTCACCAAGCCAATTATGCTGAGAAAGTTTTAAAAAGGTTTTACATAGACAAAGCACACCTACTAAGCTCCCCCATGGTTATTCGTTCTTTAAATATTAAGGAAGATCCTTTCCGCCCTCGAGAAGAAGGTGAAGATGTACTTGGTCCCCAAGTACCATATCTAAGTGCCATTGGAGCTTTAATGTATCTAGCCATCAACACTAGGCCAGATATCGCGTTCTCTGTCAACCTGCTTGCAAGATACAGTTCTGAACCTAAAAGCAGGCACTGGGACGGAGGGAAACAACTACTCCGTTACATACGCGGCACAACAAACCTTGATCTATTTTACCCAATAAGTGGAAATCCTACTCTTGTTGGATATGCCGATGCTAGTTATTTATCGGACCCAGTCAAAGCAAAATCTCAGACATGCTATGTCTTTTGCCATGGAAATGCAACAATTTCTTGGAAGTAAACAAAACAGACACTAACAACAACTTCATCAAACCAAGCGGAGCTGATTGCACTTTATGAAGTAGGTAGAGAATGTGTATGGTTACGATCATTAATTCAACACAATGAAAGAAAGTGGTATAAAAAGGACTGAAGAAGGTCCTACCGTCATCCACGAAGACAACACTGCTTGTATTGCACAAATCAAAGAAGGGTATACCAAGGGCGATAGAACGAAACACATTGACCCTAAGTTCTTTTCCACACATGATTTGGAGAAAGAGGGGACGATCAATGTGCAACAGGTCCAGTCATGTAACAGCTTGGCCGATCTGCTTACAAAATCACTGCCATCCAGAAAATTCTAAGAACTTGTGCACTTAACCGGCATGCGTCGTATCAGAGACCTACACTAAAATAGAGGGGATCCTATATAATCTGTACTCTTTTTCCTTCGTCCAAGTTTTTATCCCATTGCGTTTTTCTTGGCAAGGTTTTATTGAGGCAGAACTTATATAGGTGTAATAACTTAATAACTGCACTCTTTTTCCCTATATTTCTTTTTTTCCCATTCGGGTATTTTCCAATATAGGTTTTTAATGAGGCATTCTACACCCGAAATGTACATGCTGGAATCTGTTCAAGGGGGAGTGTTGTAAAATATAATGGGACCCACCTATTGAACAGATTCAGTTTTTTGCCCCCCAAACATCACGGTTGATTAGACTCAACCCTGCGCCAAATATAACGGTTGATTACTCAATCTTGCAGCGATATAATGTATCATTGTGTGTATTATCCACCCAATACTATAAATCTCCTACCCATCTAGTGGTAAGAGTTTGGCCCCATGACTTCAAGGTCATGGGATCAAATCCCACTAGGGGCATTTGGGGGTGAGGATTCCCTTACCATCCCCCTACTATCAAGTGTCTGGCCCAATAGGACCACTTGGTCTAGTGGTAAGGAGAGCATCCTTTCAACCTCAAAGTTGAGGAATTAATTCCCACTAGTGGCACTTCGAGGTTAAGGATTTCCCTTATCTTTCCCCCTACTCTCAAGTGTCTGGCCCATTAGAACTCGAGCGGGATACGAGTGACTTCTTCTTACAATAGTTTCTTTGCTTTGTGATACTTTCACTTACAATAGTACCTTGTTTTTCGCGACCCGAAACAAATATGCTATTGATAGTTGATGGTGTAGTGATTTAAATAAATTCATAAGGGGTTAGAAATAGGATTCCAAAGCTGAGCTGGATGAGAGGATTGACGCGTACTCGGCTACTGGCTGTCGGAAGTGTCAATTTAATTACTAATAATATTTCTTCGTCAAAGCAAAGCATAGTCGAATTCAATCAGATTCCTCACTAGTCACTCACACTGCATAAGGAATCACATACATTACACAGTACGTAGTTTGTCAGATGTCAATCAAAATAACACTTCAGTAGGACATTACACATTTACACTCTACAAAACATTACAACCCCCCAACTTTGAATGTTCATTCATTCTTCTTGACTATCACTAGTACACTCCATTATCAATCCCCTTTTGCCCATTCTTCAATTGATACATTATATAAATGACCCTCTTTTTCTTAACACAAATCAGTGTTCAGTGAAGCTTGCTAATCTGTTAGAAAATGGGGAGCTTTTTTATTACTGTTCCTTCAATGATTTTACTGATTCTTTTGTGGGTTGTGTTTCCTCAGTTTGGCTTAACTACCAATCATTGTGAACGGACATCTGCTAAAGAAGGTAATTAACATTTACCCTCTTCTTTATTCACTAATTTGCATATGATTTTCTCTTACTGAATGCTTGTTGAGTATTTGATAATGTGTTTAAGTGAAATCTGTTTGTATACTTGTAAGTTTTTCTAAGTTATTTAAGAGGAGAAGTTTATATGTAGTGCTAAGGACTATGTATATGGAACTGAACAGAGAAATATTTAGTGTTAAGTGTTGAATATTTAGAGTATTTGGTTGGTTATATTCATGGAACATTAACTTAAGATGCTTGGTTATGGTGTCGCTACTTAAAGTGATGTTTAGGTATGCATGTTGTGGAGTTATGGCATTGGAAACTAAAGCCATTTCTGTGGCTTTGAAGTGAGCAAGCAGCGAGCAACAATCAGCGAGCAAGGCACGAGCTGGGCAGGCTCGCGGGGGGCGACCCACATTCCGGCCCGCGACCTGTGGTGCGTTGCGACTCACGACAATCGTTGCACCTCGCAACGAGCTCCTGCTTTGTTGTTGCGCCGGATTTTATATGGTCGCGACTTGCGACTGGGCCGTTTTGCGGACATCTTAATTAGACCGTTTCATGCTCATTGAGCATGTCGGTTTTCCAAAGCATCAACGTGTATTATAAGAGGAAAGTCCTCTGATGAATGAAGGGAGATGTTCATTATATTCTCTCAAAAAGCACTCACAAGTTTTCTCTCTTTGGTTCATTGTTCATCAAAGCAATTACACATTACATTTGTTCTCATTTGGTGAATCTCATACAAGCGTGATATTCACTGTTTCTTCTTTGTATCTCGGAAGTGAATTCCGAGCAACCCGTGCTTCGTATAGGGTCGGAATATTGCTTTTGGGAAAGTGTTTCCAAACACGCTTAGAAGATCGTTCTTTGTTCGTTGTTATCATTTTCGTGTTCATCTTTGTTTCTCGGTTACTAGCACTAACAATCCAAAACCAATATTTTACTCAAAGATGGCAACACTTCGTGAGATGACAACGAATTTCCACAAACTTGATTAGTTTGAAGGCGTGGGTTTCCGTAGATGGCAAAAGAAGATGCACTTTTTTCTTACCTATTTGGCGGTGGTGTACGTGCTCACATCTCCGAAGCCTATTGAAGTTGATGATGCTTCGAGGCTACAAGGAAGAGGAAGAAGTGGGAGAACGACGACTACATATGCCGTGGTCACATTCTCAATGGTTTGTCCGATGATCTTTTTGATGTTTATCAATACTATGAATCCGCTAAGGTTCTTTGGGATGATTTAGAGTCTAAATATATGGCCGAAGATGCTTCTAGTAAGAAATTCCTAGTTATCAATTTGAACAACTTTAGAATGGTTGAGTCTAGGCCAATTGTGGAGCAATTCCATGAAATCCAAATAATTTTAGGAAGCTTTAAACAACATGATATTAGTATGGATGAAACCTTTGTTGTTTCCTCAATAATCGACAAATTACCCTCCTCATGGAAAGATGTTAGAAATAGCTTGAAACATAGAAAAGATGAAATGACTGTTGAACAATTGGGTGCTTATCTTCGGATTGAAGAGGACATTCGGGTTCAAGATGGACAAAAGGAGGTAAATCCTAATTCTTCCACTATTAATATGGTGGAGGATGGAAAGTCCAACGACTCTAATCCAAAGAAGAGAGTAGATAATTTCACCAAGGGAGACTATGGTAAGAAACCAAAGTTTGGTGGGGGAGGACAACAACGAGCTTGTTGGGAATGTGACAAGCCCGCACACTTCGAGAAGGATTGCACCATTTGGAAGAAAAAGATGAACAAGAATAGGCATGGTAGTGGGAAAGGCAAGTCTAGCCATACCCAAGCCAAGCAAGGTACATGTGCACAAGTTTCATTAAATTCGGTTTTGAATTATGTGTGTTCGAATTCTGAAATCTTTAAGGTACAAGATGATTGTTCATGGTACATCGATTCGGGAGCTTCAAGGATGTATGCAAGAAACGTTCTCTCTTCAAGACCTTCAAGGAGGTGAATGAAGGAGATGTTCTTTACATGGGATTTGATTCTACCGCTCAAGTCTTAGGAGTAGCGCAAGTTGAGCTAGTCTTTAGTTCCGGAAAGTCTCTTGTTTTAAGAGATGTTGTATTTGCTCCGGACCTTAGAAAGAATCTAGTCTCGGGAGCTATCCTGAATCGAATAGGTTTTAAAATGGTTTTTGAGTCGGATAAGTTTATTTTGTCTAAAGGAGGTACATTTGTTGCTTTGGGTTATTTATGTAATGGTATGTTCAAGTTAAGTATTTCGAATACTTTGTTAAACAATGTTTGTGCTCTGAATGAGAATTCTTCTCTTTGGCATTACCGGCTTGGTCATGTTAATTATAGAAAGTTATATTCAATGTCAAAGGATGATTTGATTCCTAGTTTTGATCCAAGCATAGAGAAGAGTAGAACATGCATGCCTACTAAGATAACCAGGAACTCTTTCCCAAATAATGTGGAAAGGGATACTAGTTTGCTTGATTTGGTGCATAGTGACCTATGTAATTTCCATAGCACTCCTTCTTTAGGTAATAAGAAGTATATCATAACATTTATAGATGATTATTCTAGGTTTTGTTATGTTTATCTTCTATTCACTAAAGATGAAGCTCTAGATAAGTTTAAGATCTATAAAAACGAAGTTGAATTGCAACTAAATGACAAAGTAAAAAGGTTTAGAACCGATAGGGGTGGTGAATACCATGATCCTAGTTATTTCCAATCATTAGGAATCATACATGAAACAACCGCGGCTTATACACCACAACAAAATGGTATAGCGGAAAAAAAAGAATAGAACTTTACAAGAAATGGTAAATTCTATGTTATCTTATTCGGGTTTGAGTGATGGATTTTAAGATGAAGCGGTTTTAACGGCTTGTTATATTCTAAACCGCGTTCCTATGAAAAAGAACAAAGTTACACCCTATGAATTATGGTACAAAAGAAAACCAAATCTAAGTTACCTTAGAGTTTGGGGTTGTATGGCAATTGTGAAAGTGCTGGAACCTAAACGTAAAAAGTTAGGTGAAATAGGAGTTGAATGCATCTTTATAGGGTATGCTATTCATAGAAAGGCCTATAGGTTATATGTTGTAGAACAAAATGACGTTTGGTGTATTCAAACTATTGTGGAGTCAAGAGATGCAATCATTGATGAAAATCGATATTCATCAATTCCTAGACCCAAGGATGTAACTCCAAGTACCATTATTCAAAAAATTGACCAGTCTTTAAATGATTAAGGGTTAGATGAACAAACTCTAGATGAGAATGTAGCATCAACATCAATCACAACCTAGAAGAAGTAAAAGGGTAAGAAAGGAGAAATCCTTAGGCCCGAATTTTCATGTATACTTAGTTGAAGGATCTAGAAGTTCTATATTGACTAAATTTCCATATGTGTTTAATGTGGAAGGTGATCCTTTGACTTATGATGAGGCCATGAGATCTCAAGATGCTCCTTTTTGGAAGGAAGCTATTGATGATGAGATGGATTCCATCATGGGGAATAACACATGGGTTTTGGCGGATTTGCCTCCCAAGTGTAAACCAATTGGGAGTAAATGGATTTTCAAGAAGAAAAGGAAAATCGATGGAACTATTGATAAGTACAAAGCCCGGTTAGTGGCTCAAGGCTTTTCTTAAAAGCCGGATATCAATTACTTCGATACATATGCACTTGTTGCTAGAATCTCTACTATAAGGTTGTTGGTTGCTCTTGCAGCTATACACAACCTTGTGATCCATCAAATGGATGTTAAGACTGCGTTTTTAAATGAAGAGCTAGATAAGGAGGTTTACATGAGACAACCCGAAGGGTTTGTCGTGAAAGGTCAAGAAGGTAAAGTTTGTAAACTCATTAGATCTTTGTATGGGCTAAAGCAAACATCCAAGCAATGGCATCAAAAGTTTGATGAGGTTGTGTTGTCTAACGGATTCAAGTTGAATAATTCGGATAAGTGCGTATATAGCAAATTTGATGACTTAGGTCATGGTGTTATGATTTGTCTATATGTAGATGACATGTTGATTTTTGGGACTGAATGTCACAAGTTGAGTGAGCAAAGGCTTTCCTATCTTTAATGTTCTCCATGAAAGATTTAGGAGAAGCGGATGTCATTCTAGGCATAAGAATTAAAAGAAGCAATGGAAAGTTAATTTTATCTCAAATACACTACATTGAAAAGGTTCTTAAGAAGTTCAATATTAGTGATTGCTCTTTGGTTTCAACTCATATGGACCCAAGTGAGAAATTAATGCCAAATGATGGTAGTGCGGTATCTCAACTGGAGTATGCACGGGTCATAGGTTGTTTGATGTATGCTATGACGAGTACTAGGCTGGATATTGCATTGGCGGTAGGAAAACTTAGTAGGTATACTAGTAACCCTAGTATGAAGCTTTGGCATGCTATTCGTCGTGTATTCAAGGATTATGGTTTTTCTTACAGCGGATATCCTTCGGTCTTAGGAGGCTATTCGGATGCAAGTTAGATCTCTAATAGAGAGGATCATTCTTCCACAAGTGGATTCGTTTTTCTACTTGGGGGAGGTGCTATTTCTTGGGTATCCAAGAAGCAAACTTGCATAGCGGACTCCTCCATGACTTCGGAGTTCATTGCTTTGTCCTCGGTTAGTAAAGAGGCGGAGTGGTTAAAGAATCTCATGATTGAAATACCTTTGTTGCCAAAACTGATATCGCCCATAGCGATACATTGTGATAATGATGCAGCTTTGGTAAGGGCATATAGTCAAGTTTATAATGGTAAGTCAAGGCACTTTGGTGTGCGGCATTCCTACTTTCAAGGACTTATCAAGGATAGTGTTATCACTGTTGACTATGTGCGGACTACGTATAATCTAGCGGATTGTTTTACTAAGGCGTTGGCTAGAGATACGGTGAAGATGACGACAATCGGTTTAGGATTGGAGCCCTACATTAATCACGAGTGAGGGAATATTAACTTAATGCCCAATAAGACGTTGGGTCTTAAGTTCAATAAGATTAATTCCTTCATTTTGATGATTGAAGAACATTTGTAAGTGTCATCAAGTACTGTTCTTGTTTTTTGACTATGATATTGTAAAGAGGTTGTGAATCTTAATAGTTCTCTTGTTGTGCTCTTTCATAGTAGCATGTTATTTAAGAGTTCTATCTTTGTAAGTGTGAGGTTTAGCCGCTTCAAGTAGTTATAAGGGCATAGCTATGATACATTTATGAATGATACAGACACATGGCTTTAAGTGTCAAGTTTAATGAGTTCAAGTAGTTAATCTTGTGTGTATGGTATCTTCAAGTTTTCCACTATGTATTGAGATTAGTTCAATCGCTTGCGACACCTTTCGGATACGGATACTTGGAATGTGTATTATACTAGGTGGAAGTTCAAGTCTTAGTACACTTTCATTGATGCATGAGATTGTTTGTTTTGATGATGTTTAATGCTTATTATCTTTTAGAATACTCTAAATGGGGGAGGATTGTTGAATATTTAGAGTATTTGGTTGGTTATATTCATGAAACATTAACTTAAGATTCTTGGTTATGGTGTCGCTACTTAAGTGATGTTTAAATATGCATGTTGTGGAGTTATGGCATTGGAAACTAAAGCCATTTGTGTGGCTTTGGAGTGAGCAAGCAGCGAGCAACAATCAGCGAGCAACAATCAGCGAGCAAGGCACGAGTTGGGTAGGCTCGCGGGGGGCGACCCACATCGCGGCCCGGAACTTGTGGTGCTTCGCGACTCGCGGCAATCGTTGCACCTCGCGACGAGCTCCTGCTTTGTTGTTGCTCCGGATTTCATATGGTCGCGACTCGCGACTGGGCCGTTTTGCGGACTTCTTAATTAGACCGTTTCATGCTCATTGAGCAGTTTATGTCGGTTTTCCGAAGCATCAACGTGTATTGTAAGAGGAAAGTCCTCCGATGAATGAAGGGAGATGTTCATTATATTCTCTCAAAAAGCACTCACAAGTTTTCTCTCTTTGGTTCATTGTTCATCAAAGCAATTACACATTACATTTGTTCTCATTTGGTGAATCTCATACGAGCGTGATATTTACTGTTTCTTCTTTGTATCCCGGAAGTGAATTCCGTGCAACCCGTGCTTCTTATAGGGTCGGAATATTGCTTTTGGGAAAGTGTTTCCAAACACGCCTAGAAGATCGTTCTTTGTTCGTTGTTATCATTTTCGTGTTCATCTTTGTTTCCCGGTTACTAGCACTAACATTAAGTACATTATCTAACATAATACTCCCTCAGTTTCACAAATATTGTTACATTTGCATAGTTAACACTATTCACAAAGTTTACTTTGACCGTCGTTTGTGATCTACATCTAAGGAGTATTTTTTTTCAACAACTTTATTTCCATTGTTTGCGCATAACAATTGAAGGTTGAAATGAAGCACAGAAGAAGCTTCCGAAGAAACTACACAAGTTACAAGTAACAAGTAACATTGCAGCCGAAAAGAAACCATACAAATGCTACTAATGGAGAAAAGAAAGTATGCCGGAAAATTAAATAAAATACCTGGAGAAAGAAAGTATGCAAAAACTTGGATAAAATACATGAACAAAATTGTAATGGCTCTTAAAACAAGTCACCAAAAATATGGCTTTTATGAATATGTCAATAGTTGATCCTTGGAGGGAACAAATTTGTAACGACAGTGAATATGATCGAGTGCAATTGACAAAGCAGCCTTGTTGTCACACTTGCTGGAAAAGTGGAGATCACCTTCTTCCCTGAGCAATTGAGTGAGCTAGGAAATTTCACAAATGGTCAAGGCCATAGCACTGAATTTCTCTGCTATAAAACTAGCCACCACATGTTTTTTTGGCTTTCCAAGAGAGTCGGAGAGCCTAGGAGCACCCAATAATAACCAGTGATAGATTTTCTATACTTACGAGAAGGACTGAGATGCTACTGCTATACCTTGACCATGGTGAGAAGATATCTTAAAACTCTCTTGGCAGCTTCAAAGTGCACTCTAGTGGGTTTTTGCCAGAGTGCTATCAAGTTTTGTGAAAGTAAGATAGAGGAGTTTGCCTACTAATCTATGTGATATCAAGTTTTCTAGCTTGTGTAAGGCCAGAGGATTTAATGAGGTCCATGGTGTATTTATGTTGAGAAATCAATTCGACCTAGATACTTTAGTGCCTAGAGAGTAGCCTAGGTCTCTTAGGTCTTTCGGGTGGAAGGTGGAAGCCAAGAATCGTTCAATTTCTGTTATGAGATGAGAAGAGTTGGATGCTAGGATGAGATCATCCACATAGACAAGGATGGAAATATAGGAGTGATTTTGAACTTTGGTGAAGAGGAGATAGTTAGATTTGGGCCGATTGAAGCTAAATTGTATACCAGCACGAGACACTTTGGCAAACCAGTGTCTTGGGGCCTGTTTGAAGCCATTAAAGAGATTTTAGGAGCTTACAAACAGCCAAGATTGATTCTCCTTGAGCTTGTGTTCGTTACACAGGCATCTTCATGTATCATCCTCAAATAAATGTCCATGTAGGAATGCATTTGGCACAAAGCCCAGCCTGGCAGACACAGCTAAAAAAGATCTTACTGTTGTGATGTGAATTTAGCTACAAAAGCAAAAGTCTCCCATAGTCTATGCCATACTTTTTTCCAACCGAAGTAGAACCATCCTAGAATTATACCTCTATGGATCCATCACTGTTAAGTTTGGTTTTGTACAACCATTTCAGCCTTATAGCTTTCTTATGTGAGTAACAATGGTCCAGGTGTTGTTAATAAAAGGCTGAGAGTTCATCATTCATTGCTATGGCCCAGTTTTCATGCTCGACTGCCTAATAGGATCAGGAAGGTGTTGGAGTTGAAGGTTGAGTAGTTGAAGGTTGAGTAGTTGAAGCTGGTTCACTGATGATGGATTTTAGGGATAGTATGCACATAGTCATTTAGCCAAGCAGAATGTCTAACTATGTGATGGGCTCAAGTTCAACTGGTGTAGGTTCTGGAATGTCATCACTAGACTCATCAGTAACAAAATCAGAATATTCATCATTGATTATGGCAGGTGTTGTGTGATTTGGAGGGAATGATGTGAGATTCGATATGGTCCGGAAAGTAGGTTTTGTTGGTCCTATGTTTGTTTCCTGGAAAGATATGCTCAGGAAATTTCACATCTCTTGGAACAAAGATATGATTGCTGAGTAGATTGAGATTCACACTTTTGATTCCACCTAGAAGAATGAGAGGTCTTTCCCCTGTTGTTCCATCTATTGCCTTGATCCATGCTTGAAGTAGAGCTTGAATTAGGTGTATCTCTCTCCCTATTCTTTTGTAATTAGGATGTCACTTAGGGTATCCTACCACTGACGAGCATGTCTCTTTAGTGTGACCCTTTCCACCACAAGCTGTGCAAGATTCCTCACTCCCTTTACTATAGAGAGCAGATGTCTCTATTTCAGGCTTCACCACCTTCAGCATTTCTTTCCGTGCTTTCTTTTTGCTGCATTGCAGCACATGCCACACATGCTATTTCAACTCATAAGCAGTTGGCTCCTTTGATTAGTGTATTCTTCATCTAAGCCACTTACTTCTTCCTGTTCGTTCGTAGCATTCACAAAAGCTTTGATTTTAGCAGTCATAGTGGTAATAGGTGGGAGATAGTTTAGGGCATCAACCTCTTCCCACATATCTCTCATTTCAGAGTAGTATTCACTCATAAACATCCTTGTTCAGTTTGTATTTCCGGGTACCATATGTTAGAGAGAATCTGAGTTCTGGTTGTTTCCAGATTTCTCAGCAGTGCTGAGGAACAGGAAAGGCAAAGTCTTTGATGGTGGGAGGTAGAGATTCAGTCCTATGACTATCACCATGCTGTTACAGGTGTCCCATCGGTATGCCTTCTTTTTGTCACCAGATTCCCTTACCACAACTTCTGTAACAAAGAAACGCTGGCTTTCGCTTGGAGGCTAGCACTATTTCCATGAAACGCTGCCAGCTCTATAGTTTGTTGCTCTAGTCAGTTTCTCAATGCTAACAGTGTTTGGTCCGTCTGAAATATGAAGGTAAATGGGAATTGAATATCTGCTATTGAGAAGCTTTGTATTTTTCTCAGGCATTTTGAATCTCAGTTTGAAGTATCAAGTTTAGGGAGTTTTGAGGTTTATGTTTATGGTGGATTCGAGCTTATGGAGGTTTTGATTCTCCGATTGACCAACCTAGCTCCGTTACTATGATGTGTTTGATAATGCCAAGGAAAATGGTTCAAACAATGTTTACAGAGTTAGAGGAGACCAACATAGAAGAAGGTCTCTGGAATGTTTTCATTCATCGTACCTCCTTACAGAATGACTCATTACACATATATAGTAGCCTCCACTCCTTCAATGCTTATTCCAGCATAATGGCCTATTGGAGTGTTAGGCCACCTACTGCTAGAAGACAAAAGGTCTTAAATACAAGAAGATATCTGAGAAAACTGAAGCATAAGATATTATCTAGTACTGCAAGGCTATAATAGTAACTGTGGAATGAAGGAAATAATCTAAGGTATCTACAAAGTGGTAATTGGGTTGGCTTGGAGATTTTACCAAGTACATGTGCATCATATTCATATGCGAATGGCTCTGATTTGTATACTGAGTGATGTAAGTTTCTTTCAGAAATAAGATTATTACTTTTTTCATGTTGAGCCTTATTCTTGATTCAACAGTCTGTTAAGTTGTTAGAATAAGAAACTATAGTGAAATACTTGTCTTTGCATCTGAGCTATCTTCTTTATTTTGAACGCAGTGAAGGCTCTTCGTGAGATTGCTGAGGAGTTGGGGAAAATGGATTGGAACTTTGAAGAAGATCCTTGCCATAATCATACAAGTTGGTTTTCCAAAGGGGACCCAGCTCGGCTAACTTATGTTAATCAAGTGACCTGCAAGTGTATTGGTGGCAAATGGCATTTGACTAATATGTAAGTTTCTTCTGTTGTTTGGCAAATTAATATGTAATTTTCGATTATTCAGAGTCAGAATACTGTCTTAAGTTGTATAACTCATCATCGAAGTCTGTGTTTATATAGTAGAGAGGGAGCACTCAGCAATTCCTATATAATTGTAAGTTTGGTGGATTTGGTTTACTGTATTGAGATTTGGGAGTAGGTGCCACAGGGACTGCAGTTTGTGCCCTTCCTAAATCCTAGTTTCCTCCTTATGTTTTTGTTTGGTGATGCTAAGTTGTTGCAAACTTTCAATTATAGAAAAATTACTCTTTAATCCTTTTGGCCATGTATATAGGATAAAATAATTTTCTAGACCAACCGATATGTTGCTGATGCAGCTAACTTGTAACAAAAGTTTGAGAGATACGTCTAGACACTAGAGGCTAAATGGTGGAAGAATATGGCTGCAGGCCTGTCAGGCCTGTCCATCTCAGCATATGAAATTGTTGGAGGTTGAGGTGATTTGGAAAGGAAGGGAAAAAAAGAAGGGGAAAGTTTCAATTTGAACTTTTCATTTCACTTAACTGAAAAACTGTGAAATTTGGATGGAGAGAAAGCTAAAGGCATGGCTTTCTACTATATCCTTCAATTAGCTTAATGGAGCCAACTAAAAAACAAATGATCCCTTAATTCCTTTCCTTTTTCTTTGGGGTTCCTTCCATGGTCTCCTTTCTAATCATGTTAAAACACAATACAAGGTGTTCAACAAGCATTTGATACACTTAACTTAGAGGCACACACCTGGACATAAAAAGCAAACAACGTGCACATGCCAAGTTAGAAAGGCTTTGATGACTTATGGTTTTATTTCCCAATCAAGGTCCATTTCCTTCTTGATTGACTGTTTGAGGTTCTCTTCTTTCTTCGCTTTGAATGACTTAAGACTTGGTTTGGAAACACCGTTGTGGAGACTGTCTTCAAAGCATAAGGAGTTGTTCTTCACTTATGAGGGTACACTAGTTTGAAATTGAAACTGCAGCCCCACTTAGTTCCTTCCATTAGCTTTAAGTTTAGTACTGTACTTCATTTCTTAGACTCTAATACTTTGCACAGGCTTACTTTGGAGGCACTAACTCTATTAAATCAAACACAAGCGCCACCAACTTCTATCTAACTACAATACTACGAATTGTAGTTCTGGTTTGTGACTATACATTTTTACAAAATTATACGAGAACTAAAGTAACAAGACAAAGCAACACGAGCGATTTTAGCAAGGAACTTACTAGGCCTAGTAGAAAGAAAGAGAAACAACATGGACCACGAGTGATTTGTCTCCAAACTCTTTCATCAGAACAGGTCAAACACCTTAAGTATAACTTATTTTGGGCCACTCTTGGAGAATCTCTATGAACTAACGAGTAACTTCCCTATTCCTCTCGAACTTCTCTTGAATTTTCTTTATTTTCTCTTGCTTCACTGAAAGCTTTTCTTTAAATAAGATTTCACTCAAAATCCCCTTACTTGATAACCAGAATTAGATTTGATCAAACCACCAAGGTAATAAAGAGGAATAAGGTAAAGGAACACAAGAGCTATTGAAGGAATGAAGGCGCTGAGCTCTTCTCAATTAAACTCAATGGATTACTTAGTTAAACACACTTTTTATTAATGACTTATGTCTCTTTTTGTAGTTAAGATTAGATTAGATTCCATGCTTTACACTAAGCCATGTTTTCCTTAACTTTAGGACGCACACACTAGCATTGTTCCTTTGCCTGAGGAACAAGGCTGACTCGCCTAACACTAAGTCATGATCAACTGATGTAACATGTATTAGAATGTATGATTCTGCTTACAAATAAATCACGTCTTAATTAGGAATCCTAGGTCAATTAGATCCTTTTCCTAAAATAACTCTAAAAGCTTTTATCAAAAGATATTATTTCCAATTCATTTTTTTCTTTGTGAGATTACATTGCTGCTTATTCTAACTTCTTAGGAACAAGTGGACACACACTCCTTTTTCCCTTTTAGTCGTTGCATTAATCCAGGTTTTAGATTCCATATATTTTCCGTGACTTCAAAGTTCCTATATTAGACGCACAAAGAGTTCCTTTCAATAAGTGAGTTCCTGAGTTAAGTTTTTAACTCATTTAAGACACAAGTTCCTTCAAACTTACTCCACCCTGTTCCTAGGAACTTTTTAGACATTAAGTATAGAGGAACACCTGTTGACTTAATATTTTATACACACGCTTTTGCTTTAGGACTTCCACAAAAGGAAGATACTTTCATGCCATGTTTTTGCCCAAGTTTCCTCAACTTTCAAGAAATTATTCCCTTTTTCATAAACTCTAAACATGCAATCTTCTAAAATATCTTCATTTCAACTTTCATTGTAATATTGTCTTTACTCTGCAAGCAAATAACCTCCGATATAAATAACCTTAAAAATAAAATTTGCATTGTATTAGTCTGCCCGTTGCTCCTTTAATCATCTTCAAACTAAGGGACAACACAACTAAAGAAAAAAAAAAGATTTTTCCGATTTTCTAGGCACGTGATTCTTTTAAAGGTAAAGTAGAATGATGGAACTCCACCTTCAGAGTTATGGAAGCTCTTTAACTTGTATCATAAGCTAGTATTGTTCTTCTTCTTTGCAGATGCTTTATCTTTTTGATGAAAACTCTTGATAGATAATATGATCCATTGTAATATAATTATTTAAATATGTACATATTTGTTTTCGGAAATAGTTGACCCTTAAAGATGTTAGCGGTGTCAATGCCATGCACTTGTCTTCCAATTCAGTTCAATATCAACATACTAAGCATGTTGAAATGGTTATTCATTTTTTCGGTAAACATGTGACCCGTGGCCATGTTTGAGTTGTCCATATATCTTCTTTGTCCCAATATGCAGAAAATATTTATGAATAGACTGACTTCTCTGACTAAATTTTCGATAGTCTTTATGTTCCACTCGCTTCAACCACAGGGGGGGGGTTGATGGTAAAATAATGAATAGGTAAATGTGCGTTCATGTATATAAACGGCAGCAGATTGGACCTTGCAGATACTGTTTCCTCTTGATAATATATCTTGTACAATTACATATTAATTGGAAGACAATAACATCCCTGATCACATGACATTTTAACAAAGTAAATAAACTAGGAATCTTCACCCGTCTTTCCATTATAACATCCTGCTACTACGTGGAACCTCTTTGTGTTTCTCCGGTCATCAAAATAGAAATAGTCTATTGTATAACTTCCAAGTATTCAACAGTTGGCTTATTTTAGTTGCTACTTGAACAGATCTGTTAAGGGTCAAGATCTTTCTGGTGGTCTTCCAAAATCTTTGGTGAAGTTACCTTACCTCAAGACAATGTAATAGAATTTTTGTACTCCAATTTGCCTTTTTTCTCCCTCTACAAATATGGTTATTTGTTCATTTGGAAATTAGGACTAACATTATCTTCTCCATATTTTACAGTGATCTATCGAGGAACCTTCTTAGTGGTACCATACCAGAGGAATGGGCTACAATGAAATTGAAATTTTTGTATGCAACATCCATCTAATGATCTGTTTATGGATAGCCATATTTGATTTTATTTGTGTAACTATGGAGTTCCGCAGGTCTCTTATGGCCAATCAACTGTCTGGTCAAATTCCAAAACATCTGGGGAACATTACGACTCTCACTTATTTGTATGCTCCTTCTTCCCCTTGATTATACTGTGGGCGCACAAGTCTTATCATAATCCAATTTATTACTTATGTTTTGACAATTGTAATAAAAAAACTCTCAGAAGCATCGAGAGCAATTTATTTTATGGAGCTGTTCCTGCAGAGCTTGGGATGCTGATCAACCTGAAATTGCTGTAGGTCATTTTTCTTCTGATTATGATGTTTTGTTTGTGTTTGTACTAGCGTACAACGCGCATGATAGTTTACTCTGAAAAATTTACAAGCTATTTGATGGTTCCTGGTTGCCTGTTGCTAGATACCTTAACGATAACAATCTTGGCGGACAGTTACCAATTGAGCTAAATAATCTGTCGAGTTTAACTGTACTGTAAGTATGTCTTGGTTGGCTTCACTCCAATTTCAGATTCCACTGTTAATTCGATTCTTATATTTAGGCTGCTACTCCCTTTTCTCTTTAAAATAAAATTTCTCCTTTACCATGGTCAATCTGCTACCCTTCTACTTTTGTTATTATATCTGGCTTTCAGGAAAATTAGCAGTAATAATTTCAGTGGACGGATTCCTAATTTTTTTCCAGAAATTGAAACAACTGAAAAAGCTGTAAGTCTTTTCTGCTTCATATGATCATATCAATGGAAGTGCAAATTCATGGTGCCATCTTTTAAAATACCTTAATTTCCACTTTTGCAGAGAGATTCAAGGTAGTGGCTTTAATGGGCCAATACCATCCAGTATCTCCGTTCTTACCAACTTAGTTGAACTGTAAGCGACTGTAAACGTTCTGGTTTAGTGAATATCTAACATCTGAAAACTGGTATATGTTTGATCAGATGTAAAAATATTAGAACTATATGTGCTGACACTGTTAAGCATGACTTGTACAGAAGGATTAGTGATCTCAATGGAGAAGGTTCCGAGTTTCCGTCCCTAGAGAATCTGACACACTTGCTGCGATTGTGAGTCAACTATTCATGTAAAAGAACTCCTCAAAACAGAACATAGTTGTTGATCTTAGATGATATTTCCAGTTTTGGCTTATCATCTCGTTTTCATTGTTTTAGTTACTGTTGAACTTATCCTTTTGCTTTCCAGGATGCTGAGGAGTTGCAAACTTCATGGATCTATTCCTCGCTACATAGCAAACATGTCAAAATTGAAAATTTTGTAATTTTCTTCTTTGTTATTTCAATTTCATATTTTTAGGTGTTTATATTTGGTGGAGCTTTTTATTAGGTTCTGTTTGAAAGACTATGTATTGGTATTAGTCTGTCATAGTTGATTGTCTCCCGCTCCTCCTCTTACCACGATGCTGCAATTTGATTTGAGGAATAGATTCCTAAACTGGGAATGCCTATGTACCAAATCACAGTGGCTGGTGAGAAAGGACTTAAATATAGTGAATTATTTAGGAAATAATATACATATGAGGAGGATAGTGGGAATAAGTAGCTTGATTCAGAAAGTTAAAGATTTCATTTGGTAGATAACTCACTTTCTGACATAACTTAATATAAAGTGGCTGATGACCATGCACCACATATTCAATAAAATTATGGCAAGTGGCATACCACTTTACCTATCTGTTCCATGAACCTGAAAAATACAAATTCATGCAACAAATGTCTCTTTGTATACCTTTCTAGTATTTTAGGTTTATCATGGTTGGAGCGGTCTAGAGACTCGGACAATTTTATGTATAGCATTTGGACTGTTTTTAGGGGGGCTGATTTAGGCACTCCAAATTTTATTTAGCCACTCGTCCTTGTGAGTAATGCTTATGAAATTTTTCTTTCACAGGAGTACTGGCCTAAATCAAAATTTTGAGTGCCTAAATCAGTAACCTGTTTTTAGAGGGGAGAAATCATTATTAGTTTAATTTCTATAGTTTCTGACCCCTATCTTTACTGCACCAGAATAGTCGGAATAGAATTCTCTTACGCATGGTTATTTAAATGCGCTTATTCTGCCCTAAATGTAGAAATCATGTAGCATACAGATTCTTAATTATATATTAGTTTCTTCGCACTTTATCTTGATATGCTATTCAATAAATAACTTCTCCTGATATCTGCCAATCTCTCAGGGATCTCAGCTTCAACAAATTGAATGAATCTATTCCAAATGAGCTTCAATATATAAATTCATTGCAAAATTTGTAAGTAATTCAGTTGCTACTATGTCATCGACTCATAGTTAAGGAAATCTGTCCTTACAGAACATCATCTAATCACGCGTTTCTTATGCTATGGACCCAATACATGGACTTGCAACAACCTTATAGAGTTTGTTTTTCACATTTAATACTATAAGCCACAGTAGTCATCTTCTGATTTGCAAATGAATAGGGAAAAAGCAAACAGAGTGAGGTGTATCTGACCGTCACTAAAAGTTAGATAGTCAGGCAACTACATTCCTTTGATAAAAGTTAATCTAATTACAAACAACTAGTCTTTTGATCCGCGTGATGCTTGGGAAAATAATAAATGAGATGATTGTATGTATCTCTAGGGTTTGTCCTTTTACATAGGTGTAGTATATTTTTAGATAAGTAGACATAATATATTTTAGTAATAAAAATGAGTCCGTAAGGGACTTGTGGCATTATTGGCATGAAGTGTGGCTTGGGTTTTTGTTAATAAATACTTGGTATAATGTTCTTTCTTAATCAACTATAAAGATTCTGAGCTCGAGTATTTTGTGAAAAATGTTACTGTATATTCCTGGTACTAGCTATGTATGAACTTCTAAAATAATCTCCACATGCTGCTGCCCTCCATTTCCTCATTCTGGCATATGTTATGCATGTGCTCGTGAAGTCGTGATTTGGGCTTTTGAGACTTAGATCTTTACTTTGAGGCTTCGACAGTCTTATGAGAACAATATCAATACTTGAATAAGCACTGTAAACATCTCCATATTTATGTTAACATCTCGATTGTAGATGAGAACGGAACTGATTAGAGCTGAACTGAACTGAAAGGAATAGTAATATGTGAGAGTAAAAGTATTGTCAAGAGCTGAGTTCTAGTGATTGAAGCTGAACTAAACTGAACTGATCTGAAAATAATTTGAAGAGAACACGTCCTTTGTAATTGGCATATTTTCCTCTATCTCGTGTTCTGGGATCTTATGCGTCTCCTTTTTCTGTACAAACACAATGCAATGTTGTTGGGTGGTAAATTAGATGTCAGGTTCTGGCAGCAGTGAAGCTCGTCCGATAATCTGAAATCTAAACCACAATGCTTGTATCATGATTAGTACTAGTCGTAAATCATGTATTTTGAAAAATAATTTATCATATGATACTAAACATCATATCTAGTAGAATGTCATACCGTGTCTGTGCAGCAACTCACCGGCTTCCCACTACTTTGAGTTGAGTCTCTTTTGATACTTTCTGATGTAATGGCTGTTACCATATGGTCAGGTATTTGGCGAACAATATGCTGAGTGGACCCATTCCCGGCTGGATCACAAACAAAGAGGACAGCAGGTTTGATACTTTCGTCCTCAGTTCCTGGAACACTTTAATTGCTACTTCTGGTAATCTACCAATCTACCTAAAACAATCTCTAGACATATTGGAACTTTTTTAAAAGTATATTTTTCTACATGAATGTTGCATTTTAATATCAACTGTGGGTAATCTGCTGGTCTATATAAGCAAACCGTTTTGGCAACATCCGTTAGAATGTGGAAGAGTCCCAGAATCATGGATTGTTGTACATTGCAAGCACTTCTGCTACTTTCTCATTACTGAGTACTGACAGAATGCTTCCGCATTACTGACAGAATAGAAACCTAGCAGGAAATTATCTTTACAAAAATATATTTTACAAGCATAACTAGGAATAAGCATTGAAAAAGATGGGATTGCAGAATACTATGGGGCCGGGCGGAATACCTATTGAAATTTGGAGGTGTTTGGGGGAGAGAGGAATCGAATGGTTGACAACATTTTTCAACAAGCTTTGGAGAAGCAACAAAAATGCCATTGGAGTGGAGGAAGAGTGATTTGGTCCCTCTGTATAAGAACAAAGGTGACGTACAAAATTGTGCCAACTATAAGGGATTAAAGTCATTAAACTAATGAGTCTTACGATGAAATTCAGGGAACGGGTAATGATGAAGATATCAGAGAACCAATTTGTTTTATGCCACGGAGATCGATTATAAACGCAATTCATCTCCATTTTTAGTCCCTTTCTTTTTTATTTAGTTATGGACGAATGCACATTGATAATTCAAGTTGATATACCATGGTGTATGATGTTTGCGAATCATAATATGTTAATTGATGAGACTAAGGAAGGTGTTGAAATTAAGTTAGAATTGTGGAGACACATCGGAAGCCTTTGGTTTGTGGTTTTAGACTTAGCATAAGCAAGAGTGATGGGCTATTACATTGGATAGCAAGGTGGTTCAAGTATGGACATCTTCCCTTACCTATAATCTATTCTCCAAAAGGATGGGAAACTCAATGGAGAGGTGACTCATAGAATTAACATGGGTTGGCTAAATTGGAGATGTGCCACCGGGTTTCTTCGTGATTCCGGCATTTCTCATAAATTGAAGGGAATTATACCGCTTGGCAACTAGGCTTGATTTCTTATTTAACACCGAGTGTTTGTTATATGACACCGAGTGTTGGACAATGGGCAATGAAACAATACCACGTTCATAAGATGAATGTGGTGGAGATGTGTATATTACAGTTGATGTGTAGACATACAAAGAAGAGATGGTTAAGAAATGAAGTGATCTGGGAGAAAGTTGGAGTTGTACCTATTGATAAAAATATGATGACAAATCGCCGTTGGGTCACTTTAGATGGAGGCCAAGTGATGCGGCGGTTGGAAGACTTGATTGGAGGAGTAATGAAATTGTAAGGGGGTTAGGAAATACCTAATATAAGATAATTGAAAGCGATATGGGTTTACATTAGATCAATGAGATCATGGCGTTGGAGAGGGTAGACTAGAGGGAAAAGTTTACGTGGAGGAAGGGGTGTGATTTCCTTATTTGTTTACTTTCATTGTGTTTGCCTTTTTTATGTTTTTCACAATTTTCGATGTACAAATATTCAACACGGAGTTATATTCTTTGTAAAAGAATCAAAAGTTTGGGTAACAACCGGGGATATTAATGGAGCGGGGCAGGGGTGCATTCCACACCCATACCTGTCTAAGATTCTCATCCACATCCCTATCCCTGCCCCATCACCCATGACGGGGGAGATCTTATCCCTATCCATGCCCCCAATGGGTATACAATTAAAAGTAACCCCACCTCGCCTCGGTCCCACCACAACACCCGCCCAACACCCTGTCAAAATAATACTACCTCCGTTCCAAGTGTATTGCAACATAGGGGGTTGACACATTTATTAAGAAGAGAAAAAAAGTGGGCCATCTTCCCCACTTGCATCAAGTGATAATAAGTAATGAAGAGAGAGAAAGGTGCACATGTGATCTTTTTGGTGATTAAAATAGAAAGGTTCCAATTAATATGAAATTGCCAAATAAGGTAAAGGTTGTAATACACTTGGAACGGAGGTAGTATATTTTAGTTTATTGAATATGGTATTATAGTAAATAAACGGATAGGACTCCCCCATCCCTGTCTAAATGGGGTGGATGCTCGGTAGGGCTTTACGAAGCCTGCCTCGATAAGATGAAAAGCTTGAGAGACTTTTATGAGAACACAACTGAAGTTGAAGAAGTTGATTTATTCTGCCTATACGCAGATCATGAACCAATCAATTCTGAAGAAGCTGTGCTATGAAATAGGAGATCCGGTTAGAGATAAATGATACATGGAAATTGGCTACATAAAAGGCCAAAAAGCTATTGGTGTAAAATGGGTTTATAAAATCAAAAGAGGTGTTGATGGAATTATTGACAGATACAAGGCAAGACTTGTAGCAAAAGGATACAAGCAAAAATATGGAGTTGATTATGACGAAGTATTTGCTCCTGGCTCGTTTAGACACAGTGAGGATGTTGATTTCACTTGCAGCACATCATAAATGGAAAGCTTGATGTCAAATCTGCATTTCTAAATGGCATTCTGGAAGAAGAAGTTTATGTAGAACAACCGGAAGGTTTTATTATCTGAAGACAAGAAGATAAAGTGTTTCGTTTGAAAAAGGCGCTTTATGGTTTAAAGCAAGCTCCTCGTGCATGGAATGCACGAATTGATGGATATTTGACACATAATGCTCATACGAACATGTTGTCTACGTGAAGAAAAATGGTGATAATATCCTTATAGTAAGTTTATATGTTGATGATCTATTGTTCACTAGGAACAACGAAAGTATGTTCGAAGATTTGAAAGCGATAATGTTCAAAGAATTTGAAATGACTGATTGTGGACTGAAGCATTTTTTCCTTGGGATAGAAGTACAACAAAGTGAAGATGGGATATTCATTTCACAAAAGAAATAAGCAAAAGAAATTCTTGAAAAGTTTAAAATGGATTCATGCAAACCCATGAACAGTCAAAGATTACAAAAGTTGGAGAAGGAAAACTGATCACTCCAACTTTATATAAAGTCTTGTTGAAAGTCTAAGATATTTAACTATAACTAGGCCTGACATTGTATATGGAGTTGCGCTTATCACTAGATATATGGAAACACCAAAAAATCAGATTGGTGCATTGCAAAAAGAATAGTTAGGTATATTAAAGGTACCTTAGATCATGGATGTTTTACTCTTATGGAGATGAAGCAACACTATTCGGCTATTCACACAGTGACTGTGCCGGAGATCAAGATGAAAGAAAAAGTGCAACTGCATATGCTTTCTATCTAGGTTCAGCTGCTTTCACTTGGAGTTCGAAAAAACAACCAGTTGTTGCATTATCAAGTTGCGAAGCAGAATATATAGCTTCTTCATTCTGTGAAGGGTTATGGTTGAGGAACTTACGGAAAGAAATTAGTCATGTTCAAGAAGAACCAACTACGATCTATGTAGATAACGTGTCAGCGATAAAACTTGCTAAAAATCTAGCACAACATGGGAGAAGTAAACATATTGATACTCGATTCCATTTTCTTCGAGATCAAGTTACACAAGGGACAATCATGCTGAAGTATTGTAATACTACTGAGCAAGTTGTAGACATATTTACAAAGCCTCTATCTCTTGACACATTCAAGAAATTGAGAAAAATGCTCGGAATGAGAATTAAAGTTTGAGGGGGCGTGTTGAAAATCACCAAACTTTAATTTAGAAACACGAAAATTAGTTTACTTTAATTAATGTTTGTTAAAATTAGTGAGAGGTTGGAAATGAGAAGAATCCTCATCCTCTATGTGTTTAACAAATTAGATAGTACAAATGCAATGTTTTATTCTCAATTTAAGAGAGTAGAATAATAGAGGAATAAGGGAGATATAAGATAAAAGTATTATATTCAAATATGTATATATATTGAGAATATGTTCTAAATCCGGGTTAGAACCCATATTTATTTCTCCTTTACCATAATCTTATTAGTATTTGAGTTAGCAATTTGTAAAGGAAAAATTGATAGGAATAATTCCACCTTTAGCCGGTCTTCCACCACTGGTATCACCTTCAATTAATCCAGGAGTAATCCCACCTTTGACACCCATATTCTTTCATTGGGCCGTGACCTGTTGGTGACCTACAATTGTGGGTAATCTTCCTAATTACATGATTAATAGCTCATTAGGTATTTTAAACTTAAAATTTTAATTAATTAATGTTTTAAATCAAATTTAATTAAAAAAAAACTAATAAAAAAAACCTACCCCCCTCCCCTCTCCTTCCCCCCACTGCTGCCACCCCACCCCACCCCACCACCTCCCCTTCCCCTTCCCCTCCCACCTCTTCCCCTCCCCCTGCCACCCTCCACCTCCCCTGCTGCCTCCCCTTCATCTTCCTTCTTAACCACCACAAAACATCACCCCACACTCTCCTTGGTCCTTGGTCGTTGAAGGTGGTACCAAATGTGGTTTTTGCTGCACCGTCATCTTCCTCCTTCATCAAAAACCACCCCTCCCTCTACCCTGCTGCCATCAAAAACCGTCATCTTCCTCCTTCATCAAAAACCAAATGAAACCACAAAACGTCACCACCACAAAACGTCATACCAAATGCATAGCACTGCTCCTTGGTCGAGCCGCCGATCGCCGGTGAGCTCGAGGAATGTCGCGCTGGCAGGGGAAGGGGAGGGGAGCGGGTGGCAACAATGCAAAGGGGAAGGGGAGGGGATGGGGATGGGGGTGTGCTGGGGGGAGGGTTGTCGCCGGTTGCCGGTCGCCGATCAAATAGGAAGAGGAGGGAGACAGGGGAAGGGGAGGGGATGGGGGTGGGGTGGCATGGCAGTAGTGGGGAAGGTGAGGGGATGGGTTTTGGGTTTTCTTTTTTTAAAAGTTTTTTTTAAAAAAGTCAACTGTCATTTTGGTTGGTCAAACAGGTTGCCATCATCTTGTACCAATGAGAGAATATGGGTGTCAAAGGTGGGATTATTGCTGGATTAATTGAAGGTGGTGCCAGTGGTGAAAGATCGGCCAAAGGTGGAATTATTCCTATCAATTTTTCCATTTGTAAATTGTTTTTAACTCCAACATGTGGGACAGCTGACAAATGTAGGCATTAACAATGGTCGAATGAGCTAATTGTCAAAATGTTATACTGCTGCAACCATTTCAAAAGGGTACAGTCCAAAAGTGGGGAATACAGAATGCTATAGGTGTTAGAGTGTTTGCTAGTATTAGCCTATTTCTTCTAATCCCACAGGAGTCTTACTCCAGAGCACGAAAAAGAAAAAGAAAGTGTGCAGGAGCATTTAGAAGCATGTCCTAACTTTTATGCTTCAATACCTTGGCATTGGCAGCTCCAACCAGTAGGCCAACATGTAAGTGCTCAAAAAATTTAAGCATTCGGAAGTTTACCTGTAAACCTTGAGGTAGCAGTAGGAAGCAGCCCCTTATCTGATGGCAAGGCAGTATGATGAAGATTTGCAAACAATCTTCTAGAAGTTTTTTGAATGTTGATTTTATTTCCTGTAACTAAGGATAGTAAACCCGTTGAGTTTGTTCATAAGTAGGATTAGGCCCCTCAACTTTCAATTGTAATATTTAAACCCCAATACTTCACCTTAAAGTGAAATCCAGCCCTGTATTTAAATATACATACAATTTCTCCGATACAAAGTAAAAAATAATAATATATACAACAATAATACCATGATAAAGTCCATTATACAAATATATTTTTTTATACAATACCTTCTAATTCTAGAATTTCACAATTTCTCTATCAACCTTGTTCTTCCTATCAGTTCAACTCACAATCTTCCATTTTCCATCTTCAGCTCACCATCTTCCATCTATCTCCTCTCTACAACAATCCACAACGTCTAGGTGTCTCTCTCTAGTCTCTTCGCAATTCGCATATTTTCTTCTTCACTTAAAATTCTCTGCACTCATATCCCCATATTCAGCATGACTGGAGAGAGAATTGGAGAAGCAGAGAGAGTGGGAAGCTCGTCGGAAATGGCGGAATTTCGCTTCTGATTGAATCCAATTTTAGAGCATGCACCATTCTAATCGCTCATGTACTTTCTGATTCCTTCATTTTAATAATTATTGTTTTGTTGCCAACATCTTGCGATTTTTATTTGCAATTGTCTGGTAGTGGGGATGCTGCAAAGTATACTGAATACATCTAGAATTGGGTGTGAAAGACTAGCCTAGAGGGAAGCACTTCTGGTAATGGAAAAATAGTTTGTTATGATAAGCTTGTAGAGGAAGGAAGCTAGTTAGTTAGAGGTAGTGCTATATATAGTAGACATAACCTGAGGGGAATAATCAGAAAATCGTTGAGTAAATTCTAGTGATCAGTTTCCTAGTTTGGGAGTGACTAGCCACTCGAAGGTCTAGGGTTGTAAACACCATTGTTGATGATTTACTTGCATCAACATTACAACCAAGTATCAAATTCTTCCTCAAGTTACTACTTCTCCATTTCTATATTCTGAGTTTTTGGATCTATTACACTTGGATCGGAGGTTTTACTTTAACTGCTTCTTCAACTAGTGAGTAGTACATCATCTGAATTCGATTGCAAATAGCAGTGGGGGTGCACAAATATTGGATTTTTCATTTTCACATGCTATTTAATTTAATGAGGATGCATTTACAATTTTCTGTAAGTCGATAGTGTAATTTTTTTTCGAGTTTAACCGAAAGTCAGGGAAGGCATGAGCTATTAGAATTTGAGGAAGCAGTTGAGAGAAGGAGTCTCAAGCAAAATGCGCTGGTCAATCTAAGAAGAATGATTGGTATAAATGATGTATTCGGATTTTTGTTAATACTTTAACGAGATACACCATTGACTATTTTATTGTTTAAAATAAAGACAAATATTGTTTAGTGTTTAATTTCACCTTTGGGTGAAATTGTGGGGGTTAAACTTTTGCGAATAATGATGTATCTCTATGTTATACATGTTCTTTTCTAATGTGTACAATTCCTGGAATATAGATTCTACTTCCTGGCTCCCATCCCCCTTGCCACCCCTGCGCACTATTATCGTGATCCTCATTCATTTGTTCTTAACTATTGATCTTTCATACAACAATTTTGATGAAAGTTCTGCACCAGCTTCTTGCAATAAGGAGACCTTGTGAGCTGCTTCTTCCTTCACATTCCGGAATTTCATCAAGCAATTATCTATTCTTATGGAGTTATTTTGGCATTTTTCTTTTCAGAAACTTATACCGAAGCTTCTCAAGTAAAGGGAGCCTGTAAGCTCATTAGCTTTTTTGATTTATTTTAAGCAGAGATCTTTTTGACTTGTGTGTTAATCCTTCCTAACTTGTCTTTGATGTTGGTGAAATGTAGAACATCAAGTGTGTGCTTGAAGAACTTCCAGTGTAGAGGTGCATTTCATCTTTAACATAGCTGCCATCTAAATGCAAAGCTCCTCCCTTTTCTCCACCCTAACTAGTTCCAACTTCTATACCCATTTGATTTGAATAAGTTTCCCCCTTCCCTCTTAATTCGCAGTTCAATCTAAAGTATATAAAATCAGGAATTAAAAAGAAGATAATCGTGACACATGCAATTATTTTGATGCTTATTTGATTTCATGAGAAGCATCAAGATGATTCATTTGCTTCTGATATGTGATTTCGTTTATGAAGCTCGGTATTCATTGCATATCAACTGTGGTGGGAGTGAGACCACAATCGGAAAGACTACCTATGAGGAAGATGACGAGCGCGGGGGTGCTGCTAAGTTTGTTCCTAGAAGGGCAGACTGGGGATTTAGTAGTAGTGGGGAGTTTTGGTTTTCACAAGTACGTAGTAATTATATAGCAAAAGGCAACCCATTGCTAAGAGTTAAGGACTCAAAGCTGTACGTGCGAGCACGGGTGTCAGCTACATCTCTAACGTACTATGGGAGTTGCTTGGGAAAGGGGAACTACAGTGTGACGCTTCATTTCTGTGGGATAGTATTTGCTAACAATTCTTTTTCCAGTCTTGGAAAACGGATTTTTGATATTTATATCCAGGTAACTGTTTGGGAAACCATTCCACCAAACTCATAAAATTAGTAATGATCTTGAATCAAATTATATAGCCATTATGTATGTAAATTTCTTGCCGCAGGATAAACTTGTTCAAAAGAATTTTAATATTGTGGAGGAAGCAAATGGAACTAATAAGGTGGTAAAGAAGGTATTTCAACACATACCAGTGAATGATGTTATAGAAATCCGTTTCTACTATGCTGGAAAAGGAAGCACAGGGATCCCTGTAAGAGGAACATATGGCCCACTTATATCAGCAATTTCTGTCAAGTCTGGTAATTATATCTTTTTGGCTGAAAGCTCTTACTCCAACCATTATCTGACTTCTTATGCATACAAATACTGTTCACTAGGATCTCTTTAGCTTCTGTTCTCGATCAACTCCATCGTTTTTGATTGCTATATAATATAATACAATTTCAGACACCTTAGATTGATATTGCAGCAACAAACATTGACAGATAAATTTCTTTCCAACTATTTTCTCACATTAGTTGGACGGTGAGCCGTAGGGCCCTTAAGCCTCATTACAACTAATTGACGTACATGGATCCATCAATTTATTGTCTGTCCACCTTCAATTGATACTTTGATCACATGTTTGGTACTTGCTGAAAAGTAACCATATGTCCATACCTTTGTACCCGATGAAAATTTATCTGAACCAAACCAGAACTTTACCTTAAACATGATTTGGCTCTTAACATAACCAAAGTTGGCCTGACACAACCAGTAAATAGAGTCCTTCCTAGTGATTAATTCAATATTATAAGTGAATTGAATATTAACCTAATAGATTCCATTCAAACTCGAGATAAACATCCAGTTTGCTGCTCGAGTATCTAGTGTATTGTTTCTCATTTAATAAATGTATGTATTACAAAAGGGGGGGGGTGCTTGTATCTCCAATACATTCACCCGTAAAGTAGCTCAATTTTAAAACACAGCATTTACCAAAAATATTAAATCTATTAAGTGATCTATAGAGATAAAGAAACAGAACAATAATGATCTTAATGGACTAATCAGATCTTGCAAAAATTATAAAGTTTATGGCTACCATCAAGTTCCTAACCGAATCTTCACTTACTTTTCTAGAAAATTAGCAGAAAATATTATATTAGTTAGATGCCAAAGCCAAACCCTTCAACTTTATGATAAGCTTTAATGTGCAGCTGCTTAAAGTAAAAAGAATATGTTATGAACTGAGATATAGGCAGCAGAATTTAAGGCAAGAAGAAGATGAAATTTGTATTAACAAACTCAAATGCAAATATGTAAACGATATTCAAGCGTTCGAGAGGCTTGATACTCTCCCAATGAACTCTTAAAAGTTATGTAAAATACTCGCCAACATTCCAATGTCCTCCTTCACTCTATACTCTCCTCTATTTATAGTAGTTTTCCTCTAACTAACTTCTAACTTATTGCTCAAGCTACCCTTGAAAGATATTATCTAAAGTACCCTCTCCCCAAAATATCAGTTCGTTACAGAATATTGATAATTGGGTTTGTTTAGTTACTGAAGTCCTCTCAGTAGCTGTGGTTGGTACTATAGGTTTACGGAGAAAACCACCTAATTAAAGGGACAAGATCAATCTTTTTAAGTAAAACCACCAAATGTTTTTTTAGGTTGGCATCTTTATGGGCAAGGAAAAAAATCTTTGATGCAATAGTGGTTGCGATTGTCGTGGAAGCAGCTTGTAATGGATGAATGAAATAGTTCACTGCTGATTAACGTTGATTTTTATCCTTTGAAAAGTTCAGGGTCAGATGTTTTAACCTCAATTTTACATTTACCTTGTTTGCAAATGAATTCTTCCAACATAATATGACTAAACTTTTCACATTATTGGGTTATGTATTTGATGAATGGATAATTACGTAAAAGATCAATTCCCATTCTAATATTGATATGAATAGACAAAACTCGTATATATATTAGCCAACTTGAAAGCCCATTTCACATTCTATTACAAGTATACTTCCTTATGGCAATTGCATATAAATTGCCTCATATTCATACCTACTTTTGGAAACTTTTCCTTCTCAAAGTTCTCACTTTATGAAGTTGTAGTTGTGGTACTCCTCTCTCTACTTTCTTGCTTTTCGTAAGAAATGTGCCAACCCATATGATGCAAGAGAAAGAAATAGAGGAAATATGTTTTACCTTTTTTCTTCCTTTTGGCCAATCTTAACAAGGAATATATATAATGGTAAATTGAATATTTTAATGCAACGGGTCGCTAATACGTAATAGATGGCACGGATGAGAAATATATGAATTTTCTAACAGGGTTATGCAACGGCATGTGGAACGACGAGTTCAAAATCTTCTATATGCAATGGAACCACCTGGTTTTAATTTACGTTTGCCACTTTTGGTACTACAAAGAGCTTTTGATGTATTATGTCCAATAAATAGTTTCTGAGTATTCATAAATAGACAAGTGCATATCCAGTTCAAAGTTTATATTCACACCTTTTCTGTAAGTTGTCTCCAAGTTTATAAAAAGTTTGTTTTTCTATTTCAAAGTAAATTCCTCACTTCAAAGTAGCTAATCCTCTAAGAAACTGCAAAACAAGATCTTGTAAAAAATTAGGGGACTGTTACTATTTTTCATGTTTTTGACGATGTAGGTTGGGGCTACTGTCGCATTGGCTCAGTCATAGTTTGTTGATGACAATTTAAACTGTTTGAGTTTCCTGGATTTAATGTAGAGTAGAAGATGGTCCTCGCCTTTTGGATCAAGGGGTCTACTATAAGCAACTTCTTCGCTTGTCAAGTTATTGCAAGGATAAGCTTGCAATTAACCGCAATGAGTAGAGGCGATAGGGCAATGCTGATGCTGATGTGAAGTAGGCCAAAGTACTAGTTGCTCTTTTTTTGCAGTCACCTGTGTCTTATAGTATTTGTATGGATTAGAGAGACAATTCTCCAAAACCATGCATTTCCTTTTTTTTGTTAGGCACTGCAGGGTTAGTTTTCTGGCCTTGGATTGGGTCTTTGATCAAAAGATCATTTCTAGGATCTCTATGAGGGCTCTGCAGTTTGACAAGAGTGTTTTTCGTTGTACTGGATTGATTTTTAAACCCTCTTTCTGCTCCACCGATCTTACTTACTTGCTGTTATGCTGAAACTGTTCTTTGTTATCTAAGAAGGAAATGCAGTCTAGAATAGTGGAATTTATTTTGATATACTGACACCAAGAAATGACCGAGTCAATTACAATAGGTTTCTGACAAAGTTATATACAACATAACTATATAATACAATACAAGATATTAAAAATACTCCTTTCTTCTGTAGAGTTTAAACCTCCTCTTGATAGACGAAAGATTGCAAGGATTTTAGGTGGAGCTACAAGTTTTTTATTGTGCACCACTATCATTGGTCTTTTCATTTGTTGGCGGAAGCACCGGTCGAGAAACATGGCATCAAGAGAACAAGGTATCTCTCTCCTTAAACCTCAGAATCATACATATATCGTCATATTCCCAGTTCTTATTATCTTGAGAGTTAGATTTGACTATTTAGTCGAATTGGAAAGAATAACTGAACGGAGGGAGTACGAACTTGCATAACTAATCTCAAACCATGAAGGAGCAAAAGAGATAATGGTAAGGCTGATACGACTGAGATGGACAAAATTAAATCCGAAAATGAAATTTTTTTTGGTAAGTGTTAAGCAGAAGAACAGTTTTTTTGTCTCTCTGATACAAATCCCTTTGCCACTCCAAATGTCTATGCTCATTGTTAAATCTTATTTTTAAGGTATTAGTACTTATTAGTACATTTCACTGCCTTGTCTTCTTTCATTGTAACAGTTCTTGCTGGCCTTGATCTGCAAACTGGGTTATTCACTTTTAGGCAAATTAAAGCTGCCACCAACAATTTCACTTCTGACAGTAAGATTGGAGAAGGTGGATTTGGAACTGTTTACTTGGTATGTTTGACAATTATCACTCTATTCGCAAGAATCTCGCATATGTTTATATCTTTTTGGCTTGGATAACATAATGTGTCTACTATCTGCAACATAGCGATCTATAAATACTTCATGTTAATATGACACAGGGAATACTTTTAGATGGCACCCATATTGCGGTAAAGCAACTTTCTTCAAGATCAAAACAGGGGAATCAAGAATTTGTGAATGAAATTGGCATGATATCTGGTTTGCGTCATCCGAACCTTGTAAGATTGTATGGATGCTGTGTCGAGGGAAACCAGTTGTTCTTGATATATGAATATATGGAGAACAATAACCTTGCTCTTGCATTGTTTGGTAAGACATAACTCTTGATATGTCCTTCTTGCATATATTCCTTAATGAAAAAAATATAAGACAGACTCGAATCAATGAGTCACATCAAGGATATTATTGTTACTCACTAGTTTTTCTTGGCTCCTGTAATTCTTCTGTTTTTGGAAAAAAAAAATGATTGTTGTGTGGCGTGGTGATTATTATATTCTGAATATGCAGATAACGGTCAGTTGAAATTGAATTGGACTAATAGGCAGAAGATTTGCATTGGTGTAGCAAGAGGTTTGACCTTTCTGCATGAGGAATCAATAATCAAAATTGTTCATAGAGACATCAAAGCTACAAATATACTGCTTGATGGAGACCTCAATGCCAAGATCTCGGACTTTGGGCTGGCCAGGCTTGATGAAGGAGAGCGTACCCACATTAGCACTAGAGTTGCTGGAACAATGTAAGCAGACTATCAAGTGACTTTACTGCTGCTTGTCATTAATCTTTGTTGGATTTTGTGTACTTTAATACTTGTTATCCTAGTTACATGTTCCTTCAGTACCTCTTCTACCTGCATCCAACTTGCCACTTGTTAAAGGAGTGTCAAAGTTGCATGAGATAGAGTTTGGCAATAATAAGACGTAAACTTTCTAGGCTTAGTAGCCCCTTTTCCAAAAAAAACAAAGGGAGATTTTCCTTATTCTAGTATGACCCAAGATGGGATGTTAAACATACTCTGAAGTAGTAAGAAAGGCTGGGCAGATGACCATAATGAAGCCGAAAGAAGAACCTTCCTTCTCTTGTCCTAAAACTACTCAAATGAAGAATCAACTCAACGCCACAATAATTATCCTCACGTAGCATTTTGACAGAGATTAGTTTGTTTTAAATCTGGAGCATGTCTTTGACGTCAAACTATTGAGAATATGCAACCACTATCTTGAAACATTGATATGTGGTATGCCACTTTGTCTTGTAACAATCATTAAAATGGTCAAGCTTAGCTTTTGCTTACTCCTTATAGTCTTTTGTGAATTTGGTGTGAGAGGCTACAGATTGACTCCGCTTCATTCACATTAGTTTACAAATATAATATGATTGTGAGCTTAAATTGACAAGGTTTTGCTTCCTAATTTGTTGAAGGATATATTAGTCCTTATTCCATCAGTAAAGGATTTATACTAAGAAGGTTAACCCTCACTTTAATCCTTACCCGGTCGAGCTATTAGTTAAGTCGATCAACCTGGAATATCATGTTTAAGGGACGACATGTACACCTCAACATTGCACGACAAGAACAATCCGTAAGCCGGTGCAAATGAAGAATGGATACAAATTTTCTTTAAATTGTTGTACTAGATAACAATTTAGATATCATTTTGCTCAACATTATTCTTATGAATCTCTTAGACTTACGAGCATTCAATGGCTATACCTTTCATGGCTACTTAACGAAAGATGCCTCGCCTATGGAGTGAATATGATGCTTTCACTAATCGACTTCTCCATTGGATATAAAATCCATATACAGCCCATATAGTCATTTTGAATTAATTTTTTAGGGAAGAGCACATAGTTAGCAAAATTTGAAACTTTTTCTGATTTGACATATAACCTCCACTAAAGCACATATCTATGCCCAATATTGTATAACCTACCCCACTTTCAAAAGTCAACCAATTTTACTTGCCTATAACGCCTTAGAGGTCTATTTGATCCCAGCCTCTAAACTTGTTTATAATTTCTCTTTGGCCTAGTGAATCATCCTGAGTGGGAGTAACACTAGGATGATTCTCTTGAGTTAGGCTAAAATAGTCTTGGTATTTACTATTTAGATTCTATCTAAACTTAGAGTTAACCATCATTAGGCATCGTAGATTTTGATAAAGCTTTTTTCAAATGTCATATCCATGTTAATTACAATATTGGAGAATTTTGCACATCAAAGATAACATTCCCTAACCTCTTTTGGATATCCCAATATTTCGTCAAGCATCTCTTAGGTCGTTTTAGGTCGTGGATGTGAATACCTAGAGTGTCTTTCCCTTTAAAGCAAATTGTTGGGATCAATGTACTAAATGTAGCAAATGGTAGTAGCAACCTAGTGTTTTTTGGTCTATCTTCTAACCTAAATTTAGAGTTCATACACCTTAAAGTAGTGTCTGGTTGAGTTTTTTTGTGACTCCATTGTGTTTTGGGATATGTTCCAATCAATCAGACTTATGTGTCTTTCAAAATTTTCATGGTCATAGAATTTTCTAATAGCTCCCCTTCTCATACTCCTTTCTATGAACGGACCGCACAATTACCAATTACCTATCTAGTTCTCAACCATTTTTGTGACCCGCTTAAATTATGAAATACCTCATTTTTATGGTCAAGGATGTAAATCTAAGCTTATCTAAATTATTCATCAACAACGGAACCGAAGTTCTTAGAAGTGTAGAGCAACCCTTTGAAGTAACTTTAGTATGGCCCAAACATAAGTTTATAATTCTGCTTGCCTGCATAGAACTTTAATCTGAGTACTTCCACACACACTAAGTTCACAAAATTTCTGCCCATGGCATCTTCGGGTTCCTTAACAATTTCCCAGCGAGCAATGCTAGACCTTATACCCGTCAAACCAATTGATTGGGTCATTCAAATTCGAGTTATATTTGGGGTGGGCCGTTTTTGGAGAACACTTGCTGATGACCACTTGTCAGGTTTGGGTTGACCTAACGAGTGAAGGGACATTAAACTGCACTTTGTTTGTTTAATCTTAGCCCAATAGATCTCATGCTTGAACCAAGTACCAATAGTTAAAATGTATATTTCCCGAAAATTCCTATAATCCCATTCTATTGTTGTTAATGTGATGGCCTACGAATTTTTGGATTGTTGGAGTTCGGGTAAATTCAACTTTCGAGCCATAACATTTTGTACATAATCCAATTTTCGAGTTGATTTTCGTCGAGCATGGTTCAAAAATACGGTTTAGGTTTCGAAAACAGGAAAGGTCGCGGTTACGGGGTAACAGAACGCATACGTTGGTCGCGGACCACGTTGTAGTTGTCACGGCAGGAATTTAGTTATAGACTTTTTTTTGGTCTTTTTGCTTCGGTTATTCTTATATCTTAGTGGAGTTATATAGAGTTTAGTAGTGCGGTGGTGCCTCTTCTCTTTCTTTTCTCTTGTCTTTGAGTCATTATTGGAGGTAGATCAGTGCAAATGTATTAGTAAAGATAAGAAAACTCTTAAATAGATTTGCAAAAAACTTGCAAAGTGACGTTTTGTAGCAAAGAAAACGGCGAACCCTTGTTGTCACGGGTAATACAACGGAAATAGCCAAAATTGTGGGCTTTTTAAATCCTCCTTGTTGAACCGGTCGAATTCGATTCGTCAAAGTTGAAAATTGTTCCAACTTGGGCAAACCGTTCCGGACGTATTTCTGCACCATGGGTCGAGTTTCACGTCATGTCAATATTTGATAGTTTTTACATTTTCCAAAGGTGCATATGCAAAATCATCACTCTTCGTTGTGACCTTAAGCTCAAATTTTTGTAACATTTTTTTTTCGAAAAGGAGGCAAAACAAGTTTCTCGCACTACATGTCTGATAACTACTTCGCAGCCCATTGTTAACAAGTAGAAATAAGATGTTCCTTAATCTAGGATGTGTCTCACACTCTCACCATGGTGTGTGCTGAACACTCTCCATACTTGTTACTTGTTGCAAGTGTAACATAGCAATAGGAATTAGGAAGAAAATTGCGGATCCGGTCGCGATGACGCGGAAGCGGCTTGTAACGGTCGTATAGAAACGAATCGCGGCTGACGCGGCGTGACACACAATTAGAGTTTTAACATCAAAATTGCATTTTTGAAGTTTTATAAGTATTCTTATAATTTAATTTACCAAAGCAATCATATGAATGAGTTACACGTATGGTGAATAAAAACTTACTTTAAACATGAGATTCATATCTTATTATATATAATTGGTACTAACTCATATACTTCCTCCGTTTTTTTAATTGCAACAAACTGAAGTGGGAGGGCTCCTAGGCAAAATTTTGGTGTGAGTGTGAAAGGGATGGAGAGAGAAAGTGGGACATATGATAAAGAGAGAATAAGAAAGAAATAACTTGGAAAACATTTGTTGCAATTAATTTGATATTTCCATTTTTGGCAGTTGTTGCAATTAAAAAGAAACGAAGGAAGTATATTATTCAACTTGAAAGCATGTGTCAAGTTTACAATGCATATTTTCCCCTTCTCTTTTTTGACCATTTTTAAATAGTAATGGGCATAACAGGTAAAAAGAACGCTCTAACGCAACGAGTCACCGTTACGTAATGGACAATGCGACGAGTTGGACGTGAATTTCATCGCGGCGTTATGTAACAACATTTCGCGTAACGGCAAGTTTAAAACCCGTAGTTTTGTTTCCATGGTAGGTAGTGGAGGAGTGCAAAGCATGTTTAGTTATAGACACAAATTTACATCATTGAAAGAGAAAGGTTCCTTATAGCAAGCTACGAGAGAGAGTAAATCATTTAGATATCTTTGTGTTTTTTGTGTGAAAGTTGGAGTTATTATTTCCCAAGCAAAGATTCTATCAACATATATAACAATATATAACCCTGTAAGCACTATGGAAATATCTTCTATTGTTTTCTTCTCAGCCAAATCTTTCTTCTTCTTCTTATTGTATTCTCTTCCTCTCTTACTTCCATATAGGCTTCTTATTACTCCATCATGCATCTTGATTCGTGTTGTACCAAACCCCATATTGATACGAGGCGAAGTAATACTTGTACTTATTAGTCGAGCCATAACTTGCCTCTTACTTTTCCCGTTGTTACCCTTTCAAATTATCATTTTTATACTTCTTGAAGATTACCCTCTTATTTGGGCAATTTGCGTAACATTACCACTTCTAAAGCATGGTCGTTCCATAAGAGGTCTAGATTTTGATCTAGACTTTCGTCCTTTCCTTTTTCCTCTTTCATTGGTTCTTTCTTATATTCTCTTCCACTGGTAGACAAACATCCCATGTGTAGCAGCCTTCTTAAGACCATTTACCACAACTGACGTTCTAGTCTTCATTCACGGTTAGAATATCACCCATAAGCATGAAAAGATTGAGCCAAAGTTTTCATAGGACTTTGGCAAGGTTAGTAGGTCTTGATTGTCTACCTCCCCTCTATGTGGATAATTGGAAAAATTATCTACCATTCTCACTGAGTACGCAAACTAGCACCTTAAAAATGCCAGTTTCTTTAGACCAAGCCTTGATGCATTATCAATAATTACCAAATTTTACAAAAAGAAAATGTGTATATTAATCACTAATTTGTGGCTCTCTCTAAAAGAAAATATTACTAATTTTGTGCACCACCTTCTATAATGCAATGCAAAGTTGTACTATTTACATTGACCTAAATAAGGCAAAGGATTACATAATACGAGAACTTCAAAATATGAAAGACAATCCAAGCCCTTAATCTTAACAAGATACGTTAAAAAAAATACAGAAGGCACATTAGTTCAGGAGATTTTGTACCAAAAATGTAGCAGTTCAATCTCTTTAGGGTGTGTTTAACTTGACTTTAACTTATCAAAATTGATTGCATTAGACCTATTTGCACTAATGTATGTCTCCCAAAGTAAAGTTTGTTTGTTTGAAGAGAAAAGAAGGCGCATTAGTCGGTCGTTTGTTAAACTAGTCTTTAAACTATAGGCTCAGTCATAAGCAATGTGAATTTATTCCTTCACAAGGTTTCTGGCGATATGCACTGCTAAAGGTGTTTTTACTGTCATTGTTTTCTGCAACTTACTCTTTCTGTTCCGCACAGATGAAATATTTTCAAATGTACAAGCATGCAGATGCAGTTGGTCGTTTGCAAAGCTCCAATGGCAGTTATTATATGGTTTTTTGATGAATATATATTATAGAAATGCTTGTTTTATTCTACAGAGGTTACATGGCACCAGAATATGCATTATGGGGCTATTTGACATATAAAGCAGATGTTTACAGCTTTGGGGTCTTGACATTAGAGATAGTAGCTGGTAGAAGCAATACAAATTTTAGGCCAGATGATAATTATTTCTGCCTTCTGGATTGGGTACGTAATTGCATTCTTAAACACCCCCCCCCCCCGCCCCGCTCGTTATCTGGCTGCTTAAACTTATTGTTGGTCAATATTAGCCGTCACTTATAATATCAATGCACTTATAATTGTCAATTTAATATAAAAATGGAATATAATCTGTGGGTTTTCAACACCATTGAAATCATTGTCTGAAGGTATCACCTCAAAAGACACTTATATGGGAAGCGAAGGAGTATTTTCTTCCTTTGTTGTCCAAATAGTTGACTTGCTTGCTTAGCAACTTCATTTTTGGGGTATGCTGAATTACAGTAGAGGATGCTGTCAGATTCAACTTTCTTATTTCTCTTAACAACTATTATTTCTGTTTTTACTTGGAAGATGACTGGATCATTGTACAAAACTTTTCCTCAATTACTTTAATCTAAAAGAGGAAAAAAGTGCTGCGTTTAAAAATGATAGACCTTGAACTCTGCTTCCATTGTATGACAAAGTTGTACAAGTATAATAGGTGTAAGAACGACGATGCAAGAGCATGCGAGTGATTGGAAGCTTGTTACATAACAGTAAGTAACAAGGACAGGGCTGATGCTTTGAGCTAGTTTCCTTAAGAGGTTTATGGCAAGGTGTAATTGTTTATCTAGATGTTGCAACAACTAAGAATTTTCGAGATATGATGAAAGGAATGACATAACATGGCATTTGGTCGTAAGCCTTAGGTACCTGGATTACCATGTATGAGGATTCCTGCTAAATATCGATAGCTAATTGGTAAACCGCCCAACTCCTCATTTTTGCAAATTCATAGGTTCAATTCCTATTGGATGCATGCTGATGGGACCACCTTATAAATCTATTGGAGTGGTTATCATTTGAATCCTTCATCCATATATAAGAAATTGGTGTGGTGTATTATATGAACAATATGAACTAGCATTCTTATTGAAACTGGACCTCTAGGAAAGAAAATAGATTTATGGATGGAATAAGGTCTATCACAATAAAGCAAAGTTGTCACTATTTAAAGAAATGTCATTAATGAAGACAGGCGTACCCCTTTATTGCTCATATGTACCTCTTTTCTTGGTTTTCACCATGAAATCAGTTTTCTCACGATCCTCTTTTATGAATGTGTGTGTATATATATAGTAATCCCCCGCTTCTTTTTGTTTGTCCTACTTTCTGTTTTTGTCCGTTTCTTTTTGTTTGTCTATTTAGGATCTTTCCGTTTTTGTTATACAATTTTCTTCCTTTTTAACCTTGTTTTTCGACTCATTGGTCCCACATATTTCTCCAACATTTCTTTTTCTCTCCTTATGCTTTACCCCCACATGACAATTACATTAGAGTTTAATCACCCTCCTTGATCATTGGAGCTATAGTAAACCAAACAAACAGAAAGGAGCGGAGGTAGTATATGTGTGTATATACACGCACACACACTTCTATTGAAGCTAGTTGTTTGTAACTTGTAAGAAGTGGTTACATGAAGTAGTTTCCCAAAAACTTTCTTTACTTTAGTGGTTATGTAACTTATGTTAGCTAAAGTCTTGCCTTTAACAAGAAATCCATAAGTAGTGTAGTTTGCTAATTGCTTAACTCATGATTAAGCAGAAGATATTTGCATTGTAGGCCTTAAATCATATGATTATGCTTAAGCAATTAGAATGGCCAAGAAGATTCAGCTATAATAGTGCTCAAAATATTCAATTTCTTATCTCTACGACCATCTCTGCAAATTGGTTTCTTAGCTTAAGCTTACTCTACTGAAAATTGGGATAGTTGCCTGGAAATATATGTGCCTATGGAGCTAACTTCATTATAATCACTTTAAAAAGAAAATCACATCAACTCTTCTGTTGTGAAAGTATACACAAGGAATTGTTGTCATATGGTCCTTTCTCTTTTGCGTGTTTGTGCACAAAAATAGTGAAAAGTATATTGTAGGTGTATCAAGCTTTTGTTAGTTTGCCACATTAAAAGTCAAAAATATAATAACAAGAATCCTTTATAAATGTCACAAGGGACCTCGGGCCTTTGGGGAGGTCCAATAGTACTAGCCTTAGTCCTGAATAGTAGGTGGTCGGAGTAACTGAAAAGTTGTCAACCATTGAAACAATTTGTCTGTTTACCTTTCGTAAAGAATGAATGAACAACAGGCAACAGCTTAAGAACATATATTGGTAGAACTGAAGAAAGATAAAAACCTTAAGTGAAAACCTGAACCAGTATGATGAATTTGCACCAGCCTAGGCAGTCTTGGTAAAGTGGTCGTTCACTTTGTCCTTTTTAACCAATTAACCGGGTCCCGGCCTTTGGAAACCGAAAGAGATCCTTGGCCAACCCTTACTCCTATGGTGGATACCTTTGGTTAACCAAATATTAAAAGGTGAATTTGCACCTTGATGAAATTTGGATACCAAAACAAAATTTACTTGGGGTGTGTATTATTATCTGAAAATCTGAATTAGACTGACCTGTACTTGTCTAAACTTACAATTTATCTCGATTTGATTTGGAATTTAAAAAAAAAGTTCAATCGATCAGACCCTTTACCTGAAATTTCTTTCTATTCTTGTTTCCCTTTGCTTTCTTTCCTACTAGTATTTGAATCAACTTGATGGGACTTAGAAACGTGTCTATTATTCTTATGGCTGTTATAGATAACAATTGGAAAACTTGTGTATAGCTGTTAAACCAGATTTTAACCGTTAATCAATAATATGATCAAATGTTTAAGCATGTGTTTTCATATCTTGTTCTGAAATCTGAATGGCATATTTGTTATAGCTAGGAACACTTGAAAATGACATCATTGGGGCTTTGTTGACCAATTCTCAGGATAGGCTATTTTAAGTGCGTTCTTTTTTTGTTTGGACCAAAGAAGCATCCAAATGCTTTGTTATTTGCATATTACTACTCTGCTTCGGTTCAAGAAGTATCTGTCTGAGCATGGTTTGATGTATTACAATAAGATTTGGTTTCTTATCAAACCAAATCATCTTGACTCTTGACAAGTCTTCAAGTATTTGTAGAAAACGAATTTTTAAAAACAAAACGCGAACCTTGTATAATGCAAACAGTAACTGTTTGCTCTTATCATCTACTAAAAATATGCGAGAGCTGATACTTTATGATCAAAGCAAGTTCTTGTTATTGTGATGGTCTGTAGATATGCGAGAGCTGACTGTCGTTCCTCTAATCAGAAAATATTCTTGTACGAGTAGTTCTGTTCTTAAAACTGCTATTGCATTTAGGCATTCGCTCTACAGCAGCAGAAAGGAGATTTAATGGAGCTAGTTGATCCAAAGCTTGGGACTGACTACAACAAGGAAGAAGTTCTCAGAATGATCAAGATTGCTTTATCGTGCACCAATCCGTCTCCGGCAGTCAGGCCTGTGATGTCCGAGGTACTAAGCATGCTCGAAGGAAAAATGGTCGTGCAAGAACTAACTTTAGCACCTGGTGTACACAATAATGACTGGATTTATCAGGCATCCAGAAGGTATCATGATGTGTCTTCAGATAGTGAGACTGAGATCCTAATTCCCTCTCCCAATAGGTATGATGGTTGCTCATTATCTAATATGTCTCTGACTCCTATTCATCGCTCTAAATCTCTAAGCAATTGAAGGTGATCAAATGTAAAGTTTTTAACATTCAATCTATTCCAAAATAATGTTTTGTACAAGTTATCGGGCGCTTCTGATAGAGGTTGACAAAGTCAATCTTGGTTGTTAGCGGTTATCTATTGTAAACTTCTTTTTTATCAATTATGTAATTATCTTCTTGTTATTAGTTTGTGAAATACTAAGTCGGTACTTATTCCTCTAGACTCTATTTGAGTTGATGTTCTGTCCTTATGTTCAGTTTTTAAGAATGCTAGTTTTACTCATGTTAAGAGGGATGACAATGTTGTAGCTCATCACCTCGCCAAGCTAGTGCCGTTGGGATAGAGCAACGGTGGGAGAATCATTGTCCCGTTGAGATTGCCCTGTGTGATTTGTCCGATATTTAATGCACTTGGCTTGCCTTTCAAAAAAAAGTGGATACTTATTCCTTGCATGTAATTACCCTAGTAGCATGTACAACATGCTTATTTAGAGGCTTCTCACATTAATAATAAATCAAGAATTTTCATAATCTCATTATGGTATTAACCCTTTAGTTTTTTTTGTTCTCGTTGTTAGACGCCTATATGGTAAATTATATTTTTGAGCTTATCACCTAGATGGACGATCGACACTAGTAAATTATTGTTTTTTTTATTCTCTTTTCAAATGCATTATTGTCATTATATATGTGTGCAGAAATACTATTATATAGTTATTTCTTTTATTATGTTACTTTTTCATATTGCATTTGTTGTTACATATGTAATCATTTTATTTTTGCCGACATGCATAATAGTGAGCTAAGTTAGTACCTATAAATATTCCAACTAAAAATTTATTATGTTGTAATTTTTCTAGACTAATTCTACATAAATATATAGTAAACTGTACAGTTAAGGATGATCTTCTACAATAGACGAATTACCCATTCCATACTTTCACCACATATCTCTTATCTTTTACTTATATCCAAACCTACAAAAAGTTTTCTTCTTTAATATTTTGGGCCACCATGTTCAATACCAATGACAACCGCCATTCACCTTTCTTCTTATCTTAAGGAGGATTTTAGAAAAATAAAATTCTACTTGTTTATTATAGCCAGTTTATTTGTCCTTATCATGACATTCATGATATTTCTCCTAAAACACAAGCGGTAACTGAAATATCGCCTAAATTCTCCCCGGAGAAATGGTAAAAATGCATGTGATTACATATTTTTGTCTTCATATACATTTCCAGGAAGTATTTTGTTGTTTTAGTTAATTTTTTGTACTTTATATGTTTTTTATGTTGTAAGTTGTAGTATTTTGTTTGTTTGTTTGTAATATTTATAATTATAATGATATAAATTATAGGGAGATATTTTATACGCTTTATTATCATTTACTAATTTCATATTATTATTCTGCCTTATTGTAGTTAAAATGGAAGACTTGATAAAAAGACAAATCAATATCTTATATTTATCCGAAAAAAATTTCTAGAATGGATGATGGATAAAGGCTCAAGGACTTGAGCATATCATTAAATAATAAACCACACTATAGGAACAAGTACAATCCAACAAATTAAATTGACCACAACTAAACAGAGAAAAGCCTAGAGCCTTAGTTCTTTTGAGACACCACTTACATGAGAGCCTTAAAAATGAATAATTCTCCGAGGAGCACGGCTGTATAGGACCTTGGATTGTTTAATCAATCAAAGCAAAATGCTTTACTCATTGGTTGGATCTGCAGTTGCTGGATACTTATCGGACCCTCAAAAGGCCAAGGCACACTCTGTGTATGTATTCACTTATGGAGGTACAAGAATGTCATGGAGATCAACGAGGCAGAAATTAACTGCAACATCTTCAAATCATACTGAATTGATCGCTTTATATGAAGTTGGAAGAAAATGCGTTTTGGCTCAAATAATTGATTAGCCATATTCAAGAAGAATGTGGGATAGATCTAGTTAAACTAGTCCAATATTGATTTATGACGATAATCTGCTTGCATCACCCAAGTCAGTGAAAGATGTATCTGACGCAGTCGGAAATAATGGAGGAAAAGCAAATGCAATTTCTTCAACTAACAAACAAGTTTACAAGCGATAAACCTGTAAAAACTCTGGAATCCACCATTAAAGAGAAGTAACTTTGAAATATTATTATGCAATCGAAAAGTGTCTTCTAATGACGGCTAAAAGACGTTTAAATAGTTTAAACAAAACTCTAATACGAAAATAAGCAAAAACTAAAAACAAAAATAATTAAAGTGCTGCTTTTGGACCCTAAACGAACTCGGATGGCTTAAAAAGCCTATGAGTCAAGGCATAGCGGTGAGTCTGCTTAATTGGGTTGTTACCTTTATGAAAGTATTTTATTAAGCATTCTGACAACGTGAGCCTGACTAGTAGAAATCATTTCCCACTTTTTCGACGATTGGCTTCTTCGTCAAACTTCGCGGCAAGCCTTCCTATGTCAGTATCAAAGGAGATAGAAGTAGATATTTATCACCAAAACTTTTCTTCACACCCGAGTTCCAGAAGGAAGAAAGATAGACATCCAACAATTTCAGTCTTGTGAAAATCTTGTGAATATGTATACCAAGTCCCTTCCTTCAAAGAAATTTGAACAATTGGTGCACAAGATCGTAAAGCTCATCTTCGTCACCTCTTTAAGAACTAGGGGGAGTATTATATATTTATATGCACTGCACTGTTTTCCCTTCGATTAGGTTTTGGTTTTTAAGGAGACAGTATATTTAAGCATGCAAAGGAATAAAAATACATGAATCATCATAAGAAAAAATGGACATTCAAGGGGGAGTGTAAATGCCTGAATCAACTCCCGATTTTTATCTCGATGTTTGTTTAAACAAACAATATTCCATTTTGGGTTTTTTCGCAAAAAAATATTCTAAAAAGGTCGTTTTTCACAATTTTTCCTAAATTATAATGACAAAGATAGATAAAAAAAGGTTAAATTAGTCGAGTAATCCTCAAAGTATCAAAAGAGAGAGTTTGACAAACCAATCAACTCCTCTGCTTCGTAAACAAACCTCATTAGGTCTGGCCCATACCTTATCAGTTTGCCACATGGACTTGAGGACAATTGTTTAACTTACTAGTTTTGCCTTTTACATTCATTGCTATAAGATATAACATTATTCTAGAAAAGTTTCCACCGCGCTCCCACCGGCTTACTTAGTCCGTCCACCACTCAACACTTTCAAAACTTTTCTTATTTTCTTCCATGGCAAATTGATTTCTCTTCTACTTAAAAAAATTAGTTTTCCAAAGTTACGATCTTGACAAAGAGCTTTTTCATTGTTCTTCTTGCCCGAATCATGATCTTTCGAAGATATGGATCGAACGACGCTTCGCGGATGAAGTCATCATAGCCACCATCTTGATCTCTTGGGGTATATTGTCCCAGATTTAAATTTTGAACCTCCAAATGAAATGAGTTCAACCCAACTCAGATGTTTCTGTTTGGGTTGTACAGCTCGTGGTGCAGATTGAGAGAGGAGGTATAGGTTGTGTCATGTGAAGAAGGTTGCCTTGTTTCCTTCTTCATGAGGCTTCCTTTTGGCTTCCGTTTGTTGCTTTAGTGTTATTGCTTTTCCTTTATATTTTCTTGTTTTGTACTTGTTTATTTCGGCTCATTCCTCTATTTTTTGAATTTTTTTCCCACCTTTGGTCCATCACTGAGATAGGGGCACCATCACTCCATCGGTGTATCCTTGTAACTGATCGTTCATTGTCTTTTTAAAATTATCTAATGGGTTGTGTATTTTGTTTCATTCAAATTTGGGTTCTTTGTCATTTCGTAAGTCAATTTTATTTGACGGATGAAGTATATGTGAGTCTGCTGGATGATGAATGTTGGGATGCAATTTTCTTTAAAAAGTTTTTTTTGCAGATGGTTTATAGAATCCTATTTCACTGTCGACATTGTGATTATGATGGATGGTGAGTGTTGCTGCATAATCTTTAAGGAATAAATTAAATTGTGGCTGTTTCTTTTATCCTTTGTGCATCAATATTCACAAAAGAAATAAGGGGCACTAAAGTCTATTAAAGTTAAAATGTTCGAAGTATATACTAATAATAAGAAGAAATTCATATACAGATTACATAAGTGATATCATGTATATAAAACCCAAAATTTAAGATAGTGTAAAGTCAAAAAGGATGATAAATCACAATGTAAAAATTACAACGATATTATTGTTAAGATTTAATAATAAGATTTAGAAATAAACTAATGTCTACTGAAAATTACTTCCAATTTACTCCTTTAGTCCATTAAATGATATTTTTAGAATCCCATATAAGTCGCAATCGTCGACTTTCACACTGTTTATATGTTTTACTTTCGCCACGAGTTTTAACTAATATATGAAAGTAAAATTTAGCAAATGAGATATTCTTAGATTTATCTCGGTGTAGAATTTTAAATATTTTTTTAAATTTTTTTTCCAATTGATAGTTAGATATATCAATGGTCAAAGTTGTGTATTAACAAGTGTGTCAGTCAAGATAAGTGAAGTTCTAAAGTTAGCGAATGATGCACTCTGACAAATGATGCAACCTATTAAGACTATTTTTGAATTGATATAAGCTATAAGTATTTACGTATGTAAATACATACGCGCTTGTACAAAACTTTACTTATGACTTTTGGAACCAGTTTCAATTAGGGATGGCAATGGATCGGATCCGGGTAGGGTCCTCCAGGACCCGGATCCAGTTCCGTTTTTCAAACAAGGACCCGGACCCTGCCGGGATCCACTGGGTAACAAAAATGAGGACCCAGATCCAGATCCATACAGGTCCTACGGATCCGGGTCCAAAACAGGTACAAAATGAGTCTTTACCTATTTGCTTCAAATAAGCCTAACTTTCATAATAATTAAAGATTTCAATAACGAAAACAACGTCATTTCGCATCTCCAATTGTTGATGTTCAAAAATTCAAGTTTAACATTAAAAGTTAAAGATAAATAAACAACAAAGTTTAACAACATTACAAAATGTTACAACATAAAGTTAAATTTGTTTATGTTAAAAATAACTTAAAAAAGGGTAAACGGATCCGGATCCGAGTAATACTTTGGGACCCTGTCCAGATCCATTTTTTGAAGCTAGGAACCGGATTTGGCGGGTCATAATTTTGAGGACCCAGATCCGTTCTAAACGGATACGGATCCTCAGGGTCCGGGTCGGGTCCATTACCCATTACAATCTCTAGTTTCAATAGTAGACAACTTTATTACTTGTCCACAGTTAAGTTCATCTCCACACGTGAAAGCCGAAAAACTAGGCACGGTCAACGCACAATCCTCCACAAAATGATGCTATCTTTTAACGCGATTTTTGAATTTGGATTGTATATAACTTTTACATATTTACGTATGTAAATACGCACATATTTGTACAAAACATGTTTGCAAAGTTGTAGAAAAACCCATCTTTTGCAAACAACTTCTCACAAATTCCAGCCACAAATACACTACACTACTTTCTTCTGCATGCACGGACATAACCCACTAGTAATAATTATATAAAAGAGAGAAATTATAGGGAGGTAATCAGGTAAATGAGTTGGGGTGCTCTTGGAGAGATTGGACATTAAAGGGTTTGAAGATAGGACCAGTCAACGCAGAATCTTGGACTTCACATTTACAAAAAAAACGCGTTGAGTAGCCAGCCAAACAATATAATTACAGTCAAAAGCTCACACTTTGGACAATTAATTTCATCTTTCAAAAGTCCAACCTACCCCACCCATATTATTTAATCAATTCCAATTCCAATTCCAATTCCAATTCCAATTCCAATTCAAACAAACAAACATCCCCAATAAAATTATCAGGCTGCTCTTTGCAATTTAATTTACAAAAACCATAAAAATTGGAACTTTATAACCAACCAAAACTTGTATATCCTGCTTACTTTAATTCAATCAATTTGTGAAGCTCAACCAAAGTTGTTCAATGGCAGAATCATCAATGAAGTACCCAACAAAATCTGATGCTTTACTGACAACATTAAGCAATGCAATCCAAGCAGTTGGTAGGGGTTTTGATGTTACATCTGATATTAGGCTATTATACTGTAAAGGCCCACCTGGGTCTCGTTTAGTTCATATAGATGAAGCTCATTCAAGGGATATTCTCATCTCTAATCATCTTATTCTTCCTAATGTTTCTTCTGATATTGATTATTCTCCTGGTAACAAGGCTTGGGAAGCTACTCCTGTTTGCAACTTTACTGAGGTCACTCTTTTTACTTTTCTTTTTCCTGCTTTTACTGATTTATGTCAGAGTTGCTGCATTCTTTTTGTTTTTATTTTTTGATTTAATTGCTATTCTTATCTGAGGGATCTCATATGTAGCTAGTCTCTTCTTCCTCTAGAGTGCCACATGGCCCACATTCTTCTCCAAGTATCCCTTCTGTGAATTGTTCATAATATCTGCTGATTTAAATGATCAGAATTATGTCATTGAGTGGACCATTATAAGCTTGTTTGCATTTTTATCATGGAAACTTGTAAAACATGGAGCCTTGAGGCCCTTGATGCACGTCTATTGGAAGTGATAGATGGATGCATATTGGAACTTTAATGAGTGGACACTTTTAATGATTACTGCTGACCTTAATGAGTATTATCCAATTCTCAGATTCACTTAGAGCCTCAATCAATCTGACACAACAACAACCTTACCCGAGTGCCTCAAAGGCGCCAGCCACATGGCGAGGCAGGGGGGGGGGATGTACGCATCCTTACCCTTGTGTTGTAACACAAAGAGGCTCTTTCCGGATGACCCAAAAATGAAAATTGCGTCGAAAATCCATTGACAGTCTGCGACTTCATTGTATAACAGGCACAACTAGTTTAGGAAGCCATTTTGCTTTGTTCCATCATATTCCACAACCAATGAATATAGAGTCTTTGCCCTTTGGCTCCATTGAAAATGGAATAAGCCTCAGCCAGTCCGATACTGAAATTAAATAATTCAGAAAGTTCATGCTCAGATCAAAGGAATGATCACATTGTTAGCAAGAATGTATGTGAAAGATTGAATTTTTCACCTCTTGGATGGATGTTAAGTTCAAATTTTTAATAACCATATGCATCCCCTCTAATAAGGTACGCTTTTCTGCTTAAAGAGGCGATGTAAAGCTGCATATTGCTATGTACCATGATGTATCTAGTGAAGATGAATGGGATTCCAGAACCAGCCAAAAACATGGCTGCAAGGGTATCTTAAACCATCCTTACCTCCACTCTATACGCTCTTCCTTCCATAACATTAACAAGTTCTTAGGCCACTATAGCATTATCATCAATACTTCTGCGTTCTGCAAAGGCTGTTTGAACAGGACTGTTTATCCTAGGCTGCGGCTTCTGGGTTCCTGTTCGCTAGCATTATCAAAATTATGTAAAACACCCAACCCAGAACATGAGTGTTGAGTTCAGGTAAGAATGTTGACTGGACTTCTTCAAGCAGCCAGACCTGAGAAGCTGCAATGGTTGGTTGATTAACTCACAAGAATGCCAGAGACATCAGAAACGATGTCCACCATAATGGTGGACTTGTCAGAGTTGGTGCTCCGTGCTGTCTTTTTCAATTTATTTACGAATATAAATCCACCGATGTCTGGTAAAACTTGCTTATTTCTTGCCATTTCCACTTTGCTAGCAGTGAGCGACTGAATTTTAGTATCCATATCTCTCATATCTTTCCAATTATTTCTTTGATCAAAGAAGGATCAGTTAAAAATTGCATTCATTTGACAGCTCCATGATCCTTGTGTTACTTTGTTCCACTTGTAAGTTTGGAGTCTAGCATAGAAGAAATTAATGCTTAACTCTTCTGGTTACAACAAATTCCTTATCCTTCCCTGGTATAATCTAGAGATCTCATGTGCTTCAGCTCCTCTCTGGTTTCAGCTACTTTATTTTGTTCCAATATCTGGTATGATTTTGATGATTCTCTGAACACTGCTTTCATATTTTTGGGCCTTTCATAAATGCTTATTTAAGAGATCCAACTACATCAATATTTCAAATACAAAGCTTAGAACTCACCTTCTTACTCAATGGCATTCGCGCTTAAAAGGTTAGTTCAAGGGCGTTTATAGGGAAATCACACACTTGTTGTCGTTTCAGATGTGATCCAAAAGCCTTTCTTCAAGCATAGTTACTACATATGAGGAAAAGCCGCCTATTGATATATATATATATATTCTAAATAGTTTTTCATTCACAAAATAGAATACAAGAATTCTACTATAAGATCTATCAATGTATAACAATAACCTTTTTCATGTTTTCATTCAGATGTCAGAACATTTCAATAAGAAGTCAGGGTTAACTGGAAGCATCCCCCTTGGGAGCTTTAATGCGATGTTTAATTTTAGTGGAAGTTGGCAAGCTGATGCAGCAGCTACTAAATCCCTCGCAATGCTGGGCTATTTCATACCCTTATATAAACTTCAATTGAAATCGCATCTAGCTTTGAAGGATGAAATTAAAGCTGCTGTTCCTTACTCATGGGATCCTCCAGCTTTGGCAAGGCAAGTTTATTAGTTGTGTGTATCAAATATCATGCCATGCTTTGCAGATGTGTATTCTGGTTCTTCATAATTTTGCTACAACTCTATTACTCTGATGTCTGCATTGACTGTGACACTTTTACTAACTCCTCCTAAGTTTCTTTATGGTTTGATCGTCTAATATTGCCTCCATATGCGAGGGCCTATCTCTTTGGGGCCTGGGATTTACAATGCGTCAGGAACTACATTTGCTTTGTTACCTTGTGAAAAGCTAGCTCATCCAGAAGTTTAAGTTATAGTTTGAGATTTAATTTTAGCTTTTATCCTCAATTAATTATTTTGATAGGAAAACAACTTTCATTTTGCACCAAAAGAAGTGATACAAAGTAGAAGGACAAGAATTTAAGGCCAAAGGAAAAAGGGAACTTCAGTCACCTAATGCATTGTAAAGGGAATTGTTAGGAAATGCCCCATAGCATGAGACAAAGAGAAGCTGAGTAGTCCACTCGCTCACATAAAATAATGAAAGGAGACTCCTGAGTTGGTAAAACAGGGTAGTATTGCTAAAAATTAGGGGGATCTTACATATGGCCGGATGGGGAGAGGGACTGGCTGTTGTTGAAAGGGACCTGGTTGGTGCCTTGGAGGGCAGGGTGTGGAAAGAAGGGGATGCAGTTTTTTTCTTATAAAAAGGAAAAAATGGAAAGCCAATTGAATATTGACACATGCTTGATGCCCTGCCAAACTGGTAAGTTTTTGACTTGAGGGCCAGTTGTGCTAAACAAAATTGGAAACTCAAGTTGGAATTGGGAGTATTCCCAGGTAATTACAACATGGAAATGTTTAAAGGAACATATGTGGGATAATGGTTCGTTTTAATCAGTTAGGAACTTGTACATTCTTCTCCAAGATTGTTTTTGAATGTAAATATTTAGATCCTCTCTAGGAGAGTGGGAATAATAAGTGGCAAGGGGTATCAGTCAACAAGGTGTATCAAAAGGAATAAGTGGCATTGGATAGGGGGAAATGGAAGGAAAGGAAGAGAAGAGAAAGGGAGGGGGACAATTTCACTTGTTTGGATAAATGGTTGGGAGAGGGAGAGGGAAAGGGAGGGAGAGGGAGAGATCCATTTCCCTCCTCCTTTAATAAGCCTAATCCATCCAAGAATGGAAAGATTGGGAGGGACAATGGACCACATATTTCCCCTCCCTTTCTTTTCCCTCCCCTTCCTTTCCCTCCTTCTTTGCTATCCAAACAAAGTATTAGTGGGTTCTTAGGCCTGGTTGTCGGGTGTTGGTACGGTTCATGAGTGGGTTGGATTTATTATGGGCCATTTAATTGTTAGTAAGTCAGTTCCAGGTTAGGCCCTTGGGTGTCATGGTCAGGTCAGGGTCAAAAGAGGGTTGCTAACGGGCAAAAAAAGATTTATAAATTAGTACAAATGTGAGCAGGAAAAAGTTAGGAATCTGACTCTAGATTCTTCAAGTTCGGAAATCAAATGGTGAAAGGAGGTGAAAAGGGTAAGTTAAAGTAATTGGGTTGAAATTCTGAAGAAATGAGACACGTTGTTGCTAAACGGGAAGACAAAACAAATAGGAGCAGATCAAAGAGTAACATAATGAAAAAATAAAAAAAATATTGCTGAAAATATAAAGAGAAGGAAATCAAGTGAAAATGCAGGGGCAAAATGTAAGCTGTTATAAACAAAAATAAAAGGGATCTTAAAGAAACACAAAGCAAAGCAGAACAAACAAAATGACGTTGTTGCTGTTGTCTTCGAAAGAAGCCTTACTCGAGCCACAGATGAGCCAAAGAAGGAGGAAAGATATGAGAGAGAGAGAGAGAGAGAGAGAGAGAGAGAGAGAACGTTCGACTTGGAGAGAGGAGAGAAGGAGTGAACATTGGACATAGTAAGAATTTACGAAATATTCAATTTTCTTTATCTTTTAAAAAGTTACTAGCCTAGTATATCAATTAGGCAGTGAGATGAGTGACTCTGTTACTTCTCCACCAAAATAATGGGTAGCCCATTAAGACTCTACAATGGCCCTACAACAGTTGAGCCATGTTCTTTTGGCATGCAAAGAATTGAACTGCATAAACTGCATCTAACGGCAATCCTTGACTCAACAAGAGCTGAATTGAATTGAACTGCATCTAATTGCAATCCCTGACTCAAGAGGAGCTGAATTGAACTAAAGTGCATCTCACTGCAATCCCTGACTCAGCTGGAGCTGAACTAAACTGAAATTAACTGAATCGATTTGAAATTAATTTAAGTTCATTGCAGACCAAAAGAACAGGGCCTTGGTCATGTTAGAGCCCTACCCATTTGATGAAAACCCTGTCCAAGACCCTATAATATTGACCTTGGACTAGCCGACCCAATAACAAGATATAGTGCGCATCAAGGACTAATATCTATTAGTTGCATGTGGATGATTATCTGTGAAAGACTTTGAAGAGCTGATTCAGAAAACACACAGATACAGAGATGTATCTGTCATCTCTTCTCTTATGAAAATATGTTTATGTCATTTTCTCATTGTTAAAATTGTTTGGTATCGAGTAGCTGTGGCAACTCGCACAGGTTATTATTTTTCTGAGATATCTTATTTTTTATTAGAAGCTTGGGGATGAGGTTACGAATGATAGCTCATGTGCGTTTTCTTTTTTTCAGTTTTATTGAAAATTTTGGTACCCATGTTGTAAAATCTGCAACAATTGGTGGGCGGGATGTAGTATATGTTCGGCAGGACCAGTCATCACTTTTGTCAGCATCAGATATTGAGAATTATATGAAAGACATTGGGGATCAGAGATTTACAGACTTGAGAGGCCAGCCTAGTGCTTCCCCTCTGAAATACAAGGACAAGGCTAGTATTGCTGCTTTGCTCAAATAAGAGTAATTTCTGTAAGATATAATAGTGCCCCCCTACCCCACCCTCAACCCCACCCTCAACCCCACTAAAGCCCTGTTATCTCTTATGCTGGGTGTTTTCTCCTGGGGAAACTCTCTATCTTAGCGAGGGGAGGGGGGAAGGGGGGGTTCAATTAGTCCCCTTACCCCTCTGAGTTAGCTTACTTAAGCAAAGTCTGTTAAACAGTTCAGGAAGTGATATGTTAATATGTTTGTGCAGGATGTTACTGTTATTTTTAGAAGGAGAGGAGGAGATGATCTTGAACAGAGTTCCGTCAAATGGGCAGAGACAGTAAATTTAGCACCGGATGTAATTGACATGACATTTGAACCTATTGTGTCTCTTCTTGAAGGAGTCCCTGGTCTGAAGCATTTAGCCCATGCTATTGAGTTGTATTTGGAGTGTAAGGTTCTCTTCACAAGTCACGTCTACTTAGTTTTCCACTTATTTTTCATCTATTTTTGAATACCTAGGTTTGTAGCTCTTCAAGGTTTATAGGACTACCACCCTTAGCCTCAAGTATTATTACATTTTCTCATATTGTCCTCCTATGTTACTTCAACACTCTCAATTACCTCAAAAATTGTGCGTCGTGACTCAATACTTCACTTGGATACTTTGTTTCTAACTAAAAACCTGACTTGTTTTTCTATAAAATGGTCGAGTCCGACACTTCGACACCTGTATTCGAGAAGACACTTATCCGTGTCTAAGTAACATAGCTGTCCTCATATGTGTAATAGTTATCGTAAAAAAGTATGATTTGATCCTCATTGTACTAACAAAGACTTAGCTGCATACTCAATACTAAGGGGTGGTAAATGTCCCTATCTCTTACAACCACAACTGATTGGAGACAAAATTGGGAGTGGGACCCATCTTAATAAATCATTTATCCCAATTCCCATGTCCCATGCATATTTTTCTGCTTTAAATTTTTTGAAATGCTAAAAGTAATACTCTTAAATGTTAATTAATATCCAATTTATCCACTATTTTGTCTACAGTTCTTTTCATTGGATTGCATATCATTTGGTATCAATGTACTTTGATATGTTATAAAAACTTATTTTGGTTTAGATCATTGTTTCCTGCACATCATTTACTATCTTTGTGTTTTCTCTTCAGCTTGTTTTTCCTGTGAACTTATAAGAACTTCTTATAAATTATTGGAACTTATTGAAGGTCATCTTAAGATTTTAAAATTTATTGAAACTTATTGAAACTTATTGGACTTTTATCAAAACTTATGTGAACTTATTAGACCTAAAACTTATATTTTTAATGTGAAGAGAACGCACCTTAATTTGCTTTTAATTCAACGACAAACATATGTCTTGGATACATGGAGCGTTTTGGCAATATTTCCAATGCCTCAAGTGTTTCACTTGTGCTGAAGTTGGACTGCTTTGAAGAACTCTTTGTAGTTAGAAATAAATTCTTTTTAAAGAAACCTTAAGATTAGCATTTCTGTATCAAGGATGCAATCTGAAATCTCAAATGGAAGACAAGGATGCATCTGCATTGTAAAGCTTGCTTCTTTATTCTGGACCATTATGTCCCTATACATGTCTGAAACTCTAAAGATCCAACTTCAAAAGTTCATAGAAAGTTTGAGTTTACTTCCCCCCCCCCCCCCCCCCCCTTCTCTCTCTTTCTAACTCTAGGAGGAGAGGTGAGTCGGGATGCATGATTATTTTTGGAAATGTTACTTTTGAGTATCTAAGAGACCATATATTTTACTTCAGGATCTCAGCCTCTGAGCCGTCTTGATAATGAATTGCTACATATTGTGAACTTCCAATATCGTGTTTAACCTGTGTTTTCTTATCAGCTCTAGAATATTTAAGTTTCACATTCCTGTATAAGATTAGAAAAAATATATTAAACCTCTAATTCGCATACCCCTTTTAGGTCACTGTGACAATAGAAAAGTCTCTTCAAATATGAAATTGGTCAACTAATTGTTGTTGCCCTTATCATTATCATTTATCATTGTCATTTTCAGAAGTCGTCAAGAGTTAAATCATGGTCTTACTGGTGGTAAAGAGAGGGAATAATCATCTGCATTATACTTTACTAATTTTTATATATGCTTTGCCCAGACAAGCCACCTCTTGAAGATCTGCAGTACTTTTTAGAATTTCAAATACCTCGAGCATGGGCACCTGAACATAGCAGTCTACAAAGAAAAGAGCCTGTTTGTCCATCTCTTCAGTTCAGCTTGATGGGTCCCAAGCTTTATATCAGCCCTGAGCAGGTGACTGTCATCGTCTATATTATGATTTTTTATGTTGAACCATGATATGCTCAACTAAAAAATTTAGTAATGGTTCAAATGTTTTCCTATTGACACATCTTGTTGCTCCAATTTCCTGCTTGTAGTTATCGACTCATTGGTAATGAGAAAGTAATAAATTTATAGCTCATAGAGAGGACAAATCACAGTGAACCAGGGCATAGTATGACCGACAACAGATGTTGAGGGAAAATTTGTGCTGCAAGATCAGAAAATAGTTGGAATGAAATGATAAAAATGTGGGCCAAACTGATTTCTGTGTTTGAAGAGCTGTGATATGTTAGAAACACTGTCTTAGAGGCAAAATTCGTCCCGACTACGGTGCAATCGAAAGTGACGTTGCCCCCCCAAGATTTCACACAACTATTTCCCTTAATGTGCACTCAGAAAGGGAAATTAGGAACTCATAATTATGCTCGAAACTAGAGAGTAAAATCAGAGAAGAACTGAAAAAGAGAAGCAGAAGACTGCTGTTGTTTTCTATATGAAACTAGACTACTGAAGATTCCTTTTTGAAGCCAAGGAAAAATGTAACTGAAGAGTGATTTTAGGGAGAGAATCTGCCACAATAAAACCACAATAATAAGCCATAAAAGCTTCTTGATTTTAAGGAGGATAATCAGTTTTTGAAGCATGAAATCAGTAATAGAAACAACACATCTAAATAAAATGGAAGAGACTTTGTAACTGAAAAGTTTGATAAAACTGAACTCTCAATTACAATAAGGCCCTTTAGCCTATACCACAACCTCCATTTGCATTATATCCAACATATGTTTATTATCTAGTCTTTTGAATAATTGGTGCCAAGTTGCTGAAATGCATTGGAAATTCACTGGTTATAAATTATAATACATTATTATGGCCAGAGAAAAGGGGTGTGTATGCGTAGTAAGATATATGGAATCTAAAATATTGAGCAGTAAGGCCTTTAGGCCTAGTTGCTCGGTCTTTTTATTTCACTTAATCTACTCGTGTTGGATTTTTGGCTATCCAACATGGTTATATGGATGAACGCGCACAAGCTCAGACCACAATCTAGTCTCAGATATTTTGCAAAAATTAGATTAGTCTGACTTGGCCATCTGTTTTTGTTTGACATAAGTACAGGTTCCGAGTTCAATAGCTTTCAGCATACAAAATAGGTGAACCCTGATATTCCTGTGTCTATTGATCTTTTCCTAATGGTTTACTTGAAAATTGGCAACATAAGAGCACTAAATGGCGCGTTTGGTTGGAGACACAAAAAAGGCACTAATTGCAATATATTTGGTGCGATTTTGCAAGAAAAACCCCATGTCGATATCCATGGGAATGACAATGCATCCTCAAACATTTGTTTGTCTTCTTCAGTATGCATTAGCCCCACACAATACCTCTTTTAGGAGGAGGTGATAGATGGTAATGAAATTTTCTGAAGAAAATAAATTTATTTGGGTGGAAAATATTACCATGGGCAATGGACTTGGCATTTGCCTTACAAAAATTAGAATCAAAGTCAACTTCGTTATCGCCATATATTATTGCTTGGCAAACAGGTTGTATGGGTGTTCTTTGTATTCCTTTTACCGCCTTTTCTCTTTTAATTAAAAATGTTACTCAATGTAATACCTATGACGACATTCAACAGGTGACAGTTGGGCGTAAACCAGTAACTGGACTGAGGCTTAGCCTTGAAGGTGCCAAGCAAAATCGACTCGCCATCCATCTCCAGCACCTAGTTTCGCTCCCAAAAATCCTCCAACCACACTGGGACTCCCACATGGCTATTGGTGCACAAAAATGGCAAGGACCTGAGGAGCAAGATAGCCGTTGGTTTGAACCTATTAAATGGAAGCACTTCTCTCATGTAAGCACTGCTCCCATAGAATATAAGGAGACCTGCATCGTTGATCTTTCTGGCGTACATATTGTAACAGGAGCTCAACTAGGAGTTTGGGATTTTGGTGCTAAAAGTGTCTTGTATCTCAAACTCCTATTTTCCAAGGTACCTGGTTGCACCATAAGACGATCTGTATGGGATCATAACCCTTTAAACTTTACTGCTTTACATAAAGCAGAAGGAAGTTTGTCTAATGAACAAACTCCAGATGAAAAGAAATTAGACAGCAGTGGTGCTGCTGCAAAACTTGCAAAACTTGTGGATTCGACGGAGATGTTAAAAGGACCACAGGATTCACCAGGTCACTGGTTAGTAACTGGTGCAAAGCTTGGCGTGGATAAGGGGAAGATTGTTTTGAGGGCAAAGTACTCCCTTTTGAATTACTGATAGTTGTATTTGCTTGGTTGATTGTTTATTTCTTAGTCACATTGGAGCTCCGGCATTTTTTGTAGGCGTGTAGTCATCTGGATGTCATTGGTTGTATATTCGTAATAAGTGATATTGCCTTCACAATTGTTGAACTTTTTGTAGTTATTTTATCTGGATTTTTAGGGGTTCTATGTAGATGGTAGTCTTAATAATATCTTAGAGCCTGGATGTTTAGGAAAAAAGAGGATTTGTTGAAAAACTGTAGGTGGTGCAGATAAAATGTACAGGAATCCGCTTTTTAGTTTGTAAGTAACTAGACTTGCCAATACAGGTAAATGGGTTGTTTTCGTGTTTGATTTCAATTTAATTTGGTGTTATGTTGTATAATCCAAACTAGGATTGGAAAAACAGAGCCATTGTTTACTTAAAAAAGTTTTACTTGTATTAGACTAAACACTATGCAAGATGGGGAGGAAATGGTTGAAGAAGGAAAAGGGCAATGACTAGGAATGAGAATGGACTTTAAACCTAGTCCAGATATGTTTTATAAGGATCTAGATATTCACATTTATGATCAGTCGTGAGTTTGGAATTGGGCCCATGTTTTGAAAACGGATTTGTATTTTGTTCAGATCCGGCATATTGATCCGTTTTTATTTACTCCATCCGTAACAAAAAAAACGCAACGTTTAGGAGTGGCACAAACTCTTAGGCAAAATTTCATAATGAGATTTAAGAAGATAATTAAACTTTAAAAGAACCACCACCTTCAACTCTGACCACCACGTCAACTCTGACCACCACGTCAACCACCACCTTCAACTCCGACCACCACCACTCACCAACTTCAACACACCACACCACCAACCACAACCACCCACCACCAACCACAACCACCCACCAACTTCAACACACCACACCACCAGAAATTCGAAACCCTTCCCCAGATTTCGACCACCACCTTCATCACGCCAACCACCACACACCAACGACAGATTTCAACCCTCCCTCCTCAAACCCAGATTTCGACCCCCTTCCCCCTAACCCAGAAATTCGAATCCCTTCCCCCCAACCCAGAATTTCGAAACCCTTCCCCTTAACCCAGAAATTCGAAACCCTCCCTCCCAACCCAGAAATTCGAAACCACTCCCCCCCAACCCAGAAATTCGAACACCCAACTCGACCCCCCAACCCAGAAGGTGACGGTGGTGAATTTGGTGACGAAGGTGACGGTGGTGATGGTTAGGGATTCGGTGAACCTTAGAAATTGATTGCGGTGTGACGGTGGTAATGAAGGTGACGGTGGTGACGAAGATGGTGATGGTCAGGGATTCGTGGTGGAAGTGGCGGTGGTTAGGGTTTTGTGGTGGTGTTTAAGGTGAAATTAGATTGGATGGTGGTGTTGGGTAAATTACTAAATTTAGGTTGAATTTGGAGTAATTGGGTTAGGAGTTGTATGATCATTAATTTTAATTGATTTGTAGTTAAATTATAATGATAATTTGGGATGTTTCAATTGTAATTAAGTAATGGCATTTTTGTAATTAAAGCAAAAAAATTACCTAAAATGAAAATTTTTCAATTGTTGCATTTATTTTGTTACAGCCTAAAATGGCAAAAGTTGCGTTTTTTTTGTTAGGGAGGGAGTATTTTTTAATATAATGTAAAAATAGTATGTAAATCAAGTAATCATGTGATATGCTTGTTGTGTAGAGTATGACGTTGAGAAAAAGTACTAACTAAACAACTAAACAATAAGTAACTGACCATTACTAAGAGGTGGCAAATGGGTGGGCCGGGCTGGGTTGGGCATGTGACCTGGTGCGGGCTGGGTTAGAGGAGCGACCCATGGCGGTTTTGGGCGGGCCTGAAACGGGTTTGTGTGTGGGCTGGGTGGGCCTAGCGGGTGGGTTGGGCTAGGTAATGGATTGGGTGGGCTGGGTGGTTTGGGTTGGGCTGGTTAGTGGGTTGGGTGGGCTGGGTGGTTTGGGTTGGGCTGGTTAATGGACTAGGTGGGCTGGGTGGTTTGGGTTGGTGGGCTGGGCTGGTTGCGTGGGTTAGGTTGTGCTGGATGGGCTTAGTGGGTGGATTGGATTTGATGTGTTGAAAACTTACAATAATATTAATTAGTAAGTTTGATGTAATATGAATTATATGTTTATGAATATGAATTTGGATTTGTAATTTCGTATAAGTCAATTAGATATAATTGTGAAATACGTTGGTTGCAAATATAAAATATTTGGTTTTATAAGTTTCATTTTGTTAATAATACGAATAATGATTAATTTTTATAATTTCGTAATGACGTAATTATTTAATATCATCTCTTTTCTAGTAATGTCGTTTATTTGTGATCTTAATATATCAATTAAAATAAGATTATAATGAGTATTGAATATTGACCAATGTATTCTTAAATAATTTTGAGTAATGATTAATTTTATATTATCTATTTTTCATTATCGTCGTTTTTAAGCTATTGCATGTTAACAAAAGCAATCATAATTAGGGAAGACATAATTAAGATCTATGAAAGCAATAATCAAAATAATGAAAAGTAATGGAAGAAGAATTACCAGATTTATGTCAAATGAATCAACTTTAATACTTTATTGAAAGCAGACGATGTTCGAACCAAATAAGCTTGAGAGAAAAGTAGGAGTCTAAAACTAAGCTAATACGAAACTAAGATAAAAACTAAGATAACTAATCGAAATTAACATTATAGTATTAATAGACGATGGTCTGGGTGGGCTTGGGTGGTGTGTTGGGCGGGCTGGGTGATGTGTTGGGCGGGCTGGGTGGTGCGGGTTGGGTGGGCTTTTGATGCGGGCTGGGTGGGTGGTGCGGGCTGGGTGGGCTTTTGGTGCGGGCTGGGTGGGTTCGCGAATGGTTACGGGTGGGCTGGATGGGCGGTTTCATTCGAGCTGGGTTGTGGATAGCGAGCCCGGTGCAAGTTTCTTTCTTTGGCGGGTTGAATCGGGTTAGATGCGGGTTTGAGCGGGCTGAGCCTGCGAAGCCCCCGAGGCGGGCTGGGCTGACCCGGCCCAGATGCCATCTCTAACTAACTCTGATTTTATACTCGCATCATTTGGGATTGTGGCAATATTCATTCATATGCTCTTAAGCGATTAGCGTGACTTATATATAAGGAAAGTTATAGTCATGTGGGATCTCGTTAAAGTCGTCTAATTGTATAGATTATTAATATCTAATTTGTATAATTTTGTTGTATATGTAATTCAAAATAGGATAAATTGTGAATAACCACCTGTCAGATACACCAATTTCAAAATAACCACCCCAAATTGTTTTGCATTTAAATAACCACCTCTACTTATGTTAACGTTTTGAAATACCCACCTCTTTACGGAAAATCTTAACACCGTTAGTTTTAGGGCTCAACTTTTTTAACTCCCTCCAAAATTTCACTAATTACCTTACTAATCTATAATTTGACTGGTCAAATCATGATTAACAATTTAAAAATCTTTTTTTAATTCAATTTTATATATTTGTAAACTATATATTTTTGATATATGACACGGTAATGGACACAAATTTCGAGACAATATTTAATCGCGTTTTCAATACTCAAGACGACGTTTTTTCGAAAAACGGACACCACCGTACGCCCTTTATGGACACGAATTTTGAGATTCCCTACGAAATGAGAACCTGCAAGCCGGCTTTTCGGGCACGTACTTCGAGACGCTTTTTTCGGACGGAATACAAAGTTTTTTCGAAAAACGGACACCGAATCATGATTAACATTTTAAAAATATTTTTTAATTCAATTATACAATTTTTAAAACTATATAATTTTTGATATATTACACGGTAATGGACACAAATTTCGAGACAATATTTAATCGCGTTTTCAATACCCAGGACGACTTTTTTTCGAAAAACGGACACGCCCTTTCTGGGCACGAATTTTGAGATTCCCTACGAAACGAGTACCTACAAGCCGGGTTTTCGGGCACGTACTCGAGACGATTTTTTTTGGATGGAACACGTTTTTTCGAAAAACGGACACCGCCATACCTACAAGCCGGTGTCCATTTTTCGAAAAAAACTTTGTATTCCGTCCGAAAAAGGCGTCACTAAGTACGTGCCCGAAAAGCCGGCTTGTAGATATTCGTTTCGTAGGAATCTCAAAATTCGTGCCCATAGAGGGCATACGGTGGTGTCCATTTTTCGAAAAAACGTCGTCCTGAGTATTAAAAACGCGATTAAATATTGTCTCGAAATTTGTGTCCATTACCGTGTCATATATCAAAAATATATAGTTTAAAAAATTGTATAATTGAATAATAAAAAGATTTTTAAAATGTTAACCATGATTTGACCAATCAAATTATAGATTAGTTAGGTAATTAGTGAAATTTTGAAGGGAGTTAGGATAATTTAGTAAGAATTTGGGCATCACACTTTACGGCGTTAGAAAATTCCGTTAACAGGTGGGTATTTAAAAAAGTTAAGGAAATGAGAGGTGGTTATTTAAACAAAAACAAAAATGGGGTGGTTATTTTGAAATAGGTGTATCGTGTAGGTGGTTATTCACAATTTTTCCTTCGAAATATTATACTTGTAAATGCGCATTCGGATGTGTAATTGCTCCCAATGATGCAAGTACAAAAAGTGTAGGAAGTATAATAAAGACGTTACTCGCAAACATTCATATCGCAATTAAAAAATTAGGAGATTTTTTTTCCCATGCTAATATTATATATATGTGATTTTTGTGTTAAAAAACACATAATTGTCTAAAAACATACATATTAAAGAGTTGATTTGTTTAATATTTGTGGACCTATTAGATCTGGAATTAGGTCCTTGTTTTTGGAACAGACGAATCTCAGCCGAATCTGGATCTACCTCTAAAAAACGAATTTGGATCTTACATGATCCGATCTAGATTTGCCTCGTTACCGTCTCTAGTAATGATAAACGTTAAGGTTATCACTTGTTTAGTGTATTAAAACGTAATAAATATAACACTAATCTTGTTTTCCTTTTTTGTTTGGTTTCATACTTTCACTCATATCTAGAGAAGGCCGACTAATCACTCTTTTTTTCCGCCCTGAATGGAAGAAATTTCTATAGCATAATTGAAACTGAATTCTAAATGAAAATAATTTCCGAGTATATTGGAATATAATTTAAAATACAAATACAAGAAAGATCCATTCGAGGAGTAATTTCTCCAAATTGTAACTTTTGAATTGCAACATTAATAGAACAATGCAATCGCAGCTGTTAATGGAAGAGAATTCTATACCAAGCGTCAACAATGGCTGATCACCACTGATATTAAACATTTTAACATTTTAATTTTAAATTACCAATTTTTAAAAATCAGAAATTAATAATCGTTGGTTAATCGTGGATTATGATAACATTTTATTTGACTTTGATATCATTTTTCAACCAATTTGACCAGATTTATCTCATATGATGCTTTTCCTTTATCCTTCACCGTCGACTCTCTCTCCCTGCTCAACATATCTCCCTCCTCTCCTCTCTGATATTCGGCAATTGAATGGAGATTGTTGAGTGGATATAAAGAACCATAGATGCTCATCTACCAATAGAGCTCCGGATATAGCCTAATTTTCGATTAGTCTAATTCACTGATTTGAAATTTACTAGGCAAATGGAAGATGAGTGTGGCGTTTACTAGCCTAATTTCCAATTAGTCTGCTTTACGGGAGTGCCACAATATGGGTGTGGCGTTTGGGCTGTTGCCGCAGCCGCGTTGCAGACTAGGTTGTTTAGTCCGATGTTAAGTATTACCGCGTTATTGATGTTGTAATTTGAATACAAGAATTCCCTGGTTCCTTTTTTTTCGTTCACTATACTCATATTCAGTAAGAACAGACCCAATGGACACTGGAAAACCAGCGGGCGGGGCAGAGACGAGCAAAAAGATGGGTGATGAGCCCATTGGGCGCTGGGTAATGCAAGGTTGGCGCTGGGTTGTGACCTTACTAGCCCCATGTGTCGACTTGAGCAACGACTTGCGAGTATGCTTGTATGAACCAAACGTGCAACTTACCTACACATACATTGAAACTACTATGATAACCACAGTACTCAAGACATTGTTAGCTCGTTAGTGAAAATTTTATTTTTTTTAGAAAAAAGAATCGAATTCAAGTGAATTTTAAAAGTTAAAAGAAAAATACAAAAAAAACTAACTGAACTAAAAATTTGAATTCAAGTGAATTCAAAAAAAAATAAAAATTGCCAAACTTAAATTTTTTGAATTCATGTGAATTCAATTTGAATTTTTTTTTTGTTGTTTTTCATTAAAACTAACTAAAATAAAAATAAATAACGAATTATCTAATAAAGAAAAGAGTTAGAAAATCAGGTTGTGTAAGGGGACGGATGGGATCGTCTCCCCCACGGTGCCTCACCGAATGACGACGGTTTCGGCTCGGATATTGGCAGGACACAGATTCAAGAAACATACTTATGCCTGTAGGGTCGCAAAGAAAAAGTCGCCACCAAGTTTTTGTAATAACTTAGAAACCAAGCAATGTGCGAGGATCTCGCGATTTTACTCCATATTTTAAATCTTACGAACCAAAAGATTGTGGATTCAACATCGGGAATGCATCAATGCAATAATGTATTGCATCAATACTCAACTTAACTTTGCGAATTTCGTGGTTGATTTAATTACTTACAATGCCATGCAACAACAATATATAACCAATTCACAATAAAAATTGAATCTTTATGTGATACAAGCAATTATTATTACTAAAGCTCAAAATGGAATGCTAGATTCGATTCAAGGTGCCTAAAACATGATGCAAATTGTCCAAATTTAACTTACTTTAGTGTGATCACAAAAATTCCAATCTTATGTTATTTAGCAACAATAATAACGGTGATTAAAGCAATGCAAGCAAACCAATAAAGTACAAATTTTTAGGATGCTCAGTAACTTACCCCTTATGCTTTGAAAAACAATTGATAGAACGCGGAGGAGTTGGTTAAGTACCTTCCCCTAATGTTGGTTGTGCAACAACTTCTTTTGTGGATTTCGCGGCTTTTGCTTTTCTAGGCTTCCTTGCCGGAATATCAAGAGAATTTAAAAGCGGTTTTCGGAGATCTTTGAAAGGTCTAGACGCCAGAGATTAAGTATGAAAATACAAGTGTTTCTTTTAGAGTATTTTGTTTTGTGTATATGTTAAAAAGTCGTTTCTATATGTTCAAAAGCCGTGCAAAATTGATGAAAAACTAGCCTATTTATAGAAGTGAATCTAGAAAAAGTCGGCGGTTTTAGAAAAAGATGACGGACTTTTTGAGAAGGATAATTGAAAATAATCAAATTTATTCAAAGAGGGCATAGCCAGTTCAATAATGGAGTGACATGTGTCATTTTAACCTGTTGAACAGGTTAATAAGAGGTGATAGCCGATTTTAACTTGTTAAAAGCGGAGGGGTATACAAAGTTGACTTATTAATGAACTAAATTAAGATAGACTTGTTCAAAGCGGTCAACGCAATGATTGACTTTTCCTGACAATGTTTCCTATAATCTTTAGTTTGATGATTTTTGATGTTTTTTGATTCAAAAGACTTTCATTGAAGTTATGGAATATCTTCCATATGATAAATTCAATGAATTGCAGAAGTTGGCATCTCAAGAACATAATATCTTGAGGGTAGACCACTACGTGTTCTTAAGCTCGATTTCAAAGCACGTTTTTGGTTGTTGATGAGCGTATTCCGATCGACTTTTTATTAGAAGTCAATTGGAAACAATTTGTCCCACCTCTAATGCTAAAATGGTGTTGAATAAGGCAAACAAAGAAAACTTGCTGGAACTTAATAATCAAAGTTTTCACCCAAATTTTTAGGTAAATATTATACTGAAGTCAAATTGTTATAAAAAAATATTTACTTGTTCGTTAATAATTTTTTTCCTTCTCTAAGGGATGTTGGAGTGTTGTTTCTGTACTTTTCGAGAAAATTTTGTGGTAATTTGAAGGATAACATATATGTCACAAAAGATAAGCGAGGGAAGATTTTGTCATCTGTGCATGTGCGACAAATGCAAATTAACAAAGTGATAGAAAAAGATATCAGAGATCTTATGATGAAAATGCGATGTATCTTTACACTTCTATATTCTGTTAATCGATTTGATTTCGCGGCTGACCTTTCCTATGAACTGGGAGTCTTATTAGAACTTTTATTCAATATAAATGTTAAGATTTTACTAATTAGGAGTAAACGGCTTAATCTTTCATTGATTGTCAAGAGAATATTTATACAACCCTAACAAATACCTAACTCCTTAAAACAAGCTAATCACAAAATATACAAAAATATATTTTCCTAACTAAAAGATCATATAACCAATAGATATTTCCTAATCCTAGGAAATATTATCCCCTAATACCCCCTTCAAGTTGGAGCATGTAAATCACGAATGCCCAAATTGCGAAGTAGAAAACTGAACAGTCGTCTGCCAAGCGCCTTAGTAAGAATATCAGTTAACTGATGCCCAGTTGGAACATAAGCAATAGAGAGATTACCAGCTAACAACTCATCTCAAACAAAATGACAATCTGCTTCAATGTGTTTAGTACGATCATGAAAAACAGGATTCTTGGCAATATGAAGAGCAGATTGACTATCACAAAAAAGACGCATAGCAGAAGAATGATTAACACCACGGAAAGCCAATAAGGATTTCAACCACTTCAACTCACAAGTAGTAGCAGCCATGGAACGATACTCGACTTCAGCAGAGGATCGAGAAACAGTAGGTTGTTTCTTGGTTTTCTAAGAGACAAGAGAACAACCCAAAAACACCAAATAACCATGCAATGATAGCCGAGTATTAGGGCAAGCAGCCCAATCACTATCACAAAAAGCGTTCAAAGTAAAGTATCTCTGGAACGCAACAAAATACCTTGACCAGGGCTTCCCTTTAGATAACGTAAGACACGAATATCAGCTTCCCAATGAGGAATCTGTGGATCGTTGAGAAATTGTGCCAGAGTGTGAACGGCATAACTCAGCTCTGGGCGAGCGACAGAAAGATAAACCAAACGACCCACAAGTCGACGATAGGAATCGGGGTTATCCATAAACACCCCTTTCACGAGAGCCTGACGATGATTTTGCTCCATAGGTGTGTCGATTGGCTTACAACCTAACATGCCAGCTTTAGTCAAGACATCTAAAGCATATTTACGCTGCGACAGGAAAATACCATTTGGGCTGCGAGCAACCTCAATACCCAAAAAATACTTGAAAAGACCCAAATCTTTCATATGAAAACAAAAATTGAGATAACTTTTGAAGCGTTAGATAATAGTAGTGGAAGAACCATCAATAATCAAATCATCCACATAAACCAAAACATGAAGAGAAACATCTCCCTGAATATAACTGAACAGTGAATAATCAGCATACGTTTGAGTAAAACCATAATGTTTTAAAGCAACAGATAACTTGGCAAACCATTGACGAGGAGCCTGTTTTAAACCATACAAAGACTTGCGTAGCCGATAAACTTTGCCCGGCTGAGAGCAAGTATAACCAGGGGGAAGTTTCATATAAACCTCCTCCGACAACTCACCATGAAGAAAGCCGTTGTGAGCATCCATCTGATGAAGTTCCCAATTCCTGATAGCAGCAACCGCAAGAAGGGTACGAGCGGTACCCATTTTCGTCACGGGCGCAAAATCTCATTATAATCAATTTCGACAACTTGCTAATTACCATGCACCACAAAACGTCCCTTAAGTCGTTCAACTGCTCCAGTTGATGTATATTTAATTTTATACACCCAACCACTACTAATAGCACGCTTACCGGGGGTAAATCTTCCAATGTCAATGTCCCATTGCGCTCTAAGGCGTCAATTTCATCTTTCATTGCCTTGTGCTAACCAGGATGAGACGCAGCCTCTCGATAAGACTGTGGTTCGATACCTTTTGTAATAACTGCCAGAAAACATCGATGGTTGATAGAAAATTTATTATAATCAACACAACATGCTATATCAAAAGGCTTACCAGAAGAAGCAGACGAAGAAGGAGAAGCAGTTGATGAAGCAGGGTCTATGTTTTGAAGAATGATAGTGTTCGACACATATGGTGGTTGAAGCTTGACGGAAGGCACCTTCACACGATGCCTATGACCCAAATCTTTAAATGCTCTTCATGTTCTTCTTCGTTTTTAGAATACACCAGAATGTCATCAATGAAAACTACCACAAATTTATCCAAGTATGGTTTAAAAATGCGGTTCATTAGGTCTATAAACACGGCTGGTGCATTGGTTAATCCAAAAGCCATTACCAATAATTCATAATGACCATATCGGGTTCTAAATGCGGGTTTTCGAATATCTTGTGGTTTAATTCAAAGATGGTGGTAACCAGATCTCAAATCTATTTTCGAAAAGACTTTCGCCCCTCGAAGTTGGTTAAACAAGTCATCTATACAAGGTAATGGATATTTGTTCTTATTTGTAATTTTGTTCAACTCTCGGTAATCTATACATAGTATCAAACTTCCATCCTTTTTCTTTACAAACAAGACAAGGGCTCCCCAGGGTGATACACTCGGTCTTATATACCCTTTCTCTAGTAACTCATCCAGTTGCTTTTTCAGTTCCTGCAACTCGATGGAGGCCATCCGATAAGAAGCTTTAAAGATAGGGGTCGTTCCTGGTATCAATTCAATGCTAAAGTCTAATTCCCTCTTTGGAGGCATACCAGGTATCTTATCTGGGAGCACATGAGGGTATTCACAAACTACAGGAATGTCGGTTATGGAAGGTTGAGAAGCATTTACATCCACGATACTGCAAAGGTATCCAAAACAATCGTACTTAGGCATTTTATGAGGTCTCAAGCCAGCAACAATTTGTCTTTCTGGTTTGGGTGTCACCCTATGGTATGATATTCTACTCTCATTAGGTGTCTTAAGAGTCACGCTCTGCTTAACACAATTGATATCGGCTTCATACTTGGTTAACCAATTCATTCCCAAAATCACGTCGAATTCCGATAACTCAAATTCTATTAAGTCAGCTAAGAATTCTGTGTTTTCTATGATAATAGGACAATCCCTATACATGATCGCACATTTAATAGTTTCCCCAGTAGGGAGGGCAACGTTCATAGAAGAAAAGTCACATGTCGGTTTCAAATTCAAGCTTTTGGCAAATTGCGGAGAAATAAAGGAATGTGAGGCTCCAGCATCAAAAAGTACATGGGCAGGTAGAGAGTGGACAAAGAAAGTACCAGTAATAACAGTGTCATTGTCATCAGCTTCATCCTGTCTCATGACATAAACTCTTCCAGTTGGGGCTGGACGCGGTGGATTACGATTCGTGTTGTATTATTGTTATTGTTTCTTCCTCGATTAACACCAGCAGAAGATGTTCCTTCCAAAACTCTATTAGCTCCGGGTGGCTTTGGGCAATCTCGAATATAATGGCCATAACTTCCACATTAGTAGCAAGTGTTCGTGCCCATATGACATTCGCTTTCTACATGGTTCCTTTTACCACACTTGGCACACACTAGAGCTTTGTTTATGGGCGTTCCATAGTTATTCTGGTTTCGGTTTCCACCTTGATTCTTATTACCATTGTTATTCCTCCAGTAATTATGTCCTTGATTCGCCCTTTTTCCTCCCCCATAGTTGTCATTCTGTCCATCATTCCTCCGTTTAAATCTCGCATTCTCTAACTCTCGAAGCAACACAATTCGTTCTACGTTAACAGCAACGTCAACCATATCCTAGTATGACGTAAACTTCTGAGATGCTAGCCTATCCTGGTATTTAAGGCTCAGACCTCGTTCAAAACAATTCATCCTTGACTGCTCCGTAGTTACGAGCTCTGGTGCAAACCTTGACAGCTCCATAAACTTATTAGCATACTCCAAAACGCTCATAGTACCTTGCTGTAGGTGGAGAAATTCATCTTCTTTTTGCTTCCTTAGAGATGGTGGGTAAAACTTATCCCGCATCAACTCATGGAGTTTGCTCCATCCAAATCCAGGCTCCTTCTTCTTTTCATTATTCACCTTCCACCATAAGATTGCTTGTCCCGTGAGATAAAATACAGCAAAATCGACTTTCCATTTATCAGGGCATTGCAAGGTTCGAATAATGCTCCATACGATTGATCCAATCTTCAAACTCGACTGGATCAGGTTTACCATCATAGGATGGCGGGTTCAGAGACGAGAACTTCTTATCGAACTCTCATTTTCATTCACAGTTTTCTTTTTCCATGCATCTTGGACTAATTCAGCCAGCATAGTATTCATCTTCTCCAACCTCTCTATTCGTTCCTCGGTTCCTTCCAAAGGTTGGTTAGGTCCCTTGTTTCCGTTATTCTGAATATCCTCTACGTATACTTCCTCCACGTGTACGTTTTCATTTTCATGACTACCGTCATTATTGGCGTTAGTGATCGACATTCTGCATAATAAGTACAATTAAGATAAAAGAAACTTTGTAAAATAATCCCTTATCCCGTATCCTACGCTCAGACTCGTAGATTCAATTTTTAATTAGCTACTATTTCATTTATAACTTGTTAAATTTATTTCATTTTTACCATAATTATTAATCCTTTTACTAAGAATTCTTTTACTCTTATTTTCAAAACTCAATTATTCCTATTTAATATAAAACCTCGAGGGTTTTATTATAGGTTTTAGAACCGTTGCTCTGATACCATTCTGTAATGCCCCGACGTCTAATTACCTGATTAAGGTATTAATAGCAACGGAAAAATCCTATTAGGTCGAGGCATTACTGCCGTATTCTCCGTTAGGAAAATACAAGGCAAAATTCAGATATTAACTTTAACGTCAACTTGATTAAGTGATAAACAAAGTAACTTAAGAAACTTATTACATTAAGTAACAGTAACCTAATACTCTAGTAATTCTTATAGTTCACAAAAAGAGCATGTGAGGTAACTACTACAACTTATGAAAGTGATTTCTTGCTACTACTCGTTGTCGTCTTCCCCAGCTGTATCTAAAACATAAATACAAAAACGGATTAGTCGACAGACTCAGTAACAGACTACTCTAGCTACATAAATTCATTTCAATTTATTTTATTTATAATATATGGGAGAGAGAGAATAATTAAAACATTCATGATTACCGTATAACCCATTCATTCCATCATTCCCTTTTAGCAGATTCATTCTGGTTGTTGGGCAGTATTTCAGGGGTGGGACGTCTCCCACAATGGGCCAGTGCCCCAGGAAAAGAGCCAGTGCTCATCAGGAATATATAACATTAGCGGGCCAGTGCCCCAGGAAAAGAGCCAGTACTCATCAGGAAACAAGATACAGCTCGATACGTGCACGACCATCAGTTAGTCAGTATATATACAGCCAACAAACCAGTTCTTTCACTTGAATTTATCATGTTTCACCTCTTTTCATTTATACAGGCAGTATACAATATTTTCAGTCATTCAGCTATACCTCATTAGGTATAATATCTCAATTTTCAGTCATTCAAATTATACTTCTCAGTATTTCATAATTCATGAAACATAAATCATGCTTTAAATAACCCCGCAATTCAAGAAAACTCATAAATCATTTATTACGTCATTATAACCCCTTTCTTATATTTTCAAGGGAATTGCGGGTACTAGCAGTAGTTGTTACCTTGATTTGCAGAATAATAATCCTTAGTCTTGTATATCAGTTCCTCCTGAGCTCGGAGGGCGGTTTTCTCTTTAATAACACGAAATTATATAATTAAGTTAGAGACTTTTAAATATTTAAAATTCGTATGATAAGGTGTTAAAACCTAAAGTAGTAAATTTTATAAAATCATTTTTCGATAATAGTTCATATTAAGTTATCAAATATTTATGAGGAATATAAATGAATAATATACGTAATATCTCATGTTTGTTTTGGAAAATAATAATAATAATAATAATAATAATAATAATAATAATAATAATAATAATAGTAATAGAAATAATATAGACATGGATATGAGTAAGAATATTAAATTGATTTAAAACATTTAGATAAATAAAATTGAAATTATAAATTAAATAGATTAAATTAGTTTAGTAAAGATATTTACCTAAAGGAGAGAAGTGAAAGTCAAGTTGACTTTCCAAATTAGTAAGAAGCAGCAAATTGAAAAGCAAACCAAAAATCCCACGCATAGAGGAAAGAAAATAGAGGAGATTGCGGTGGTACTGGACTGCGGTGGTAGCGCGACGTGGGCTGAGGTGTTTGAGGGGGGTGTCGGCGTCGGTCATGCGGTGGTTGTGGGCGGCAGACCTAGTGGTGGTCTACGAGGCAACACGGCAGCAGGGGCGGATGGCGAATTAAAGAGGAAGAGAAAGAAGGGAGGAAGGCTGCATGCTTGAGGACGGAAGGAAGAGTGGGTGAGGGTGGCTGGGCGCCGCGTTTTGCGGTTGTTCAGGGTGGTCTGGGTGATTCCGGTGGTCGGCAGTAGGCGGCAATGGTGAGCAGTTTGTGGGTCGTGTTTTCCGGCGAGATACAAAAACAGGGGAATGAGGGAGAAAAAGCTTAAGATTTGTATGGAATTTGATTGAAATGACTCCTATTTATTGTAGAAATTAGTAGGAAGTATTCAATTTGAAGTTTGATTACTCTTCTATCTATGGATAAGTATGAATGAAGAGGTGAGGATGAGGATGAAGTTTTGGTTCCATTTGATTGGTCTGATTTTGGGGGCAAGGTTATCTGAAAATCTTAATTCATTGTTATCTAAGTGCAGCTTTGTCTTGAGCTTATCACATTACCTCCTACATGCTCCAATGGTAGAGAATAAGAGGAGTAGGAGGTGGAAGAATGAAGAAGAAGATGGCAACTTTGATTTCTGATTTTCTTTTTCTTGCCTTTCTTTTCTTTTTCCGTTTTTCTTTTATTTCTTTTCTTTTTGGGTTGGATGAGATATTTAGGTTGAGATTTGGATTTTCTACTTGGATATGGATTGGAGGATGACCCATATGTTTACAAAGCTTAATTTCATTTTCTTAAATAGTATTAATAATAATTAATAATTAAAATCATTAATAAATCTAATAAATATATATTTTAATAAGGAACCTTAATACTTATTTATTAAAATAAATAAGGTCATATTTAAGTTAATAATCTAAATTAGTTAATAATAAAATAAGGTTAAAAATTGGGGTATTACATCCTTACCCTCTTAGGAAAAAGTTTCGTCCTCGAAACTGGAGCTGAGTTGAACTTCAATCGACCAGAATTTATAAGAACATATTTCAAACATCCATATAATAAATTCAGTTCAGTGCATACATAACATTTAGAGGACATTTACAAAGATTAAAACGTCCTAGGAGAAAAAGTAAGGGTATTTCGTTCTCATTTGATCTTCTACTTCCCAGGTAGCCTCAGATGTCGAGTGGTTAGCCCACAAGACTTTCACCATTCTAATCACTTTATTTCTCAGTTGTTTCTCTCTGCGATCGAGGACTTCAATCGGTTTTTCTTCATAAGTCAGGTCATTTCGTAGCTGTAAGGGTTCATGACTCAGGTCTGGAACATATTTTCGCAACATCGATACGTAAAATACATTATGTACTTTGTCTAAGTCAGTGGGTAGTGCAAGTCGATATGCTACCTCATTAATTCTGTCCAAGATTTCATATGGTCCGATGTATCTTGGACTTAGTTTCCCTGATTGGCCAAACCTCATGATCACTTTTGTCGGTGAAATCTTCAGAAATACGTGATCTCCACCCATAAATTCCAATGGCCTTCTAATTTGATCTGCGTAACTCTTTTGTCTACTCTGAGTTGTCTTCATTCGTGACTGGATCAATCGAATCTTGTCAGTTGTCTCTTGAATTAACTCTGGTCCAATGATACGTGTCTCGTCAATATCATTCCAACACAAAGGTGTTCGACATTTCCGACCATACAATGCTTCATATGGAGCCATTCCAATGATAGCTTGATAACTATTATTATACAAAAATTCGACCATTGGCAGAAATTTCTCCCAAGTGCCTTGAAAATCCAAAACACACGCTCTGAGCATGTCCTCGACAATCTGGTTGGTACGTTCTGTTTGTCCATCAGTGGCTGGATGAAAAGCTGTACTGAAATTAAGTTTCGTTCCAATAGCTTTTTGTAATTCTTTCCAAAATATTGCTTGGAATCTCGAATCACGATCTGAAACAATCGAGCTAGGGACCCCATGCAGTCGAACTATGGTGTTCATATATAACTCCGCTAACCGATCCAAGCTCCAATTATGCTTGATTGCTAAGAATTGTGCTGACTTGGTCAATCGATCTACAATGACCCATATGGCATTCATTCCCTTGTTTGACGAGGGCAATCCCATGATAAAATCCATGGATATTGAATCCTATTTCCATTCTGGCACATCCAAGGGTCGCAATAAACCAGCTGGTCTTTGATGCTCTATTTTAATCCTTTTGCAAGTCAGACACTTAGCCACAAATTCTGCCCCCTCTTGTTTCATGTTACTCCACCAGGATACTTGTCTTAAATCTTTATAAAACTTATTTCCTCCAGGGTGAACCGAATATGGTGCATTATGAGATTCCTTCAAGATTCGATTCTTTAATTCTTCATTGTTTGGTACGCACAATCTCCCTTGAAACCTCAAAGTTCCGTCTTCTTGGATTACAAATCCAGGTGACTTTCCGTTTCTTACGTCACTTCTTATGCGTTCCAATTGTAAGTCTTTTCCCTGGGCTTCCTTGATCTCGTCGATTAAGTTGGATTTCACCTCTAATGCATTCAAGGGAGCACTCTCCGGTCTTCGAATGAATTTAATTTCCATCCTTTGCAAATCCATATGAATGGCTCGGGGAATAGATAAGAGTGAGTTCACATGAGCTTTACGACTCAGGGCATCAGCAACTATGTTAGCTTTTCTGGGATGGTATTGGATGTCAAGGTCGTAGTCCTTTAAATTTAAATGTGAGTTTGCTCCCTATTTTGTCTTCTAATTAATTCCTTTTATGTAAGTTGCTCCCTATTTGTCTTCTAATCAAGATTTTAGATTGTAAAGTTAAATGTTGTATACTGTCACAAACACATGTTCTTCTACGTCATAAATTCTAGAATTTGAGTCATCATTCTAGCTCTACTTGTAAAGAGATTCAAACCTTCATGCCAATGTTGGACCTTCAGATCTGAATCCAACAACATACGAGCCCATTTAAAACTATCATTTCAAATAGAAAATCGTGATATATCAATTAATAATTACTTTTACTCCTTATATTTGTACAAAGTGGCGGAGGCTAAAAAATTCTTAGAAAAAAAATATAGATTTGTTACTAAATGTCCCTAAGTTACTATAATACTTGAGAAGTGTTTATATTTCATATCCCTAATGCTAAAAACGGAAGGAAATATATGCGTATAAAGTATAAACTAACAGATCGAGGATGGTGTTGCCACATAGAGTTGATAAAATATGATTTAGACAGTCATGCAGATATGAAGAGAGGAAATATAGGAGAGAAGAGGAGAACTATAGATGAAAGAAAATCGGTTGGGGAGGGATTTTCAGAAAAAAGGATTGATTCTTTTATATACACTGACTAATGCATAAGCCTTTTCAAGTAGTAGTAAACTTTGTTATGGTGTGTTGTGCACTTGTGCTCGTGTTTGATATGCGATTTGACTTCCATGGGGTAATGGATTTTCTTTTGGGATATTTCCTGAGGTATCCCCGGGGTTAGGGCTAATTTCTCGGGTACCCTCCTCGTTTTCGAGCTAGGTCAGATGCCACCAGAGTCAATGTTCGCGGCTTAAATAATCTTATTACTAACCCCGTTAACTTTCTAAATTTTATTTCAATTTTCATTTAAAAAAACAAAAAAGAAAAGAAAATTAAAACAAAAATTAAAAACCCCAAAACCCTCCCACTCTCTCTCCTCCCCCTTACCGTGAACCATTCCTCCCCCCAACCCCACCCACTCTCTCCTCCACCACCCACACTCTCTCCTTCCCCTGCACCACCCACGACCCACCCCCACCCCCAACCCCAACCCAACCCAGCCACCCCTATCACCCTTCCCCCTTCCCCCTTCCCTGAATCCGACGCCCCACCCAAACCACCACCACCACCCCTCCCACTCTCTCTCCTTTCCCTCCCCACCCACTGCCTGAATTAAAACCCCCTACCCTACCACCGCTGTCGACCCTTCCTTGAAACCACCAATTCGCACCTTCCCCCTTCCCTGAAACAGCCAGATGCAACTTACCCGTTCCCTAAAACCGCCAGCCGCACCTTCCCCTACCCTAAAACCACCGCGCCTTAATTCTCCCTCGCAGCCGGTGATGGTGGTCGCAGATCGTTGTGGGTTTCGCTGTGGGTTTCAGATCCAGTGATGGTGGTTTCGTTGATGGTGGTCGCAAATCGAACCAGAGGGTTTCGTTGTGGGTGGACGACGGCGAGGCAGAGAGTGTGGGTGGGTTGGGTCGACGGCAGGAGGCAGAGATGGTGGGTGGGTTAGTGGGGGGAGGAGAGAGAGTGACAGGGTGAGTGGGGGAAGGAGAGAGAGTGGTAGGGGTGGGTTTTTTTTAGTTTTTTCCTTTTTTTTTATTAGTTTAAATGAAAAGTAAAGTTAATTATAAAAACTTAACGAAAACCTAATGACAGTTAGTAGTAATGGCATTTAAGCCGCAGATAGTGACTCTGGTGGCATTTGAGCTAGCTCAAAAACGAGAGGGGTACCGAGGAATTAGCCCTAGCCCCGGGGGTACCTCAGGAAATATCCCTTTTCGTTTTTATTCCTTTTATGGATTAGTTAAGTTTTCTGAAGTATTGAATTGGGGAGAAAATCAACACTGGCCTTCATTCAAGAAACTCAATGTTTATATACAAGGAAATTACCCTAACCCTAGTCACTATAAACTCCCAAACTAAATAAGGAAACCTATCAAAAATATACGACTTTACATAAATATCACTAATATTCCCCCTCAAGTTGGTGCATGCAAATCACTAATGCCTAATTTGCGCAGAAGAAAGCTGCACTGCTGACGGCCAAGAGCCTTAGTTAAGTGGTAAGTGGATTTTATATCCACTTTTAGGGCTCTTTTTACTCATGTTTTCCTTCATTTCCACCTTCTTTCCTCTCATTTCACACCATTCTTCTATTCTTTTCTCTTTTATTCTCATTTTGGTGCACTCGCGTGATTTTTGGTATTTTACCATGATTTTAAGCTAAATCTTGTGTTACGCGAGGTGTCTTGGTGTCTCCTCTTGTGTCTTTTGTTCATGTGTGTAGGTTGGAAGATACTTTGATGATTTTGGAGCTCTTGAGGAGAGGAGATAAAGCTTTTGGATCGAGTGCGGAAATGGAAGAGGCCATGAATAATCATTTTGATGATTTTAGAGCTTTGTATTTTTGGATGGCGTGACGATACTTAGTGCTCGTGAATGTAAAATGGAATTGTTTCTATGGCAAGGAAGACTTATGATGGTTGAAAATGAATGGAGTGAGGCCTTGGACTTGCCAAGAGTTCATAGAAGCTACATCTTAACCCATAAGCGTCCGCTTGAGCTATTGTTAGCGTCCGCTTAAGCCATAAGCGTCCCCTTTAGCGGACTCAAGTGTCCGCTTATTTCCATGGTTTTGTAGGCAGAGATTTTTGAGCATACTGAAGCGTCCGCTTAAGCTATGTAAGCGTTCGCATAAGGCCTGCACGCGGATTTCCAACTTTTCCTATTCGATCTAAGGCTTTGTTAGACTCATTTTTACGTTTTTTAGAGGGTATAAATACTTTTTAGCCCTAATTTTGTAGAGACACTTAGTTTTTACAAGCTTTTGAAGAGATTAGAGTGAGATTGTTGAGTACTCTTCTTCTTCCATATTGTGAAACTCCATTGTTGATCAAGAAATAGCTCGGATTACTTGCAAGTTCATATACTTCCTCCGTTCCAAATTAAAAGCAATAATTCACTTTTCACGCTTGCCGAGAAATAACTTTAACGGTTAATATCTACTATAATATATAAGTAAAAATTATAAAAAGTTGGTATTACGAAATTATTTAACGAGACGAATATAACAAGATCCCACTTGACTATGTTTTTCATTATGTGTAAAGCTCAAATTTTAGTCAAAGTACATAATGTGAATAGTGAAAAATATTGACTGTTGCATTTAATTTGGAACGGAGGAAGTATTTTGTTTCCGAAAATGCATTCTCCATCTTTTGTTATTGTTTTCATCTACTTTTCCTCAAGTATTTCTCATCTCTAATCTAATTACCATGTTTTCTTTTGTTATTCTAAATAAATTTTATATCCAATTTCCTTGCATAACGTCTAGTGAGTAGTCTTTTATGCTAGGAATATAGTGAAACATGGTAAAGGGGAGTTAAATTATTGTTCTTGAATTGTTAGGGGATTGTTTATCAATTGTTTGTATTGATTGATGTTTTAGGGCTTGTTACTAATCATTGCAGAATCCCCAGCCGTCTTTGCTTTGGTCTGCGAATGCTACCTCTTCTACTGCCTTCCATGATTATGAACTTGTATTGTGGATTTTGATTATCATTGTGTATGTTTATTTCAAAATTCATTCCTAAACTCAATTTGTATTCTAATTTATGACCAAGAGATTGGCTTAAAATTTAAAAGGAAAGCCGTTAAAGGACTCTAGATTATTCTCGAGTTTTTAAGTGATTATAGGCTATTCGAAAGAGGTCTATTGTTACTTATTTTCTCTAATTTGCTACTATCCGAGAGAGGTAGTGAGAATTTATGAAAAGAGTATTTTCCCATTCGATAGTGAAACATGTTTATCCCAATTTCTCTTGAGTTAGTTTCTCGTTTGACTCCTCAATGCCATGTGTAGCTGCATTCCTAGTGTATTTATTCTCATATTCTTAGAACTACCTTTTAATTGAGTCATTTGTGCATATAGTTTAATTTAGAGTATTTTTAGTCATTATTCTCTCCACTCAACCAAAAACAAAAACCCTTAAAACTAGGATTAGTTGGACAAACATAAGTACTACGTTCACTTCCCTGATGATTCGACCCTGACTTACCCTTGCTATATGTTAGTAGGAGACTTAAGAAACTTAAATTACTTTTGCATCGGCTTTAGAATCTAACGACACTTTTGAGGGAGATCATCAAGAAATCGGCTAACTGATAATTGGTAGGCACATAAGTAGTGGCAATATTATCCGACTGCAACTCATCACATACAAAATGACAATCCACTTCAATATGCTTAGTAAGGTCATGGAACACATGATTTTTAGTAATATGAGGAGCAATCTGACTATCACAAAATAATTGCATAAGGGAAGAGTAAATGAAACCTAGTGAGCGCAGCAAGGACTTTGACCACTTTAGTTCACTAGTAACAGCCATAGAACAATACTCAACTTTAGCATATGAACGAGTCACGGTAGGTTACTTCTTGGTTTTTCAGGATATAGGAGAACGGCCAAGAAGCACAATGTAACTAGAGAAAGATGTACGAGTAAGAAGACAAGTGACCCAATCACTATCACAATAAGCATTTAATTGTAGAGCATCACGTCGCAACAAAATGCCTTGGCCAGGATACCCTTTGAGATAACGCAAAACATGAATAGCAGCATCCCAATGTGCAACCTGAGGGACACTCAAAAATTGAGCCAATGTATACACCGAATAGCTCAGATTAGGTCGGGTAATAGACAAGTAAACTAAACGCCCAACTAACCGACGATATTGATATGGAAACTCATAAGGACAAGCATCCTCATGTGCCAACCGATGATTTAACTCCATTGGTGTATCAATGGGTTTTTAATCTAACATGCCAGCTTCTTTCAAAACATCCAAAGCATACTTATGTTGAGAAATGAACTATCCTTCATCACGACGAGCCACTTCAGTAATAAGAAAATATTTAAAATGCCTAAATCTTTCATATGAACTCAAATATTGCTTGAACCTTGTGTTCACGTCAAGAGAGGCTCCTGTAATAATGAGGTCACCAACATACACAAGTACATGAAGAGAGACAACACCCTGCTGGTAAGAGAACAAAGAATAATCAACATATGACTAAACGAACCCAAATTTCTGGAGAGCACAAGAAAGTTTGGCAAACCATTGTCGCGTAGCTTGACGTAGTCTATACAAAGACTTACGTAATCTGCAAACCTGACCAGGAACAAAACTAGAGTAACCTAGAGGAAGTTTCATATATACTTTCTCCTCCAAGTCACCATGCAAAAAGGCATTGCATACATCCATTTGATGAAGCTCCCAACCCCGAGCAATAGCAACATGAAGAAATAAGAACAGGACCAAATGTTCCATTATAATTAATACCTTCAATTTGACGATTACCATGTACTACCAGACGGGCTTTAAGACGTTCAACAACACTGTGGAATGGTACTTGGTTCAAAACACCCAACCACTACCAATGGCTTGCTTGCCTTCAGACAAAACCTCCAAAGTCCAAGTCCCATTTCGTTCAAGCGCATCAATTTCCTCTTTCATAGCCTACATCCAACCTGAATCGATCATCGCTTCTTTGAAAGAAGTAGGCTTAACAACCTTTGAAATAGTTGCCAAAAAATATATATGTCTCACAGAACAGAAAATTTATCATAATTTTCATAACAAGCTATGTTAAACAATTTACCCGAGGAACAAGTTAGAGAAGGAGAAGCAGTAGTAGCAGGGGTCTATGTTACGAACAACAACATGAGTGACAAAACCACAAAGCTGCGTAGAAGTTGTTTTAACTTGGTGACGACGACTAAGGAACTATCGTCTACGTTCTCAAGTGCACCCATTAAAACTCCCCCTTGATACAGAACCACTCGGCACTGACGTAAGTGGCTGCCAACACACAACACCCTGCTCCGAGGGCACCACTACTTGGGCAGCATCCCCCTGCATCAGTGAAGCACTCACGCCAACAGTAGCAGGATGTGGTATACTCGTTGTAGCCTCAACAATGGGCTACCTAGCCTGCTCTTCACGCCACACCATACCCAACTCAGCATGTCATCATACAATGTGCCATTACATTCAGAACACAAGTAGTTATCAAGATCAAACGAGTCATCATCAGCTATCTTGACATTACTGAAAAGGAATACATGTTCAAGAAATTTAACATCTCGGCTCACAAAATACTCATGTTTTTCCAATCAAAGCGACGCCACACTTTTTGGCCAAAAGAGTATCCAACAAATATATATTTCCTCGACCTTGGTCCAAATTTATCTTTAATACGAGTCCTATACGCCGCATACAAACAACCAAATATTGTTAAGGACTTTAATTTTGGCGCACAACCATACAATAACTTATAAGGAGATTTTCCCTTCAAAACAGGGGTAGAAGTTCGATTTATAAGATGACAGACGGACAAAACACATTCCCCCCAAAAATCAATAGACAAATTAGCCTGAAGCCGCAATGCACGAGCCACATTGAGGACGTGTTGATGTTTACGCTCAACCCGTCCATTATGTTGCAGAGTGTTAACACAAGATGTTTGATGTAAAATGCCTATTTGAGCATAAAAATCACGCAAACACATAAACTCTTGCCCATTTTCACATCTAATAACCTTAACGTGCTTGTTAAATTGTGTTTTAGCCATAGCACAAAATTTCCTAATCAAGGTTCGAACCTCGTATCTTCGAGGGAACTTGATAAGAACACACTTGAAGGAAAAGAATTATGAGATTGCTTTGCTAAAAACACACTTGACAGTCGTCATCACAAACATTATTTTCAATACTACTAGGCTACTAGCTAGCTATGCTTGATAAAGTATAGACCACTTTCATAGACCGATTACACCAAAAAGAGAAGATAAAGATGAGCGAAGAAGAAACAAAGAAAAGAAACTAATGCAGCGAGTCCGGGAGAAACGACAAGTCACGGTAAATTCCGATATTACTGCCAGTTTTGGCAATTTCCTTATTTAGTCTGTAAGTTTTTCTTTTCACATATGTTTAAGTTTATCTTCTCTTATCATGGCCATTTTCAAATATATATACTCCCTCCGTAACATAATACTTGCAACAAATGACTAGGGAAAAATCCTAGGCAAAATTTGTAAATGATAAATAAAGGTGTTGTTTAGTAAAAGTAGGAGAGAAAAATAACATGTGATTAGGAGAAAAAGTAGAGATAGAAAGAAAAACCAAAAAGAAGTACATAAGAAGTGAGAACCATAGATAATTTAGCGTGAAAAACTTTACATTAAGAAGAAAGTAAATAAATTGTTGCAAGTATTATGTTACACCTACTTTTGAAAAATGTTGCAAGTATTGTGTTACGGAAGGAGTAGCTATTTTTGTCCTGACAATTACTGAATAAAGATTTGTAATTTAGAGAAACTATTTGAGAGATTGAAGATTTTGTTTCTGGCTTACAGCTTTTGCTGATGTTTTGAGGGTCCTTCTTATTATTTCTTACTATCACAGAATTATCCTCTTATTATCATTCCTCGCATATAAACATTATGCTAACATTATGCTCTCAGATGCAGAATCTTACCACAAAAGGACTACCAAATTTTAACGTAAAGGTGTGTGGGGAAACCAATTTTGGGGAGTCCGAATTCAACGCAAATGCAAACATTAAATACAACTACCTTTTAATGGTACACAAATGAAAACAAACGGTAACAAGTTCATATAATACAACACTTGTTCAGAAAGTTCTTTACACAAAAGACCACTCCTAACAAAGTAGGGGGGAAACAACAAACATCAAACAAAAAAAAAAAAAAAGGGTCCAAGGTAATACTGAAATAGTAGCATAAAGTATCCTTATATAATTAGGTGACTTTCTTTTTCCAAATATACATGGAGAACTAAGGGAAAGGGGCAATTTTCTTCATCTCAGCAGTGACAACATCAATAGCAAAACCCTTCTTATGCTTGATCCAGTAGTCTGCATTAGGGTTTATAAAAGTAGGGCCAGTTATATCCACCCTTAGATCACTAAGTTTAGTGGTTGATACACCATACTTTTCATCCCTTTGCTGTACTAGAGGCGCCTTCACCATCCCTGGAATCTCTGCTTGTGGAGACATCATTAGTGCTGGTTCGCCTACCGGGAGCAAGTCTCCTGTAATGTATATTAGCCATTCACAAGATCAATTTTATCTCATAACAATCATCGGAAAGTTATTAAGACAAGACCACTTTTAGACGAAATCAATGTTACCTCGATCAGTTTGCCAAGTACACCAAAACTTCCCATATGTCTTGGCTAACCTGTCAAGATCTGGCTTAGCCATTGCTTCTGGCACTCGAGGAGTCATCAGCAGCCCTGATTTTATCTGCCACCAAAACACCAACTTGCTCAGTTTCATTGTTGTCATTTACACAAATGTTTTGCACGAAATTGGGCTATTAATATCTCTAATTACACTTTACACACAAATTTAACCATTAATTTCTCTAAAATTATAAAAAGTTGATAGTTGGAAGCTATCAACAAGGATGAATCCAATATCCAACATGATTAAATCTACTTTTTGCAGTTAAATTTGATAAAGTATGACTTGAGAAATAAAAAGTTCACGTAGGGACAACACCTTAAGCATGCATGTAGGACTACAATGAAAACTCAAAAGTTTTGTCAGGCTCTTAAATTTAAAAGATGAAAAAATATGTTACTAATAGACACTGATCATCAGCAGTACAAAAACACAAAGATAAGCAAAGTAAGTTGAATGAGTACAAAAAAAAAAAAAAAAAAGAGAAAACCTCAAAGTAATGGGAGTGCCAAAGCTTCTGCTCATCAGGAGGAAGAGCATCAAAAAGGCGATCGGAGACGATATACTCGACACCAATAAGACGGCCATTGCGATTATCAGTATCATAAACAGCACACTGGCAAAAGTCTTGATTGAGACGATGAACAAAGTGGTGAGTCTCAATCTGACGGTTCATGTCATGACTATAAAGAGCAAAAGTACATATATGCTTCCCAAACTGCTTGATTGGCTTAAAAGACTGCATCATCTCAGCACCTTTCTCTATAAGATGTTCCTTCATTGACATCGATTCCCCTGCTGTTTTTCCTTCTCTCCCCTCTGTCGATGCCATTTTTCCTATTATGTGTCTTTCTTTTCTTCTGCGTTCAGCTAATTACTCAAGAGGTGAAGGTTTTTAAAGAAGGGGTTTTGGTAACGTATACACGTGTGGATATTGCATGTTTAGATTTAGGTGGCGTTAAGAACTGGGGCCATTTTGCATTGCTTTTGAGGACACTTGGACTTTGCTTCTGTATGTTTTTCTTTCTTTTCTTTTCCTTTTTTATTTTTTATTTTTATATATATATATTTTTTTATGCGATTACCGTGTCCATCTTCTATACCTGTAGAATGTCGTTCATGCATGTAAAATAATATGTTATGTCCTAAATTTTCCACCTCCAGGGACTCTCAAGCTCAACTTCGATGATTCCGTCAGAAACAACACAGCAGCAGGATACATCATCAGGAATCATATCGGTCATGTTATTTAAGCAGAAACTCACAACTTAGGTAACACAAATGTGCCGAAGCTACAGCCCTTCATCTTGGTATTCTTCAGTCCTCCAATTTTGCAACATCACATCTTTTCATAGAGGGCGATAACTTACTAATTATCAATACATTCAACGGCAAATGCAACATTCTTTGGCAAATAGGCAACATCATCGACGACATCAAACTTGTTAATTACGAACCTTTCAGGAAGTCCGGGTCAGCCACATGTATAGGGAAGGAAACTGTGCGGCGGTTGGATAGCAAACACTGGTCACTTAGTTGTAGACTCTATATTTATTACATATTGGAATAATTTCGAACTCTCTGTTTTATTTTGTAATGATGGCTTAAGAATACCCCTCGAGCGGAAGATCTCCTAACCATCCACCTTTTCTCCTTACCTTTATTAAAAAAAGGAAAAATTGACTAGAATAATCCAAACTATGTCCGTTCGGTCAAGAATAATCCCAACTATGTGTTATTCCTGTATAATCCCAACTATGGGTGACATCCGCCACAAATACACCATGACCTGAAGAAAACCGGTTTAATAGATAATAAAGCCCACGTTTCGCGCTCTGATTTGCCATGTATATTATTTTTTTTGCATTTTTATTAATTCATACTCTTAGACTAGAACCCATCTTCCTCTCTCACCCCACACTACCATCCAAACAACCGCATCCTCACCAACACCACCACTTTCCTCCACACAATTCACTATGTCACTTGTCAACTCCACCTCCACAAACCAACTTCCCCAAATGCCAAACCCCACCAGAGCAATAATTCCAAGCATGGGTGTAATTTCTCAAAACCAGGTTCACCCCACTCGCCATTTGCCCGTGATTTGGGTCTAATTTCTCAAACCCGGGTTCCCACCAACGCAGCTACACCCACGACGCATCCAACAAGGGAGAGGGAGAGGGAGAGCGAGTTGCATGATAGGGTTGATTTTGAGTGGGTTGCTGCGGTCGTGGTGTTCATAATCTTCGTCTTCTCTGTCGCCTTCCACAAATGGAAGTTTCTCCTGCAAGCCAATGCTACTACTGCAATTTAGCACTTTACTATTTCTTAATTTGAATTGAATTGTAGAGAATCGAGTGAATTGCGAAGGAGATGAAGGTAGAGAAACTATGTTTAAAGAATGAGAATGAGAGATGAATCTATCTCCTATCGGCGAATGTTAAGAATGAAACCTCCATTGTTTTGGGTGACTGAACACAGTATTAGGAAGCAATAGAGGATTAGAATTATAAAGTCTAATAAACATAGATATTCTGTTTTCTTAACCTCCAAAAAAAAAGATATTTTGTTTTCGATTTAGTTTTAGTTTCTTATCTTTTAGGATATTATTATAGGAAAGTATATCTTTTAGTTAGCGTAGGAGACCTTCAGCTTTTGTAGTATATATCTCAGCATTGTACTTTTTATTTCTGTAACAATGGTTAGCTGGGGTGGGTGGGGTTTTAGGAGTGGCAGCGCAGGTTGTTTGGTTTCTCAAGGAGGAAAGTGGCGGGGAGGTAGAGAGAGAAGATGAAGGCGTGAATAGATTGGGAAGGTCTTTTTTTTTTTTTTCTGTTTTAATTTTTGAATTGTCAAACTCTGAGTCTTGTGCTTGAATTTGCAACGTGCACGTTGAATTTCTTGGTGGGGTGGTCAGTGGTGGCTGGGCTGTCAAGGGGCTGACGTGATCAGGGTGGAGTTGTGGTAGTGCTGGTTGCTCAATTTTTAAATGAAAAGGAAAGGAAAAGAAAAAGGTGGAAAGGAGAGAAAGAAAAGGAAAAATAAATTTTTTTAAATGAAAGGTCAAAATTTACCTGATTAACCGGTTTCAAGTCACCTAGGTGCATTTGTGGCGGACGTCCCCCATAATTGGGATTATACAGGACTAACTCATAGTTGAGATTATTCTTGTCCGAGAGGCTATAATTTGAATTATTGTAGTCAAATTTTCTTTTAGAAAAATATCCTAAATTTTCCCTAAGCCGATTCTGTAGGTAGCAAATTAAAGCATCCACAACTAGCTAATATCAGATAACAAAATAACAACATGTAGAAGTTTATATTAGCTGAGCAGGAAACCTTTCTAGCTAGAAGATACTCCCTCCGCCCCCCAAAGGATTTCCCATTTGCTTTTTTTGAAGTCAAACTTTGTAAACTTTGACCATAAATTATAACTAATATATAATATAAATAATTGTCATAGGTGATCTTGTTAGATTTGTATTAATAGGTACATTCAAAATATCAACATTTTATCATTTTTATTAATAAATAATAGGAGATATAAGCGGTCAAAGATGTGCATTAGAGACCGTGCAAAAAGCAAATGGGAAATCCTTTGGGGGACGAAGGGAGTATTCAGCCATGTTAACAAAATAATAATAGAACTCCTACTAAAGAGTAAGACTTAAGTCCAAAAGGGTTTAATCACATAATATGTGCCTATTTAGAAGGGAGACTTATTCAAATGAGCGCCCACGATCAACTGGTCAGCCGGAGATCATGTGCTCAAGGTGGGTTGTGAGAATCATGGAAACGTTAAATCAAGTACAAAGGACAGTCTACATTGTATCTCTATATGATAAGGGAAGAGGGGTGGACACCAAAATAGAAAAAACAAAAATAAAATGAATCAAGTAAGTTATTAAGTGTAATTAAGTTTAATTTCCAAACTTATCATATTTTTAGCAAAAGATGGTTAAAACTTTAAACCTAAATATCTAAAAATCTACAAAGTAAAAATAATTTTAAAAAATATCAATATGTATATTTTCTTGAGATCTATAAACAGACACCCACTTTGCTATATTTTTATATACTTTCGTTTTTTTAATTTTCAAATACACGAGTAATTGATTGCTCATGAGTGAAGGTGCATTTGATCAAATTATCATGAAACATGATACAATATTTGGGATGACTGAGAAAGTGGTAGAGGGAGAGGGATGATGTATTTTTTTTACTAATGAGTGATGATGTTAATGACAAATTCCATTAATTTTTGTAAGATTTTTGTTTTTTTAGGCGTTTTGTTTTTAATACACGTTTTCTAATCTACTCTCTAATATTTATTACTCTTTTTTATGGAGTTATATTGTTTGACTATTTAAAAAATAAAATAATTAATTTTTTATAAGTATGAAAAATATGTATACACTTCACTGGAAAAATTACAATTTACTTTCTCCCATATCCTTAACACGAAGCACGCATCGCGTGCATACCGTACTAGGTATGTTCATTAGCAAATTATTCATTCATACGTCTACAAACCACATACAAAAAGTTCTAGGTACAACATTAGCTCCATATTTTACATTAATAAAAGTGGATTAGTAGACTCAAAGCCACCTATAGGTCCTTAATCCCGTGGTTTTCCGCGTCACCATTTCTAGTGGCTCTTTGTCTTTTTGCTTTCTTTGTTCTTTATTCCTTCTAACATCTTAATAGCTACTCATCCTTCATCAGCTAGTTGTTCGAGCTAAGATTTACTTTGTGTGAAATTTGTCATAAACAGTCTGACGTCCATCGTGGGGCCTACAGCTCGACGCTATATCAATCACTATCATCCATTCTCTTGAACCAATCAATCAATCAAGATGTCTAAACTTACTCCTAAAAAATGAAAGCTGCTCTGCAACAGGTTTAAGAAGAATTTTAACGTGCTCAATCTGAGTCGCAACACATCATCAAAATTTTGAGAAAGGAGTTGGAATCTGTAATGAGCAACCACAAGAAGTCCGGCCAAATGGCGCAACCCTAGCATTACCCCTCGCTTCCTCAATTTAACTAACTCTAAAAGTATCTTTCAAGAGGAGGAGAAAGGGAGAACTATGACCGATAAGACGAAACCAATCCCACAGCTAGCTAGCAAACTGTCCATGCTCGAGTCAAAGAATACAAAGACGATGCGTATGTTAGCTAAGCTGCCTAAATAAAGCACCCACATTTGTAGCTGAGTAAGCACCTGATGGATATGCTTAGTCACCCTTCTTGCAGGAGATAGCCAAAGCCAGGATTCCCGTGAAGTTGCACGTAACACCCGTTTTCAAGTTGTATGTGGCTCAGCTGACCCTTATGACTACACATAGCCCAATCACCATGTGCAAATCATTTGGCGCCACAATAGCTGGTTCAGCCCTGCAGTGGATTATCGGCGTAAAGCCGAGTACTATTCCTAACTTTGCAACTTTAATTAACAATTTATATATCAGCAATTTGCTAGTAGCAGCGTCTTGAAGAAGCATACTAGTGAACTATACCGTATCACACAAAGACAGAACGAAGCCTTGCGCTAGTACCTGGCCAAATTTAACAAGAGATGATAGCCATTAAGAACATGGACATTCGTACTGCCATTTAAGCCTTCAAGAGAGGTCTAACTTATAAGTCCAAGTTATATTATGAACTAACTAGCAACCCTTGCAACACTTTCGAGGACGTAAGAGCAAGAACCATGGCTAAAATCCACATCGAAGAAGATGGATGTCTAGGTATAGTAGAGAATCAAGATATGAAAGAAAAGCCAATAACACCATAATGAATGACTGACGTCATCAACCCTACCATAAGCGCGACCAAAGCAACAATGCAGCTAGAGTAGCTACCCACAAAACAGGTGAAAATGATTGTCAACCTATTTTTTCATACTGTTTTAATGTTGATGCAAGAGGAGTGGTTAATGTCTTAGAGAAGCTAGACTAAGCAGTCAGGTTGCCAAGAAAAAGTTGCAAACCTAACAACCAGAAGGACATCACTAAGTGGTGAAACTACCACAACCACCATGGCAATAGAACAGAAGATTGTAATTCACTCAAAAAAGTGGTCGATTAGTTGCTAAAAAAGGCTACCTACGTGGAACATCTGATAGGATAGAAGGGACAAAAAGGAGAACAATTTAGTAATGCAACCAAGCAATCTGGAGCCCCACCTGAAATCTGTGGACTAACTTAGTATGTAGCTAAGGCATTCTCAAGAGAAGGCTCAAAAGTTGTACCCAAACAACACAAAAACAAAGAAGAAAAGGAGTTACAGAGCATGACCATCAGCTTCGATGAAGAAGATGGAGATGAAGAGGTAGACCACCACAATAGCCTGGCCCTATCAATGACCATCAATAACTACTTGATGAGAAGAGTTTTGGTAGATAATGGCTGTTCAACCAATATTTTATTATCTTTAAAAACGCCATCGAAGGCATGGGGTTGCATGAAAGTGACATCATCAAAAAATCCATTGTGCTATATGGATTCAGCAGAGAAACGACTCTAACTATTGGTTAAATCACTCTACCTACGTATGCAAAAGGAGTTAACTTTCAAAACAAGTTCAGCGTGGTAGATTGTCCACCAGCTTACAATGTAATAGTGGGGACACCCTGGATACATAGGATGAAATTTGTGCCCTCCACCTACCATCAAACCACCAAATTTCCAGCTAAGTGGGGAGTACAAGAAATCAGAGGTGATCGCAAGCTGGCCAGAGAATGTGATGTGTTTTCAATGTAATATCGTACGATGTTAATTATTAGCATAGCCTTGAAAGTACGGGTCGTAGCCACAAGAAGACAGGTTTTCAGAGGCAATGTTCAACTAAATAACTACTTTAGAAAACATCAGGGAAGAACGACCGAACTACTAATTAAACTAATGAAAGAAGGATTAAAATAGGGATTTAACTATGAATTAAAAGCCGTGGGAAATAGATCGGTCCACCAAGCTTATACCAATCAAAAGGGTTCAAATAACTAACAATGCCTAGGTCTAGAGTCGAGCAATTAGAACAAATTTTAATCCTATGGTCGGGTCTTCACTCTCATAATTCAACATATGCAGTATGATAGCTAACATAATAAGAATAACTAGTGTGTTTTAGGCCTCTAAAACTAAGACTTTGATCAATATGAACTATTAGCTATATACAATTCATGAAATTGTATGCTAACATAAACCAAGGATTCAAGAAAAAATCACACTTCAATTGCATTAATCAAAACCTATAAACTAATAGAAATTCAAATAGTAATCATGGTATTAACATGGCTTCCCTCCCTAAAGCTCTAGAAAGACGATTACTCACTCATAATAGAACAAACAACAATGAATCTAATATAAAAATCCATATTTTGCATAATTGGTGGGACGCGATCGCACGTGTTTACCAAAGATACTATTTATAATTCCGACTTTCCAACACAATTAATGTAGGAGGCAAGTAGGGTCGAACCACAAAGACTTAGGTACTAAGTATGTGTAGAAGAGATCGAAAGGGGGTTTTCAGATTAAAAGAGTAAATGTTAGGGTTTTATTTTAATACCGCAAGTGAACGGTGTCGTAGCACTAACGGGTCGAGCTCAGGGAGGTGCAATATTAAACACTAGTTGACTCTAGACTATGAAATAGCTACACAATTCTATAACGATGGTATGGTCTACTAAACTAATTTCTAAACTAATAAGTAGAATAAAATGATGATAAATACTATGATAATAAAGTACTAAGATTGAGCGTCACCACTAACATGAATTGACCAAATACAACTTACGTTCCAATTAATGAATCGAACCTTAGGCGAGATGACATTCCTTCAAATAAGAACTACCTTAAGACCACTTCGTGACTACAAAAGGCCTAACCAATATGCATGCTTCCTATTTTCATGGCTAACATACAAAATTAGATGCATTAAGAATCAATGCCAATGAAATTCTCGATCTCGATTCTCACTATTTTCATGTGCGAATCTCAACCAATGACAAGTTGAACTTGATTGAATCCCAACTTTCGTTGATGAATTTTATCGACAAGATAACAAATTGCTAACAATGAAATCCCAATTTCAATTCCAACTTTCATTGACAATAAAAACTAGGGCAAAACAATGATGCAAAATGATGATGAGAACAAACCTATCAGACCCTAATCGAACGATTCAATAACATGGAATTCATAGAAATAAAGCGATCAATTCATGATAGGGCTAAACTCAATCCTAGAATTAGAACTACTCACTAATCATGGCGATAGCAACAATAAGCATAATCAAATACATAATTAAGAAATAGAAAAAAGAAATAGAGAAATCAAACTTGAATTTAATTGATGAATCCGCAGTCTTCAATCTTCAAAAGTAAGTAATAACAAAAGTAATTGAGATGGAAAACTAAGAGTATTTAGTCTAAAACTATGAATAATAAGAGTCTAAAACTGAGTAATTAGGAATCGGTTACAATTGCTAATCGAAACCTATTTATACTCTATAAATAAAATAAAGATAGGAGTCCGAAAAAGACCAAATTTGACACGAACCAGATCAGGTTTAAGTCCCACTCGATCGGGTCCAGGGTCAAACCCTATAGGGCCCAAGTCAAACTCAATCGGGTCCTGATTGAACGGATCCCAAATGACTCTCTAAATGCATCCAAATGAACTCGAACGCGATCGTGAGTCTCTACAATCATCTACATGCTCCAAAATGGTCCATTCCACCTCCAAATAGCTCTAATGTCCATGAAATAACTCAAAAGACACAAAATTGCAAACAAGAGTAAAATCTAGCGGAATATAGCGAAACCATGCATGAAATGTAACGTTTTAGTAAGGAAATGGGGGTTAAAACATGGTAAAATATCAACACAACAGTAAACTAACAAACTAAGAAAACAATAATAAAATATAGGAGAAATCAATGGAGAAAGGTCTGGAGTTTGGTCAATCGTCACTTCGGTTCCGGTTATCGATCATCGGTTTCTAAATATGAACAACTAATCTTAATCACACATAGATTGAGAATTTATTCCCGCTTCCCTCTAAAGATTAGTTAAACTACCCGAATCTTCATGTAGAATAACTGAACTATAGAACAACCTAATCGAATTAGCAATATAGGTTCAATTCTAAAGAACATCAAAGCCCTCGGAAACTATGTGCCAAACAACAAGCACTAGCGTAATTATTCAATTTGGAAATAATGAATTCACTAGGAAATAACAAGAACAATCAGATTCAAAGTTAAACCCTAGTTTGCTACTCGTAAACAAAGAACAATCGAATCGGCAACGTTCTATGTTCTAGCAATCGATCAATTCAAAAGATAAACTAGTTGTAATTCTTAGCAATCAAACAATCAATCAAATAATTCAAATAGAAATCAATATCATAACTAAGCAATTGTTCATACAAGAAACCTCACAATAAAACTAACCGAAGATTAGATCATCGTTCTCAAGAATCGATTTACGCTATGATCGGCATAACATGCATCAACAATTCTGCAATAACAATCCAAACCATAGAAAGATTAGAAAGAAGGAAGAAGTGTTTCTCTATCTAAATAGGGTTCTAAGGATATTCTAATGATGATAGACAATGAAAATTTAAGAAAATAAAACTAAATAAACCTAAGTTAATAACACAGAGATCGTCAAATTGCCAAGGCCGCGTCGCAGCCCCGATATGTGCGAGTCTCGCACATTGGACGTGCAGGTCGCGTGGAGAAATTGCTCGGTGCTGCTGCTTGGCTCCTTCGCTGCGAGAGGTGCGCCCCTGGGACGTGCGAGTCGCGGACGAACAATGTCCTTGTTGCTGCTACTACCCTATGCTGCGCGAGGAGGGCTGGAGAGCTGCGCGAGTTGCGCCTATGCTGTGTTGTGTGATAAGCACTTTATTGTGCTTATCCATGCTGCATTTTTAGTGTCGTTGCATATACATTAGAGCATTTTAGTCTTGCATTGCATGGTTTTGATTACTTTGAGTCAAATTGTCGTTTCACTACTCGTTTAGTTGTTTTGGATAATTTCCAGGCTAACTAACAGGTATTTGGAGCACTTTGGGTATTTAGAGACCCCTGGATGGAGGTTAGGGCTTGGAATTTGACACGACCGTGTAGCTTTTACCTTGGAGGATCAGTTTCAAACTGATTAGCCTTGAAGATGGGAAACCAGGCCTACACGGCCGTGTCATTTTGGACACGACCGTGTAGCACTTTTTCTAGCATGGCAGTAAGCATTTGGAATGCTGAGGATATTTGGACGTCATAGCTACACGGCCATGTCATTCTGGACACAACCGTGTAGCCATTTGAGCACAAGGGCAGGAACTATGAGGATGCTGTGAGGCTTTTTGGACGTCAGGTCTACATGGTCGTGTCATTCTGGACACGACCGTGTAGTTATTTCTACACTGAGGCAGGAGCTTTGAAGAAACGCTGAAAAATTTGTGTAACAGGTCTACACGGCCGTGTCGTTTTGGACACGACCCGTTTTGGACACGACCGTGTCGACCTGCTTTCGGGCTTTGACCCGTTTTCTCCGTCTTAGTTTAATGAACCTTTTAATTAGTTTTGTAGCTTAGAAGTCGACATTATCTCTTACTCCTAGACTCTAATTACTTTTTCTTAGCCCTAAACTCTCTCTAAACTCTTAGTTTTCCCAATTGTTCATCTTTGAAGATCGGGTCCTTAATTTAATTCAAGTAATTTTCCTTCAATCTCTTTTCTTTATTTCTATTGCTTTGTTTATGATGTTGAATTTATTTAATTTCAATTGCTTAGAATCCATGATTAGTGAGTAGTTCATTATCTAGGGTTTGGACGAAAGTATGAATTAAGGCCTTTATGTAGATTGTCTATGTTTTTTATGATTCAATTGTTTGTCTATGCATTGAATGTGGTGTTTTGACACTCTAGGATAGATCTTGATCACGTTTATGCTAGGGCACTTAGGGTTTATATTGTTCTTAATCGAACTTTAATCCTTTTTGTCATTCCCATGTTTCGACTTGATTTCTAAACCAAGGGATTGGGTAGGAATTAAGGGGATCCTTTAATTAGGGGTTTTCCAATCTCATCGAATCTATTAATCAATTGACCAAAGACCATTCGAAAGAGGATTTGGTTGGTTGATTAATCGATTACTCTTGAGGACCATTCGAGAGAGGACTCAAGTAAATTAGAGGGAAACTTAACCTTGTATTGTCATCGTTGTGAATCACTATAGCGTCGATTATCGTTGTCCAGCCCAAGTTCATACGAGTAGCCCGAACTCTAGTGTTTTCCTTATTATATTAATTCTCCTATTTGATTATTAGTTGGTATTCATTAGCTAGTTGATTAGTTGGTATCTTATTCAATCTTAAACCCCAAAAACCCTTCACTTAAGTAGTTTTTTACTTAGTAGACTATAGTCAATCCCGATTTCCTTGTGGTTCGACCCTTGACTTGCCATTACTACGTTCTTAGTAGTTGCTCCTTAGGTTTATAAGTTTTGTTTGATAAGCGGTTCTTAGTGCCTTAACGACACACTAAAAATCTCTTATCAAAATGGCGCCGTTGCCGGGGAAATTGTGCTATTGATTGAAGTTTACTTGAGTTTAGTATTTCTTAAGTGATTTTTATTTTGTTTTTGGTTGTGTTTTTATTTGCTAACCCTCGCCTTAGCTTTGTTGTGTTACATGATAAGGAGAGCTCACGGTTCACCCATCTTACCTTTAGATCCGGAAATCAATCGCACCTTGCGAAAGTTTTGGGGAGGTTTGGAACGATTGACCTTGAGTTCTGCACCTGCTTCACCAATCTCAAGTTCGACAAGTGAAAGTAAATCAGACATGGGTTAGGAAAATGGACAGCTTTTCAGGGATTTCGGAAATCCGGGGTCCTATGTTTTACAGGGTGGAATTCGACTCCCCACAACCACTACAAATTTCAGCATTCACCCTTAGTACACACGGATGGTGAAAGCATAGCAATTTTGTGGAGGGTCGTATGAGGATCCACTTGAACATCTTGATCGTTTTCTGGAGATTTGTCCTATGATAACGACGAATGATGTTGATCCAGACTACATCAAGATGCATCTCTTCCGGTCTTCTATTTCCGGTAAGGCAAAGTCTTGGCTCAAGAGCTTGCCTGCTAACTCCCTCACTACATGGGAGCAAGTTACATTAGATTTTCTGAATATGTATTTCCCAGAGTCGAAGATCGCATATATTAGGAGGCAAATCTCCACTTTCGAGCAAGATTGTGATGAGACACTTGCGGAGGCTTGGGAAAGGTTTAGGGAATTGATTTGTTCGTGCCCTCACCATGAGTTCAATCAAAATCTACTGATGAGGTTCTTCTATGATGGTCTTGATCCTATGTCACGTGCTAACCTTGATGCTGGAGCGGGAGGTCAACTTTGTAAGATCCTGCAAGACCAATTAGAGGCCACCATAGAAGAAGTCATAAAGAACTACTCATGGGGTGGAAGAAGGAGAGGTGCTCAACCTAAGAAGGGTGGAAAGTTTGAGTTGGACCCAATGGACCAAATTCAAGCGAAGATGGATAAACTAGACAAGAAGCTCTCAAAGATCACCCTTGCATCATCTAGTCCCTCACAAGTGAATGCTCTCTCTTTTGACATTTGTGGTGGTACAAACCATGATACCTCTTATTGTGGAGGATCTCAGTCAGAGTATGTGGCGACGATTAATAGTAGAGGAGAGGGTTATCAAGGTAACTAAGGTTATAGGAGCAATCAACAAGGAGGGTGGAGACAACCTCAACAAGGCTATAACCAAGGCTACAACCAACCTCAACTAGGGTGGAATCCACCTCAACAAGGGTTTACTCAAAGCTACAATCAAGGTGGATCCTCCTCTCAAAACTCTAACACTTACCAAGCCCCACATCAAAGATCCAACTTCCAAAAGGCCCCTCAAAACCCACGATTTCCTAAGCTAAATCCCGGACCTACTCCATCCTCCGACCCTACCTCCCAAATTCTCCAACAACTCCAAACCATCACCCAAACCCTTTCTCTACAAAGCCAAGCTCTTCAAAGCCATGACCAAAGGTTTCAGGAGTTACAAGCTCACAACAAAATGCTTGAAAACCATTAGCTCAAGTGGCCGAGAAGAACCCTTCTAACCCCACAAATCAACTTCCAAGCCAATCTATTCCCAACCCTGACCTTCATCAAGCCAAAGCCATCCATTTGAGGTCGGAAACGAACTATGAGGGCCCCAAGATGCCCAATGAGTGTGAGAGAAGTGAAGTTGAGGAGGTTGAGAATGATGCTCAAGGGGAAGAAATTGAGAGAGAAGTTGATGTTGAAAGAAGAGAAGAGGACAAGGAGACGGAGGAGACTCATGAGCAAGATGGTGACAATTCTCCATTGGCAACACCTCCTCCACCTAAGACCTATGTGCCACCGGTCCCATATCCTTAAAGGTGAAGTTGAGCGACAAATTCACTAAGTTCCTCAACGTCATGAAGAGCCTACAAATCAACATCCCATTCCTTGAGGTCATGTCTCAAATGCCGACCTATGCCAAGTTCTTGAAGGAGATCCTGTCCAACAAGCGAAAGTTAGAAGATGAGCTCATTACATTACCATACCAAGTGAGTGCTCGTGTGCAACGTGCTATGCCCAAGAAGCAAAGAGATACTGGAAGTTTTACATTGCCTGTGAAGATAGGGGACTTTGAGCCTAAGGGTGCGTTGGCCGATTTGGGGGCAAGTGTGAGTTTGATGCCTCTCTCCATAGCCAAGCACCTTCATTTTCCTCTTCTTCCTTTAAGGAAGACGATCCAATTGGCAGACCGAACTATTAGGGTCCTGCATGAAGAGTTGGAAGATGTTGCAATCCAAATTGGGCATGTGTTTGTGCCTTGTGATGTTGTGGTAATGGACATGGAGGAAGATCCTGAAACTCCTCTCATTCTTGGAAGGGAGGCTCTTAAGACATTGGACGCCGTGATAAATTGTAGAAATGGCACCATCACTATTGAGGTTGCCAATGAAAAGGTTGTTTTTGAGTTCTCCAAGACAATGAGGAAGCCTATGATTGAAAGGGTTGCCGAGTTAGTCATGTGGAGAGTGAGATGGGGGGATTTGAAAGAGAAGTACACACTGAGGATGAGCTCTATGCATCTATCACTGAGGAGCCGAGTTTAGATATGGAAGAGGTAAAAGAGTTCTCTATGCTTCTCGATGGTGCTATCGTTGAGGAAACACTTGGATCGGATTTAATGTCCTAGCCAGTTCCGTTGCTAAGGTGGAGAGTACTAATACTCCTCCCAAGGTATAGTTCAAACCCCTTCCCCCTCCCTTAAATATGTTTTCCTTGATGATGAATGTGCTTATCCCGTTATTGTCAATTCGGCTCTTGATGACATCTCCGTATCTAAGTTGATTGAGATATTGAGAAAATATAGGGATGTCATTGGGTACTCGATTGATGAAATTAAGGGGATAAGTCCTTCTCTTGCTATGCATCGTATCCATCTCACCGGCAGTAATGCCTCCTCTATTGAGCCTCAAAGAAGACTTAATCCCAACCTCAAAGAGGTGGTGAAAAAGGAGATTATGAAATTGCGTGACGCGAGAATCATCTATGCTATTTCTGATAGCAAATGGGTGAGCCTGATTCACGTGGTTCCTAAGAAAGGAGACATGACTATTGTTGAGAATGAGAAAGGGAAAACTATTTCTACTAGAACTGTGACTGGGTGGAGAGTTTGCATCGATTACAGAAAATTGAATAAGTCCACCCGAAAAGATCATTTCCCCCTCCCTTTTATTGACCAAATGTTGGAAAGGCTTGCCCGTCATTCACACTTTTGTTTTCTTGATGGTTAATCCGGATTCTTTCGAATTCCGATTCATCCGGATGATCAAGAGAAAACCACCTTTACTTGTCTATATGGGACATTCGCTTATCGAAAGATGGCTTTTGATTTGTGTAATGCCCCATCTACTTTTCAAAGGTGTATGACGGCGATCTTTTTTGACATGTTGGAGGATTCTATTAAGGTTTTCATGGATGACTTTAGTGTGTGTGGTTCCTCTTTTGACACATGTCTTGCTAATCTTGAACTTGTGTTAAAAAGGTGTCAAGAGACGAACCTAGTATTGTATTGGGAAAAGTGTCATTTCATGGTTGAACAGGGTATTGTGCTGGGTCATAAAGTGTCTAGTAAGGGCATTGAGGTAGATCCGGCAAAGGTTACGGTAATTGAGAAACTCCCGCCACCAAATTCGGTGATAGGAGTTCGTGCTTTCCTTGGACATGCGGGTTTTTACCGTCGTTTCATCAAGGATTTTTCTCAAATTGCAAAACCATTGACGAATCTACTTCAAAAGGAAGTTAAATTTAGGTTTGATGAGTCTTGTATCGAGGCTTTTCAAACCTTAAAAAGAGCCCTTACTTCTTTCCTATTGTGCAAGCTCCTAATTGGAGCTTGCCTTTTGAACTAATGTGTGATGCTAGTGACTTTGCAGTGGGAGTTGTACTTGGGCAATGACAAGAAGGAAAGCTCCATGTGATAGCCTATGCAAGTAGGACTTTGGATGACGCACAACGGAACTATGCCACTACGGAAAAGGAGATGTTGGCCGTAGTGTTCGCATTTGATAAGTTTCGTTCGTACTTGACTTCCAATACGGCTATTGTCTACACGGACCATTCTGCGGTCCGATACTTGATGAGCAAAAAAGATGCAAAGCCAAGGCTCATTAGGTGGGTCCTACTTCTTCAGGAATTTGATTTTGAGATGAAGGAGAAGAAGGGGACAGAAAATTTGGTAGCTGACCATCTCTCTCGCCTCTCCCTTGATGAGAGAGATGCCGATCTAAAGAATGCCCCCATCAATGATGATTTGAAGGAAGAACACCTGTTTGCTATCATAAATAATGAGGTCCCATGGTTCGCGGACTTTGCGAACTACTTGGGTTGTGGGATTGAACCTCATGGTCTTACTTCTCAGCAAAGGAAGAGGTTCTTCAAGGAGGTGTGTACATACTGATATCACGTATTTATATAGAGTTTTCTCCCTTATTTACAAGCTAATTTGTGCGTCATTGGAGCTCTTGGGAGCTATTTTGTGCTATCTATCGTATGTAGTTGTGGTTTCGTGTTTTAGTATTAAATTGCAGGTTTTATGGAGTTTTCTCCTTATTCCCGAGCCATTTGGAAGCAACCACGGCTTTACGAGATGTTATGAGGCACGTAGGATGGCTCACGAGCTTTATGGATAGTTTAGGAGGTCCCAAGACCCCTAAAAGTGAAGATTAGAGAGCAAAGGAGTCAAAAGGGGTTTTCCGTGCACTGATCGGGCAGAAATGGCCCGATCGGGCGAAGTATTTATGATCGGGTATGAAAGTTGCGGACCCGATCGGGCGATGTTTGCCCGATCGAATCGGGCGAGGAAGCATGTCCCCAGACCCGATCGGGTGACTACCGCCCGACCCGATCGGGTGGAGTGCTGCTTGGTCTCGTTGCGGTGCTACAGGCGAGGGGAACACGCTTGCCCAAGTTGTCGCCAGACCCGATCGGGTGACTACCGTCCGACCCGATCGGGTGGGCCGTTTTTCTCGCCTTATTGCTGCACTGCTGCTGCCAGAGCCCAGAAGTGAAGTTGGGAAATTTGTATGTGGACCCGATCGGGTACTGTGCTCGGGCCCGATCGGGTCTGGTGCTTTAATCGCGCTTTTTCACTTTTTGTTTCCGTTTTTAGTGAACTTGAGGGGTATTATAAATACCTTTTCCTCATATTTTTAGATCTATCTTTTATTCATCTTTCATTAGGTTTTAGACTAGTTTTATTCTTCATTGCTTTAGTTTAATTAAAACACTTTAGATTAATTTAGAGGTGATCAAACCTATTTCGATTTCAATAAAAGTTCCTGCTTTCCGTCAATTGGTACTCTTCTCTACTCTTTATCTCTTTAATTACTTTGATTGCTTAGTTTAATTATTCAATTGTTCATGATGCAATTCTTAGGGTTTCATATTAGTTTTGTTGTTGCCAATTCGATTATGAGTGAGTAGTTCTCTTTCTAGGGTGTTAGATAGGAAAGCCATGTTTATACCATGATTGTGATTTAGATTTCTATCAATTTCTAGGGCTTGATTAGGGTGATTGTGATGTGGTTTGTTCTTATTGAGTAATTAATGTCAGTGTACAATTTCATTGATTGCTTGTGGTTAATAGTTGTTTGCACAGATCCGTCTTACGACTAGAGGCCTAGGACACATCAGTAGTTCTGATTACGTTAGTGAACATGCGGCGTATGTTGAACTATGAGCGTTGAGTCTTAACCATAGCTCAACATGGGCTCTAATCCCCCGACTCTTGACTTAGGTTTTAATAGTAGTTGACCCTATTTGATTGGTATAAGCATGGTGGACCGACCTAATACCCTAGACTTTTATTCCATAGTTTAATCCTCGATTTATTCAGTCTTCCGTAGTCTATTCCTTAGTTTAATTAATTCCTTCCCGATTTCATCTGGAGTAGCTGAATTGGTTGATTATTGATTTAGAAACTATGTCTCCCTGTGGATTCGACCCTGCTTCCACTGACTACCTAGTTAGAGGTCCGTAGGTTTATTTTTGATTAGGTGACACGACTAAAACCTATCAAATTTTGGCGCCGTTGCCGGGGAGACGGCTAGTTCTCTAAGTTTTTATTTAATTATTTGGTCTACTTCTCTGTACCTCATTGGAACTTCATTGTTTCAATCGAGGTACGTTTTACTGCTGCTTTTTGTTTCTTTTGTATGCCCAGGTCCCAAAGAAACGGTTCCCCAATTCCAGCGGACCCCGATCTTACTAGGACAATCAGGCGAATCCGAAAGATAAAACAGAAAGAAAAGCAGTCTGTTCAGCTGAACACCTCTAGAACAGACACCTTGAATTCAGTTATGTCAAAATCACTGAAGTCATATGGGGTGCCCAACCCGGATGGTCTCTCCACTGGACCTACTATGCCCACCATTGCCGCAGCAAATTTCGAAATCAAGCCTGGACTCATCAGCATGGTCCAGCAAAATCAGTTTAGTGGGCATCCTACTGAAGATCCGGCAAATCATCTACAACGGTTTCAACAACTTTGTCGAACCGTTAAACATGCCGGCGTCACTCCAGATCAACTCAAAGTCATGTTGTTCGAGTTTTCACTGAGAGATAGAGCCCAAAAATGGTTGAACGATGTGAAAGAAACCGAGTGGAGTGAGATTTCTGCTGCATTTCTGAGAGAGTATTACCCACCTACTAAAACAGCAGAAATCAGAAATAAACTAGCCACGTTTTTCCAAGAGCCTGATGAAACATTAAGGGAAGCGTGGGCTAGGTTTAGAGATTTACAGAGAGAGTGTCCACACCATAATATGGACAAATGGTTCTTGACGCAGACATTCTACAATGGTCTGCAGCCTCAGACGAAGTGTATTGTTGATTCGTCTGCAGGAGGAGTGTTTTTAGACAAGGCAGTTGATGAGGGTTATGAATTCATATCAAATCTTGCAGCCAATGACCATACATCATCTAGGAGTTTGACTAAGAAGGTACTTGAAGTTGACGCTATTTCATTGCTTACATCTCAGATGGCGCAACTAACTCAGCAGCTAATGAAGTCTTCTAGCCCGACACCTCCACCCATGAGTATCAATGCTATGTCTGCAGTAGCACCCATTACCTCATCTTACTGCGAGGTATGTGGTGTTCGGGGTCACTTTGGGCATGACTGTCAGTTCAGTCAATTTCAGATGGAGCAGGCCAATGCCTTCCAACAAAGACCACAAACCTTCCCCCCTTCACATAACTACCAAAACCCACAAAACCATCAACCTCCACCTCCACAAAACTACCCTAAACCCTCATACCATCAACCCCACAACATTTCCAAAGACCACCACCACAAAACTTCCATCATCCCAATAACTTCCAAACTCCACAAAATTTCCACACCCCACCCCCACAAAACAACAACCCACAAGAGCCTAGCAATTCTGAACTGATGAAACTGATATTGTCTATGCAAAAGGCAAATGAGGAAACACGGAGGGCCCAGGAGGAAGCAAGGAGGGCCCAAGAGAAGCACATCCAACTTCTCGAGGCTCAAGTTGCTCAGTTGGCAGAATCTAATGCACAGAGGCAGCAGGGAGAATTGCCAGGGCAACCAGTTCAGAGAGAACATGTGAATGCCATCACTCTTCGTAGTGGCATTGCATATGATGCCCCTCCAGTGCCCATTGATGAGGTTACCCCGACTGCAGGGAAGAAGAGGGTGGTAGAGGAAGGCAAAAGAAAGAATTCGACGTCTGAAGTCGATTTGTCTGCAGAAGCTGAACAGACAGGGAAGAAAAAGGAGAAGGTTTCTGAAACGCCTTTTACACCAAGGCTACCTTTACCTCACAGGATGCAACAATCTAAGGTCGATCAGCAATTTGGTAAGTTCTTGGCTATGGTCAAGAACCTTGAGGTAACGATTCCATTTACAGATTTAATTACCCAAGTGCCTGTTTATGCCAAATTTCTGAAAGACATGATCACTAAGAAAAGAGACTTTGGTGGGGTAGAACGTGTCGCTCTTACTGAAGAGTGTAGTGCTTTTATTCAAAATAAAACCCCACCAAAGTTAAAAGATCCTGGTAGTTTTTCTATACCCTGCCATCTTGGACCTATTTTTATTGATAAGGCTTTGTGTGATTTAGGTGCTTCTGTTTCTGTTATGCCATTGTCTGTTTATAAGAAACTGAACATGGGAGCCCTTAAATGCACACAAATCACTTTACAGATGGCGGATCGTTCTATAAAATACCCTCTAGGTGTTTTAGAGGATGTTCCTGTTAGGGTAGGGAAATTCTATATTCCTGTTGATTTTTTGGTGTTAGATATGGATGAGGATGCCCAGATTCCTATTATCTTGGGTAGGCCGTTTTTGTGTACTGCTGGTGATGTCATTGATGTCAAGTCTGGGTCTTTAACTCTTAGTGTTGGTGATGACAAAGTGATTTTTAAACTGACCAATGCTGTTAAGGCTCCTATGCTTGAACAATCTTTTTGCAGGGATAAGGTTTTAGATGAAGTAGGGGTGGAGAAGGTTCAAATTCCACCTAAGGTTGCCTCACCGTCTGGAGGCATTGTCAAGAACATTTGGAGGAGAAAGATGTTTGATGAGGGTGGCACTCATTGCCAAGCCCCTCCTATTTGAGAGAGGGAGGATTATGGTCGTGCGGGACCTTTATAAACCAGCGCTGTGCGAGAGGCAACTCGTATTTTCTTTTCTTTCCCTTTTTCTTTTCTTTTTATTTTTCTTCCTTTTGTGAGCGAGAGTGAGGGTACTAACATTGTTTTTCCTCTTAGCATAGTCCTTATCACCTTTTGGCATTGAGGACACTGCCAAGTTTAGCTTGGGGGAGGAGTTCTGTTTGTATTCCCTATCTCTTTTACTGCTTTCTAGAATAGTTTTACTGCTTTCGGAAAATACTGAAAAAATGAAAAAAATATGGTTCCCATGACTGGTTTAGTTGCCTCCCTGTGCCCCTTGCTGTGCTCTATTTGAAATTGATTTGACTTTGTTTTCTGGATAGCTGGGCATTTGTGATCTTGAGGCTATGATTTGATGTTTGATTGCTATGATTTCGAGCATTTTTGGATTATATTAGACCACTTTATGCTGCATACCTGAATTGGTTAGACTGTGAGGCCTCTTTGTAGCCTATTGGATTCATTTTATTATCCAGTCTATTCTTGTGTGTTAGTTCCTCTTTAGTGGATTGATCTTGACTTTGACTTCGTACTTGTCTGATTTTAGATGACTTGTAGCATGTGCTGTGATAGAGGCGTTCTTTTGTCTTATTCTTGAGCTTCAGAGTGAATTTGTGATATACTTTTATCCTCCTTAGCCCCGCTGAGCCTAATGACTTGTTTCGTTTTACTTAAACCCCTATTACGAGCCAAAAGCCTTCACTTGATATTATTCCAAGCCTAACTTGGGGGAGCTTTTGTATGGGTTGAATTTGAGATTGGTTTGTTGGTTAGTTTGGTTTTTGAGGAGTTTAAAAGTGTATTTGCTGTGGTTTGAGAGTGAGAAAGAGAAAAGAAAGAAAGCAAGTTTAGAGTTGCGTGAATGAAGTTCAGAAAAATGAAAGAAAAATGAAATGAAAATTCAAAAGAATCCTAGTTCTTTCATTCACGTACGTTCATAAAAGAATATTCGCTCCATTGCTAGAAAATTGGGTTTGTTATGCGCTTTTCATTGATTTATGAGAGTTGGGTTATTTTACATGGTTTTATGGTGATTGTTGGGAGTTGTGAAGGCCATCTTAGGCCTTGTTTGAATGATTTATGCTCCCCCTTTCTTGGTTTTTCCACCACATTACCCAAAAGTATCCCCTACCTCTCACCTAAGCCTCATTACAACCCTATAAAGTCCTCTTGAGCTTATGTCTGCATTGTTCATTTGATTGATTTCGAGTTAGTTTGTCAAAGTTAAAGAGTATTTCTGCTAATTGAGTCGACTTGACTAGGATGAGCGTCCTTGAACCTTCTTAAACACATGAGAGTGTGAGTGGGAAGGGTACTTATGGTCGGGTTGGTGAGTGTTCGGGCACATTCTTTGCCTGCCACAAAATTGAGAGGAGTGACACCCTCGCGAGTGCCTTTTCAGGACTTGTATGCTTTGTGGGTGCTTGAGTTTGATAAATTGCTTGAATGATTGGTAGTTGGATGGATTTGATTAGCCAAACTTGAATTATGCCTGTTTGAACGATTCTTAGTCTTGAAAATGTTTTGAGCTTTGATTGTTTTTATCTATGGGGTGAGGCAATCTATTCCATGTTCATGTGCTGTTTGCTTGAGGACAAGCAAAGGTTTAGCTTGGGGGAGTTTGATATCACGTATTTATATAGAGTTTTCTCCCTTATTTACAAGCTAATTTGTGCGTCATTGGAGCTCTTGGGAGCTATTTTGTGCTATCTATCGTATGTAGTTGTGGTTTCGTGTTTTAGTATTAAATTGCAGGTTTTATGGAGTTTTCTCCTTATTCCCGAGCCATTTGGAAGCAACCACGGCTTTACGAGATGTTATGAGGCACGTAGGATGGCTCACGAGCTTTATGGATAGTTTAGGAGGTCCCAAGACCCCTAAAAGTGAAGATTAGAGAGCAAAGGAGTCAAAAGGGGTTTTCCGTGCACTGATCGGGCAGAAATGGCCCGATCGGGCGAAGTATTTATGATCGGGTATGAAAGTTGCGGACCCGATCGGGCGATGTTTGCCCGATCGAATCGGGCGAGGAAGCATGTCCCCAGACCCGATCGGGTGACTACCGCCCGACCCGATCGGGTGGAGTGCTGCTTGGTCTCGTTGCGGTGCTACAGGCGAGGGGAACACGCTTGCCCAAGTTGTCGCCAGACCCGATCGGGTGACTACCGTCCGACCCGATCGGGTGGCCCGTTTTTCTCGCCTTATTGCTGCACTGCTGCTGCCAGAGCCCAGAAGTGAAGTTGGGAAATTTATATGTGGACCCGATCGGGTACTGTGCTCGGGCCCGATCGGGTCTGGTGCTTTAATCGCGCTTTTTCACTTTTTGTTTCCGTTTTTAGTGAACTTGAGGGGTATTATAAATACCTTTTCCTCATATTTTTAGATCTATCTTTCATTCATCTTTTATTCATCTTTCATTAGGTTTTAGACTAGTTTTATTCTTCATTGCTTTTAGTTTATTTAAAACACTTTAGATTAATTTAGAGGTGATCAAACCTATTTCGATTTCAATAAAAGTTCCTGCTTTCCGTCAATTGGTACTCTTCTCTACTCTTTATCTCTTTAATTACTTTGATTGCTTAGTTTAATTATTCAATTGTTCATGATGCAATTCTTAGGGTTTCATATTAGTTTTGTTGTTGCCAATTCGATTATGAGTGAGTAGTTCTCTTTCTAGGGTGTTAGATAGGAAAGCCATGTTTATACCATGATTGTGATTTAGATTTCTATCAATTTCTAGGGCTTGATTAGGGTGATTGTGATGTGGTTTGTTCTTATTGAGTAATTAATGTCAGTGTACAATTTCATTGATTGCTTGTGGTTAATAGTTGTTTGCACAGATCCGTCTTACGACTAGAGGCCTAGGACACATCAGTATTCTGATTACGTTAGTGAACATGCGGCGTATGTTGAACTATGAGCGTTGAGTCTTAACCATAGCTCAACATGGGCTCTAATCCCCCGACTCTTGACTTAGGTTTTAATAGTAGTTGACCCTATTTGATTGGTATAAGCATGGTGGACCGACCTAATACCCTAGACTTTTATTCCATAGTTTAATCCTCGATTTATTCAGTCTTCCGTAGTCTATTGCTTAGTTTAATTAATTCCTTCCTGATTTCATCTGGAGTAGCTGAATTGGTTGATTATTGATTTAGAAACTCTGTCTCCCTGTGGATTCGACCCTGCTTCCACTGACTACCTAGTTAGAGGTCCGTAGGTTTATTTTTGATTAGGTGACACGACTAAAACCTATCACATACTATTGGGACGACCCTCTATTGTTCAAGCGGTGTGTTGACTCCGGTTTTAGGAGGTGTGTGCCCAATCATGAGATTCATTCTGTGTTGAATCATTTCCATACTTTGTCATGAAGCTCTTGAAGAAGATCATTTTTCCTAGATTTGGGGTGCCTCGTGTGTAGATAAGTGACGGTGGTTCGCACTTTGCTAAGAAGCAACTGGAAGCTCTTTTGAAGAAGTATGGGGTCAATCATAAGGTGGGACTTCCATACCATCCCAAAACTCAAGGCCAAGTTGAGGTCTCAAATCGAGAGGTGAAGAATGTGCTTGAGAGAGTAGTGAACAAGACTAGGAAGGATTGGTCTATGAGGCTAGATGATACTCTTTGGGCTCTTCGCACCGCTTTCAAAACTCCTATAGGCACCATCCCCTGTCGTCTTGTGTATGGGAAGGGTTTTCACTTGCCCGTTGAACTTGAACATTGAGCTTGGTGGGCAATCAAAGAGCTTAATATGGATCTTACTTTGGCGGGGGAAGCTCGAAAGGAAAAGTTGGTAGAACTAGAGGAGCTCCGTTTCGATGCTTGTGAGAGTTCGCGCTTGTAAAGAAGTGGCACGACCAAAGGATACAACAAAGAGAATTTCGGGTTGGGGACAAAGTCTTGTTGTTTAACTCAAGGCTTAAGCTTTTTCCCGGAAAGCTTAAATCAAAATGGTCGGGGCCGTTTGAAGTCGTGAAGACTACCCCCTATGAAGCATATGAGATTGTGGGGGATGAGCGCCCCCTTTTTGGTTAATGGACAACGCTTGAAGCTCTGCCACGACAACCACATCATTGGTTTCGTGGGATGTTTGATACTTGGCTCACCCGAGCACCATCATTGAGAGGTGAGTCCTCTTAGTCAAGCTAATGACTTTAAAGAAGCGCTTCTTGGGAGGCAACCCAAGCTAGGTAGTTTGATTTTATTTTCTCTTATTTTTATTTTTTTTGGACTAGGTCGTTTAATTTTATTTTCTTTTATTTTTATTATTTTTTTTAGTTTAGTTTAATTTTCTTTAAAAAAAAAGAAAAAAGAAAAGAAAAACAAAGAAAAGAGGGGAGGCAAAGCTAAAAAGAACGAGAGAGTGTAGAACTGCAGGTCTACACGGTTGTGTCGAAATCGACACGACCGTGTAGCTCTGCACTACATAAGTTACTGCCTGCTGGAAATTTGGTCTACAAGGCCGTGTCAAAATCAACCCGACCGTGTAACCCTGCTGATGCCATTATTAAACACGGGGAAAGGGGTTTTGTTCTTCATATTTTACTCTCAAATTTTTTGACCCCCCTCCCTCTCTCACTAAACCCTCCTACTCTCTACTCCAATCTCCCTCATTACTCCCTCATTCACCACCAATCCACCATTAAAATCACTCCTTTCCTCTCCAATCTTCATCACCTACCTCTATTCATACCTTTCTCTTCCACAAACCACAATTTTCCACAAACCCTAACTTCTCTAATTTGGGGAAAGTGCTTGGTAAGGGATTTCATTGCAATTGGAAGACAATATTCACTCAACATCATCACTAACCATTGCCGAAGGTTAATTTGCGGGATTTACTCCCACCATTAGAGCGGTATACACTTTCCTCTCTTGATTTCGAACTTTTTGTTTAAAAATTTTGAAGATTAGCTGTAGATTGTGGTTGGTTGATTGTTGGTGGTTGATTTGGTTTGTATTGAGTAGTGTTTCTTGTTGTTTGGTGAGGAAAATCTTGTTGTGGATTGTTGTCTTCTTGATTTGTAGTGTGGACTTGTGTGCACCTTGTTGTGTTTGTTTGACCCTTTGCTTGGCAATTCATTGTTATCATGGCCTCTAGAAGCCGTAGGAATCCGGCAAGGCAAACAAGTACCTCAAACCTCCGCAACCAATCACCACCACCACCTCCACCTTAGAGCCTTTATGGAACTTACTAGGAGAATCATTCGTCCGACCAAATTCTATGATGCGAACGCCGCCACGGCCCTTTGGGTTCAAGGTGACGCTCAACAACGTTTTTATGGGGTTCGATGGACAAATTGGCTAAACTTACTTGCATACAACTATAGAAGTCTCACCTTGGAATTCCTCTTCACCCTCTCCGTTTGTAGAGCGGAAGGAAGTAATAACTTTAGGACTATGACCTTCAACCTACTCGGCCGGACCTAAACTATGAACATAAGGGCCGTGAAGGATGCATTTGGGTGCCCAAAGGGTGGGGTCATAGGGCCTAAGAGTGCGTGGGTATCCTCTTACAACGAACAATTCTTTTGGCAGCAATTGACTGCCCGTTCTCCATACATTCCTAGTTCGGCCAAGGCCTCCCACGTTGTGAGTCCGGGGTTTAGAGTGTCTCATAGGGTGATCAGCACCACCATATTCGCCAGGGGGGGATAGCCAGGGAGTGGTTACCTGCCGCGAGCTGTACTTCCTCAACCATATGACCGTAGGAGACACCAGACTTAACCTCGGGGCTTGGTTTATGGAGCACCTTGAGGATGTGGCCCGTAAGGGGTCCGACGACATCTTGGTGGGGCGGATGATTACTTTGATTGCTATTTCTCGTGGTATTGATTGTGCAGGATTTCGTCCTGTCCCAGGATCCACTCTGCTCGACCTTAACTCTTATCAGACTATGGGGTGGATCTCATCCTTGGGCCCAAATGGCGGGTATATTTGGAAGGTAAACCATCAGAATTACGCAATCCTTCCAGATCCTTCAAAAAAACCCCATCTATGATCAGGCCAACTGGATTTTTGAGCCGAATTATGAGTGGCCTCCAAGGGGCATTGAGGGTGGCGAGGCTGACATGGAGGTTGATGGAGGAAGAGGAGAATAGGAAGGAGAGAGAGCACAGGGTGCACAGGCCCCCCAAGGGGCGTTTCGTTCTATGGAGCAGCAGCTAGCTGACCTCCAACATGGGATGGGCGGATTACGCATGGACTTTCAGTCCCTCAGGTCAGAGGTCCATTCTTTACAGGAGTCCCAGGCCACTACTCAGCAGTACTACCAGTCCTTGCAGGACAGTTTCTCCGCGATGACTTCGAAGTTCCGAGGGCTTCGCTCAGATCTGCAGGATTGGGGTAGGCACAATGGTTACCATTGAGTCGGGATTCTTTCCCCCTTGCTTATGTTATCATTAGAATTTTCACAGTGAGGACACTGTGTGGTTTAGCTTGGGGAAGGATGTACATTTTTAGTTGCATATAGTTTGCGTTAGTTGCATATTTAGTATCATGATTAGGTTGCATGTAGATTTCTTTAGCCTTGCATGTGCATATAGATTGCACTAGGTCTGGACTCCGCCTTTGGTACGCATGTATCTTTCCTTGATGGCCTGAAAACAAAAAAAAATGAAATGCTTTGATAGTCTCTAGTAGGCCAAGGAATTGTCGGGTTGTGGTATGATTAGTCTCCCTCTTGCGCGGCTCAACTGATGTTGGTAGCTGATATAAGGAAAAATAGGTCGTTACTAATCCCCTAAAATCAAATTAATACCTAACTAGACCACTAAACTAAGTAAAGTGGTAAGCAAGGGTCATTCTTCCAGAAGGACTAAGGAACATCGGTATGTGTTAATCTAACAATAAGCTAGGCCGAAAAGGAGTCGAAAGGTGTCAACTACCAACTAAAATCTATTAAACTAAACTAAGTACTAAAGATGAAATAGGATTAGGGAAAGGGATCCAACACCAACCAATCATGATTTAGGGAATTTGATGGGTGAAACATGCAGGAAAGAAAATCAAGCAACTAATTGAGGTTATTGGCTCTTAACTAGCTCTAAGCCCTCTCTCAAGGGTTCATAAAACTACCAAGGGATAATCACAATGTCAATCCACAAAACCCTCACTTAAATCTCACTCTCATGAGTAATTAAGCAAGATAATAACATAAATGTCAAGTGGCATCAATAAAACAAACATCCAAGTGGTCAACTAGAATGCAAGCAAAATGGTAATCATGCCATTAATCAATTAAGAAGCCTAATTAAACTCCTATTTCATATTCAAACACCCAAAATCAACCATATAGTTGGGTTTTCACCCAAACCCTACCCGACAAACTACTCCATAAACACAAAAATGAGAGCTTTAGTGAAATTAACAACTAATATCATGATACTAAACATTAATCTAAACAAAATAGACCATAAATAATTAAACTAAGCATGAATTTTAAATCTAAGAAAAACAATTAAGATAAAGCAATAAAAGAAGATAGATAGAGTAAGAAATGCTCATTGATAGATAGTTGAATCTTTGAATACAAGTTGTCACCCTTGAATCTCCCATCTTCAATCTCTCTTTGAGTTTTCTCACTTTTCTGTCTAAACTAAGCTATGGAGGCTAACCCTCCCTAAAACTAGGTTCTTCAAGGTTCCAAGTTTGAAAATAAGAAATTCCCCTCTAAGTTTAGGTAAAAAGAGTATTTATACAACCCCCAACTAAGGGCAAAAAGGTAAAAAGAAATCAAAATAAGCAATCCCGCAAACCCGCAGTGATCAGGCGATCCATAATGGTGATCGCCCGTTCACTATGGGGCAGGAACTCTGGGAAAAACCCCAGCCGTGATCGGGCGATCCATAGGTGGATCGGGCGATCCATAGGTGGATCGGGCGATCCACCCTATCCGTCAGCACAGGACAGTTCAACTTGTAAAGGTCATAACTCATTCATTTAATGTCGGAATCAAGCGTGTGAACTCTTGTTGGAAAGCTATTGAGATGAACTTCAATCTCCAACTTGAATCATTACTAAATGATGTTTAGTTTGTGAGATATGAGCTTTTGAAGTCAACCATTATGCAAAACATGAAAGAAACTTGGTGGATTTTGCTTCCTTAGCCTCCTTTTGCCTTTCTTTCTTCATTACTCATGCTTTCAACCTTATACATGCATTCTTGGCTTTTGTAGCTGAAAAGACTAAAAATCTACAAAATAGCTACAATCACTAACAAAACGTGAATTGAGCAAAGTGAAACTATAAATTGTAAGATAATGGAGAAAAATGATTCAAATCAAAGGAAAATAAGAGGTTTAGAGTGATATAAATATCACTCATCAAACTCCCCCAAACTTGATTCTTTGCTTGTCCTCAAGCAAATCAACATGGATAAGAAGGGGGATGCAAAAAGGTGACTCAACAAAACTAAAAAAAATGAGATCACCAAATAGAGAAAGAAAAAACGAAAAAGAAAAACTAACTCACTTTCGTAGGAATCACGGTTGCTTTTAGCTTATGCAACAAGCCCTTTAAACCCCTAGGATGACCCTAATGGAAGAGGATGGTCTCGTGAGGGTTTTCAGAAGGCATACCCACAAAGCCAACACACCAACTCAAACAAGCAACAACCCAAGAATGGCAACATCACCAAGGTGTGAGAGATGGAGTCAAGAGTGGACCACAAGCAAGCATATATGAGAAAGTTTTCTTTCAATTCCAACACAACACATGAGTAGAGAAGGAGGTTATGAGATGAGCTAAACTAAGGTGTAAGTTCAACAAATTCTCTAACTATTCCACTACTTTCAACGCCATTGCTCCAAGGGTCATTTAGTTCACAAACTCATGTATAGGATGAGAAAACCGACTCAAGTAACTCTAGTCCTCAATGTGCGGAATATTTTCCCCCAAACTTAGCATTTTCATTATTATGGAGATGAAGATATGTGAAATAGCGATGCAACTACCAAGGAGTGCGGGGCTTAGTCTTCGCCCTCTTTGTGCGGTCCGTCCACTCACGAAGCAGACATGTTTCTCAGGCACGGTACCAAGTACTCGGTCGGAGACGCACAAGGAGGAAAAACATTCATTCTCAAGCCGCAACGATCCCGTCGTCACTAGGGAGTTCTACTTCACTTTTTTGAACCCCCACTTGAGCATTGGAATGCGCTAGGACCTTGGTTACCAACCACCCTTTCGCAACTCTTATTGAAATTATGCATTTTTTTCTTTTTGTTTCTTTTCATTTTTTTTTTGAGGCTACTAGCCTTTTTCATAAAACCAATTTTTTCTCTTTTTTATAGGGTGGTGAAAATGCCAAGCTATTTGAGGTAGATTATCAAATGCACTAGGGGACCCAAGTTATGAGAACCAAGTAAGGACTTCCTATATCATGAAGGATAGAACTAAGTGACTTATTTAAGGAGAATTTTGTTGTTTTTGTTTATGAGTTATTTGACTTGATGGCAAAACAACAATGTTTAAGTCATCTCAAAACTCCCTAATCTACACATGTTCCAATATTAGGTCACACAATTATATTCTCATTCCTGCTTTCTTTGGTCATCATAAACTCTTTCAAATAAAAATGATCTCGGGTATTTGTTTTTTCTTGAGTTTTATTTATTCTAATTTTTTGTATTTTGATTTTTCTAAAAAAGGTTCTCTTGAAAGGAAAAAAAAGAAAGAAAGAAAAATAAAATATTTTTGGGTTTTGAAATTTATAGAAAATATAAAGAAAAAAAAAGTATATACATCTCCCCTAAGCTAGAGAATAGCTATAACTCCCCCAAACTTGAATGAAGCATTGTCCTCAATGCTTAAAAAAAGGGAATCAATGGAGGGAGGGGAGAAAAAACATTCAACCAATAAACATATGTTCCACAAAACATAAATCATTAGAAAAAGAGAGAAGGAAGGATGCTACCGTATAATAGGTGGGTGTAAATACCCGCAAATGACCCAATCGTTCCCTTGCTAATCAATATTCTTCAAAACCATGTTTGTTTCCCATATGATATGGAGAATGAATCTTGCTAAAAATATGTACCTAAATCAATATTAAAGAAAAAAAACATAAGTAAAAATAAAAGCAATAAAACACGGGTTACTTTCCGAGAAAGGCTTGTTTAAGGTCCTAACCATGACCTTTCTAATAAATATCCCAACAAAGATCGCAGAAGTTTGTCATAAGCACTCGCACACATTTCAATTATTATTAAGTATGCAATGAGAAAACAAAGAGTGTCCATGAAGTGTAATGCAACTCCAAGCCAATGAGGAGAGCAATGCCGAAAAGAAGAAGGGTCAAAAGGGATGCTAAGAAAATAAGAAGAGGAATCAAAATAAGAAGACAAAGAAGAAGAAAGTGGCAAACTCTCCTCAAGAAACTCATTTTTCTTGGCAATCTCACTTCTTCCTCTAAGAACGACCGTATGGGGCACTTGAAAGTAAAATGAAGCAAGAGGCTCATCTAGTGGAGACATTTTAAGAAAATAAGGCAATGAGATGGGAGGGGAAGGAAGTAGGTCGAGCTTTCGTGAAAAGAGGATATGAGGTGAAGGAATAGAAACTAAGGTTTCACAAATGGCTTCTCCTATATCGCAAGTCTTTAACTCACACACTTTTTCAACCAATGATTCCCTATAAACAACTATGCCATCGTCTAAAACCTCAAAAACATCATTAATCACCAAATGAGGCCTCTCACTCTCAAATTGGTCAAGGTCTTCACTCGGCAAGGAAGGGATATGATAACATGAATTTCCAAGATTAGATACCTCATCCCCCTCAACGTGATTTCCACTCTCAACAAAAGTCACATCATCATCATTCCTAATCAAACCCTCATAAATCAACCGCGCCCTTAACAATGTTAGGTCATTTTCAATTTGTCGTGAAGGGTCATCGATGGATTGACGATAGGATTTAGGAAAGGGCTCTAAATTGATTTTTTTTTGCAGCCCTATCATCTAGTTTTACTTCTTCATTCATGTGAGAAAGAACAAAGGTGGAGTAATGATTTAGGATGGGGGTAGAGAGGGTGAGGTCAAGGCTTTTTGAAAGAGAGTTCAAGTTGGTTCTATTTGTTTTAATCTCTTAAAAATCGTCATCATCATAAACAAAACCTTGAGAAGCATTAAACTCATGCAACAATGATGATAATTTAGCCTCTAGATCACCCTTTTTCCTCCACTCTTCCTTAATAGCCTCATTCAACATGCTATTTATTTTCATTTGGCTTTTCATAAATTCTAAAATTTGTGTCTCAAACGGATTCAAATTAGAAGTTATCTCACAAGTCATTTCTCCATTAACAAGTTTATCAAGAAGAAGCTCAAAACTAGATTTTGATGGTTCGGATTGCAAAGAAAATTGAATACCAATTTGAGGAGAAGGATCACAATCAAGTACATGAGGATTGATCATAGGGTCATGAGGCGCATCATTGAAATTCATGCCAAAATTTGAAGAATATCGGGAAGTAGCATGAATATCATTCATGTTAGAGTGTACCTCGTTACAATGATCATATAAAAGAGATGGACTAGAATCATGCATATTAGGCTCGCTAGGGTGAACATTAGACACATCAAGGGATCTCATGCAAGAATTGGTAGAATCATGACAATTTACATAAGCTTCCCAATCATAGGTATCCCTAGCAAACCACATGTAGAAATTCCAAGGTTCATCCAAAGATATAGTTCGAAATTCACAATTAAACATATTCTCAATCACTTCTCTAGTATACTCATTTAACCCCCAATAAGTTATCTCACAAGCGTTCCAAAGATTATACCCATGGTAATTGAGAAAGTCCTCAAGTCTATTGAAGAACTTCCAAAATGGTTCATTTTCAAATTGAGGAAAAGAAGTGCTTGCCATTTTCTTTGTTTTTTTTTTAATAAAAAAGGAAAAAACTATGCACAATGACCTAGACTCATCTAATCAACACAAGTCAATGAAAGCCGAAGTCCCCGGCAACGGCGCCATTTTGATATAGGGAAAATTAGGTCGTTACTAATCCCCTAAAATCAAACTAATACCTAACTAGACCACTAAAATAAGTAAAGTGGTAAGCAAGGGTCATTCTTCCACAAGGACTAAGGAACATCGGTATGTGCTAATCTAACAATAAGCTTGGCCGAAAAGGAGTCGAAAGGTGTCAACTACCAACTAAAATCTATTAAACTAAACTAAGTACTAAAGATGAATTAGTATTAGGGAAAGGGATCCAACACCAACCAATCGTGATTTCAGGAATTTGATGGGTGAAACATGGAGGAAAGAAAATCAAGAAACTAATTGAGGTTATTGACTCTTAACTAGCTCTAAGCCCTCTCTCAGGGGTGCATAAAACTACCAAGGGATAATCACGATGTCAATCCACAAAACCCTCACTCAAATCTCACTCTCATGAGTAATTAAGCAAGATAATAGCATACATGTCAAACTTAATCTCCTCTCTCGATTTGATTAAGGCATCAATAAAACAAACATCCAAGTGGCCAACTAGAATACGAGCAAAATGGTAATCATGCCATTAATCAATTAAGAAGCCTAATTAAACTCCTATTTCATATTCAAACACCCAAAATCAACCATAGTTGGGTTTTCACCCAAACTCTACCCAACAAACTACTCCATAAACACAAAAATGAGAGCTTTAGTGAAATTAACAACTAATATCATGATACTAAACATTAATCTAAACAAAATAGACCATAAATAATTAAACTAAGCATGAATTTTAAATCTAAGAAAAACAATTAAGATAAAGCAATAAAAGAAGATAGATAGAGTAAGAAATGCTCATTGATAGATAGTTGAATCTTTGAATACAAGTTGTCACCCTTGAATCTCCCATCTTCAATCTCTCTTTGAGTTTTCTCACTTTTCTGTCTAAACTAAGCTATGGAGGCTAACCCTCCCTAAAACTAGGTTCTTCAAGGTTCCAAGTTTGAAAATCAGAAATTCAATCTCCAACTTGAATCACTACCAAATGATGTTTAGTTTATGAGATATGAGCTTTTGAAGTCAACCATTGTGCAAAACATGAAGGAAACTTGGTGGATTTTGCTTCCTTAACGTCCTTTTGCCTTTCTTTCTTCATTACTCATGCTTTAACCTTATATATGCATTCTTGGGATTTTTTAGGTAAATCAAAATCTCCTTTGATAGTACCTACATACAACACGAATGAAATGGCATAAAAAGGTCATAGAAAATGAGCGAAAAGACTAAAAATCTACAAAATACCTACAATCACTAATAAAACGTGAATTGAGCAAAGTGAAACTATAAATTGTAAGATAATGGAGAAAAATGATTCAAATCAAAGGAAAATATAAGGTTTAGAGTGATATTAGCTATACCCTTTGTGAGAGCATGTTTTTATAGCCTTTTAGACTGGCATCTTTTCAGTGTTATCTGCTTGTTGTGTGTTGCTCTTACTTGATGAAAATTCTCTCGAACTTGCATTAATTCTCCTTGAATACGCTTGACTTGTTTGCGTCTTGAATGTGATTGAGGCTTTCATGTTACTTGAGCTACATTGCCAAAGGCCACCCTCACCTACTTATCCTTCTTTGAAGCCCCTGTGAGCCTAAACTTGTTTTCTTTGTTAACCACATCTCTAGCTTATTACTTATCTCCTTACCTAGGGGATTGTGAAACTACTTAGATGGGGTGAAACATATTGATGGGTGTTACGAGAATGACTGTGTAGGTGTTCGACTTTGTGTTTGGTTAAAACTCATGTATTGTTTGAGTTCGCCAACTTTCATACATTGAAGTTCTCATTTTCTCCCTTCTTCTAAAATCACCACAATTCACAAAAACAAAAAAAAATAAAATTGATGAATGAAAAAGAGAAAAAAAAAAGGATTTGTGGTGTGTTCAAAAATTGCAATAAGGGAGATTGAGATGCTAAAATAAGAGGAGAGCTTGTAATAGGTTGTGTAGAGCGTTCAAATCTTAGTAGCGTGGGTTTTGTGCTTTTAGAAAGGTGCTAACTTGGAAGTTTCACGTTCCCCTCTTTAACACCTTGATCCCAAATGCTACCACGCCCTCACCCTAAGTCTACATTACAACCTTGACTAAGTCCTCTTGATTCTTGATGCAAACTTTGGTCTTTATGGGACGGAGAGTGCGATGATATGCAAGCTTATGGTAGGATATAGTCGATATAATTGAGCTTTGAGAGTTCATTTGACCTACTTAAACACACGAGAGAAGTGCGCGCGACTAAAGTGAGAGCTACTATCTATATGACTGAGCCAAGCTTGGGAGAGAACTTGTGGTAAGATTGGTTGCTTTTCCTTGTGCTATAAACTTTGAGGCTTGATAGTGTTTGCATTGGTTGTTGAAAATGTTTGAAGGTCTACATAATTCATCTTGGCATGCATATCATTGTGAGGGGTCATAGAACTCTTTCCCTATGTTTATCATTTGTTCGCTTAAGGACAAGCAATTGGACTAGCTTGGGGGAGTTTGATAAGCACTTTATTGTGCTTATCCATGCTGCATTTTTAGTTTTGTTGCATATAGATTAGAGCATTTTAGTCTTGCATTGCATGGTTTTGATTACTTTGAGTCAAATTGTCGTTTCACTACTCGTTTAGTTGTTTTGGATGATTTCCAGGCTAACTAACGGGTATTTGGAGCACTTTGGGTATTTAGAGACCCTTGGATGGAGGCTAGGGCTTGGAAGAGCTTGAAGCAGCTCTACACGGTCGCGTGTAGCTTTTACCTTGGAGGATCAGTTTCAAACTGATTAGCCTTGAAGATGGGAAACCACGCCTACACGGCCGTGTCATTTTGGATACGACCGTGTAGCACTTTTTCTAGCATGGCAGTAAGCATTTGGAATGCTGAGGATATTTGGACGTCAGGTCTACACGGCCGTGTCATTCTGGACACGACCGTGTAGCCATTTGAGCACAGGGACAAGAACTATGAGGATGCTGTGAGGCTTTTTGGACGTCAGGTCTACACGGTCGTGTCATTCTGGACACGACCGTGTAGTTATTTCTACACTGAGGCAGGAGCTTTGAAGAAACGCTGAATAATTTGTGTAACAGGTCTACACGGCCGTGTCGACCTACTTTCGGGCTTTGACCCGTTTTCTCCGTCTTAGTTTAATGAACCTTTTAATTAGTTTTGTAGCTTAGAAGTCGACATTATCTCTCACTCTTAGACTCTAATTACTTTTGCTTAGCCCTAAACTCTGTCTAAACTCTTAGTTTTCTCAATTGTTCATCTTTAAAGATCGGATCCTTAATTCAATTCAAGTAATTTTCCTTCAATCTCTTTTCTTTTATTTCTATTGCTTTGTTTATGATGTTGAATTTATTTAATCTCAATTGCTTAGAATCCATGATTAGTGAATAGTTCATTATCTAGGGTTTGGGCGAAAGTTTGAATTAAGGGCTTAATGTAGATTGTCTATGCTTTTTATGATTCAATTGTTTGTCTATTCATTGAATGTGGTGTTTTGACATCCTAAGATAGATCTTGATCACGTTTATGCTAGAGCACTTAGGGTTTCTATTGTTCTTAATCGAACTTTAATCCCTTTTGTCATTCCCATGTTTCGACTTGATTTCTAGACCACGGGATTGGGTAGGAAATAAAGGGATCCTTTAATTAGGGGTTTTCCGATCTCATCGAATCTATTAATCAATTGACCAAAGACCATTAGAAAGAGGATTTGGTTGGTTGATTAATCGATTACTCTTGAGGACCATTCGAGAGAGGACTCAAGTAAATTAGAGGGAAGCATAACCTTGTATTGTTATCGTTGTGAATCACTATAGCGTCGATTATCGTTGCCCAGCACAAGTTCATACGATACTACAATAAAAAAAGAGTTTTTGCTACGGTTTTTTTGTGGTAGATTGAAATCCGTAGTAAATTTTGCAACGGAATTGTATTCCGTTTCAAACTTTGCAACGGAGTTTTCCGTTGCAAACTTTGCTACGGAATTGAATTCCACAGCAAATTTTGCTACGGAAAATCATATACGTTGCAAAATTTTCTACGGATTACGATTCCGTAGCAAATTTTGCTACGGAAGATTATATCCGTTGCAAAATTTGCTACGGATCACAATTCCGTAGCAAATTTTTGCTACGGAATATGATTGACAACGTAATATTAAGAAGAAATATGTAGAACATAATCCAACTACGAGTATGTGCATCTTGTATAGCTCAATTGGGAGCTACTTCACTTTCCACAACCTTGTCTCGGTTTCGATTCTTACTAACGGCATTTCGATGAGATTTATGGGGGGAGTAGGTCAAGATGGGGTAGAAAAAAACCTTAACAAAATTTTGCTATGAAATATGGTTTGCTACGGATTTTCTATCCGTAGCAAAGTTTTGCTACGAATTTTAGTTTTTGCTACGGATCAAATTTTGCTACGGATCTTCTTCCTCCGTAGCAAAATTCAGTTTGCTACGCCCACTTTTGCTACGGAATGTTTCCGTAGCAAAAACACACTTTGCAACGGATTTTTAATGTTTGCTACAGAATTTTTCAGTAGCAAAATACAATTTTTTTTGTAGAGATAGCCCGAACTCTATTGTTTTCCTTATTATATTAATTCTCCTATTTGACTATTAGGTTGTATTCATTAGCTAGTTGATTAGTTGGTATCTTATTCAATTTTAAACCCCAAAAACCCTTCACTTAGGTAGTTTTTGACTTAGTAGACTATAGTCAATCCCGATTTCCTTGTGGTTCGACCCTTGACTTGCCATTACTACGTTCTTAGTAGTTGCTCGTTAGGTTTATAAGTTTTGTTTGCTAAGCGGTTCTTATTGCCTTAACGACATACTAAAAATATCTTATCATTGTGCGTGTGTAGTTGCTGGCAGGTTGCTTGCTTGCGGATGCTTACGACGCTTGCGGCTCATGCTTAAGATCCTATAAACCTTCGTACACGCATACTCAATGCTTCGACACACGACTCAACATGCCAACATATACCCAATTGCTTGAGTACGTAACATCATCAACCCAAAACACCTCCAAAGTACCAAAATCATCCTAACTCCAAATACCATACTTAGGCTAATATACCCGAAACTCCGTTTCTCAAGGCCTAAACCTCTACCAAACGAACTCCGAAATACTCTAAAAACACGCCTAATATGGTCTCATCAATAATGAACTAATAATTAACAATACTAAAGCAATCCAAGATTAAAAGGAAAAGAGGAACAAAGAAGAATACCAATTGACGGAAGATAATAAACTTTATTGAAGCAATCCAAATGTTCGATCTCCTTTGGAAATAAAACTAATGAGTTTCTGTCTCAAAGTACTGAACAAAAAACTGGAAAATGAAAGATTATAGATGTCTAACAAAAATTACGTCTAGCCTATTTATAATAAAATAAGAAGCAATTTTTAAAAAGTTGGAGAAAACGAAAGCACCCACTCCAAGTCACCTGCCCGACCGGGTCAAGGTTCACCCGATCGGGTCAGACTGAGCCAAATGTAGTAACTTCAGTTTGTGCGGTGAAATCATAATGCGTGAAATTGTGATTCTATAAACTATAATGAAAATTATTAGAACAGAAAATTTAATTTCAAGATAAAATTAGACTAACCGAACTTGTCCTTACAAACCCATTCTATCTCCCTAACTGAACACTATGAACTTGCACCAATCCAGTTGTCCATTCCCTTCTACTTCCTTTCTTTCATTTTGAGTCTAAAATTGTGATAAACTAAAGAGACTTCGCTTATCGATTTATCTAACTGTCAAATGAATTATACTAGGGCAAATTCTTGTAGAAGACGGTCATCCATTAAGCTTAATGTATGATTATCCCAATAGGACCATTTAGCACAGATTCACAAACGCACGTCGTCTCTCTCCCGTTACAGCGCCTCTTGCGGGTGAAGTTGACGTTTTAGGTTTAAAAGTTAAGTTTTTAACCCATTTGCTAATATCATAACTCATATTCAATTTCTAATTAAAGTTAATGTTTTAGGGTGAAAAGTTAATACTATTTACTTATTAGTTAAGGTTTTTTTGTCGAATACTTAAAATTTATTATGTGGTACGTTTGTACTACCTCCGTTCCTTAATAAGTGACACACTTCAAGTTTTCACGCTTGCAAATATATTATTTTTAACATTAATATCTATAATTATCAATAAGTAAAAATTATAAAAAGTTGATATTAAAAAAATGCTTGTTGATACGAATCTAACATGATCCAACATTACTATGTTTTTCCTAAAAGATAAATCACCAAAGCTAATTAGAGTTCATATTGAAATAGTACACACTATGCAAATGTGTCACTTAGCTTATTAAAGAACCGATGAAGTATATTGCAAAGTTGATGTTTGGATTTAAAGTCAACTTTCAAAATATAAATGTTGATATTTTAAGTCTATTTGTTAACAAAATAACTATGTCAATATTCAAAAGTTAAAGGTTTTAGGTTCAAAAGTTAAGTTTTTAAGTTAAAAGTTGACATTTTTAGCCTATTTGTTAATATCGATACCACGTATATGGTATTAGTTATGGATTTATATGCAAAAATTAAGGTTTTAGGTTGAAAAGTTAAAAATACGCAAAAGTTAAGGTTGTCGGTCGAAAAATTAAAAAAACAAATTGCCTTGGTTGCTCAGCGTGTGGCGCGCGTGATTAGGCTTTTAATTAGCTTATTGGGCTGGTATGACATTAAAGCTTAACCTAAGACCGTCTTATAGTAAACGAACTCTAGTGCTAGTGATTAATGGATTTAAAATCATCATACTAAATGGATTAAATAGATTAACTAGATTAAACTAGTTACTATATTTAGAAGGAAAGGTGGCTCATTCTCTTTTACTATCGGGCTCGAACGGTGCCTAAGTTATATTACAATTTCGTATCAGGATGTGTACATAAGATCGACTCTTAGATAAATTTGTAATCCTAGGAAGTCTGGTTCTTGATTTAATGATGTATAATTGTATTAAAACTATTTATTGCAGGCCTAAATTTCATAATAAAAAAACAAGGCCCTTTCCATTTTGAGACTGTGGACGTTTCTGGGTAAAAGAAGGCAAATACCCTTAAAATAAGGACATCTCCCATGTTTGTAGTGGATCAACAAACTATGAATCAACAAGTGCATAACTGGTCCTTAAAAGAAGCAACATATTCCACCTGATCACTTCCATTATTTACAGATTGCATCTTCCTGTTGTTAGAAACTTATATGAGAGAGAGAGAAAGGATGGCATCGAGTGACGAAACACCAGGGCCAATACCGTCAAGGGTGGAAGATGGAACAACACCCGGAAAAGCATTAACGGTTGGGCAGCAGATGCTAGACAAAGGCGCGCAGCTGATGCAATCTTTGAAGCCCATCAACCATATTAGCCAGCATGTTAACACATTCGCGCTTTACAGTCATGATATGTGTCGACAAATTGAGACTCATCATTTTGTTTCCAGACTTAACCAGGACTTCTGCCAGTGCGCTGTTTACGACTCCGATCTTCCGTCGGCTCGTCTCATTGGTTTTCATTCCTTCTCTTCTCTCACATTCTCTTTCGTATCACTTACATGTAGTGTTTCTGTATGGATTTATGCTATCCTTTACTGTTTTTTTCTTTTGATCAAAAGGTAAGAATATTATAGAGCAAGATTAGGTCATACAAAATCTACTGCTAGGATAGACAAAACGAAACAGAAAAACATTACAAATTTACAATAGCCCCCGTCGTAAATCATTAGAACAGAGATATCAGCAACAAATACAACATAAGTAGAAACAGAAAACAGGACAGCTAAATTTTGATTTTTTCAGTCCATTTTACTATTATAAGAGATATATGTTAAACATTGGCTTGATGAAATGGTGCATAAGCCATAAGCGAATAAGATTATGACTATATATTAAGTATGAAGATGTGTAGGCTTCATGTTTAATAATTGTTAGCTTTGAGTATTTGACTCCATTGACGGAGCTAAAGAGAGAAAGAGATGAAGCACAAGCAGTGATGTAAGCGGAGAGAGAGAGCCAAGCAAATCTATGAGTTCATTTATTAGAATGAATGGTTAATGAATTACATACTTAGACTATATATACTACTAGGCTAATTACATTGGTAACAAACTAACCCTTTAATTAAGGGAATGATTATCTATACTCCAACAATAATCATCTAGTCTATATGTTAAATTTGATTAGAAGCCCAAGACTTCTTTTTTCAAGTCATCTTGAGAAATATAATGAAATTAATGTTGTTGGAATTAAGGCTTGTAAAGCCTCCTTTGTGTTTTTTTCCCAAAGGTCCCATATCGCCTATGGAAGGGAATTTTCCTTTGCTTATGAACTCCCTGCCTCTACTCGTCTATTGAGTTAATTACATGGTTCGCTTTTTGTGGTTGGGGGTCATGCTTGGGCTTGCTACCGCAAACACAAGCACGCCTAGCCCCCACCCGGACTGGGCCGGGCTCGGCGTGGGATCTAGGTTCTGGGAAGAGCTGACCTGGAGCTTATCTTTTTGGACCCGGGTCCAAGTTGTGTAACGGTAACTTGATGGACTGAAATGTTTTTACCGTTACAATCTTAATTGCTATTTATTGCGGCTCTTGCTTTCCTTTGCTCATTGATTACCTTCCGTATTTGTGGTCTGTATTTGTTATATAAACAAACCTTCTGCTGCTGTTTTAAACACACAAAAAATACACTCCTCTTTTTCTCTTCTATCTGTTTCTACTGGGTACGTGATTTGTCTCCAAAGCTTTTCTTTATTAGTGGTGAATTAGAGAGGCTGCTATGTTAACCTTTGGGAGCTTTCCGTCCAGTTGCGATTACCACCATAGTCGGGCCGTAATTGCTTTTAAGTCAGTGCTCTTCTACCACAACATAGACTTGAAACCGTTCTCTTATACGCCGCCATTGTAAACTGTCAGTTTCTAACAAATATTATTAAAGCAAAGTACTTGAGGTTTAAAATCATTCATATATTTCCACTGATAAACCCCTTATTACTTCTCATCTTCATCATAACTCTCTCGGTCAGTATATTTTGGTTAACTCCTCTTTCAATTAAACTGTCTCAATTTAAATATATCTAATATATCTACTAGGAAAAATTGACTACAATAATCCAAACTGTTGCCATTCGGCTAAGAATAATCCCAACTATGAGTTATTCCTGTATAATCCCAACTATTGAGCACGTCCGCCTCAAACACACCCAGGTGACTTGTGACCTGCTAACAAGGTAAAAAAATTATTTCATTTTTTAAAAAAATTTCCACTCTCACCACCACAAGTCCCACCCACCACCAATGCCACACACTGCCATTGAAGCAACCAGCCAACCACATCGGCACATCCATCACCCCACCACCACTAAAAATCATCCAACACAACCAATGCACTATCGCTCACGACCACTGCCACACCACCACTGCAGCAACCACCATCCGTCATCAACCACGCGCACAAATAGTCATCTTACACAACCGAACCACCATCCAAAACCTCCAACTTCCACACACACCGCCACATTGCAGCCACCATCCAACACCTCCACTTCCATACACCGCCACATCGAAACCACCATCCCTCGCCAACCGCCAACACGAACCCAACAACTACCACCACCCCTCACTAAACCCAATTGAAAACCCAGCCAGAAAAAGCGAAAACCACCATGAAATAACCCAAACGAAACCCCACAACCATAGCCAACGCAATTCGAAATCGTATTCAAAAACACCAAGAGAAAATCCAATGGAAGAGAGAGATCGCGCTGCGAGGGTGGCTGAAAATGGTGGTAATTTTGTGGTGTTGTGGTGGTTATGCTTATGCGGCGTTGTTGTGTTGGTGGGGGGTAGTGAGGTGTTGTGGTTGTGCAGGTGTAAGTGGTGGAAGTGTGTGTGGAGGTGGTGGTGGTTGAAGGTGGAGCTGAAGAGAGAGAATGGGGAGAGTGGAGGGCGTAGGGGTTGGGGTTGAGTGGGGATGGGATTTTTTAAAGAAAAATCAAAAAGAAAATTTAATTAGGAACCGCCAATAAAAGTATGACACGTGGCTTATTTACCGGTTAAACAAGTTCCTTTCAGGTTACGGTGCATTTGTGGCAGACTTGCTTAATAGTTGGGATTATACAGGAATAACTCATAGTTGGGATTATTCTTGGCCGAACGACCTTAGTTTGGATTATTATAGTCAATTTTTCCTATCTAATATTCATTCTAGTCATAATAGTAGCATAGCCTATTTTTATTAGTATATTTCGAATTATTTTACATTTTAATTAACGATTTTTTTAGGGAAGATTAAATTAATTGATTTGGGATTAGTTATAACATTACCCTACATATTGAATGATTTGAATTTATCCTTCCGGATTTAGAAAGTGTCTTACCAAATGAAGTAAGGAAAATGGAAAGGAAGGGTAATGTTTAGGGATGTCAGTGGGGTGGGTTTTATGGAGACTCGCCCCGCACCCGCCCCAGTTAGGTGGGGATGGGGGAAGGTTTCGCGGGGGATGAGGATGAAAACCATCCCCGCCATGGATAATGGGGCAGTGGTGGATGTTAGTCCATACCCGCCCCATCCCCGCCCGCCCCGCCCGTCCCGCCCCATCCCCGCCTGCCCCGCCAGAGACCCGCCATAGGTATTCTCCAAATGGCTAAAATCATAAATGTTATCAGTTGTTTACTGCTTTCATTTGATACTTTTATTTTCCAAAGGCCCAAAGGCTAAAATCCAGAATTACTTATAAACTTTTGTTTTTTCTCTCCCTTAACCCTAATAGATTGGGGCATGGGTAGGGCGGGCGCAGGGATTCGCGCGGGGATGGGTGGGTGCGGGGATTCGCGCGGCGATATATTTTATCGTGTCTCCGTTGGGGGGATGGGGACAAGATTTTCCCCGGCCATGGGTGATGGGGGGATGGGAATGGGTTTTTTAGGTGGGATGGGGATAGGAATGCCAACATCCGCCCCGCCCCGCCGCATTGACATCCCTAGTAATGTTTCCTAGTTGAAGGGAGAAAAACGAGCTGGTAGTATTAATGACATACTCCTTAACGAAAAAAAAAGGGGAAAGTGAGATAGAGTAGAGCAGGCCGGGGTAAACTGGAAATTAAACATTGCCACGAATAGAAAAAGGAAAAAGTGTACCATTTAAAAAAACATCATAAATACTCCCTTAGGGCTTATATAAGAACTTAACAAAGAAAATCTGGGTTAGTCTCAAATATTAATAAAACTAATTAATGCATGATTTTGTTATAAATTCACAACTTGATACCATGTACTATTTGATGCTTATATACACCTTAATGGTATATATCAATGATCATTACATTGATTTTATATATACAAAAAAATATTAATCAAGTACTGAAAACAAATGTATCTTCCATTTCAACAGGAATTGAGTACATAATATCTGACAAGATTTTCGATGCACTCCCACCAGACGAGCAAAAATTGTGGCACTCCCACATGTACCCGGTATGTGTTTCAGTCTACATTGATTCATCATTGATTGCATTGTTTGTGCTTTTGGATGAGGAAATATGAATGATAGGTGAGCATAACTGTGGCACTCCCACATACCCAGTATAAATTTTCACATAGCAAAATGTGTAACTTGTCTTGACAGATTAAAGCAGGGCTTTGGATAAACCCTAGAGTTCCGGGGATGATTGAAAACCCAGAGCTCCAAACCTTGGCAAAGACTTATGGCAAGTTTTGGTGCACCTGGCAAGTTGACCGTGGTAAGTACCTTCATATTGAAATACGTTTTAATACTTTCACCAAGTCCTTCATTGGTAGTTAGTAAATGTTTATGTAATTGCGAATAATAATTAATAAAAAACTAAGGATGTGTATTCCAAGTTGAGATATAAACTAGAATGAGTTTGTGTTAAGCATAGAAGAAGGACCTAAATTATCGCAAACGTTAGAGTTAAGGACCTAAACAATGGTAAAAGTTAGAGTTAAGGATGTAAATTGGCATAAGTTAAAATAAAGGAGCTCTACATAACGAGGGCAATTTGTTCTGCCTCCGGCTTGATCATAAGGGAAAACACCGTTTTAAGAGTCTGCTCTTTCCTTGAACTTATTTTCAGTTAAGTTCAACTTAACTCAAGTCAACTCAATTATGTATGTTCATTTCAGTTCAACTATATTATTTTCAGTTTAGATAAATTATTTTCAGTTTAGTTCAGCTTAGCTCTTGACACCACATTTATTCTCACATATTCCTATTCCTTTAAGTTCAGATCAGTTGACTTAAATTCAGATCCAATCAATTCAGTTCATTGCAGCTATTTAGTTGAATAGGATATGCCGTAAATCCAAAAACATAATAATAATTTAAGGGTGTGTTGGGTATGTGGGAATTATGGGGTGGGAATGGGAGTTTAAAACCCATTTGGAACAATTCCTGCATTTTGTATGGGCATGGGATTTTTAAGAGGAATGAGAATTGGAATAAACCCCATCTATCCCCATACAAATAGTAACTAGGGGGTAGATATTAAGCACAAATTAGATGAAGCAGAGAGGAGCATTATGAGCATGGTGCGCCATGCCCACGTCTTCATGTACGTCAGCATACTCGCGATGTACATAAGATTTGTCAATGTGCAAAAAAATAAAAAAAATCCCAATGTACATTAACCTTCCAAATGTACATTAGATTCAATTTTTTTCCCCAAATTTTAAAAACACACATATATATTAATTTCATTTTTCCCCCACTGATGGTTATTAAATAAGTTCATTTATTAATTTCAAATGTTCATTGTAAAACCAACTCAATTTCAATTTCAATTTCAAAAAAGTTTTTGTTCCAAATAACTCTGACATATGTTCTTTTATATAACTTTTTTGTTCATTATGGTTTATCATATATGTTCATTTATTGATTTCAAATGTTCATTGTAAACTCAACTCAATTTTCCAATTAACTTTGACATTTGTTTCTTTTTATAAATAAGTCTAATATTCTTTTACAATGAACATTTGAAATCAATAAACGAACATCTTGAATAACAATTATGAACATTAGTATTATACTTCCTCCGTTTTAATATAAGTGATACAGTTTCTATAATTGGGTGTTTTCAAATAAGTAAAACACCTTACAAAGTTTCTATATATGGTAAACTTTTTCTTGTAAATTGACATAAATACCCCTACTTAAATTTATAACCACAATTTAAATTGACATAAAGGTAGTGGGGGTGGGGACCACACATACTAACATCATAATTAAAAACCCCCTAAACATACTTAGAATCTTGTACCTCAAAATACGTTAAAGGCACAATGTATCACTTATATTAAAACGGAGGAAGTATATAAAAAGCATATGTCAAAGTTAATTGGAACTAAAACTTTTTTGAAATTGAGTGTGATTCTACAATGAACCATGATGCACATATATAATAAAAAATGATAAATGGGCCTAGATTCTTTTTATCTCTCCTTCGTTATTGATTATTTTGAATTAATTTGCCCAAAAAATTTCCCACTTCTTTTCCCAACCATTTATTTTCTCCTTAAAGAAATGTTCATTTTAAATATCCAAGATGTTCATTTATTAATATCTAGTGTTCATTGTAAAATCAACTAAAAATTCAGTGGAAAAGTTACTTACAATTAAGTACGTTCATTTTGTTTATTGTTGATGGTCATTTTCTTTGTTGTAAAATCAACTTATTTTCAAATAAGTGTCATTTTTGTTACATAATCCTTTTCATACTTTGATAACCAATGTTCACTGTGATGAACTTAAAAAAAAAGTATTAGTTTTATTTTATTTGAACATGCCTTTTTTAACATAATTCCAATGTTTATTATGAGTATTGAAGATGTTCATTTATTGTTCATTGTAAAATCAACGTTAATAAAAAATTGTTCACTATTAACGTAGACATATTTTATTTAACATAATATTAAATTTCATTATGGATTTTCAAGTTTTTCCTTTATTTACATCAGATGTTTATTGTATAATATAATAATCAAGGGAAATGAGGTAATTTTTGAATGAACAGCTGGTTGGCCCAAAATGAACTGTGTTATAGCAATAAATGAATATATGCTTAATTACATTTTGAAATCATCTACTTAAAATATTCTCTCGGTTTTAGGCAAATTTAATGAACATCTTGTTTTAGACAAATGAACAAGTTAGGATATAAAATGAACATATGATAATAAAACAATGAATAGTAGTTCAATGATCATATCTGTTTTTAAAAGAAGGGATAGAGAGTTACATCAAAAATTAATGAAAAAACATAAATTACGTAAAAAAATAATGAAAAAAAAGTTAATGAATTAATGAATAACCATAAATTAATGAATAACATAAAAACACTTAGTTTCCTATTTTTCGATAATGACGCTTCTTCTTCATCACTTTGTTTCTCTTCGACTTCTTCATCATTACTAATGGTGCTTCTTCTTCATCATTTTGTTTCCTACTTTTAAGAAAAATTATATAAATATTTGAATTACTTAAAAATCCTTAGTTTAACATAAAAAAATTATTAAAAATAAAAAAATAATGACAGAGGTTCATTAAAAATAGACCAATTAGAACGTTCATCGAAAAAAACTGTCATAGGTTCATCGTAAATTATTTTAATGAAATATCAAAAAAAATAACATAGCTTCATCCCATAACTAAACTAGGTTCATCCCAGAACTAAAATAGGTTCATCCCAAAAAAGTAAATGGTTCATCATTAAAAAATTAAAAGGTTCATCCTAAAACTGACATAGGTTTATTAACTTTTAAAAAATAAAAAAAATCACCAAAAAAATTACCTAAAATTACACGAAATTACCTAAAATTACCTAAAAAACAAAAATAGGTTCTTCAATTGTAAAAAGCAAACAAACTAAAAGAGGTTCTTCCTAAAAAAAAATAAGGTTCATCCTTAAAAATAAAAGAAGCTTCATTAATTTTTTTTTAAAATTACCAAAACAAAAATGTCAAAGGTTCAAAATTTCCAAAAAATTGTCAAAAAAAAAAACGACCTTTATTTCTTCTAAAAAATACCAATATTACCAACAAAAATACCAAAAAAACAACGATTTTAAGAAAAACAAAAAAATGAAAGAGGTTCATGCTAAAAATAAGAAGGTTCATCGAATAAAGTAATTTTGTTAGATTTTTTAGAAAACAAACAAACTGAAAGAAGTTTATCCAAAAAAAATAAGGTTCATCTTTAAAAATAAAGGAAGGTTTATCAAATTTTAAAAAAATTACCTATAAAATTGTCAAAGGTTCAAAGATTGCCAATTACAACTAATCTTTATTTCTTCAAAAAAAAAAAAAATACCAAAATTACCAACAAAAAATACCAAAAAAACGACCATTTTTAAAAAATGAAAAAAAAAGAATGAGGTTCATCTGAATAAAATAAACAAAAATTCTTTTTGCCAAGAAAATAAACTAAAAACATTAACAAAAATTACATAAAAAAAATAAAATGAACCAAAAACTAACAATGAACAATGAACCAAAAATTAACCCAATGGACAATGAACAAAAAATTAACACAATGAACAATGAACCAAAAAGTAATATAATGAAAAATGAACAATATATACAAAAGCGGCCAATAATATATACAAAATTACCTAAAAAATGAAAGTTTATTTTCAAAAAACAGATATAGGTTCATCCTAAAACTAACAGAATTTTATTGTAAAACAGTGATAGGTTCATTATAAAAAGCCAAAATATTCATCCAAAATAAAGTTTAGAAGGTCTATCCTAAAACTAACATAGGTTAATTGATTTTTTAAAAAAGTACCAAAAATTCACCACAAAACTTACCAATAATTACGAAAAGAATTCCAAAAAAGTTCACCAAAAAAATTATATATACAAAAATTAACTATTTATACAAAGTACCTAAAAAATGAAAGTTAATTTCCAAAGACCTGACATAGGTTCATCCAAAATAAAATTTAGAAGGTTCATCCTAAAACTGACATAGGCTCATTAATTTCAAAAAAATAACCAAAAAATAACCAATAATTACGGAAAAAATACAAAAAATTGCCAAAAAAAATTGCCATAAAAATACCAAAACAAACATTACCCAAAAAAATTACCAAAAAAATAAAAGTTTAGTCTTCAAAAACAATTCTAGCGTTCATCGATTTTAGTGTTGAAAAAACTGCTGTCATGACCAAGGTTCATCGAAAAAACAATAAGGTCCATTTTTAGTTTTTGGAAATTAGGAGATTCATTTTAGTTTATGGGAAAATTACCAAAATCAAGAAGGTTCACAAAAAAAAAATGAACTCGGGTCATCCAAAAATTAAGGTTCATCTTAAAAATGTTTATAAATAAACAAATAAACAATTACTTTTATAAAAAAAAAAACCTACTTGGAGCTTTCATCTCTTTCAATTGCATGTCTCTTCAATTTATTCATCATCGTTACCAATAGCGGATCTTCTTCGTCCCTTCATTTCCTATTTTTAAAGAAAATAAACATAAATCAACACTTAATTTAACAAAAAAATGTTTAAAATAAAAAAAAAACTGAGCAAATTAACAAGGAGAAGGTGAGAAATTAAGGGAAAAAGAAATGGTGAAAAAAATGGCGATGAGCAAGGTCAGAGAAAATAGGAGCGGGAAATGGTGATGAACAAGGAGAAGGTAAGAAATTTAGGGAGAGATAATTGAAGGAGGAGAGAGAAAGTAAGTTTTGGTTGAGGAGGAAAATAATAAGAGAGATGGTTCATTGGGAAGGTTAAAAAGCATGTTTAATTTTAAAAAAAAACTGACAGATAGGGAGAAAATGGGCGCTTTTTTGTGTTCATTACAAATGAACTGAAGGTACCTTACAAGTGAACTGAAGATTCCTTACAAATGAACTGAATGTTCGTTACAAATGAACTGAATGTTCATTCTGTGCTTAGTTTGTTTTGTTGGGGATGCGTTTTGTTTGTTGGGGCTTGCGTTTCACTTGAAACCATGAGCATCATGATGGCGTGTCTACCATCTACTTATTGGTATTTTTCTTCCGCTAAATCCTTACATGTGCTATTAAGAGCTTGGTTAGAGAAGATGGACAAAGTTTATGATGAAAAGTTTGGGATGAATTTTTTTCAATGGAAAGAACAAGTTTGTGTTATGGCAAGCTATGATTCAAGATATACCCATGCAGTAGTGGTTTTAAGGAACCCTAAAAGACAAAAAGCGATGAGCTCAACGCTTCGAAGTGCGAAGACTACTTGGAGCGGTGTGCATCGTCAACAACCTGGTTAGTGCTTGCACCGAAAATTTCTGCATGAGTTTCATAATGTCACAAAGCCGAGTTGTGGGAGATGTTTGAATAGTTATTCGAGTTAAAGTCTTTGCCAAGTAAGTTGTTCCTAAAGAAGTATTTATTGGCTTGGACATAGAGGACGATGGCAACCTGAGAGACGACCTCAACAAAATTAATGTATTGATCACCCGCTTTGCGATGTTGGAGAAAACTTTCAAGTGTGAAGACAAAGCCATACTACTATTAGTATCATTGCCACAAAGGTATAATAATGTTATCACTATTTTGTTGGTAGGCATGATGAAATTGAGTTGGATGAGACTGTTGTGCGCCTCCTAGAAGCCGAAGAAGTGGTAAAGCAAGGAGAATAGGTGGAGCCTTAGTTGCCTTGTCACGTGGCAAGAAGAAGGGTAAGAAAAAATCAATACTCTGAAGTTACCTGTTAGTATGTGACAAAAAGGGCTTTTTCAAACCAAATGTCTTAAGGCTAGGGAGGATTTGAAGAAGTTCATCTAGGGGAAAGCAGGCGAGATTCTTGATGATGAGGGTGAAGATATTTATGATGCTTTGTTGGTTGAAAGTGAAATAGAATCTTGACTTGACTTTTAGATTCGGGATGCTTAATTCATATTTACCATAAAGAACAAGACTTTTGTGTCGTGAGGATGTATGAAGGATAGTCAATCTACCTAGGGGAGAAAGAGTGAAGGTTGATGGCATCAATCGTCGATTTTGAGTCTCACGAAAGTTGTAGGCCTATCATGGAAGTGAGGTACATCCCGCACCTGAATAGAAGCTTATTGAATATGGATGCGCTATTGTAATGCATCAAGAAGCCATCTTGGTTATAAAAGAAGGTAAGACAATTGAATGCTATTCGGAACGCAAGAATCATCTTCGTTGTTGAGGCGTACTTCAAGTAAGAAGAGATATTGGTTCAAGGGGATGCATGTTGCCCCCTAAAACGATGTGAAGCTATTGATCCTTGATCGAAGAGTTGGACGTGTTGGGCTTAAGGGGGAAATTATGTAGTTTGCAAGCCAAACGAGTCTAATATGGTGACCGGCTTCGAAGCGGGTTATAGATCTCGTGTGGGTAAAGGAGCATGAAGGAAAATTCCGAAGAAAGGAAAACAAGAAATTGACAAGATCCCAGTCGCACCCAGAAACTAAAAGTCACCACCACCACCAAGTTCATGATCATGGCGGGTAATTTGCTTTTTTCCGGTTTTGCTTCGCGTTCGTAGATCATGTTTCCTTACTTGTAGTTGCAGTAGGATAAGAATATTATTGGGTGGCAATTTCAATATTGAGCAGTCTCAGTTGAGAATTAGGCTAGTTAGGAGAATTCACTAAGAGTTATTGCTTATAGAAATTAGTAAAATAATGTAGAGATGTTTTAGCCCTACTTGAGGAATTTTTATAGTATGAAAGTTTGCCTTTTAATTCTCAACTTTCACACTTTTTGTTTCATTAATTCTTGTGTTACTATGAGTGTTTTTGGCTTCCGCTTGTGGCTTACAGAAACAACTTCAGTTGGATTCGCCATGGCAAATGGTCCTCTACAACAAACAATTCTAGTAGTTATAAAGTAACAATGGGAGTAGAAAATACTAGATCAAAGAATAAAGGAGACTAATGAGAAAACAAGAGAACGAATCGGCTTTATATTCCAATTTCCCACACTTATGATAAATAACAATTGTTGGAAGTCGCTCATTACTAACGAAATCAGCATGCTTTATATTCTAGAGATTTCTTACTTTTCATTCTTCACAATCTTCAAGTTATTTTTAGCATTTAGTAACTAATTGTGATTCTTTTAAGTTGCATTTTCTGGGTTTTTTTCCTTTTACTTCTAGATCTTTCTTCATAATCTAGACATATTTTTATTTAGTTGTAGCAATCGGGTCGTTCATATCGGGCTTAGGTCGGGTCGATTAAGATCAATCTGATTTCGTGTCGTATTCAGGTCGGTCATGTCTATTCGAGTCTATTTAGTTATATGGGTTTCAGGTTGGGTTAGTGTTCATGTTAGGTCCTGATCGGGTGAATACGTTTGGGACAAAGGTATATAAAAATCATAAAAATGTTATGATTTAGTATGTTCTCCCTTCCAAATTTGTTTCAATATTGTTGTGGATGAAACTCTTCATATTTGCACTTTATTTCTAGAGACTGTCTTTTTCTTCGTATACCATGTGATTTTGGTCTTACCACCCGAAAACAAAACTTTTAATCTATTTATTCCCGAGATAAACATAAAAAAAATTTGTTCTGGGCGTTGTAAAACACGATGAGTATTACATTTACGATTTAATATTAAAAATAACGATAATTGAAAATTTAAAAAGTATAACTATCAAAACATAATTTACAATACAAATTTAAGATGAATATTGTTTGGGTCATTGTCGGATCAGGCATGTTCTTTGTCAGCATGTTTCGTGCTGGATCGGGTCATTCGGGTCCGTTGGATTGATTTTGATTATTTGTCGGTTCCGGGTTTCGGGTCGTGTGAGCTTTGTTAGGTCTATTTTTATCATCATAATTTTACACATACAAATATCAAATAGATACATTTCCCCCCTCATATTGGTTAGAGTATATAATCGAACTTCACAAACTCAAACGTTAAAAAATGAAGTGTTGTAATTATAAAACCGAAGAAAGATATGGTGAACTTTTTTAACTAATTGCTTTGATTTTTGAACATATGAAGGAGATAAGCTGCCACTGGGCGTACCAGCGCTTATGATGTCCCCTCAAACTGAATACCCAGTGAGCAACGAATTGGTGAAGAAGAGGGATGAGAGATATCAGATATCAACTGACAGTCTGATCACAACAAGGGCTGATATTTCGCCGCCTGAGAATTTGATTTCTTATGCAGATCATTGGAAGCAATCTGGGAAAGGCTTTGCCATTGATATACAAGAAGCTGAGATGAAAAGAATTGGGTCTTTCCCTTGAATTTCCTTTGCTATTCATATTCGCCATTTTATAGTTGATACTAATAAGTAATAGAGAAATTTGTCAAAAACAACGTTATAAAATTTCCATTTTGTGAGAAACAACCTTATAAATTTTATTTTTGCAACAAACTACCTTTAAATATTATTTTTATGAGATAAAACCTCATGGCTTTCTTACGATGTTGACCAACAAGTTCCGGTGTTGTCTAGTTATTTGTCTTAGAGGAAGCCCTCTTTGATTTACCGCTAGAAAAGAGGGCTTCGCTCCCTCAAATTCCAAAAATATTGAAAAAAAGTAGGTAATGCGGTCACCGTACCAAAGCAATTAGGGCCTTTTTTCACTTAGGAAAAATGCTTAAGGAAATTAATCATACATTTATTAGTCTAATCCTTACAATTGATAAACCCCTCTCAGCTAACCATTTTAGACCAATTAGTCTATGTTCTACCCTCCATAAAATAATAGCCAAAATCCTAGCCAACATGCTCAAGGTGGTTTTCGGGAAAATCATCCACCCTCTTCAAGTTGCTTTTACCCTATTCGAATTATTCAAGATAACATTCTTCTAGCTCATGAATTATTCTACTCGTTTAGAAATGAAAGAGGAAAGGAGAGGGATGTATTTCTATTAAACTTGATATGATAAAAGCCTATGATAGATTGGAATGGATTTTATCCTAATTATGCTTAAGAAACTAGATTTTTATAGTAAGTGGGTTTAGTGGATTAAAAGTTGTATTTCCACTATCTCCTTGCAGTCCTAGCGAATGGTATGTCAGAGGACAATATCTTCTCTAAGAGAGGTATCCGTGAAGGTGATCTTGTCCCCCTATATAATTATATTGTGAGCGGTTTTTCTAGCTAGAAAAAGTTCATGTAGAAATCTCTAGCGAGTCCAAACTCTCGTGGCAAAAATAGGCAGAACTAGAGAAAAAATCCCCTTCCTAATTTTTGTTGACGATACCATGATTTTTCCAAAGCGTCAACCCAAAATCGTGACATTCATTAAAAATATCCTCTATAAAAATTGTAGAATGCCAATCAAACTTGTTAACTTTCATAAATCCGTGTTCGAGTGGATTAGAAATGCACCACTTAAGATATTTTAATTTTATAGAATATTCCATGTATGGAGTCTTCTTCCTCTACTTTAGGTTATTGTCCGTGTTGTACTGTTATTGATGGACATGTGTCCAAAAACACTTTTGTTGATATAACCATTAGAGCATCAGCAATGCTAGAGGCTCCAAATCCCTTCATAATCTTCTCTCTCCTGCTCTCCTTTTGCCACATCAGATTCCACTAACTTTTATCATTTACCTCCCAATATTTCATACACCTTCCTGCAATGCTAAGGCTCCAAATACACTATTCATGTGTACCCCACCTTATTTTCTCTCTCCTACTCATAATTTAACCATATATTTACACTTAGTTTTATTCTTATTAATTGATAATAAATAAAACTAATGCAATTATATAATAATTATTGTATATTAATTATCATTGTGTTTACTTATTCGAAAACGTGTTTACTAATACAATTAATTTTGATTACAATCTTATTTAGATATATTAAATTAAGAAATCGTGTAACTTTTTAGGGATAAATAGTGTAATTTTCATTATAAAACTTATGTAACATTAACATAAAATAAATGTGATATTAAATTTAAGGAGAAGAGCATTACATTCCTTAAAAAATTAAACATACGAGAAAACAACATTATATTGCTTTTAAGCGAAATACGACTTTCATTAATTTAAAACATAAAAGATTATTCTTATACTTCTTCATGCCATCCCTGACAATGTTGCCAAATATGCTCCACCAAATCTCTCTGCAAGGCGTTATGAACTTGTCTATCCCAAACATCTTCTCTTCTTTGCATATATTGGTTAAGATTTAGATTCCTAAATCTATCTGCTCGAACAGTGTAAGTCATTGGAGGTGTGGAACTTGAAGATGCTTGCTGAACATATTGGATATTATCTTCATCGAAATCCCTTACATCCTTGTAATTCTGATATGTATCACGTTCTTCCTCAACAATCATATTATGAAGAATGATACATGCCAACATTATCTCCCACATTAGCTTCTCATCCCAAACCAGAGATGGCCTTTGTATGATTGCAAAACGTGACTGCAAAACTCCGAAAGCACGCTCAACATCTTTCCTAACTGCTTCTTGTCGTTTAGTGAATAATGCATCCTTCTCATTTAATGGTAGTCGAATTGCAGGGATGAAAACACTCCATTTAGGATATATCCCATCTGTGAGATAATACCCCTTATTATAAGTATTGCCGTTTACATTGAACGTCACCTCAGGAGCTACACCGGCATAAATATCGTCAAACGCCGGAGATCGCCGCAGTACATTGAGGTCATTGCATGTTCCCGGCGTTCCAAAGAAGGCATGCCAGATCCACAAGTCACCAGACGCCACAGCTTCGAGTACAATCGTCGCATGCTTACTTCTTCCCTGGTATACCCCTTTCCATCCTCTTGGGCAATTCTTCACTGCCAATGCATGCAATCTATACTCCCCAACATACCAGGAAATCCCCTTCGCTCTCCGTCACGAAGGAGGCGTTGTAAATCTGTGACTGATGGCCTCCTTAGGTACTCTTCGGTGTACGCACGTCTCACTGCATTGACAAAGTGTTGTAGGCAACTCCTTGACGTACTTTCCGCTATCTTAATGTACTCATCGACGGCGTCAGCGCATGTTTCATAAGCTAGGATCCTAAGTGCAGCCGTGCACTTCTGCAGATTTGAGGCTCCTAGCTTACCAAGGGCATCTGGTCGTTGTTGAAAGAAAGGATCTATAGCCGTGACTCTTTCGACAATTCGAAGAAAAAGAGATCGGCTCATACGAAACCTACGTCGGAACATAGCTTCTGGATAAAGGGGACGATCAACAAAGTAATCGCGCATAAGTCGTGCCTCTGCCTCAGCACGATCGCGAGCAATGTAGTCCCTCTTCTTCCTTACAGCTGGGACTGTGCCATACATATCTTGTGCGGTAGGAATGACACAAGTACGAATGGCATTTTTGATAATGTAATCTTCTTCTTGCTCAAGACTTTGACTAATCGCGATTATTGAGATCAAAGCTTCATCAAAGAAATCGTCACTTGAGCTCGAAGAATTAGAATGTGGGTTCATGTTTGATATTAGATAGAGGGTGTTTGGTTTTAGACAGAGGATATGAAGAAAGTGTTTCAATGAATGTTAAAGTTTGAGGTGCAATTTCATTTTCATTGAGCTCCCATTTTATAGACAAGTTACTAGAGGAAATGGGATAGGATTTTATAAGATGAGGTTGATGAAGATAGGATTGAAATCTACCAAAACCAATGAAATTAAGATTTCTAAGGATAGGATTGCAGAGATAAGATTTCAAAGGACAATGTTAGACATTATTGCTGTATTTCTTCTCAGAAAATCAGAAAAACTTTGCAGGCATGACAATTATTAACAAGACAGCACATGACGCATGGGCAATTTCTTTTTATATAAATCAAACCATAGAACATACACACACAAGTTTAATCTAATTTTTTTAAAATAAAGATCTAACATTTTATAACTAAACCTGAAAAACAATAACATTCTACAAATAAAGATGTTTAATCTAAATTTCAACATTATAAAGACAAATAATTAACCGAAAAACTCCTTTTCAAGTTGCTCAAGATGTTGCCGCTAACTCGGGGTTAAGTTTGCTTGGTTGTTCATAAGCATTTGCATCACCTTCAACTTCTCTTTCCTTTCTTCTTTAGCCTTTTGAAAGGCTATCAGTTCCGCAAGTTGGTTATTCAACGCGTCTCTTTTTTCACCCATATTTTCCAAACTAGTGTTGAATTATTCGAATTGTAAGGTCATACCCTTCATTTTTCTTTGGGCCTTCGCTTTCTTCACCCCTTCAACACGTGGATGTCCTGCTTCATCACTAGAACGCTTCGAACTACCAATACTGAGATTGGTCGAATCTTTGGATGTATCCCACCTAGTGGAGAACTCTCATAAACTCTGAACGCATTCGTAAAAAGCAAAAGGATGATGTTTGCTATGCGCTTGAACATACATCTTACGAGCTTCTTCCTCGACATCATCGATGTTTTGTCCGCTTGCTTTCCTTCTCTCTGCTTCACCTAGTTGCGAAATCCACAACGTCACACCTTCGTTTATGAGTTTCCAACGGGCTCTGATTGATTTCGCCATCCTAGAGTGGATGACTGTTGGTTTATTTGCAATTTCTTTTTCATATTATTTGATGATTCCTTTCCATAATTTTGCCTTCGTTTGATCAGTGCTGTTAATGATGTCGCCTCCACAGTTGATTACTTTAGATACGAGTATTTTATCTTCTTCTGTGGACCATCTTTCCCGAACTGCCTTCCCTTTCCCTTTCTTTGACAATCCGTCATCGTCGTCATCATCATCATCATCATCAAGATTTTTTGTTTGAACGTACTCCTCGGTTTGTTGCCGGTTGCAACTACCATCTCCAGGAGTTGTAGGAGAGTGCTCAATGTGTTGTGAAATTGGAAAAATGGGACCCTGATTTGGGTGAGGATTAGGATAAGTAGATGGATTTTGATTCATAATATGAGGAGTATTATAGGCGTATGCTTGTGGGTTATTTGGATTGTGCGGATAATTTGGATTTTGTGGGAAATTATAATTTGGATTGTGTGGGTAAAATGGATTTTGGGGGAAATTAACATTTGGATTTTGAGAGTAGTTGGGAGATTGTGAGTAATTTCTATAATTAGGATTATTATGATCCATAATTATGAAATATAGTTAGAAAGAAAAGCTTTTAAGATTAGATAATAGGAAGATAATTAGAGATGAGAAGAATAGAAATTTTTCAAGTGTCCAAAATATATTCAATATTGGTCTCTATTTATAGAGAAAAAAAATATGAACGTTGGTGAAATTTTTTTTTTTTTAAATAGTATCTCATTCAGAAATAACATTACAATTTGTCCAGAAATTTTGGTTGGTCTGTTTTCCCCAATCCCCATGCCAATCTTTGTATTATTCAGAGGGTGCTCTCTATTCGTGACCAAGTTGGGAAGTGTGGTGGTTCTCCCTCTCCCTAACTTATTTAACTTAAGTTTTGATGGCTCTAAGCTAGACAATGGCTAAGCCTCTTTTGGCTTATCTGGTTTGCCCATAAAAATATCAATTGTTACTCGGATAGCTCATGCCCTTATAACTCTTCCCTGCTTATCTATTATCATTCCAGATCTTGGGTAGTGGACTCTAAGTGTGAAGACTCCCTTGATCCCTCCTCTACCTAAATTTCTCATCCCCTGCTAATCACGTCTGTAAGATCAATAAGGAAATGTGGTGGTCCTCCTTCTCCCTAACTTAATTAACTTAAATTTTGATGGTTCTCAGCCAGACAATGGCCAAGCCTCTTTTGGCTTTGTTATTCGAGTTCATGTTGGCAATGTAAGACTGACCGGAGATAAAGCTTGTTTCCCCTATTTGTTCGATTCTCTTTGTTGAAACATGGGGTTTTGATAGGCTAAAGTCGTATCACCTAATCAAAAGTAATCCTAAAGTCCTCTAACAATAGTAGTCAGGGAAATGGGGTCGAATCCACAAGGAGATAGGTTTCTGTAGTTTAAGTTCAACTACAAAGATACTTCAGATGGAAAAAGGTTTGAATTAATTAACTAATAATAAACTAATGAGAATGACAACTAAACGAGGATAATAAAAGCCTAGGGTACTAGTTCGGTTTACCATGCAAATATCAATTAAATGGGGTTCAAAAGACTAACATAACCTAGGTCTAGAGTCGAGCAATTAGAGCGGGTGTTAAGCTGCAGTACGATCGCTAACATAATCAGGATTAACATTGTGTTCTAAGCCTCTACCAATAAGCCTACGACTGGGTCAAATTAGTTTTCGCAAGACGCAATTCATGAAATTGGCCACTAACACAAATCACGTGTAAAGAGTAAATCACACTATATTGCTCTAATCACACCCTAAGCAATGCTAAACATTCAAATCAATTCATAATATAAACATGACTTCCCTCCCAAGAAACCCTAGAAAAGGAAATACTCAGACATGACTATGGAGACTAAAGAAATCATATTTAGAGAAGACATAATTAAGATCAAAGGAAGCAATAATCAAAATAACGAAAAGCAAAGTAAGAACGATTACCAGATCTATGCGAAAGGAAGAAACTTTATTAAAATCTAATGATGTTCGAACAAAATACTTGAGAGAAAAACTAATAGTTTAGAACCTCAAATGAATTTAGGTTTTAGTATTTATAGGGCAAAGTTCGAAAATAAGAAAAAGGGGGAAAATGACCCCTCCGAGATGTCGCCCGGGCGAGCGGGCTATACGGCCTGGGTAGGCGGCTATCAAACATAGAAGTCTTCCCTTCTTTGTAGCAGGCACCCGGGCGGGCGGGCTATGCCCAGATGGTCGGGCGAAACCAACTTAGCTGAATTACTCCTTTGTGCTCAAAAACGCTCGGCCTCGATAGGGCGGTCATGCCCAGGTGGCCAGGCATATATAACATTTTTGCGTCTCTTCATCCCGATAGCTCCAGATATCCTTATGTATTTCGAGCAATGATTCTAAATGACAGGAATACGCATCAGACACCTATTATGCACAAATTAAGCTCAAAAACACGAAACACACCCAAACGCATCAATTTCACAATAAAGAGCTATGAAGAGCTCTAAAAGAGTATAAAACAAGAGGAAAACGAGGCTAAAAGCCTATATGAAATGAGCATATCAAACTCCCGCAAGCTAAGCTCTTGCTTGTCCTCAAGCAACTAAAAGATGAGCACGGAATAGAATTACCTTACCCCATAGATAAAACATTCAAAGCTCAAACATTTTCAAGACTAAGAATCGTTTAAGCAGGCCAATCCATCCTACTACCAATCATCCAAGCAAAACATCAAATGCAACTATCTCCATGGCATGCAAATCTTGAAATGGTGCTCATCAAGGTGTCACTCCTCTCAGTTTTATGACAGGCAAAGAATATGCCCGAACACTCACCGACCCGACCATAAATGCCCTTCCCACTCACACTCTCATGTGTTTAAGAAGATTGAATGTCGCACATGCTAATCAAGTTGACTCAATTAGCAGACATACTCTTTAACTTTGACAAACTGACTCGAAATCAATCCAAAAAACAATAATGCAAACACGAGCTCAATAGGTTTTGTAGGGTTATAATGGGGATTAATTAGGCTAAGGGTAGGGAATATTTCTAGGACATGTGGTGGAAAAACCATGAACGGGGGAGTAAAGGTCACTTAAAACTAGGCCAAATGTGGCCGAAACAACTCCCAACAACACCAGATAACCATAAAACACACCCTAACTCTTATGAATCAATAAGAACTTACAACAGACCCAACTTTCAAGCAAGTAACACATTTTTCTTTATAAACAACATAAAAAGAAAGATCTTTGAACTCTTTTGAACTTTTATTTCTTTTTCTTTCATTTTTCGAACCAAACATTCACGCAACTCAAACTTTGCTTTTTCTTTTGTTTTACTCAAACTTGAAACCTCATCAAATACATAATCATTCCCAAAACCAAACTAAACCATAAAACCAATCTCACAGTTCAACCCAACAAATGTTGCCCAAAGCTAGGCTTGGGAATAATATTAAAAAAATGCCATGGGCTCATAATAAGGTTCAGTAACACGAAACAGGTCATTAGGCTCAACGGGGCTAAGGGGGATAAAAGTATATCAAAAATTCACTTTGAGGCTCAAGAATCAGACAAAAGAATGCCTCTATCACAGCAAATGCTACAAGTCATCGAGTATTAGACAAGTGCGAAGTCAAAGTCAAGATCAATTAACTAATGAGGAACTAACACACAAAAACACACTGGATAATGATATAAATCCAATAGGCTAGAAAAAGGCCTCAGAGTCTAATCAATTCAGGCATGCAGCACAAATAATGTATAATAATAAAATTTGCTCGAATCATAGTAATCAAACATCAAATCATAGCCTCGAGATCACAAATGCCCAACTATCTAGAAAACAAACTCAAATCATTTTCAATCAAAGCACAACAAGGGGCACATGGAAGGTACTAAACCAGTCATATAAATCATATTTTTTTGGTTTTTTTAGTATTTTTCGAAAGCAATAAAACTATCCTAAAAATAAGTAAAAAGAATAGAGAAATACAAACAAAAATCCTTCCCCAAGCATAACTTGGCAGTATCCTTACTGCCAAAAGGTGAACGATAAGACAAAGCTTAGAGGAAAAACAAACGTTAGCATCCCTCACTCTCTCTCACTATAAAAAAAACAAAATAAAAAGAAAATAAAGTAAAGGGAAATTACGGGTTGCCTCACGAACATTGCTTCTTTATAAAGGTCCTGCAAGACCATACTACCTCCATATCTCAGATCGGAGGGGCTTGGCAGTGATTGCCACCCTCATCAAACATCTTCCTTTTCCAAATGTTCTTGCTCTTACCTTAAGAATGTGATGGAACCTTAGGTGCATTATGATAATGTGCCGTTATCTCAACCACCTTTGCTTTACCCTTCTCATCATTAGGTGTCACTAAATAGTCAATGCAGGCACTGACTTTGACATCGATGTCTGGGGAGGCACCCATAGTGAATGCAATCTCCAAAGGGTCATAATAGAGCATCTACGGAAATGTAGAGGCAACCACCTCATCTATAATTCAATTTTGCAACAAGACTGCTCAAGCATAAATGCCTTAACAACATCAGTTAGTTTATAAGAAACCTTATCATCACTAACACTCAGATTTAAGACCCATCCTTGACATTAATAATAGCACCTTCAGTACACAAAAATGGTCTACCCAGAATAATGGGAATCTGGGCATCCTCCTCCATATCAAGTACCATAAAATCAACAAGAATATAGAATTTCCAACCCTAACAGGAATATCCACTAAGACACCCAAAGGGTACTTTATAGAACGATCATCCATCTGTAAAGTGGTTTTGTGCATTTAAGTGCTCCTATATTCAATTTCTTGTAAATAAAAAGTGGCATAACATAAACAGAAGCACGTAAATCACACAAATCTTTATCAATAAAATAGGTCCAAGATGGCAGGAAATAGAAAAACTACCAACATCCTTCATCTTAGGTGGGGTTTTATTATGTAAAATAGCACTACACTCTGCAGTTAGAGCAACACATTCTACCTCACCAAAGTCTCTCTTATCAGTGATCATGTCTTTTAGAAATTTGGCATAAATAGGGACTTCGATAATTAATTCAGTGAAAGGAACCGTTACCTCAAGGTTCTTGACCATAGCCAAGAACTTACCAAACTGTTGTTTGACCTTTGTTTTCTGCATCATGTGAGGATCAAGGATCCATAGTGTGAAGGGCGTTTCAGAAACCTTCTCCTTCTGTTTTCCTATCTGATTCCTCTTTGCCAGTTCGACCTCGGACGTTGAACTCTCCTCCTCTTCTTCCTATACCACCTCTTTCCCTTTAGTCGGGGCAACATCAACGGGCAATAGCAGAGCGTCATAAGCGGTACCGCTGCAAAGTGTAACGGCAGTCGCTTGCTCCTTCTGAGTGGGTTGGCTAGGCAATTGTCCCTGTTGCCTCTGTGCATTATTACTTGCCAATTGGGTCTCGAGGTGTTTAGTATGATTTTTCATGTCTCTAGTGGACTCCTCATGATTCTTTTGCATGGTAAGCATCACTTTCATTAAATCAGATGTATTGGGCTCTTAGGTGGATAAATTTTGAGATAGGGGTTGGAAATTTTGTGGAGTTTGGTAGTTGTGTGGAAGGGGAAAGTTTTATGGTGGGGGTTTTGGTAAAATGATGGTTTGGGGTAAATTTGTGGTAGTGGTGGGTTTTGTACATTGTTACTCCTATATGATAAGTGTAGGTGTTCTTTCCACCCAGGAGTAAGGATCATTTTATGGTCTCTGTTGAAAAGCATTAGCCTGCTTCATCTGATTTTGACTTAACTGACAGTTATGCCAAAAATGGCCGTGAACACCATATACCTCGTAGTAAGATGAGGTAATGGGTGCAACGACAGACATGACATTGATACTCATGGAAAGAGGTGTCGAAGTAAAGGACTTCAAAGTTTCGATATCATATTCAGTTGCGCCACTTGCGACGTCAGCAATACAAGGGCGTCTACATCTATCACCTTCTTTGTCATACTACGAGAAGTGGAATGATCATTAGCTGCAAGTGCCAAGAAATCATTGCCTACATCCACTTCCTTATACAGAAAAACTCCTCTTGTAGAGACGAGTCAACAATACTCTTCGTCTAAGGCTGCAGACCATTGTAAAATGTCTGCGTCAAGAACCACTTGTCCATATTGTGATGTGGACACTCTCTTTGTAAATATATGATCCTAGTCCACGCTTCCCGAAGTGTTTCACCTCGCTCTTTGGAAAACGGGCATAACTTATTTCTTATCTCAACTTTCTTTGTCGGTGGGTAGTATTCTTTGAGAAATGCAACAGATATCTCTGACCATTCTGTCTCTTTGATATCATTGAACTACTTCAGATCCTTGTCTGGGAGTGAAAACTTGAATAACATGAACTTCAGCTGCTCAAGTGTGACTTCAGAGTGTTTGACAATCTGCATAGTTGTTGAAATATCTGCAGATGATTGGCCGGATTTTCAGTGGGGTGCCCACTAAACTTGATTTTGCTGGACCATGTTGATGAGTCCAGTTTTAATCTCGAAGTTTGATGCAGTGATGGTGGCCATTGGCGGACCTGTGGCGACGCCGTCAGGATTAGGCACCCCATATGACTTCAATGATTTCCACATTACAGAACTTGAAGTATCTTCTGTCGAGGTGTTCAACTGAACAAACTCCTTTTCTTTCCGACCTTTCTTTCGGAGTTCCCTAAGTGTCTTTAACAGATTAGGATCCTCTGGTATGAGGGTACCTTTTCTTAGAGACCTGGGCATACAAAGAAACAATAAGAAGCAGTGAAAGGAGAAACAATGAAGTTACAATGAGGCAAAAGGAGTAAACTAAATAATCACAAACAAACTAGGAAAACTGGTCGTTTCCCCGGCAATGGCACCAAAATTTAATAGGCTAAATTTGTATCACCTAATCAAAAGTAATCCTAAAGTCCTCTAACAACAGTAGTCAGGGAAGTAAGGTCGAATCCACAAGGACACAGGTTTTTGTAGTTTAAGTTCAACTATAAAGATACTTCAGATGAAAACTAAACAAGGATTTAATTAGATAATAAAAGTATAGGGTACTAGTTCGGTCCACCATGCAAATATCAAGAAAAGAGGGTTCAAAAGACTAACATAACCTAGGTCTAGAGTCGAGCAATTAGAGCAGGTGTTAAGCCTACAATTGGGTCATAACGCTCATAATCCAACATATAGAGTACAATCGCTAACATAATCAGGATTAATAGTGTGTTTTAGGCCTCTACCAATAAGCCTACTTCGGGTCAAATTAGTATTCGCAAGGCGCAGTTCATGTAATTGGCCACTAATACAAATCACGCATAAAGAGTAAATCACACTATATTGCTCTAATAACAACCTAAGCAATGCTAAACATTCAAATCAATTCATAATATAAGCATGGCTTCCCTCCCTAGAAACCCTAGAAAAGGAACTACTCGGACATGACTGTGGAGACTAAAGCAATCATATTTAGAAAAGACATAATTAAGATCAAAGGAAGCAATAATCAAAATAACGAAAATCAAAGTAAGAACGATTACCAGATCTATGCGAAAGGAAGAAACTTTATTGAAATCTAATGATGTTCGAACAAATACTAGAGAGAAAAATAAGAATTTAGAACTATGCTAATTACGAAACTAATGATAAAACTAAGATAAACTAAGCTCCTCAAAACGAAATTTATTTTAGTATTTATAGGGCAAAGTTCGAAAATAAGAAAAAGAAGGAAAATGACCCCTCCGAGAAGTCGCCCGGGCGGGCGGGCGACTATCAAACATAGTAGTCTTCCCTTCTTTGTAACAATCGCTCGGGCGGGCGGATAAGACTTGGTGGGCGGCCTCGCACGGGTGACCGGGCAAAACCAACTTAGCTGAATTTCTCCTTTGTGCTAAAAAAGCTCTCGGCCCCGGGCGACGCGGTCATTCCCGGGTGGCCGGGCATATATTACATGTTGCTTCTCGTCATCCCGAGAGCTCCATAATCGCTCTCGGGGTACTCTGAATCCTTATGTATGCCGGACAATGCTTCTAAATGACAGGAAAAGGCATCAGACACCTATTCTGCACAAATTAAGCTCAGAAACACGAAACACACCCAAGCATATCAAATCTCACGATAAAGAACTCTAAAAATCTCTAACAGAGTATAAAACAAGAGGAGAAATAAGGCTAAAAGCCTATATAAAATGAGCATATCTGGTTTGCGTGAAGGGATTGATGCAGCAATCTCCCTGGACATTAAAAACTTGTTGTGGGGGATAATCTTAAATCCCCTAAAAATATATGGAAATTTCCCTGGGAATTTCACTCTCTCATTTAGAATGCAGGTGAAGACTCGAAGGGCTTCAACAATTCATCAATCAACCAAATGGAGCTTGTAATACCCCTATTTTCAATAGTATTTTGTTAATTGCTAATCATGATTATCAACTAGATTAAGTATTAATCCTCGTGTTTATTTAAAGAAAGATACAAATTTGATTATATGATTATTGAAAAGATAATGATATTAATTTAGTTGGCTATATTGCATATTTTATTAGAATGACCTTAGAGAAACATTGAGTTCAAGGATTTAAACAAGTTTGATTTATTATTTAATTTTATGAAATTTCCTTAATAGTTAAATATATGCATCTAAATATATATAAAAGAATAGAACTCAAGATAGTTAGACCAAATTTACTTAGATGAAGAGTTAGTTTAGTTAGATTAGATTAAACACAAAAACAAGAAGTGAGAAGGGCTATATGTGGAAAAGAGATAGTGAAGGGAAAGGGTTGAGTCACCCAAGTGAAATAAAAGAGAAAAAAATAAAAGGGTAAGAGGTTATACAGAAAGAAGAAACAGGAGGAAAAAGAAAAGAGGAACAAGAGAAAGTAGAGAGGGAGAAGAAGAAGGAGGCAAAGAAGAAACTAGAGTGACAGATGGCGGTGGGACTTCGCTGACCACCACATTCCGGCGACACCAATGGTGAGCAACGAGTAAAAACGTGAGGAAGAGAATGGGCAAGGAGCTCGTTTATGTGATTCGTTTTTGGGGTTAGGGCACGTTTTTAGTAGCGATTTTTGAAGCCTTCTTCATCTTTAATCTTCCATAGTAATGGATAAGTTGAATTCTTTGTTTAATTTTAGTTTTTATCAAGTTTATGAAGTGTATGAAGTTTATGAAGTTAGGGTTTTTGATTTGAAGGTTTTGGGTATGAATTGATTGTATAGAAGGTTTACTTAGATGTTTAGTAGTTGGCTTATGTTACTAGTTTGATAATCAAACTTGTTGTTGTTTAAAGAAAAATACTAATGAAATTCGTAAGAATTACAGAGCAGTTCCGTAAAATGCATTTTTGGACAGTTTCTGGGCATTTTTAGCAAAAATACTATTTTACAAAAGTTGTTCGTATTGAAATTTTACTCAAGATAGGCTCAAGAAAAGCTTGATTTGGACTTTTTAGGAGGGAGTTATGCTCATTTTAAGTTTCTACCCGAATTCTATATTTTATATAGTTGATTTCAAAACTCTATGTTTTCATATGATTGTTTCATATTGAACTTTTGGGTATCCAAATGAATATATGATTCTTAAATGTTGTTTTCTTTAAAGTAAGATGAGTTAAATTGGTTTTGGTTAAGGTTTTAGTTAGACGGCGATTAATGTTAAATGAAAGTTCGAGTTAGAACATGAAAGTCATTTATATGGTTTATGATATGTTTGTTTACATGATTTAAATGGAATTATAAGAAGTTGGTTGTTTCTAAAACTAGTTTTAGTGAAATTTCATTACTAGTTAGCTAAGTCTATTATTAATTATTGAACACATGTATGTTATTATGTAGCTTTCAAGTTTACTAAAGAGTCGTTATGTAGGTGGTTGTTTTGCTATGATTCATAAGAGGTAAGATTTCATATTGAAATCCTTTATAGTTTACGTGAAAAGCTCAAAGAGGTAAAATTTCTTACTCAAATATTTTATAGTTTACAAGCAAAGTATTGAGGGTTGTGATTTTTGTTTGAAAGGGAGGATGTTCCTCCAAAGATCGAAAGTTTAGTTTCCAAAGAAACTTTCGTAGTTTACAAGAAGTGTTTTTAAAAGGTTTTTATCTCGGTTTTGTTAAGAATGGATTGATTGGGAGGATGTTCCTCCTAATATAGAAAATTTGATTTCCGAACCGCAATTAAAGGAAAGATTGTAGAAAGATATTATGAAAAGTTTTATATTTTGAAAGTAGATGGGATTTCCTATGTGGTATCTCAAGGGAATAGTTTTGTGTTTTTCAAGTTGTGGGGATTACCTAAGTGGTATCTCAAGGAATTGGAACTTCGTCTAGTTGGTCTCGGCTTTACAGATACAGAATAGAATAGTTGCGGGGGTACGTTGCTCAGTACCTCAAGGCTTTGATCTTCTTCTGCGGTTTGGCCGTATGTAGGGTGTGCACACTAGGGGTCTTTGTCTATAGTTATCCGGAGGGCCTAGCTAGCCCAAAGGCAAGGAAAGTTCGCTCCATTCCCTAGGTTTATGAATCTTTCTTTGTGAAAGAAAAAGGAAAGAAAGGATTGGTTATGAAAAGGAAAAAGGAAAGATTTGAAAAAGGAAAAAGAAAGGATTTGATTTAAAGAAAAGTAATAGAAAGGATTTGATTTAGAAGCAGAAAAGAACGGTTTTGTTTTATAAAAAGAAAGACGGAAAAATGTTTTATAAAGTTACTTATTGTTTGGTTTTGAAAGAAACTAATTTGTAGGATACATTTAATATATATCCTACTTGCATATATGTTTGGCTTTTCAGTATGAAATCTTTCTCAGCCAGTTTGGCTGATACTACGTGCGGGTATATGCAGGTACATGAAGGTAGTATTGTTGAAGAAGACTCGAATATGTTATCCCTATTATTTGTATTGCGGCGAGGACGATCGACTTTGTAATAGCATTGTTAATAGTTAACTTGTAATTAAGTTTAAAGAGTTTGAGTTTATTAAGTTTAAACTATAATGGTTGTTGGATTTTGATAAATACAGATTTATAAGTGGACGCGAGTCCTAAATTAAGTTTTAGGCGGTCCGTTTTACAAACGGAACTCTGCCGGATTTTCCGTAGAATTTTTAATAATAAATCTGGTTGTTTAAAGTGTTTTAGGATCACTTAATAAAGTTTATTATAGTTAAAGGTTTAAATATAGTCATTACAGTATAAAAGTTTTAAAAAGTCAAGGTTTTTGAGCTCCACACTCGTGGTGAGTGTGATGGTAATAGTTTGAATTAGGTTTTCCGCTGCATTTAGGTCTTAATTACGTTGGCAGTAGATCCGGGTTGTTACAGAGCTAATCAAGCGGTAGACTATTCATGGCACATCGAGGTCATCAAAATTACACAATGTGCTATTATTTCTCTAGTATTAAACCTCCTATTCACTCCATCACCGGTAAGGATGCTATTGCTTTTTACTTTTCCAGGAATAAACCTAGTTTTCTCTCCTTCTTAATAAAAGCGGGGTTGAATTTATTGGCGGAATTTTCTCAAATTTGTCTAGCTTTTAATTCTGGCTTAGTGACTTTCTTAGTGTGTTTATCTTCGTATTGTTGTTATGGATTTTGTGGTAAAGCACTTCGAAAGATTAATGATAGAGGGAAATAAGGTTCCCACACTTTCCTGAGCAAGAGTGATGTTTCCAATGTTGGATATTGATGGTAAAAAAGGAAATTTCCCATTATTAGGTCTCTTAGAGGAGAAACAAACTCACCAAGTCCTATTAAATGGTAAATAGAGAAATGTTTGGCCTATCTTTGATATTCAAGAGTATTTTTTCAGAGCTTAAATGCGTCTTCAAATGTTTGTTGCCAATAATAAAATGAAAGATTTTGCAAGGGTATAACTCTCCCACACTGTCATTTTCTCAAGTTCATTAGTTTTAATTTGTTGCTGCTTTTGCTTGCTTCAACTATCTTAAAACTTAAAATGGTGCATCTTGTAGGAATTACATCGAAGGCGTCTGCAAATAAAAACTAAGGCAAAGAACAAATGAAAGCCCAAAGGTCCGTCTATTTTCCTCTTCCTTCAAAAGACATATCTACTACACCAGGTACATACAGCATAGTCTCATTCCTAATATGTATCACTTAGGTTGATGATTATATTATATGAGGCTTCAGTTATTGCCATTGGAAGGCAGGGATGGAATTTTACATTTCTCAAAGTCAATTGCGAATGAAGGTTGAAGTTACAAAACTTTCTAGAGGAGTTCCTATTTTCTTATATTAAATGAAGTGCGCAGCTGCATATTTATCATGGAATATGACGATTTGTCCACGGTTTTTAAGACGATAAATTGTCGATGATATTTCTAGGTGGACGTCTCTAACTTCATAGACATAGTTGCGAACCATCTTGTTGGAAACAATATGGGAGTACTAGAAAGACTCTCTACAGGTTATGTTCAAACAAGATAACATTGCGCTACTTAACGAATCCCTGATAAACTTGTACATTCAGAAATTTTGGCCGGATCAAATATGCCTATGGTGATGATGATGTTAACATATGATAATATAGAAATGCTACTAAACGGGAAAAAACATGCATATTGTAATAAACTACACCAAACATAGATATAACAAAGGAGCATGATTTGCTTTGAAACTGGTACCATCGCATAGCAACTGAAAAACTTTTACTATTCTATAGTTTCCTTATGATCTCCCCTCCTAAGGGAATTTTTTTTTTTTGCACTAATTAGGACCCAATAGCTCAAGTACATGACAATTCTAAGTGATTCCTCTGATTTCTTCCATTTTTGATCTATTAATTTGCTAGAAACCATAGTAGAGGAATAAATAGATATCTTCTTAGCTTGGGAATAATATCTGATGTTGTTCTTCACATGTTGATGAATACACCTTATTGGGTAGTTCCATCTTGTGCCCCCGAAGAAAATTTTGTTTTGCCAAAATCTGCGTTCGTCTTGCATCCATATGGCCAAGCCTTCTGTGCCGAAGTCTAGTCATATCCTCCTTAAGAGATGCACACGATGCAACAATAGCATGGTCTCTCAGGAGGGAGCCTGCAAGAAAGTCCATAGCGCCACGCTTCACCAATTTCAGAACCAACTTTGAATCCTTGCACACATACATAACTACAACTATACCCTTATAAATGAATCCCTTAATTTCTATAAGACTCCATAATATCAGAATCTTTGTCATCAATGGAACATGCCTAACTTCATTAATGGAGCAGAAGGAACCATCACGAGTCGTTATACTAACTGAGGCAATTTCCACTACCTTGTAAACATCATTGTTAGCCAGAAACTCAAAGGAATTGACGAGAGCCTGCACCCTCCTACGTAATATGGTGATAAACGCAGGTTTCACTCGGTCTTTTTCGGACATTTTGATCCCGTCTTGTCTTCTTTGCGATCTTTCCCCTGAGCTCGGACTGTCATCCCTTCCCTTCTTGGGCAAGCAGATCATCTTCTAGAATCGTATAACAGTCAAAAGTGAGGTTTTTGGTTTCTAGTCTTATTTTATTAGGATAAGAAGCGATAGGATGGCTTCTTTCATAAGGGGAATCCATGAAACCCAACGGTCGTCCTTCCTAGAACTGCCCGAAAAGGAACTACAGTTGGGTAAAATCTCCCGAAGGTAAGCCATAAAAAGCAAGGGGCAAATTGGTAGTTGTAGTTGCTGCAACTAGAGACCTTCGGGAACTGCTACGATTCCGGTTGCTCTACTTCTGCCCCCACCGCTTCCCCGAACTCCAAAAAGGCCTGCAGACAGAGCAACACTCCTCTTCTTGTTGGAGGGGATTTTATTCTCGCGTCCCCCGTTCGGGCTCTCGCTCAAATCGAAACCAGTGGACTCCTTTCCCCTTTCAATGCCTTCAAGATCTTCAAACCTGAGTTTAGATTGCACCTTCTAACATAATAGAGTAGATCATTCTCCTAACGCTTTTTCATTCAATTCATAGAAATATTTCCTCCATCTATCGAGTCATCAGGTGAGATCCACACCCTCTGGAAAAATATGGTAAGATGCCCTACAATCTAGAACCCACACATCATTATAATGCGACTAGTCATTTACTACTAGGGCTATATCCTTCTCTGAAATCCTATTAGTATCTGCCACATGACACAATCCTTCTCCTACAACTGCTTTTTTCTTAGGAAATTAATTCTTCCAATGCCCTTTCTCCTTAAGAAGTCATCAATTTTCTTAGGACCTTTAGAATTTGAATCCTTAAAATTGGACTTCTTTTTACCAGATTTCCCATGCCCTTTACAACATGTAACAACTAACCCTAATTCTTAGAACCTGAACCAAATGCCTTATGGCGAGACTCTCTAGTATGAAAAGTAGACATAACTTCTTCTAGAGAATGATTGTCCTTCCTAACAATACGAGAATCCGTGAAATTCTCATATGACAATGGCAAAGATAATTACAGAATTAAGGTAGTATTCTCATCATCTACATTAACAACAATGTTACGTAGATCCAACATGATGGAATTTAATGTATCGAAATGATCCCTAAGAGAGGTACCTTCTTGCACACGCAAACTGAACAGACGTTGCTTGAGATGTAACTTGTTGGATGAAGACTACGTCATATGCAATCTAAAGCTTTAAACACATACCAACTACAATTTCTTCATCAACGGCGTTAGTAATGCCATAATGATCCATCATAGCATGATTGTCGAGTAATCCTTCTCCACCAACCTACCAGATTTTTCCGTCATTTACATCCACTTACGTCGACTTTGTCGATAGTGGTTACCACAGACCTTGCTGATTAAGCAAAGCTTGCATCACGATCTCCCGTCGATCGAAACTATTCGTCCTAGTGAATTAATCGATTTTCACGTTGAAAGCATACATCTTCATCGCCAAACAGATTGCGGAACTTCAAACCTAGATGAACTAGCAAGGCTCTGATACCAACATGACAATTTGAATCCAAAACAAAGAAAAAGAACGAAATAAATAAAGAATACACAAATATTAACGTGGTTAATTCACTCGACACAGTTCAAATAGTCTATAGGAGAGAGTATGGATTACAGATGTGTTACGAAATACTTGAATGAAAGAATGAGACAAGTGTTAACTCTAATGGTTTATATAACACCCTTAATACTAACCAAGTTATATTGGACCTAGAAACCTACAATAGAAGATAAGGTTAATTCACTCAACATAGTTCAAATAGTCTTATTAGGGGTATTGTACGAAAAATCATTTTATCTATCTATTCTTCTCTTGTATCCTTAATTTGGTAACAAAACAACAGCCATGAACTACTCATCTCTTTCAAGTGCTTTCATTGAATCAGGGGGCAACAAAATCTCGAGATCCACACTCCCTCCTCCTTCATATCCAGGGTAGGCAAACACTACTCCTACCACTTTACTTCCAGGTCCATTACGAACTGCAACCGGTTTTCCTAATAACCCAAATTCATTGCCATACATGTCAAATCTTGGCGAATGTTCCATTACTATATTGTTATCATCATGTAGGTCCATATGATGGTTGGTGTAAGGAGATGCTAACCATTCTTTAACAAAAGCACACCCAATTTTGTTAGTAAGATTTACTCTGCCCACCCTTAATCATTCTCAAGTAATTCACCAGCTAAGCCTTTTGTTGTTATTCCAATGATACAATTACTGAAGTAATTTGGAGGTAAGGGTGGGTTTAATCTGTGCCTGTTATTTGCCAATATGTAATTGTAAACAACTTCATCATCAGGTAGCCGGTTTGCTCGAACAATTGACCTCCAAACAAGAGAAGATAAGGCTTGAAAAGAAGAGATTTTGATGTTAGTCGTACTAATATTACACTCTTTGTTTTTTTTGGCCTTCAGCATTGCCATAGACTCAGGTGAGAAACGGAAGACCTTCTCTCGAAGATCAGGGATTTTGAACTTCTTCACAAACTCGTCTTTGTGGCTAAAGGGGACAGGGATTATATCACATCCATCAGGAAACCAACGTTTGTGAATTGGCATACGTGAAACAGATATGTTGTTTTCATTTGCTCTATGTATTTCAGACCATATGTTCCAAAAATGCCAATATGATGATCCATCTGATGTAGCATGGTTTATTGAACAGGAAATAAAAACTCTGTTTAAGAGATCAGTAACCTGAACAGATAACAAAGGTTCTTCGTTATAGTCAAAAAATGACCGAACTACCAAAGGAACATCATTTGGTGAGAGAACATCTGAGACGGTAATATCTAAACACTCGGCATGGCTCAGCCGAGCTCCAGGACATTTGTTGCAATCAACAAAGACGCGAGTTACATGCTCGTCTTCGTCAATATGTATGACAAGCTGACCTGCCAATGGGTAGAAATGGACGAGGGTCTAAGAAAGAGATTCCTTAAGACTCTCAAGAAATGCGTTGATTGAAAATTCTTGGTCATTGAGATGTGACGGTTTGATGAAGAGGAGACCATCTTGGATGTAATCAGGCTCGGCTAAGGCCCTGTGCAGGGTGAGCGAACGCACAGGGCCTCGCGCCCTCGCAGGTAAAGTAGGGCCCCCAGTCAAACTTGTTATATACAAAATGATGCGTATAACATCACAAAAGAGGCTCTTGGTTCAGTGGCAGCAATGCCGATAAGCATTGAACGCACGCACTTCGGCTGGGGTTGAAATCCCCTTGTTTATATTTTTCAAAATGCAATTTTATAAAGATAGCCCCATACTAAAAAATTTAAGGCCTTTCTCCTTATGTAAAATCAAAATTACTATTTTTCTGTCAGCACTTTTTTCTTTATATTTTTGTTCTTTTTTCTTTTTAAAGTTACAAATTGACATAAAAGGTACATTTTATTTATAAGATATAGAAGAAACTTTATGTTTATGGGGGGAAATATAAAAGTCTTTCTTTGAATAGAATCGATATACCATTCTATATGCTAAAATAAACTTTGAAAATTAATACGTTATTCTGTTATTGTAATTTTATAGGCATTTGTCTTTAAGATCTTTAATATCGTACATGGCCCCCGTTTTCTATGAGATGGCCCTGGATGTAATGGTAAGAAAGCATGATCAGATCTAAAGGAGCTAAGTGGTATGGCTTCTTTGATTCCTCAACGTCATATTTTGGCTTCGCAACACATTCAGAAATGTGCTTAACAGTGGAAAATTCCATCGTTAAGAGTTGGTTTGTTTTAGAGTTTTTGTCTTCAAGGATGGTAGGTACTTCTTTAACACATGTATAAATGCATAAAAACGGCGGTATATATAGAGCCGCCCCACTATATAAATTTTTTTCTAATCTTTTTATTTCTTTTACTCTTGTATTTCTTCAATTTCTACATTGTATGTCGTTTTTAAAGTGTTATGACACATTGAGGTGATAGGGATAATAGAACATAAAATCAATAAACAACACACGCATATTTAACGTGATTCACTAATAACTACTAGTGAGGTAAATAAGAATACAAATTAGTGTTAGGCAACACCGAAATTAACAGTAGTGAATACAACTAAGGTTTAACTGTAAGGGTTTATACAAGCACCCTTAGAAGTTAATCTAAATGAAATGGGCCTAAAACCAAAAATAGAATAGCGAAACTCGTGCTTAATTGTTCGAACCAACACATTATTCAAGGCATAAAGTTTCCACTAGTTAGAAGGTGCATGAGCGTGTGCCTTGCTAGGTACACCTCGTAAATTTTCTTCAATTAAAAAAGGAAAAAGAAAATAGAAATATAAAAAAGTACTTGAACGTCAAATTGAGAGAGGAGAGAGAAAAAATAGTTACTTGATCGAAGGAGAGAAAATAGGAAAGTAATGAATTTTTAAAATAATTTAATTTACAAAAAAAAAAAACTTAATAATATGATACGTAGCGTTTTTGATTTAAAAGAATGAGGTTTCAAAAAAATGGTTGTTTATTTTATTTTTCTTAAAACGAAAAAATTTCATAACAAAATGTGATAGTTAACAAACTACATAATTTTATTTATTAGACAGCAAAATATTTCATCTTCAAAGAGAATAGTAATCCTCCATTGTAATTTTTGTAAACCCTAATCCTCAAAAAAAATAAATACATATCTATTGTTCGAAAAGAACAATTAATATATCCAAAAAAGAATAATTAATATATAATTACACAAACAATTAACATATCCGAAAAGTTTAATTAAACATTCATCAAAATATTTCACCTTCTTTTTTTGGTTTGTATCTAATAATAAGTATGTACAATAATATATCGAATAAAGAATAATTAAACCATCTATTTTTGGACAAACAAGTATGTAGTATCCAATAAAGAATAATTAATTTATTCGAAAAGAACAATGTCCGTCCATTGGCGGGAATTTCGCCCACATCCGATCCCCAATTCTTCTTCTAAAATGAATGGAAAGACCCCACACGGGAAAGTAATTGACAAATGCTCGCTTGCCTATGAACGAGGCCGGTGCTATAACCGTTCGTGAATTAACATATTCCAAAAGAACAATTAATATACTTGAAAAGTACATTTAATAAGATGATAAAAAATTATTATAAATTGAAGAACAATTAATTTATTCATAAAGAGCAACTAATATATTTGAAAAGAATATTGAGCAATTTTACTGTTAAAAATATTAATATATTTGAAAAGAACAATTTAAACTTTAAAAATACTACGATAAATACACACAATACCGAATACATAATACTCAAAATAACAGTACACCATACCCAAAGGAAAAATGTCACATAATAAAAAGAACAATACCAAATATCCAAAAGAACAATACCGAATACGAAATAGTTAAGAGTCTAATCCTAAATAATCAAAATAACAATACACTATGCTCAAAGGAACAATCTCACATATCCAAAAGAACAATACCAGATGCCCAAAAGAACAATTCCTATAATGACCAAGATATTTAACAATGATTGAATAAGGTTTGGGAATATATACAAATAATTTAAAATTTTCATTCTCCAATAATTCATTGTTTGCACTAAAGATTTTTCAATATGGTTGTAATGAGTTTTGTTAATTTACGTAATTGTCGGTTAATGCTTATAATTTGAGCAATATGGTAGGAGCCAAATAAATAAAAGTTAAAAGTCAAACTAAAAAAGCGTCATATCATGTTTCACTATATGTTACTCCCTCCGTTTTTTTAATATGTATATTTTACCATTTTTAGATGTTTTTTTGATATGTACCATTTTACCTTTTCCCATAAATAGAAGGTTGGCCCACCTAATTATAACACTTTTGTCCTACCTTTTCTTTCCTTCTCTACTTTTTTCACTTTTCCTTACTTTTACTAACCTTCTCTCTTACTTTTACATTTTTTCTTGGTCCGCGCGTGAAAGCTAACATACATATTTGAAAAAACGGAGGTAGTGATTTGTAATCTTTTTTAATTTTTTAAATTAAAAAAATCATTTTCCTATTTTCTCTCCTTAGATTAAGTAACTAATTTTACTTTCTCTCTCTCTCTCTCCTTCCCGAATGTCACGTATAATAAACTAACTTTTCTTTTTCAATATACTTTTTATTTTTTTGTTTTTAAAACAAAACTACGTAGTTTTTGCATAAGGTACACCTTGGTGTATCTAGCAAAGCATACTCTTGTTGCAACTTCTAATTTGCATAAAGTTTCACCTACCGCCCGCAGTTTTATCTCTTTTAATACATATTGCCCTTGTCATTATTCTTGTGATTTTTATCTAGTCAAGTCCCGTCAAAAAAAAGAAAAAAAGAATCTAGTAAAGTAGAACTAATAAATTACCTATGTTGATCATTCGTGCGAGTCTGGGAGATTGAATAATTAAAGTCTTAAAATAGGTGTAAACTGTATTAGTTATCCTGTCCAAAAACACAGAGATAGGACGATGACATTGGCACATTGCGTACTGAAACGAATAAGTTTAAGGGTATTATAAATTTTGAACATTAAAAATAGTGGTATATAATGTGGAGATCGAAAATAGACAGGGAAGTCAGGGACTTGCATAGAAAATCCGCTTTTTAAAATACTGATTCATCACTTAACGATGAATTAAATGAACATATACGGCCCTGTTTGGCATTGAGCTTATTCTTCAGTTTTTAGAGGTTTTAACCCTATTTTAGAGTTTTGACCAGTCAAAACTCTAATATGGGTGTTTGGTGAGGAGATGTTTGCAAAGAGTTTTAGGGCCTCAAAACTCTCAAAATAAAACGCTGCAAATTGCAACGTTTTGTTCAGAGTTTCTGTAAAAAAAAAATTAAGACCATATAACCCATGGTTAATTTATCACTATAAAGTTATTAATCCAACGCAAAACCACCAATACTTCCACCACCAACATACATTTTACCAACACTTCCACTGTAAACCCACCACCGAAATCCACCCAAAAAATCCCAAACTTCACCGAAAAGATCCACCCAAAAAATCCAGCCAAAAAATCCCAAAAAAGCACCAAACACCACCACCAAGATCCACCCAAAGAATTCGAATTTTAAAAGACCCAAATTTGCAACCACAAATGAAAAAGTGAAGAAGGAGAACGAAGACCGTGATGACGAGGAGAGACAAGATCGTGAGATAATGGTGGCGGAGAAAGGAGATCGTGATTGTGGTGGAGGTTGTTTGCTTGGGTGGGTAGTGCTTGTTTTAGTGGGTGGTGTTGATTTTGCTGTGGGAGAGATGATGGAGGAAAGAAAAAGGTGAAGGATTTTGTCCTTCGATCAAGTGTAATAATCTAAGTATACTTGGACAAGTTTATAGAGATAATATATTCAATAATATTAGGAGACTGTAACGTTTTGCTAGAAGCTAAATTACGGTTTGTTGGACTAATGAGATTAGGCTAACTACTAATATTGATTGGGTCCTATGAGGTCACACATTGTAACAAAGGTTAGATATTTTATCCAAACTCATTTTGGATGGTCATATGGATGGTAGGAAAAGAGTTGTAACTCTTGTGATTGAATGACTCATAAAGAGTGGCTTTATGTGCCTAATTAAGCCTCATAATGTATGACATTATGTGGTCAATTAAGCCTCATGAAACCACCAATGTAACCACTCTATATATTGATGTAGAGGTTGCAAAAGAGGATATACAATAACATCATCTTTTGGCCAAAACACCATACAAAGTAAGGAGTGAAAAGTTCTCTCTTTCCGTACTAGCATACGTGGTGATCTTACCGTTGTTCGTGGACCAACACTAGAGGAACGACGCTTGACGTTCTTACAAGATCTCACTTGGAAGCTAGTACTTTTGTGGATTCACGCATCAAAGGTATATATTATTATATATTATTTGATTCATGTTAGTTTATGCAATTTGTTCTTGGGTTAGATGTAAAGAATATGATTCTTGAAATTCCGCTCTAAGCATCTAAAATCCTACAGTGGTATCAGTTAGCCTATTGCATAGATTAATATGATCATTTGTTTGATGCGTTTTTATTATTATTTTAATTCGATTAAGGGAGGGATTTATATATGAGTTTATTTGCATGATTAATATTATGATATTAATTGATTGGAAACATAAAAATTGGATTTTTATGTATGTATTATACTCAAAATTCAACCAAAAGTGACCGGAAAATTCTGATTTTCTTTTATATATGATTCGAATTTTGTAGGAAAAATAAGTTTGTTGTTTTTCTTATTTAAATTGAATTATATATATTTGCCTAGTTCTTGAATTTAATTATTTGAGGTGTTTGATGCATAATAGATTTTATATCAAAACCTAAAATCACAAAATGTCAGATTTTGTGTAATAGATTCAAGAATTCATATTTGTTAAAAGAAAATTGATATGAACCCTAAGTTTTTTTTCCCCAAATCAATTGTTGATTATTTCACCTAAAATGTGCACAAGGGTTGTGAGCAATTGAGTGGGAGGGGTTAAAAGCCGACGGCCGTGGTCAGGCGGCTTGACCGCCGGACCGTCGACGGTCGTGGTGGTCACCGGATGGTTGCACGCTTTTGGTGTGCGAGTGGCAACTGCTGGGCACGCGTGGCTGCCTCGACCTGGCGCGACTGCCAGCGTGGTTGGCGGCCTGAGATGCCGTGGCCGGCGGTCTGAGGTGCGTGGCCGGCTGTCTGAGGTTTCCGCCGGCGCTGCTGGGGTGGTAGTGGTGCTCCTGCACGCTGCTGCCTTGCAGTTTCTTTCTTCTTCTTTTTTTTTTTTTTTAATTAAATTTAATTTCATTAAGTTTAATATTTTTGAGTATATTCCAATATTGCAAATAATGAATTAATGGTGATTAATTGCATATTTAAGTCATAATTGAATTAAAGTAATAAGTTTTATATTAATTGGTTAATTATTTGTAGTAATTGACTAGTTAATTTGAGGAGTTACTAAATTGTTAGTAACTATAGTTATTTATTTATTTTTATGTCAATTAATTAATTTATTGCTCTTTGCTTTTAATATATGTGATTAATTGTCATGAAACATCATATTTTAATATGATTAAAATATATGGGGTTACTAAGAGTGTCTTTTGGTATCATTTCTTTAAATTTAATAGTAGATTAAATTTGTAAGATTAATGATTTAAAGTCATCTAAAGTACTAACCATATGATTTAATATGTGATTAAATCTTGATGGTGATATTATGTTTTAAAGTTGTTATAACATGATATTCTTTATTTTTTTAATTGTTGATTAAAACGTATGCTTATATAATATATGTTGATATTGTGGATACATGCGGTGACTAGTATGGCCCAAACTTGGATAGAAAATACGATCTGCGTATCGTTAATGTATTTTTGTAATCTAAATACGATCTGCGCATCGTTGGTATTTTTGTAATATTTTAGTTTAAATTCCAAAAAAAATATTTATTCAAGTACCCATGAAGCACAAGGATGGAGATCCATAATGATTCAACAATGGAGGCCTTAAAGAGTAGTCTTTAGGATTAGGGGCCATACTAGGATCACATTTTGCATTTAAATTTTTTCTTTTAAATGCTTTCTAAGTTTATTATGCTTGTGATTTAATTATGCTAAATGTTCACTAGTAATTAAATCAACATAATAATTTACTTAGGTCCCTTAAAATGAAATATTGGGTTTTTGCTACTCCAAATAAACACCTACTAAAACTTGATTGTTAGTAAAAGGTTCTGCCAAAGCAGACTGTTACTTCCAATCTTGGGCTAAGTAGAGTGAATTTCCGAAATTTGCATGTTTAGTTTGGTTTGGCCCAACAAAATCGTCAAAACATTTTTGGATTTTGAAGCAATAGTGATGGGTTTTGTGTTTTTGGTGATAAGCTTTGTCTAGGATTAGGAAGGCTCTCCCCAACGTTGTGGGTAACTTCCTTACCTGGAAGCTAGAATCACCTTAGCAATCACCTATCAACTAAGAATTACAATTGTTGTAATTAGTAAAAGAGTTTACTTACCTTTTAAACTTGATTTTAAGTTGAGGCCAAAGTCCACTTAGAATTCATGTTTCATAGGATCTTAGAATCACTTGATTAAAAGGGACACTTTGATATTGATCAAGTGCATGGCTTTTATTTTGAAATGTTTAAAATATGTTAAGAGCTATTATGATAAACATACTTATTACTTTTGCATCTTCTATGTAGATATCATGTCTGGTAACAACAATAATTCACCGTTTAACTTACGTTCAATCCTTGAGAAGGATAAATTGAACGGGAACAACTTCCTTGATTGGGAAAGGAATCTAAGAATTGTTCTTAGGTCCGAAGGTCGAGAGGATGTTCTTGAAACCCCAATCCCAGTTTTAACCGCTACCTCTACTGAAGCCGAAAAGGAGGCCCATAAGGCCATTGAGGAAAGGTCGGTAATTGTTACTTGCCTTATGCTCGCGGCTATGGAACCAAGCCTTCAAAAGAGGTTTGCTAGCTTGGATGCCTACAGTATTATCCGACAACTGAAAACTATGTTTCAGCAACAAGCTCGGATTGAGAGGTACGAGACTCACAAGGCTATTCTTGAGTGTGTGTTAGTTGAAGGCAAGTCGGTCGCCACTCATGTCTTCGAAATGATTGGCTATTTCGAGGCAATGGAGAGGTTGGGCTTTCCTTATAGCCAAGAGTTGGCTACTGACATCATACTTCACTCACTTCATGATGGATTCAATCAGTTTAGGTTGAACTTCAATATGAATGGAGTGACGAAGACCCTTGCTGAGTTACATGGGATGCTCATGACTGCCGAGCAAAACATCCCCGCTGCTCCTAAGAAGGAAGTTCTTATGGTTCAAAAGGGGAAGGGTTTTAAGAAGGTTTGGGCTGGCAAGAAAAAACAAGATAAGGGCAAGCAAGTTGCTACTAAGACTGTTGATAAGCCAAAGGCAAAGGCAAAGCCAAAGGTGGCCGCAAATGCCAAGTGCTTCTATTGTGATCAAATAGGTCATTGGAAGCGTAACTGCCCGAAGTATCTGAAGGATAAGAAGTCTGGGGCTTCTTCTTCAGGTATCTATGTCATTGACATTAATTTAGCAACATCTACTTCCTGGGTATTTGATACCGGTTGTGTTTCTCACATTGTTTCGAATGTGCAGGGACTAAGAAGGAGTAGAAACTTGGCTAAAGGAGAGGTAGAGCTGCGCGTTGGAAATGGTGCAAGAGTTGCGGCCGTTGCAGTTGGAACTTATAGTCTACCTTTGCCTTCTGGATTAATATTAGAGCTTAATAATTGTTATTATGTTCCTGCTATTACCAAAAACATTATTTCCATTCCTGTTTTGGATAATGAAGGGTTTTCATTTACAATTGAGAAAGGTTGTTTCTCTGTTTATTTGAATTCAATGTTTTATGCCACCGCTAAAAGGTCTAATGGTCTATATTTTCTAGACTTAGACAAAGATGTCCTTAACATAGACAGCAAAAAACATAGATCAAGCGATACTAATCCTACTTACTTATGGCATTGTCGTTTAGGACATATAAACGCGAAACGCATTCAAAAGTTACATAAAGATGGACTTCTCACATCCTTTGACTTTGAGCCATTTGATGTGTGTGAATCGTGTTTGATGGGCAAAATGACAAAGTCACCTTTTATTGGAAAGGGTGAAAGGGCCAGTGATCTATTGGGCCTAATACATACTGATGTGTGTGGACCAATGAGCACCAAAGCTAGGGGAGGGTTTGGGTACTTCATTACTTTTACTGACGATTTAAGTAGATATGGATATGTCTATTTAATGAAGCATAAGTCTGAATCATTTGAAAAGTTCAAAGAATTTCAAAATGAAGTCCAAAACCAACTTGGCAAGACAATTAAAGCACTACGATCCGATCGTGGTGGTGAATATTTAAGCCAAGAGTTTAGTGATCACTTAAAGAGTTGTGGAATTCTTTCACAACTAACTCCGCCTGGAACACCTCAGTTGAATGGTGTATCTGAAAGGAGGAACCGGACTCTACTTGATATGGTTCGGTCTATGATGAGTTTTGCTGATCTTCCAATATCCTTCTGGGGATATGCTCTCGAAACTGCTGCTTTCACACTTAATAGAACTCCATCAAAGGCAGTAGAAAAGACACCATATGAGATATGGAGTGGAAAAATTCCAAGCTTGTCCTTTCTACGTATTTGGGGTTGTGAGGTTTACGTAAAACGTTTACTTTCAGACAAACTCGCCCCTAAATCAGATAAGTGTTTCTTTGTGGGTTATCCCAAAGAAACCAAGGGCTATTACTTCTACAATCGAAATGAGGGCAAAGTGTTTGTTGCTCGTCGTGGTGTCTTTTTGGAAAAAGATTTTATTTCCAAAAAGGCAAGTGGGAGTAATGTATTTCTCGAAGAAATTCGAGAAAAGCAACAAATGGACATAGTTCAACCTATGTCAGAGTCAGAAACACAAGTGCCAGCTGTGGAGCTTGAAGTAGTTCCTCCTTTGGAGGAATCTTCTCCCATAACTGACCAAGTGTTGGAGGACGTGCATTCCATACACGAACCTTCTACTGTCCCACCCGAATTTAATTCGTGCGAAAATTCTCAAATTGTTGAGAAGAAAATTTCTCCTGTTGCAGCCCCTCGTAGGTCTAGTAGACCAAGAATACCAAACAAAAGGTTTGTTGATTTCTTGTTGACCGAAAATTCTGAGATAATGATTTTAGAATTTGAGGAACCTACTACTTACAAGCAAGCCTTGATGAGTGAAGACTCCGAAAAATGGCTTGAAGCCATGAAATCCGAAATGGCATCCATGTCTGAAAATCAAGTATGGGACTTGATGGATTTGCCCGATGGGGTTACACCTATTGGTTGCAAATGGGTTTTCAAGGTGAAAACAGACAAGGATGGTAACATTCAGGTTTACAAAGCAAGGTTGGTTGCAAAAGGGTTCAAGCAAGTTCATGGTATAGACTATGACGAAACCTTTTCACCAGTAGCAATGCTTAAATCCATTCGGATACTCCTAGCGATCGCTGCCTTTTATGATTACGAAATTTGGCAGATGGATGTCAAAACCGCTTTCTTGAATGGGTTCTTGAAAGAGGATGTGTATATGACACAACCGGAAGGTTTTGTAGATCCAGAAAATCCTAGGAGGGTATGTAAGCTTCAAAAGTCCATCTATGGATTGAAGCAAGCATCCAGAAGTTGGAATCTCCGATTTGATGAGGCAATCAAAAGGTTTGGTTTTCTCAAAAACGGAGAAGAGTCTTGTGTTTACAAGAAAGAGAGTGGAAGTAACATAGTCTTCTTGGTCTTGTATGTAGATGATATACTTCTCATAGGAAATGACATTCCCATGCTTGAGTCAGTCAAGGAATGGTTGAAAAGTTGTTTCTCTATGAAAGACCTTGGAAATGCGGAGTACATTTTGGGAATCAAGATCTACAGGGATAGATCTAAGAGGATGATTGGACTTAGCCAACGGACTTATATAGATAAGATCGTCACTAAGTTCAACATGGAAAACTCTAAAAGAGGTTTTCTTCCCATGCAACATGGTATGTCGCTTAGCAAGACTCAGTGTCCTTCTAGACCTGATGAGATTAAGCGAATGAGTAATGTTCCTTATGCGTCAGCTATAGGGTCCATTATGTATTCCATGATTTGTACTCGCCCAGATGTTTCATATGCCTTGAGCATGTGTAGCAGATTCCAATCAAATCCAGGTGATGCACACTGGAGTGCAGCTAAGAATATCCTAAAGTACTTAAGAAGGACTAAGGATAATTTCTTAGTATATGGAGGTGAAACTAAGTTAATTGTTGAGGGTTACACAGATGCGAGCTTCCAAACTGACAAAGATGATTTCCGATCCCAGTCTGGTTTCATCTTTTGTCTAAATGGAGGGGCAGTGAGCTGGAAAAGTTCAAAGCAAAGCACTGTCGCAGACTCTACAACAGAAGCTGAGTACATTGCTGCGGCAGATGCAGCAAAGGAAGCTGTTTGGATGAAGAAGTTCATTTCTGAGCTAGGAGTAGTACCTAGCATTTCAGATGGCATTGTTTTACACTGTGATAATAATGGTGCCATTGCTCAGTCTAAGGAACCAAGGTCACATCAAAGGTGTAAACATGTACTTAGGAAGTTTCATCTCATCCGAGAAATCGTTGAGAGAAAGGATGTAATAGTTAGGAAAGTTCATACGGATCAAAATGTTGCTGATCCGTTGACTAAACCGTTGCCTCAGCCCAAGCATGAGAGTCACACTAGGGCTATAGGGGTTAAGCATATAGGAGAATGGGTTTGATTGTGCGCTATTTACTTTTAAAGTAGTTCACAATTATATTTGCTCTTTATAATGATTTCATTATGTTTATCAATAAAGGTTTATGATCTTATTTAATCTTGGTTTAGTATTAAATAAAACGTCCAAGATATTTTATAACATTTGATAGGTTTGTCAAATACGTGATTTGACAAATGAAACCCTATTTGGTGAACAGGAGTTATAATATATCTAAGTCCCTAGTCCGAATCGTTAAATAGGACGTAAATGATTCAGTTTCGAGACTAGATTGTAAGATGATTGATAGCACAGTTTCATTGGCTATGGGGACATGGAGATGTCTAGTCATTTACATAGACATGTATAGTGGATACGTGTCGGACAGACCCACAGAGATTTCTCTAAAGTGTTTTGAGAATCTCATCACTATATTTAGTGGATTCCTTTGACATGAGTATGACACTATTCTCGCTTAAGGATTAGTATATTTATGACACTGCAAAACGCCGTGCCGTAAAAGGAGGTTATAAAGGCAGTGATCGGAATTGCTAGGAATTGAGTGGGAGTTTTGGTTATGCAAGAATGGATAAGTCCTCCTAAACAGTTAGGATCGGTGTCTTGGCCTCTTGAAGAGTGAGAACTGGAAAAATGCATGGCCGTGCTCAAATGAATTAAAGTGTTAATCATTTGTTTCGACAGTTCGAACTCGGATTTCAGGAATCGACTTGAACAGTGATACTGTTAACATTGGATGTTAACATATCATCAAGTTGGACATTAAGTGACTTAAGGAGTTTGAAGATTACACACTTGTTCTTAGACAAGTGGGAGATTGAAGGATTTTGTCCTTCGATCAAGTGTAATAATCTAAGTATACTTGGACAAGTTTATAGAGATAATATATTCAATAATATTAGGAGACTGTAACGTTTTGCTAGAAGCTAAATTACGGTTTGTTGGACTAATGAGATTAGGCTAACTACTAATATTGATTGGGTCCTATGAGGTGACACATTGTAACAAAGGTTAGATATTTTATCCAAACTCATTTTGGATGGTCATATGGATGGTAGGAAAAGAGTTGTAACTCTTGTGATTGAATGACTCATAAAGAGTGGCTTTATGTGCCTAATTAAGCCTCATAATGTATGACATTATGTGGTCAATTAAGCCTCATGAAACCACCAATGTAACCACTCTATATATTGATGTAGAGGTTGCAAAAGAGGATATACAATAACATCATCTTTTGGCCAAAACACCATACAAAGTAAGGAGTGAAAAGTTCTCTCTTTCCGTACTAGCATACGTGGTGATCTTACCGTTGTTCGTGGACCAACACTAGAGGAACGACGCTTGACGTTCTTACAAGATCTCACTTGGAAGCTAGTACTTTTGTGGATTCACGCATCAAAGGTATATATTATTATATATTATTTGATTCATGTTAGTTTATGCAATTTGTTCTTGGGTTAGATGTAAAGAATATGATTCTTGAAATTCCGCTCTAAGCATCTAAAATCCTACAAAAGGGTTGATGATGGTAGTTGTGGTGTGGTTAGCGGTGGAGGCCGTAGAGAGATGGAGCAAAGAGAAAGGGATGCGGTGGTTTGTGGATGAGAAAGTAAATGGTGGAGAAAGCAAAGAGAAAGGCAGTAGATGAATGAGGTGTTGATAAATGAATGAATAAAATAATAAGAATAATAATAATAATCAATGCCTATAATTGTCATTTTACACCATAAAATACTTATCAGCTTTTGTCAAACAGCTAAGTATTACCAAACACATTATATAAAAAGCAGTCAAATCCGCAGTCAAATCCATTGAATAAAAAAGTGAAAACTCTAACAGCAAACTCTATACTCTATACTCTAAACTCTAAACTCTAAACTCTGCTTGCCAAACAGGGCCTATACCTCCACTCTCTTTCACCCATAAGACTCCATTCTCTTTCCATTTGATAGCTTGAACCAAACAAACTCATAAAGGAGTTAAGCATGCATTTAGATATTAACATTTGGTGTTTTTCGCTCTTGGGGTATTCACTTTTTTCTCACCATTTAAATAATCAATTAAGAATATATCTAACAATTCTAGATAATTAATGGTTGAAAAGTTAGTACCTTTAGTCAAATATTATGGAAAAATTGTGAGAAACCACCTTTTAAAACCCTGATTTGCAAAAAACCACTATTTAAAACAGTTTTTGGAAATATAAACCTACAACAAAAATTTGTTTGTCAAAGAAAACCTCGGACATTAACCTACCTTTTTGAGAGGTACAGTTTAAAATATAAAAGGAGAGTGAAAATGATTAGTGTGGTAATATGAGTTTTCATGTTGATTGACAGGAAAAAGGGTAAATCAATGACTCGAGGTTTGTTTTCACAAATTAAACAAAAAAAATTGGATTTTTTTTTCTCAAAAAATGTTTTAAAAGGTGCTGTTTCGCAAAATCATGATTTTGAAAGGTGGTTTCTCACAAAATTTCCTTTCTTAAAGAATTACATGGAAAATCTTAGCCTCTTAACACAACCCCTATCTTAATATTGTCGTCCGTTTTTGCCCTTCTTCCTCCTTCTCTACCTAGCTTCAAGCTCCACTCAAAAATTGTCAGTGTTTTATTATTTGTTTTCATTTAAGTTATGTTGTTGTATTCTTAAATTTTTTTATCTATTTTCCTCTTATTTGAGTGGTTTGTGTTGCAAATTAGGGTTTCGAGTTTGTAACTTTTTTTCAATTTGGAACCACAATTTTCTGCTGTTTTGGGCCAATTTTTGCTTTTGATTGTTGAACACTATTTACTGCTACTAATTTAAGTTGATTGTGCTGTGAATTCCTTAATTAGTTCTAAAATTTAGGTGAATTTTAGTTTATTATTTACCTATTTCATACCGAACATGATCATAATTTCATTGCTTTTTGATGTTTAAACTGGAAATCTGTACTTGGTATTAGATGCCATAATTTTGCTTTACTCCTTAAACTTGATGTTTCTCTTACTGGCTAAAAATATTTATTGAAACAGAAAAGGGAAAAAATTGGACAACCAATGATATAGCCTTTAGTGGAGTTGTGGGTAAACTGCATAGAGATTCAAATGTCTTAAAATGGACAATGACTTCAAAGTAAAGGGAGTCTTGCATATAGCTATATTACTTGTTCTACCAAGTCTAGTATGAACCCGGTCTACACTAAACTTATTGTAGACCAGGGCTAGGTCCCAAAAGTTAAGTTTTTTTTATCAAAAGTTAAATTTATGCTCACCAAAAGTTAAGGTTTCTTTATCAAAAGTTAAGAAATTTTAATTAAAAGTTAAGGTTTTATAATCAAAAGTTAAGTGTTATGAATGAAAAGTTAAGATTTTTTAAGCAAAAGTTAAGGTTTTTTAAGCAAAAGTTAATATTTTGTAATTAAAAGTTAAGGTTTAACAATCAAAAGTTAAGGTTTTGTAATCAAAAGTTAAATGTTATGAATGAAAAGTTAAGGTTTTATTATCAAAATAAAACCCTAAATTTTTCCCCAATTCGATTTGATTGGGTGTTAAATGGGGATTTAACATTCCAATTTGTAAAAAGCATTTGAATTCATGAAATTAAAACCTAAAAGAAGGGGATTTTATGCTTAAATAAACCAAGTATCTCCAGCATATAGCTGACAACAAACAACAAAACACAGAAAATTGCAACAAGGAAGTGCAGATATACAAGTTTAAGTTACTGCATACCCTATCAAATAAATGCGCAAGTAAACCGCTGATTCCAACCCAGCATGATCAATGAGCTCTGATTCGGGCATTCTTATAGCATCCAATTTAAGAATCTCAAATATGACTTGAAGTCCAAGTTGACAACTTTGCTCACAAAAGCTCCTGTGTGAAGTGGGCTGCTCCTTAAGCCCTTGAGGTACCATTTTGGAAAATATTCGTTAAGGATCCGTCGTGAAGCCGCCGGAAAACGGGTGAGTCGTAGTCCCCGCCGTAGTGCCGCGTGGTTGAGGGGAGTGAAGAGAGTGAGGGAAGGTTGTGGGTGGTGGTGGTTTAGGGGAAGGGCAATGCAGGGTCGGCGTGGTGGACTGGTGGTGATGGTGGTTTCAAAGAGGAGGAAGGAGAGCAGTGAGGAGAAGGAGTGAGGAGAGAGTGGGTCTACACTATTTTTAGTGTGGACCGGGTCCATACAAGAGTTATTCTACTTATTCTCTGACTAAGCCTACTTACTGTAAGCTTCAGTAACAAGTAGGTATTCATCATTTCAGCCAAAATAAGAACAATTAACAGATATCTAATTGTTCGGATGTAGGGAAAACTGAATCCTTTTTACTAGCACTAATTCTAGGCGCAATTAGCTCGGCACACGAAGGCAGCATTGGATTGCTTTATCCAAATTCCGTGATTTGTCGACACTATTTAGCGCCGAGAATTTTGTATGCACTGCAAAGCGTCGAGATCCTGGGGAAAAGCACATGCCTCACACGTGAGCTTCAATAATAGGCGGGAAAAGCACTGCTCTCTCCCTCTCCTCTTCCTTCGCCCTAACTTCTGGTCTCCCCATAATTTCGTCTCCCCCCGAACATTACGGAACCACCGCAAGCCAAGCAGCAACGAACCTTGCACAGCAACAACAACCTCCATCCTAGCCTCTGGACTCCCTTCCCCAGCCGCCGGCACTGCCCATGCACCACCGTGTGTTTTGTAAACCCTAACTTTGTGTTGTCATCTCCCCTTTTGAATTCGTGTTTATAAAGGTAAATCTCTTTCTCTCTCTCTGAATTACAGCTTTACTGTGCTGTTTTTGCTACAATTTTTGATAGATCTGCTTCATTTTTGCTTAATTGCTTAGATTTTAGTTTTTTTAGGTTTTCGAGTGGGTTTGAAGGGTTTTCACTGTTGCTCTGGATTGTCCTCCTTTTATTGTTTTAGCCTAATTGATTTGTAAGTTATAGTTTGTGAAGAAAGGGTTTGTTTTGAATTTTGATTGTAGTTTATGATATTATTCTCTTAATGCCAGTGATTTATTAGGCGTTTGAGACTATCTTTTTGCTGTTAAAGCCGATAACTGTATTTTTCGAAGCCGCAAAAATATAACTTGTACTTACAGGTGATTATGTTTCTGTAGTTCACTTCTTTGCTGAAGTGATATTTTAGATTAATGTCCTCATAGGTTAGATGTGTCTGAGGTTGAACCCGTTTAATTCAAGCTGCATTATTTCAATTGTACTATGGTTTTTATCTATTTTCCACTGTAGCAAGTAATCCTGGACTCTCCCTTGTATTATTTAGCACATTCGGATGTCGCAGGAAAATTAGATGTTTAGTTGTTCAGGCATTTAGCAAATACTAGTATGAATGATACTTGTTCAACAATATGTGATTGTTTTACATTAAACAATTCTCTTTTCTTTTCTTTCCGATTCTGTCATCAAACGGCTCGTGTGAACCTTTTTCCTTTTTCTAGATTTAGCTCATTTAGGTTTATAATGCTTGGAACATGTTCAGATTTTTTCAAGTCCCTATTACCCTAGTTTATCGATACAGTTCATTGATGATGGTTTGGTTATGGTGCCTTGGCTGCCTCCACATTTATTGGATTCCTTGCTTCATTTCCTCCGTCAGGCCCATCTTTACCTGCTGGTGTGGTGTTGTTCTGCCATCTGCATGTTATTGCTCTAATTCATGTAAAGCATCTAATCTTTTCATCTTATTCCATGATTTAATTGATCTTCTCATTCATGATTGGTGAATTTCCAATTTGGATACCTCTTTTCCTAATATAAAAGAAATAATGAATTTTCCTTCCCTCGTCTCTTGGTTGTTCTTCAGGTCTTTACGCCTCTCAACGCATGGAAGCACAACACGTGCCTCCTCCTCTCGAGCCGTCGAGCCGCCGAACGCGGACCGGTCTAGAGTCCCTCTTCCTTCTCGCTGGCAACAGTTGTCCGCCTGTCCATAATCACTATATGTCGATGTATATATATATATTAATTATTTGAATTGGAAATCTGGAATTAGTCAATTAAGCACCAATTAATTAGGGATGTTTAATTGTTTTTTGTTATTTAAATTGTTCAAACATGAATTCAGATGTGTTTTGAACATGAATTTAGGGTTTTTTTATGTAATGATGGAATTGGGGCTGTTGTAAAGTCTCAATTGTGAAATGTAATGATTTTATCTTTTAATCATGAGTTCTTTAATGGTTGGTTATGTTAAAATGCTAGTATTGCAAGAATTTTAAAGGTCTAATACTTGTATTATGCAGTTTGTAAATGTTATATGAAATGATGTAATTGTGCTCCCTTGAATCTATTGATGGAAAATCATTTGTGCTTGTGTATAAGCCCTGAGTACAAGATATAAGGTATGCTGACATTTTACCATGTTTGGTTATGGAATAAGTTTTGTGCATTCTATCATTTCTATGTTACTTGGAGTCGGTATACACTGGTTTTTGTCCTCGTGTCAAACACGGCTGTCTAATGAAAATAATTGTTGCTCTTCATCCAAAATTGGGGGAGCAACTGTGATGGCCAAGAAAAGCTTTTTGATAGGAGCTGATTTTCTTTTAGTGTTTCCCTCGCCCCTCTTCTCTTCAGGATAAACTTGTCCAATTGTTTTACTTTCTTCTCTGTCTCATTAAGTTTTTCCTTTAGAAACTGGATATGAAGAATCTGTGTCAGCTTTGAGTAAGAGAGTCAGATTTCCGCATTGTTGATTAAGCTTTTGATTTTTACTCTTCATCTGTTATCAATTACTTTATGTAGAGATAGTTTGCTAGTAAATTGTTCCCGTATAGGAACGTATGGTCTCTTCCACTTCTTTGGTTCCTGAACATTAATTTTACTTATGCTAGAGTATGAACTAATGGGCCAATAACAACATACTTTTGTATAAGACTACGACATTCATTAATGCTTACTGAATTATTTGATCACTGCATTGTCAAGTCAATGTGGTACTTATGTGAGGTTTTTTTTCTAGGACCATATTATTTGACTCTGACAAGCGAAACACTCAGTTGTTGGTTGCTTGTGGACTTGAAGCACATTATTCACTAAGCTCTGTCTGTTCTATTGAATTTGTTCCTGACGCTGTCTTCTTCCTGTCAGTTATGCAAATACTTACTCTTCTCTTGTGATCTCGACAGAAGCTTCCGCAAATCGAAGAATATCTTGGAAATCTGGTGACTGATGATTTTTCAACTATTGACAATTCCAAACAGGCGTTTGCTGACATTGTATCTCCTGATAATATGAGTGTACTTTGCAGGTAACATAACCTTGAAAGGGCTTTCCATCTTCTCGAAGAGGTAATTCCCGGACCTTTTCTCTATCCAATCATCTCACGATTGCTCGTGTGGTTTAATTTGTGAGTTCTTATCTGTGGCTTTTAGCATTGTTTATGGTTATAAGCATTGTTCTTGAGAGGATTTTAAGATTCACTTAGTTTTAAGGCCTTATCATTTGTTTTAAGAATTCAATTCACAAGAAACTAATAGGTGAAAGATAAGAAGCCAGAAGCAGGGCTTTCATGTTCTTCCTGACCTCCACTGGAAATATGGGAATCAGGAGCTGAATGGTTGGAATACTGGATCTTCTTACCCAAGTCCGTGCCCTTTTTTGATATTGTCTGTTCTCAATGGCCTCAGAAATTATTTCGGGCGCCTGTTAGAGGAAGGGAGGGGGAGGGGAGGGGTGGGGTGGGGTTAGAGATGGCAATATCCAATGGATGATCCATCACCCGCTCCACCCGGAAAACAAGAAAGGGTGAAAAATCGAGTTAAATGGATGATGGACGGGTGATGAGTGAACGTGTAACGGGTGATGGATGGATTAGGGTGAGAAACTTTCATCCATCACCCGAGCCATAACCCGTTTATCACCCGCTCCATCAGTCATTTCTTACATTTTCTTAAATGTCTATCATTTTATTTACAATAGTATAATAATTTTCCTTTTTGATTACTATCGACATGTTTCCATAAACTAAACTTATCTTAATTTGACATGAAGTTAATATATAAATTTTGATTTTGCAAATTTGATTTAGCTTTTCTCGTTCAATAATCTTATATGGATGATCACCATGTCCACCCGGTTCACCCGCAGGTGGTGGATGGATGGATACGGGTGATGGTCTTATCGGGTGACGGATGGATGGATGAGAGTTGGACTAACCGGGTGATGGATGCGGGTGATGGCTCACCCAACCCAAATCCCACCCGTTGCCATCCTTAGGTGGGGTGGGGTTGATCTATATCCTCTATGAGGATCTACCCACACACTTATTCTCAAGTCAATATGGTACTTATGTGAGAATTCGAAAGTTCCTTACACTTTCCCTTGTGCATAGTACAGCCTAAACAACAATGACATATTCGGACCAGATGGTAGAGCTTTTTTTGAATAGATGATGTTATCTTTCTCAGTTTCTTCAACTATTACGAAAACATTGAAGGTAGAGAAGGTAGAACATGCATAACCCAAGGAACCCTGTGGAAGCTCATGAGGACTAATGAAAGACTTGAGAAGTTACGGGAAGTATTGTGAGTTTGTTTATGCCTTGTGTGTAATTAACACACTTTAATTCTTCACACATTTGCCTCCTACAAATTTCTTTCTCTGTTTACACATATTTATACATTATTGATTAGTATATAATTTATTTGCTATACCTCTAGAGGATGAAGCTTTAGGTACTAATGTCGCATGGCATAGTTGCTTCTTTTCAGTTACAAGGTATTTCAATAAACTAATATTTCATATTTACCAATATTGACTATAAAGATTTTTTTATTTATTTAACGTTTTAAAAGTTTGTTAAATAGCCTCTAATCTAAGGTTAATTCCTCTTTTTTGGGTATGATATTAGGTCCAAGCAACACCAAAGGATAAGAGACAAGAAGGAGCTCTTTGACGAAAACTATGAGTTATGTTTTAGGTATGTTAAAAATATGGAAAAAGACGAGCAAATCAAGCTGCCTTTGGACCGGTGATTTAATGGCGAAGAGAAGCTCGAAGCATGGAATTTTAGTGGCTTATTATTTTGTAAAATTCAAGTGCTCAATATAATGTTAGGAATATAACTCTAATATGTAATATTTATATATACATGTCTTCCTTTTTATTTCACTTTTTTTTTATGTAATTACAAAAATATAGGATTACATTATTATTATTATTATTATTCTCTCGTAATAAATAAGATTGTGTTATTAGCCTTTTGCCTTGAGTTAATAATGTTCGATGTTTATATGCACAATAATATTATTTTATAAAATAAGATTAATATAGAAGGAAAAAAGCCTGGAAACATCTCAGCACCATAAATTGCCAAGAAGTTTGGCACAAAAAATGTCCATATCCAATATGGGCTCATAATAGCGTCGAGAATCTCGGCACTATAAGGCCCAGGATCTATTGATGCTCATTATAACGCCGAGAATCTCGACGCTTTTTGTAACACCCTGAAATTCCGCTACTTTTAAAAAAAAGTAATATAATAAATAATTTAAGGAAATTCTAAAGGTGCTACGCCGCGATTATTAATAATAATCACCGGAAGGCAAAAGGTTCTAATCAAAATAAATAGTCAATAAGGTTTAACTAATCAAACTAACTAGAATCTAAATAATTATTACAGACTGAAATAAAATACTAAAGTCAAAAGAATAACAGCGGAAGTCTTATTAAACCAACTAAAATAACTAAATCCATCGCACTCTTTAACCCAACCTTGAGCTAACCACCTTCAAGTCCCTTCACATTGAACACTATAGTATCAGCCAAAAGGCTGAGCAAGATTTCATACTGTACTAAAACAAAACTATACAATTTGCAGGTAAGATATATAGGAATATCTTACAAATTCATTTCCAACCTGTACAAATTAAATATATAAAATAAAATAACTTTCCAACAAATCTCAACTTTCAATCTTCCTGCCTTTCTGAAATAATTCTTTAAATACATTTAAAATGTAATTGTTTTGAAACCTGTGAGTAGGAAGTATTAAAGTCCAATGAGCTAGCTAGGCTCACGAGACGGGAAAACACCAAAGCCCCTAGTATGCATACCCCTAACTTGATAACGAACCAAGAAGGAAGACAAATGGCAAGTGTATTGATCAACATACACCCAACTACTAAATAATGGTTGAGACAAAACTCAACCTACTTCCAAACCCGAGGAATACCGCTTACCGGTAACCCCACAAAAACATTCTTATAAAACATGATAAATCATAATTAAGTAAACATAGAAACATTCTAGTTTACTCAAAACCTGTAGCAATGAGGAACATCCTCTTTTAAATCTCAACTTGGCATATGAAGAACTTCCTCCCTTTTGAATCTCAAAAATAAATCTCATTTTTCTTTCAAAGTAAATATCGTCAAAACGAATTAAATCTCATTATATAAACATTGTAAAACCTTTTAATTCTCAACATATAATAACGTAAAACCCTTTTTAAATCTCAATATATGAACAACATAAAACCTTTTTAAATCTCAATATCAACTTTAATCAAATAAAAATCATTTTCCAAAAAATAATCTGTACAATGTCTTAGTAAGAAATCTTACCTTTTCAGCAACCACAATCAACCAAACTCTATCTCAAGTCAATAAGGTTCTTCTACGAACCCACAATCTACAATATAATAAAGTATAGTATGTCACTAGAGTATACCTCACATAATTCACATATAAGTCATGTATCCTAGTTAGTGAGTTTTGACTAATTTTGAAAACAACTCAACGTCAATAGAATATAAAAGTCAACAAAAGTCAAACTGATCAAGTTTGGTCAACGAAAGTCAAACTGGTCAAGTTTGGTCAACAAAAGTCAAACTGGTCAAGTTTGATCAACGAAAGTCAACTGGTTTTGACTATAATATCATCCATATTATTTGTCAACCAATTAACTATTTCTCCTTCACCTTATACTAACAACCTACAACCTACACCAATAACAAGCCCACATATTCAATCATTCAACTATAATTAGACATAGGATTTAAACTAACAACTTACAATTAATCCAATATACTCAAGAATTTCAAAATAACATTTAAACTCATTATAACTATAATAATCTAAACAATATTTCAACTAATAACCCAAAATAAGAAACTAACCATCAATCTAATATAACAAGAATTCATAATAATTTGAAAAGTATTAATTTTTGCAAACTAAACTCATAAATATGCTAATTAACTCGAATTATACATAAAACATAAGCCAATTAAACAAATTGAACATAGTGTAAATTTCCCCCAAATTGATTTTCTCAAGAACCCTAATTTTACAAAACCCCAATTCGAAAATCAACACAAATCAGAAATTAAAACATGAGAATAAATCTTACTTGAATAAGGAAGGTAAAATTAATCGGTAAAAGATTCGAAAATTTCCACCTTGGCCCACACCCAAAAATCCTTCTTTTCTTTCGAGATGAAGCGCAATTAAGGTAAATTGGATGATGATGGTGATGATGAGTGGTTTATATTGTTAGGTCAACGTGCCAAACAAATACTTCCTCCATTTTCAAAAGCTTGCAACAAACCAATTTTTTATGTCTCTCAAAAATCCCCCTTTGTTGCAAGCTTTTGAAAACGGAGGAAGTAGTATGATTGGTTGGTGGAACAATTATGGAAGCAGGAAGATGGATGAAGGAGCAGAATTTGATGGCGTCGAATGGCTGGGTTCGCTGGGTTGCAGCTTGCAATGCAGGTAAGTGGTGTATTTTTTTCTTTTCTTTTTCTTCCTCTCTCTTTTCTTTTATACTCCCTCCGTAACAGAAAACTTGCAACATTTGAGCTAGGGTGGTTTCCTAGGTGAAATTTCCTAATCACCCTATTAAACTTAATTAATCAACCATCATCACCCTAAATCACCACCCACATTCATTAGCACCACCACTACCCATTCAATCTATCACCTGCCCAACTAGTCCACCCACCACCTCCACCTTCGCCATCAGCAACAACTCCACCACCACCATCGCCGCCACCAGCAGCGACTCAATCTATCGCCGCCATCAGCAGCACCACCGCCTCTTCCCAAATCGCACCATCTCCTGTTCCCCTAATCGCACCACCTCCTGTTCCCCTAATCGCACCCAACTGGAAGAAATCCTACAACTGCACCACCTTCTCATTCACCACAATTGGAAGCCACGAATTCGAAGCCACTACTTCCCACGAATTCAAAGCCACTACTTCCCAAATCGATTTGGGGATTTTCGAACAAGTGTTCTTCAGATTTGGGGAGTTTCGAACAAAGGTTCTTCAAAATTAGGGATTTTCGAACACGGGTTCTTCAGATTTGGGTTGTTGCTGGAGATTTGAAGGTAGATGGAGGTTCTGCGAAATTGTGGCGAACTTGTTGAAGGTGGTGGTTATGGGTTGTGGCGAGTCGAAGGGAGGTTGAACTGGGTTGTGGCATGTTGAAGGTGGTGGTGATGGCAGAAGGTGGTGGTGATGGCAAGAGTTGATGAGTGGTTTGGTGGTGGTGATTAATTTAATTGGGGGAGATTAATATTTGTTAATGATGTGGAGTTAATAATATTACAACTATAATTTATGAATTAGTTTGTTGAGTAATGGCATTTGTGTAATTTTTGTGATATTTTTTTGCCAAAAATAGAAAGTGAGTGAATTGTTGCAAGTAATGTGTTACAACCATTTTAGGAAACTGTTGCAAGTAATGTGTTACGGAGGGAGTATATAGTTTAGTTAATTAAACCTAATGGGTGATGGCCTGGGTATTAAACCTAATCCAACTACATATAGGATTTGGGCTAATTCTAAGATAAAGTTAAAGTAGGGAAGAAAAATAATTTAATAAAAGACTAATTCAAATGAGTTTTATAAAATACCTAAAAATATATATTTACTAACAATATAGAAAATACGGGGTGTTACAATCTACCCCCCTTAAAATAAGTTTCGTCCCGAAACTTAAAATGTAAATCACACAATCAAACATTCAAACTTAGACTCTTATTTTTTTCAAAATAGCTCATTAACTCTATAGGTTACACAACTACTAGACACTTGAATATAAACATTCAACTTGCATCCTACCATTGCTAGTATAACAAGTAGAGAATTAACACATAACAAAATTAACAACCAAACTTGTATTATAATAACTTTCAACACTAAAGACGTGAAATAAGTACGCATTCTACCCCCCTTAAAAGGGAGTTACGTCCTCGTAACTAAAAGTTTACCTCGGCGAAAAGATGGGGATATTTAAGACGCATGGCATCCTCAGCTTCCCAAGTACATTCCTCCGAGTTGTGATTTGACCACAACACCTTTACGATCTTTGTCTCACCTTTGCGAGTTTTCCGAGCTTTTTGATCTAGGACCTGAACTGGAAACTCCTCATAAGTCATGTTATCATCTAACTGTAGAGACTCAGGCTGTAGCACATGCGAAGGGTCACTAATGTATCGACATAAATGAGAAATATGGAATACGTTATGCTCACTATCAACGCCTGATGGCAACGCCAATCTATAAGCAACCCCTCCTATCCTTTCCAAAATATCATGCGGACCAATGAACTTAGGGCTCAGCTTGCCCTTCTTCCCAAATCTCATCACTCCCTTCATAGGAGAAACTCTAAGCAACACCTTTTATCCTACCTCAAACTCCTCATGACGACGATGCTTATCTCCATAGCTCATTTGTCTATCCTGTGCCTCCTTCATTTTCTGCTGGATGTGCTTTACTTGCTCAACAGTCTCCTAAATCATCTCTAGTCCAATCACAACAGATTCACCAATATCACTCCAACACAAAGGAGTACGACATCGACGACCATACAAAGCTTCATACGGAGCCATCTGAATGGTAGAATGATAACTATTATTGTACGAGAACTCTATCAAATCAAGTTTATCCTCCTAAGAACCCTGAAACTCTAAGGCACAAGCTCTCAACATATCCTCCAATGTTTGAATAGTGCGCTCCGTCTGACCATCTGTAGCAGGGTGAAAAGCTGTACTCATCTTCAACTTAGTCCCTAGAGCTTCCTGAAGCTTCTGCCAAAAGTTAGACAAAAATCTACGATCCTGATTTGAAACAATATCACTCGGAACACCATGAAGTCTAATCACGTGCTCTCTATGAGCAGCGGCCAATCGCTCATTCTTCCAAGTATCCTTCATGGGAACAAAATGAGCAAACTTGGTAAGATGATCCACAATCACCCAAATCATATTATTCCCCTTTGGTGTCCTTGGAAGTCCACAAACGAAATCCATAGAGATCGAATCCTATTTCCACTATGGAACCTCTAAAGGCTGAATCATTCCCTGAGGCCTCTTATGCTCACTCTTGACCTTCTGACAAGTCAGGCATCTCGAGACGTACTTAGCGGCATCTGTCTTCATATGAGGGCACCAAAAAGTCCGCTTGAGATCCTTGTACATCTTATCCCCTCCAGGGTGTACAGAGTACTGTGCTGTATGAGCTTCTTCCATCATCTTTTCCTTCAACTCAGGAACATTAGGAACACACCATCTCCCTTTGAACCTCACACTACCATCCTCGGCCAGTGTGAAATTGACAGGCTCATTACACTACGCCAAATTAAGCATTTTACACCGCCATAAAGACAGCGCTTTCGCTAAACCGCTATAAAAAATCTTAATTAACAGCGTTTCAAATAAGTGTTGTATTTTAAGCGCTGTAGTTAGGTGACTAAAATAATAAAAAAAAATGAAAAAAATGTTAAATATAGTTATTATAGCGTTTTCGATGAAGCGCTGTAATTAAATAGTAAATATTATAGCGTTTTTAGAAAACGCTGTAAATGTAGCGCAATAGAAAAAGGAAAGAAAAAAAACCACTCTCCGTTTCTTCTGCTAAACACACTTAACCCTTTCCTCTCCCTCTGCTTCAAGCCTTCAACCGCTGCTACGCTGCTCCTCGGCTTCCAAGACATTCATCAGGCTACTGCGCTGCTCCTTCAAGTCATCAATTTGCTGGAAGCCATCTTCAATTTCGCTTCTCCTTCATCAATTTCGCTTCTCCTTCAAACCAAGGTTTGGGTTACTTGAATTTCGTAAATTCATTCATAATATTGTTAATTCAATTACTCCCGTTATATTTTTGAGTTTGAATTGCTTTTCTTAATTTCGTTCAATTGCTTTTAATTAGTTCATAATTTCGTATTCCATCAATTCATAATAGCGTTCAATTGCTCTTCCCTTTTAATTTCAATTTAAAGAATTGATTTTTTTGTAGAACTTCAAGCATTGTTTGCTAGTTTTTAAATCGGACTTGTCTGATATGATCAACCCACCTCTTGATTGAGCTGCAATAAGATAATTGGTTTCGTTTTTCTTTTGTTTGATGCATCAATATTATTGGGTTTCCCCTCAAATTAGCAATTGTTATGTCTTTAGCATTGGGTTTCGTTTCTTGATCCCAGGTTCTTTGGTTTTATTTTTTTGTTTTGTGTCTGACCACTTTGTTTTCTGTATGCGTGTTTATTATATCTGCGATTTCTCTTCATTATCTCATGCTTTGATTAAGATAAGTCGGTAGTGCAACAAGTTTGTCAATCTGTTATATATATGAATTTTCGAAATAGCAAGGTATACATACTTGAGTAAATAGATTAGTTAGTGTTCTTTTGAATATATATTTGTGAATTATTTCAACTTTATTCAATGGATCCAACAAAAATAACATACTTCCTCCGTGTCTTAATAAGTGACACTCTTGTATGGTATTTACTATTCACATTTTAGACTTGAAATATATTTCCAGATTTCCAGTGCCTTTTAGTCTAATCCATGCCCCACATTCAATCTCTCTTGTCGTTTAAAGTCCATTGCTAGCCTAACTTATTCTTAACAAGCCCTCCATCCAGAGGGGCGTCTATTGTCCATGTCTGGTTGAAGCATGGATTTCATGACTGCTGGGAACATAGGCAGCCTCGTAGTGGTGGTGAATCAGTTCTGCAGGTCGTAGTCGTGGCTTTCGAGGGGGGCATCAGTCTGTTGTAGGTGCTAATGGCCGCGGGAAGCCCGCTGATTTAAAAACCCAGTTCTAAATAATAACTAACAATGTGCTGAATTTCACCAATATGAATCCTAATTCTGACAAGATATAAATTTCTTGATTTTGGTACAGATAGTACAAATTACATGATAATTGGTATAAATAGCATGAACTTTTTCTTACCAGTACACAAACCTCTTTGTGAAGTTTTTTTTTCAAAGCAAGGTTGTGAACATTTGACCTACTCCCATTTTTGTGCTCTGCTGCTTTGTGATGTTGATGGATTACTCTATAGAAGATAATGTGCATTTACTTTTTAGTCTATCTTTCAATAATTATTCTTAGTTGGTAAAAGATCATGTAAGATTTTAGATCCATAACTTCAACCCCATGTCAGAATTAGTTTGTTAACCTTTGCTACAGTTATAAAACTGTAATCACGGAGCAGGTTCTTGCTTCTGCTTGCTCTTAACTTTCGATGCTGCTGCGTTCTTTCATGATGAATAGCAAATGAGGATGCATATGGCTGGGCCAATGTTTGTCTTAGCGAATTAGATAACACTTTTATAGCCACGTGAACAGCTCACCTTTCCAATCAGTGGCATTACAATTTTAGATTCTTTATCGCACCTGAACAGCTCACCTTTCGTAATAATCTACACTTAGTTCTTACTACGACCAAAATTTGGTCATCCTCGGAAAGTACATTAACCTTGACATCAATATCTTTATATCCCAGCCTCTTTTGCTTGCCGAAGTATTTGAATATTCACGTCAACAACATCCTAATGAAAATATGAAACAAAGACATTCTGCCTATATCCTATTGCACAAGCAAAGATGAAGGGGCAAAACCAAGTGATAGAGAAGCAGACACTAACTCTGTAATCCTTGAGTGCACTTGCACCATCCAAACTCAACATAAATGTTTCAGCAATTATAAAGAAAGAGTCATTGCAGATAATGCAACTCTTTTACACACCAGCAGATAACAGAACCTAGAACCATTATAATGACAATTTTTTTTACTGATCTCTGACTGTGGCTGATTGATGTTTGGTTATTCAGGCAATTAATTGTTATACCAAAGCCACTATTATCAAACCGGGAGATGCTATTATTTTGAGCAATAGATGTGCTGCTTATATAAGGTAATTTTCTTTGAAGCTGGCATCTACTCAAGTTATATTTTCTTGGAAGCTGGCATCTACTCGAGTTATATTTTTGTTTTTAATGATATAGGTATCATTGGGCGTTGTGTATAATTGACCCATATAGTAATGTAGTCTACTTTATGGATCCTTTGACAAACGGACAAAACAACGACGACATTGGATTTAACAGGTAAATATTTCCGCTATCTTTATGGGTTTCTAGCGTTTAAGAGAATTGTAAATTAATTAATTTAATGGACTCTTATGCAGTGTCCTCATTGATTGTGGTTATATTGTGATGAGATTTTTGAAAGAGATCCTCGAGCACAAACAGACTCAAATCCCTAAAGACGTATGTAGTATATTTTAATTTCAATTATTACTCTATTATCTTTATTATCTTTCATTATCTTTCATTATCTTACGTTGTCACTAAAAAAGATTTTTTTCCTTCAAATGCAGTACTTTTTCGATTGCAATGTTTCAAGCTATGATCAAGGACAGATTGATGAAATAAGAGTTGAACCGGCGCGCCAAACTTTTGTACTCAAACTTGAAGATGTATATAGTTGATTTATTTAGTATAACATTGTAGACACTAAAAATTTATTAAATTAATTAGTTTTGAGCTAAAAGAAATAATAGCACAATTTAATTAATTTAGCCCACCTAAATAAAGCCTAAATTAAATAAATATAATTTGGGTTGTAAAATATTTGGGTCAGTCCATACTACTAGCCCAAAACAATGGTTAAAAGGACAAATAAAAAGACTACCAAGTCATAAAACGGGCCCAAGTCCACACAACCAAAAGTCCTTGAAGGGTTTTCATCCCCTATAAATAGACCTCTCCACCTTCAGTTACAGGGGTCGGAAAATCATTATTCTCAAGAGCTCACAAATTTCTCTTGGAAATCCTCTCTAGAAGTAGTCAATAAGCACATCAAATTCGTGCCGACTGTTCAGAGAAACTCAAACACATTCGACTGAGATTCAAGCTGTGTCAGCCCTCATTCGAATAAACCCAAACAAAAACTGAAACTCAGGTTGACGTTGACAAAACGTCACCCTACACTCAAACTCAGGTTGACGCTGACAAAACGTCACCCTACACTCAAACTCAGGTTGACGTTGACAAAACGTCATCCGACACTCAAATTCAGGTTGACGTTGACAAAACGTCATCCAACATTCAAATTCAGGTTGACGTTGACAAAACTTTGTCCTACACCCAAGTCAAGGTCGTCATCAACACGTGTCGACATCAAGCTGCGGAACAGAATCAGAGGACTTAGTTTATTTTATATAAACTGTAATACAGAGATTGTACCCAACACATTATCAATATAAATTTATCTTTGTTACGTTATTTCTTGGTTTATTTATTTAGACTACGAAATTTGCCGTATACAAATTTTGACACGCCCGGTGGGACATCTCTGCCTCTCATCTCTGTTTCACAAAGAAAAAAAAATCAACTACTATAAGATCAATGGCCTCAAGGAAGAAAATTGTTGAGTTCACTGACAACTTTGACGCTACCCAGCGAAAGACTGTGACGCTGGGTGATTTCATTGCCGACCAGACTCTTGGTGTAAACACAAGAGGAATGAAGAAAGTTGCTGTCGCCACTGCTGCTGCAAGCCTTCGAGCTGCGACAATCCCTACCCGTCAACGCAAATCAGTTAGGCAAACTGTTTCTGAAAATGCCATCACGTCTTCTTTTCGCAAAGAGCGTGAAGTGCCAGTGTTTGGCTCTAGCTCTGCAGCTGAATCTGACCAACCATCTGTTGCTCCCCTCAAATGGAAGCAAACTGCAACTGAACGGTCAGAGAGATTGGTCGTTCGTACCAGTCCCCTCTTTAGCCCATTTAGGGTTGACGGTGATGCTGAATCCAGTAGTGATTCCTCTGCCTCTTCACCTCTGGAGACCCCTGACATAGAAAGATCATCTCAAGTCTCTAAGTCATTCACTGCTGCTGTCATGGTGACTTCAACAAAAACTGTTGAAGAGCAACTTGCTGAGATGAATAATCTACTGCAGAAATTGGTAAAAGATGGAGAAGAAAAGGATGCTCAAATCAAGCTTCAGAATGATCAAATCGCTACCCTGAACAAGAAGCTTGAGAAAAGTTCAATGGAGGGATCATCTAAGCATAGTGACAGTGAAAGCGGAAGTGAGAGTGATAAATCTGTAAAAGACAACTCTCACATTCCATTGACTGCTAAACAAGTCCAGGATATGATAGCTAACGCTGTCAAGGGTCAACTTGGGGAAGGTTCTCAAGGTAGTCAGCGCTATGTGAAACCTTACACCAAGAGAATCGATAGGTTGCGTATGCCTCAGGGTTACCAACCCCCCAAGTTTCAGCAGTTTGATGGGAAGGGAAGTCCTAAACAACACGTCGCCCACTTTATAGAGACGTGCAATAATGCCAACACTACAGGCGACTTGCTAGTTAAGTAGTTTGTTCGCTCCCTCAAAGGCATCGCCTTCAACTGGTACACAGACTTATCTCCGGAATCTATTGATAGTTGGGATGAAATGGAGATAGAGTTCCAGAATAGGTTTTACAGCACTCAACGTGTAGTTAGCATGATTGAGTTAACTAAAACTCATCAATGGAAAGAGGAGCCGGTGATTGATTACATCAACCGATGGCGCGCTCTGAGTCTAGAGTGCAAAGACCGTTTGACTGAAGTATCTGCTGTTGAGATGTGTATACAGGGAATGGACTGGGACTTACTTTATATCTTGCAAGGTATAAAGCCTAGGTCTTTTCAAGAGTTGGCTACTCGAGCTCATGACATGGAGCTCACCATAGCCAATAATCGTGGTAAAAGTCATGCTTCTTATGAAATGAAGAAGGAAAAGAAAGATTTCAAGAAAGGCGACAAATCTTCGAAAAGTTCAACTAAGGAGTCGATGTCGATCACATCCACTTCTGGGCCTGTCAAGATTTCTGGAAAGGCGAGCACTGAAGACAAAAGGAGCTCATCCTCAAGAGAGCCTAAGAAGGATAGGCCCACTTTAAAAGAATTGCAGGCAAAGAAGTACCCATTCCCAGATTCTGACTTGTCTGGAATGCTAGATGACTTGCTTGAGAATAAGGTCATCGAGCTTCCCGAACCTAAACGGCCTGCGGATGTTGGCAAGACTGCCGACCCCAACTACTGCCGATACCATAGGATGGTTAGTCATCCCATCGAGAAGTGTATAACACTTAAAGAAAAAATCATGCAGCTAGCAAAGGATGGAAGAATCGAGTTGGACCTTGATGAAACAGTTGAGACTAATCACGCATCCGCCGTGATAGAATCTCCATGGCAAGCTCAAATTTTGCAGTTCGGAAGTTTGGAGCCTGTGATTGTGTATGTGGCAAGACCAAGTACTCCAATGGCCAACATCTCACATGTTGAGCATGAAACTTTGGTTATCGCCCCTCACGAAGAAGATGACGAAGGGTGGACATTGGTCACAAGAAGGAGGCCTAGAAAGCAAACAAGGCCACAGTCACAACCTTTCCGCCGACAAAAGAAACAACAAAGGAAGAAGGGCCCTAAGCGCTCGAAAGGGAAGAAGAAGCCAAAGAAAAGTGTCAAGACACAAGTCCTTCCCATTGATTTACTTGAACAAGAACCGCTTACGCCCATAATCTTAGAGGAATTCTTTCCTGAAGATTACTTCACTGTGGTTACTGTCAACATTGTCTCCTTTGTGGAGAATGAGCAAGAAGTAATGGAGGACAATGAGGAAGATAATTCTCCTACTGAAGAGTGCAAAGTGTCTTTCAAACTGACTCTTCAACATTCCGGAACTGAAATGGACCCAAAAGTTTTAACTGTATTAGAGGCCCTTCCAACGCGGATGGGATGGGGGCAAATCTTCAAATTGCCTCGAGAAATGTGTCAGCAAGTGGCTCATGCACTTCAACAACCAGAATTATATGTTGACAAGATAAAAGGGGTTGAGGAACTCATTGAAAGCTCTGCTAATTGTGCATCTTGTAACTCTGCCTTAGCCTTTACAGATGAGGATCTGTTGTTGGGTTCAAAACCTCACAACCGACCATTGTTTGTCTCTGGCTACATACTTGAGCAAAGGATCAACCGCATTTTAGTAGATGGAGGCTCAGCTGTCAACATCATGCCAAAAAACACCATGATTGAATTAGGGATTACAATGGAGGAGTTGTCTAATAGTCGTATAGTGATTCAAGGATTCGATCTAAATAGTCAGCGTGCAATAGGCATCATACGCCTAGACCTGAGTATGGGAGAACTAACTTCATCCACCCTCTTCCATGTGATTGACACAAAGACATCATATAAGATGTTGCTTGGAAGGCCTTGGCTACATGAAAATGGTGTAGTCGCATCAACCCTCCATCAATGTCTTAAGTACTATCATGGAGGAGAGAATAAAATAAATGCCGATGTTAAACCCTTTAGCAAAGCAGATTCCTACTTCGCTGATGCTAAGTTTTTTGAAGATGGGGGAGCCTCAAGTGAGATGTTACCATCCCAAATTACCTCGACAGGTAAAAGGGGCGTTAAGAAAAATGAAGATGTCCCTTCATCTTCAAACTCTAGCAAGCCACCTAGTAATGCCAAGCAACAGTACATGGGAATGACGAATGAACAAGGTGTTACTCAACCTATGAAAGACGTGGGGGCAACGTCAAGAACTCCAGTCTTGAGATATGTTCCTAAGTCTCGTCGTAAGGAAGGGGAGTCCCCATTCACAGGATGCCAAGATACAAAAGTTGAACCAAAGATAAATGCACGGGTGGACGTAGGTACTCTTCAAACTTTGAAGACTGAAACAATGCTTCCCTTGTCTAAGGCCAACCAAAGTCAAATTTGCAAGCCTCCAATCTCAGAATCTGAGGAGACAACTAGAAGAAAATGGCTTAATAAGGGTAGATTTGATCCTAATGCCTATAAGCTCTTGGCAAAATCTGGGTATGACTTTGAAAACCCAACACCTATGGGGAAGCTAATTGAAGCAAAATCTCATGGACTTAATGACACGCAGAAGAGATTACAAGAGCACGGTACTGTGGTTCAACCGACTAAATTAGGTTTGGGGTTCGATCCTCCAAAACCTATTCGGATTTCTGCACGACATAGGAAGAATATTCCTTCTACACAGTATATTACTGCTGAGGAGGCCGAAGAAAAAGAAGGTGAAAATAATGCAGCTAATCCAAGGGTGTCAGTTTTTGATCGATTGCAACCACCTGCCCCTAAGAAGCGTGAATCCGTATTTGGAAGGCTTAGAGGGAATGGAAAGAAAGAGAGTGCAGTTTTAAAAGGTCACATTCCACATCAAAACACTCTCCCTTTTAAGAAGAAAGCACAAGTTTTTGATCGTCTAGGCGTGTCAGCCTCAAGTAACCATCGACAAAGGCAATCAGTGATGAGTCGCATTGGAAGGAGGGACGACAAAATTAAAGAAGACAGTGAACTTAAGAGTGTTGTGCCTTCTCGCATGAAGCGCACACAAGTGGTAGACATCATCGAGCATGGACCCTTAAAAGTGAAGGGGAGGGTTGTGGTACATACCAACCAGAGTACCCCGTCTGACAGAAAAGAAGAGGAAAATTTTGAACTTGTGTCTTCAAATCATATCACGGGCCATGAAGCTCATGATAGCGACGAAGAAGTAGAGACAGACGAGGCACCTAAATCTCTCGAGGACGGGGGGCAAGCCACCATGGATGATCTAAAAGAGTTGAACCTAGGAACTCCAGACGAACCACGCCCCGTTTATATTAGTGCTCATCTATCACAAGAAGAAGAAGAAGAGTGCTTTAATCTGCTCTCTGAATACAAAGATGTCTTTGCATGGAGTTACAAGGAGATGCCCGGACTCGACCCAAAAGTCGCTGTCCACCGACTGGTCGTCAAAAAAGGCATGAGCCCAAAGAAACAGTCCCAAAGACGTTTCAGACCTGAAATGATTCCCGAGATCGAATCTGAAGTAAACAAGCTCATTGACGCAGGGTTCATTCGTGAAGTTAAGTATCCCACATGGGTAGCAAACATTGTCCCAGTGAGAAAGAAAAACGGGCAACTGCGAATCTGCGTAGATTTTCGTGACCTAAATGAAGCTTGTCCAAAAGATGATTTCCCACTTCCTGTGACGGAAATCATGATTGACGCTACTACTGGTCATGAAGCCTTGTCCTTTATGGATTGTACTGCTGGCTACAATCAAATACTCATGGCACCTGAAGATCAAGAGGCCACCGCTTTTCGTACCCCAAAAGGAATATTTTTCTATGTGGTCATGCCATTTGGGTTAAAGAACGCTGGAGCTACGTATCAACGCGCAATGCAGACAATCTTTGAAGACATGATGCACAAAATTGTGGAATGTTATGTAGATGACTTGGTGGTCAAATCAAAAAAGAGGGAGAACCATTTATGTGACCTTCGTAAAGTCTTTCAAAGACTACGGGAATGTCAACTGAAAATGAACCCTCTTAAGTGTGCGTTTGGCGTTACCTCAGGGAAATTTCTAGGTTTCGTTGTCAAGCATAGAGGTATTGAAATTGACCAAGCCAAAATTAAGGCAATTCAAGAAATGCCTGAACCAAGAAACCTTAAAGAGTTGCGCGGTTTACAAGGACGTCTTGCGTACATCAGAAGGTTTATCTCCAATCTAGCTGGGGATGTCATCCCTTTAGTCATCTCATGAGAAAGGATGCCCCATTTGAATGGGATGATTCATGTAAGAAAGGCTTTGAAAGCATAAAGAAGTACTTGTCTTCTCCACCTGTCTTGGGGGCACCAGTAAAAGGAAAGCCGCTCATTTTGTACATTGCGGCTCAAGAGGGATCCCTGGGGGCAATGTGTGCCCAAGAAATAGAAAATGGCAAAGAAACGACACTTTACTACTTGAGTCGAACCTTGGTAGGTGCCGAGCTGAACTACTCACCCATGGAAAAAATTTGTCTTGCTTTGGTCTTTGCAATTCAAAAGTTAAGGCATTACATGCAAGCTCATACAGTCCGTGTCATCTCAAAAGCTGACCCAATAAAGTACATCCTTTCAAAGCCAGTATTGTCTGGAAGACTTGCGAAGTGGGCCATGCTTATGAAACAATACGACCTCGTGTATGTCCCTCAAAAGGCTGTCAAGGGACAAGCAATAGCCGACTTCTTTGCAGATCATCCAGTGCCAGCGGAGTGGGAACTTTCAGATGACTTGCCAGGCGAAGATTTATTTTTCATTGACATACTCCCGCCTTGGCAAATGTACTTCGACGGTGCTGCTTGTCGAGACGGCGCAGGGGCAGGAGTTGTCTTCATATCCCTAGAGAAGCATGTACTGACTTACTCTTTCGTGTTGACTCAATTATGCACAAATAACATGGCTGAGTATCAAGCGCTCACACTAGGTCTACAAATGGCAATTGAAATGGGACTCAAAGACTTAGACATTTATGGTGACTCGGAGTTGGTTCTAAAGCAACTTTCAGGGGAATATGAAGTAAAAAAAGAAGATTTGGTCCCCTATCAGAAACAAGCATTGAAGTTACTCGACAAGCTCGATACCTTCAAGTTAAAGCATGTCCTAAGGAGTGCCAACAAAATGGCTGACGCACTTGCTGGGCTTGCAGCCACCTTGGCACTGGGGGCAGAGGACACTACAGTAGTACCCGTTTGCAAACGCTGGGTTGTCGCTCCAGATGAAGAAGATATGGAAGAAGTATGGATTGCCGCCTCGGACGAAGAGGATGTTGAAGAAATTGACATCATATCCGTCTATCAAATTGACGAAGAAGATTGGCGTCAACCAATTATTGATTATTTGGCTCATGAAAAACTGCCAAGTGATGCAAAGCACAGAATGGAGATCCGTCGTCGAGCCCCACGCTTCATACATTATAAGGGAACACTGTACCGACGATCCTTTCATGGACTATGGTTGAGATGTCTAGGAGATGAAGAAGCAAAGAAAACAATAGAGGAAGTTCACTCTGGAGTATGTGGTGCTCACCAGTCAGGTCCAAAATTGCATGACCGAATAAAAAGGATGGGCTATTACTGGCCAACTATGGTGCAAGACAGCATGGATTATGCAAGAAAATGTGAAGCTTGTCAATTTCATGCTAACTTCATACATCAACCTCCAGAGCCCTTGCATCCCACTGTGGCATCCTGGCCCTTTGAAGCATGGGGACTTGATGTATTTGGTCCAATCACGCCAAAATCGTCTTCGGGACACACATACATCTTGGCAGCTACAGATTACTTTTCTAAATGGGCAGAAGCGATCCCTCTTCGGGAGGTCAAAAAGGAGAATGTTGTTGACTTCATTCGTACTCACATTATATACAGGTATGGAGTACCCCGACGAATTGTCACTGACAACGGAACGCCGTTCTAAAATAAGTTGATGAAAAATTTATGTGAGAAGTTCAAGTTCACTCAACATAAGTCATCGATGTACAATGCACCTGCAAATGGTTTGGCCGAAGCTTTCAACAAAACGTTGTGCAAGTTGTTGAGCAAAGTTGTTGCCAAATCCAAACGTGACTGGCATGAAAAAATAGGGGAAGCTCTCTGGGCATACAGAACAACATACAAATCCGCAACACAGTCAACCCCATATGCGTTAGTGTACGGTGTTGAGGCTGTTTTACCCCTAGGACTTCAAATCCCTTCATTACGAATAGCCATACAAGAAGGTTTGACAAGTGATGAAAATGATAGCCTTCGACTGGCCGAGTTAGAAGCACTTGATGAAAAAAGGATTCAAGCACAACAAAAATCAGAGTGCTACCAGGCCCGTCTGTCACGCGCCTTCAACAAGAAAGTCAGACGTCGCTCCTTTCAAGTGGGAGATATGGTTCTAGCTGTAAGAAGGCCCATCATTACTTCTCGCAAAACAGGGAGTAAATTCACTTCAAAATGGGATGGTCCTTATGTGGTACAAGAGGTCTACACTAATGGAGCCTACAAAATTGTCGACGCTGAAGGATTACGTGTAGGACCTATCAATGGCAAGTTCCTAAAGAGATATTATTCTTAGAGTTGTAAGCTCATGTAAGCTCCTAAGTAGGAGGGTAAACTGCTCATGCATAAAAGAAAAAAATTTGCATCACCCGAACTACGTTGGCTTGATCTTGCAATGTTATTTGATAATCATTTTGCAAGTACGTAGGCAGCTTGGAAAATAAAAAATTTCAAGTGCAGCCACCACCACAAAAAAAAAAAAAAAAAATCATTGTAATACTCCTGGCCCGCAAGAGTATAAACTGTGAAGGGCGAAATAAAACAATTATTGTAATACTCCTGACCCGCAAGAGTATAAACTGTGAACGGCGAAACAAAAAAAACATTGTAATACTCCTGGCCCGCAAGAGTATAAACTGTGAACGGCGAAAAAAAAAAAAAATCATTGTAATACGCAAGAGTACAGATGGTGAACGGTGAAACAAAAAAAAACAATATTGTTTGTTAAATTGGTGGAACATGTATCGAAACAAATTGGTTGAGCAAGCAAATAATCACTTCATGTACACAAAAAGGGGGGTTAGGCCACATACCTTAAGAAAATGGAAGCAAATACCAAGATCAGATGGGTTACAAGGACCATCTAAAGATGTCAGGTTCACCGTGCACACACGATAACCTGACACCTCTGATTGGCTCACATGTGTATTCACGAATGGCCAATCACGATGAAGTCCCTTCTTCAAATCTTCGTAAGGACCATCTAAAGATGTCAGGTTCACCGTGCACACACGATGACCTGACACCTCTGATTGGCTCACAGGTGTATTCACGAATGGCCAATCACGATGAAGTCCCCTCTTCAAGTCTTCATAAGGACCATCTAAAGATGTCATGTTCACCGTGCACACACGATGACCTGACACCTCTGATTGGCTCACATGAGTACTCACGAATGGCCAATCACGATGAAGTCCCCTCTTCAAACCTTCGTAAGGACCATCTAAAGATGTCAGGTTCACCGTACACACACGATGACCTGACACCTCTGATTGGCTCACATGTGTGCTCACGAATGGCCAATCACGATGAAGTCCCCCTCTTCAAATCTTCGTAAGGACCATCTAAAGATGTCAGGTTCACCGTGCACACACGATGACCTGACACCTCTGATTGGCTCACATGTGTGCTCACGAATGGCCAATCACGATGAAGTCCCCTCTTCAAATCTTCGTAAGGACCATCTAAAGATGTCAGGTTCACCGTGCACACACAATGACCTGACACCTCTGATTGGCTCACATGTGTACTCACGAATGGCCAATCACGATGAAGTCCCCTCTTCAAGTCTTCATAAGGACCATCTGAAGATGCCAGGTTCACAATGCACACACGATGACCTGACACCTCTGATTGGCTCACATGTGTATTCACGAATGGCCAATCACGATGAAGTCCCCTCTTCAAACCTTCGTAAGGACCATCTAAAGATGTCAGGTTCACCGTGCACACACGATGACCTGACACCTCTGATTGGCTCACATGTGTGCTCACGAATGGCCAATCACGATGAAGTCCCCTCTTCAAGTCTTCATAAGGACCATCTAAAGATGTCATGTTCACCGTGCACACACGATGACCTGACACCTCTGATTGGCTCACATGAGTACTCACGAATGGCCAATCACGATGAAGTCCCCTCTTCAAACCTTCGTAAGGACCATCTAAAGATGTCAGGTTCACCGTACACACACGATGACCTGACACCTCTGATTGGCTCACATGTGTGCTCACGAATGGCCAATCACGATGAAGTCCCCTCTTCAAATCTTCGTAAGGACCATCTAAAGATGTCAGGTTCACCGTGCACACACGATGACCTGACACCTATGATTGGCTCACATGTGTACTCACGAATGGCCGATCACGATGAAGTCCCCCTCTTCAAGTCTTCATAAGGACCATCTGAAGATGCCAGGTTCACAATGCACACACGATGACCTGACACCTCTGATTGGCTCACATGTGTATTCACGAATGGCCAATCACGATGAAGTCCCCTCTTCAAACCTTCGTAAGGACCATCTAAAGATGTCAGGTTCACCGTGCACACACGATGACCTGACACCTCTGATTGGCTCACATGTGTGCTCACGAATGGCCAATCACGATGAAGTCCCCTCTTCAAATCTTCGTAAGGACCATCTAAAGATGTCAGGTTCACCGTGCACACACGATGACCTGACACCTCTGATTGGCTCACATGTGTACTCACGAATGGCGAATCACGATGAAGTCCCCTCTTCAAGTCTTCATAAGGACCATCTGAAGATGCCAGGTTCACAATGCACACACGATGACCTGACACCTCTGATTGGCTCACATGTGTATTCACGAATGGCCAATCACGATGAAGTCCCCTCTTCAAACCTTCGTAAGGACCATCTAAAGATGTCAGGTTCACCGTGCACACACGATGACCTGACACCTCTGATTGGCTCACATGTGTGCTCACGAATGGCCAATCACGATGAAGTCCCCTCTTCAAATCTTCGTAAGGACCATCTAAAGATGTCAGGTTCACCGTGCACACACGATGACCTGACACCTCTGATTGGCTCACATGTGTACTCACGAATGGCCAATCACGATGAAGTCCCCTCTTCAAGTCTTCATAAGGACCATCTGAAGATGCCAGGTTCACAATGCACACACGATGACCTGACACCTCTGATTGGCTCACATGTGTATTCACGAATGGCCAATCACGATGGGATCCCCTTCAACTTTTCTCACATCCTGCAAAACATCAGGAAGAAAAACAAAAAAAAAAAATGCAATACATATATGAAAAAAGGGCATTTAATTAAATAAAAGAAAAATAGAGACATACTCAAAATGTATCCCGTCAAATTTTATGTGTCAACGGCAAAAGGTCAGTCGCGCACAAAGAAGAGAAAAGCTACAAAAAAAAAAGGAAAGAAGGCAAAATTAACACATGAATCATCACTGATCATAGAAGTTAATTCATATGTGTCAATGACTTGACGTCAGTCAAAAAAAATATTTTTTTTGCAAGACCGTGAAACATCATATAATCAATATCGCATGGTAATGTGATGATTAGTGTAGTTACAAATAAAAAAAAAAAGGAAAGTTCGAGTGTGCGTTAATGGCATAGGCTATTAAATAAAATCAAAGATGGCACATAAATTATTAGTGACCTCCCAAATCAAGAATACCAAAGCAGTCACACATGTGATAAAATGAGAAAATAATTCCTGCCCACCTTCTAAAAAACCAACAATTTCAACAAAATAACCAAAACACACAAATTCCACCAAAAAAAAAAATCACCATGTCACAAAATCCATACTTTTAATCCCAATGATCCAAATCAGGTTCAAAACCACCAATATGCAGCGATTGTTCTAATTTCAACCATTCTCAAACCTATTCAATTCAACCAGAGTTCACCAAAAAAAAATCTCTACATATCAGGTCTGTACTCGTAATTGTGGCTCATGGCAAAGTAAATTCAATCCAAATCATGAAGCAAGAAACAAGCAACATCACTAAAGATTGAAACTTTCATCAGTATCTTACATGACAAATATTAGAACTATTTTAGTGGCCACCAATGACAAAATATAATAGAAATTGTGGCTCATGGCAAGTAGAGCAGCGCACAAACAGAGAAGTGAAATAAATTAGAAGCCATCAATGCAGATCAAATATTGCTTCTTGGATTATTTGATAAAAACATTAAAATTGATGAGCCATGATAAACACTTACTGTTATTGATGGTGTTGGGTGATCATTAAAGAAACAGAGCACAAAATAATAAAAAAAAACAGAGTATCAAGAAGACAAGTCGCAGCACAACATACACCAATAAAAAAAAATCAAAAAAAAAAGTTGCTGCAATGATTATGATGATGATCATGGATGATGAGAAGGCAACGAAAGGGAATTAGATGATGATCATCTTCCCCAATGAAAAGCCAAGTATGTGTATGTTAGTAGTTTAACAGAAGCAACAAACAAAAAGAGGAAAGAAACAAAGTATAAAGGAAAACAGAGTAGAAAGAGAAAGGGACTTACACTGATTGATGCTGATGATGATGCGCAAGAACCAAGCAGTTGGTTAATGAATTGCTGGCGCCTCTTTGTGATACTCCCAGGATTGAAAGGAAGTCAGACTCAGCGTAATAATCACATACTCCTTGGCAAATCTTATATAGGTTTGGGTGTGATTAAAATCCATTATCTAATAGGATTTAAGTTTCACGGAAACTTATCAAATATAAAAAAGATATTTTATTATCCGATTAACTAATCTTTTAAGGTAAAAGATGATTAGGATTCTTGGGTCTAAAGACTTGTTGGAGTTATACTTAGTCTCTCCAACAAGAAAATCTCAAATCAAAATCAAATACGTCGAGACCCTGTCACAATTAAACACCTCAAAAACGTGTACGTGACATCGTCTCGAGGGGGCAATTTGTAGACACTAAAAATTTATTAAATTAATTAGAATTTAGCCCACCTAAATAAAGCCTAAATTAAATAAATATAATTTGGGTTGTAAAATATTTGGGTCAGTCCATACTACTAGCCCAAAACAATGGTTAAAAGGACAAATAAAAAAGACTACCAAGTCATAAAACGGGCCCAAGCCCACACAACCAAAAGTCCTTGAAGGGTTTTCATCCCCTATAAATAGACCTCTCCACCTTCAGTTACAGGGGTCGGAAAATCATTATTCTCAAGAGCTCACAAATTTCTCTTGGAAATCATCTCTAGAAGTAGTCAATAAGCACATCAAATTCGTGCCGACTGTTCAGAGAAACTCAAACACATTCGACTGAGATTCAAGCTGTGTCAGCCCTCATTCGAATAAACCCAAACAAAAACTCAAACTCAGGTTGACGTTGACAAAACGTCACCCTACACTCAAACTCAGGTTGACGCTGACAAAACGTCACCCTACACTCAAACTCAGGTTGACCTTGACAAAACGTCATCCGACACTCAAATTCAGGTTGACGTTGACAAAAGGTCATCCAACATTCAAATTCAGGTTGACGTTGACAAAACTTTGTCCTACACCCAAGTCAAGGTCGTCATCAACACGTGTCGACATCAAGCTGCGGAACAGAATCAGAGGACTTAGTTTATTTTATATAAACTGTAATACAGAGATTGTACCCAACACATTATCAATATAAATTTATCTTTGTTACGTTATTTCTTGGTTTATTTATTTAGACTACGAAATTTGCCGTATACAAATATTTTTATCATTATTGAGTTAATTGTATAAACTTCAAATTATTATGAACGAAATCACATTTTTTGAAATCATTGGTGCTACCGAATTTGTTATAGGAATATAATTATTTATATGAAGGCAGTTTTTTATATAAATTTAATTTTTTTAAGTCAATGTACCACGCTTTATAGAAGGATCATAGAAAAATGCAAAAAATCCGCCAAATAGGAGCACTAGCAGGCGCCTCTTTTTTGAATAAATTTACAGCGCTTTTAAACGAGCGCTGTAGAATAAGGTGTTAAACTACAGCGCTTTGAGTAACGCTGTAGATGTTTCTATTGCGCCCTTATTCTACAGCGCTGGGCTAAAAAACGTTGTAGATTCACATTTCTTGCGTAGTGTTAGCTTGCTTGTCCTTCAAAAATTGGTCATTTACTTGTGCTTCCTTGATCTCGTCAAACAAAGTCGACTGAATAGTAAGAGCATTAAGCTGCGCTCCTATTTGCACCAACTCCACATCGAGATTCTGAAACTCCTCTCTAAGACGATTTCTAGAATGTAAGGTCTGCAAATAATGAGAAGTTTTCCTACTAAGTGCATCTGCAACAACATTGGCCTTACCCTCATGGTACTGAATCTCCATATCATAATCTTTGATCAGTTCCAACCACCTTCTCTGCCTCATATTCAGCTCTCTTTGAGTGAAGATGTATTTCAGACTCTTGTGGTCCGAAAATATCCTAAATGAAGTGCCAAACAAATAATGACGCCAAATCTTAAGTGCAAAAACAACAGCTGCCAACTCTAGATCATGCGTCGGATAATTCACCTCATGGCTCTTCAACTGCCTAGAAGCGTAGGCAACAATCTTTCTGTTCTGCATAAGCACGCAACCTAGTCCATTCTTCGAAGCATCTGTAAACACTTCGTACTCAGTGTCAACATATGAGCTGTAGTGCGACGCTCCTTTAGAATCTGGAATGCCTTCTCACAATCACCATCCCAATGATACTTAGTATCCTTCCTCATCAGCGTAGTCAAAGGCCGAGCTATCTTTGACAAGTCTTTCACGAACCTCCTATAATAACCCGCCAAACCAAGAAAACTGCGAATCTCAGTCACACTCTTTGGAGTAGGCCACTCCGAAATAGCTTGAATCTTTAAAGGATCAACTGAAACACCTTCTTTAGAAATAATATGGCCAAGAAATGCAACTTTCTCCAACCAGAATTCACACTTGGAGAACTTAGCATACAACTTATTCTCCCTTAGAACTTGCAATATAGTGCGAAGATGCTCTTCATGCTCACTAGCATCCTTAGAATAGATAAGAATTTCATCAATGAACACAACTACGAACTTATCAAGATACGGCCTGAAAATCCGATTCATCAAGTCCATGAACACCGCTGGAGCATTAGTCAACCCAAAGGGCATAACAGTAAACTCATAGTGCCCATAGCGAGTTCGGAAAGCCGTTTTAGGAATATCATTCTCTGCAATACGAAGCTGATGGTAGCCAGATATCAAATCAATCTTAGAGAAAACTCCAGCTCCCGTCAACTGATCGAACAAGTCATCTATCCTCGACAAGGGGTACTTATTCTTCACTGTGACATTGTTGAGCTCCCTATAATCTATACACAGTCTAAGACTCCCATCTTTCTTTTTCACAAACAGAACAGGAGCACCCCATGGAGACACACTAGGACGAATATAGCCTTTATCAAGCAATTCCTCTAAATGAGCCTTAAACTCTTTCATCTCAGCAAGAGCCATTCTATAAGGAGGTTTAGAAATAGGTCCAGTTTCAGGCTTCAAGACAACACTGAAGTCAAAATCACGCCTAGGAGGCATGCCAAGAATATCATCTGGAAAAACATCTAAGAAATCATTGGCAATTCGAACATCCTCAACTCGTGGCTCCTCTTTTCTAGTATCATGAACATGGCACAGGTATATAGGATATCCCTTCCTCATGTAGGATTTCAAAGTCAGGGCAGAAAAAAATTTCAAAGATGATCCTCTACAAAACTCATGGACTCCATTAGGACCAACTATAGACACTTTTTGTTTCTAACAATCTATCTTGGCTTTATGCTTACTAAGCAATCCATCCCTAAAATGTCATCAAAATCATGTACAGGAAAAGCTATCAAATCCGCTACTAAGGTGGTACTACAACACATAATAGGGACTTCTACATACAAACTATTACAAGGTATAACCACACCAGAAGGCGTAGAGATGTCTGCCTCACAAGCTTTAGAGTTCTCTAGGGCTAACTTTTTCACAAGAGATTCAGATATGAAAGAATGAGAAGCACCTGAATCAAATAACCCATAAGTAGGCATTGAATGGATAGAAAAAGTATCAGTCACCATGTTGCCCTTAGTGTTTGCCTCAGTCTGGTTCATCACATGAACATGGCCAGTGTTTCTCTTTGCATCGCCTCTGTGTGCCTGAGCAGCATTAGCAGTACCTCCATTACGATTAGGTGGCGCATTTCCTGAAGTAGAATGTGTTGGATGAGCATTATTTGCATTCTGAGGTCTCCTATCTGGCTGTGGCCCATTTCTCGAACTCATCTCACGCCTGAAAGTCCTAGAGTTTGGGTTTGTGAAGCATTCATAAACAAGATGCCCCTTCTTACCACAATGGTTACACTCCATCAAATTACCATCACACTCTTTGCCAGGGTGGTTTGAACTACAACGTTTGCAATAGTAAACCCGATCAGTCCTCTGATTCTGTCCCGAGAGCTGACTATGGCTATGAGTGGAACTCTGATTCTCCTTAGAATACTGCTGACTAGAATCACGATTCCCAAAGTTCTTGTTTCTAATAAAACCTCCTCTACCCTTGTTATCACTCTTATTTGTCACTTCAGTCGCCCCAACTGAGTTGGCTTTCAGCTTCTTTGCTGCCTGTTTCTTCTCCTGAATTCTCTCAGCATTACAAGCACGGGAGTACACCTCCTTCACCATAGCGTAATCCCCAGCTCCCATCTTAGAATGAAGTTTAGGGTTCAGTTTCTCTTCAAATTTCTCTGCCCTCTCCTGCTCATCAGGAACTAGCCCCTTAGCAAAGCGAGCCAAATCCTGAAACTTCACAAAAAACTCACGGACACTCATATCTCCCTGTTGGAGATCATTGAACTCTTCCCTCTTTCTCTACCTCATATGGGCTGGGAAGAACTCCTCACGAATCGCCTTTTTGAACTCAGTCCAGCCAAACTCTCTCTCCTCCATGAACTCTTCTCCCTCCTCATCTACAATTGCTTTAGTAGTCAGATCAAACTTATTGTGAGTCCACCAAATATCAGCATCCTTAACCAGGTAGTATGCAGCAGAATCAACTCTCATCTGGTCAGGGACTTGGAGAGTAGTAAAGATCTTGTCAAACTCTCGAATCCAGTTCTCCATCTTGGTAGGGTCACCCTTACCATCAAACGTAGACGGTTTCTTCTAGTCAATCCCTTTCAAAATCACAGCATGAGAACTAGCATTACTAGAAATAGGAGCAACGAGAGTAGCAAGAGCAGCAGCCTAGGCCGCGGCAAGCTTCTCCATAGCTTCAGTCAAGGCTCGGTTGGATTGAGCCATCTCGCGTATCATACGACTCGAACCTGAGCTTCTACTACGCACGCGTCGATTCATTGTTCTAGCATCGCAATAAAAATAACAAAAATAAACCAATGTTGATTCACCCTTACTAATTAATAATTAACAATTAACAAAATAAACTCAAATAGTCACAACTATTATGTTTAAAACTCCATCAAATCAAACAATAGAATGAAAAGAGAAGCATAAACATTAACACATAAAATAAAATTTCCTTGTCTCCCAAAATCTCATCCTCGTAGCGGCTTTTCAGTTTTTAACAAGTTTATTAACCTACTCTTATTTAAGGTCATTTTAGGAGTCTTAATAACCTAAAGCTCTGGTACCAATTGTAACACCCCTGAAATTCCGCTACTTTTAAAAAAAGTAATATAATAAATAATTTAAGGAAATTCTAAAGGTGCTACGCCGCGATAATTAATAATAATCATCGCAAGGCAAAAGGTTCTAATTACAATAAATAGTCAATAAGGTTTAACTAATCAAACTAACTAGAATCTAAATAATTATTACAGACTGAAATAAAATACTAAAGTCAAAAGAATAACAGCGGATGTCTTATTAAACCTACTAACGTATAACTAAATCCATCGCACTCTTTAACCCAACCTTGAGCTAACCACCTGCAAGTCCCTGCACATCGAACACTATAGTATCAACCAAAAGGCTGAGCAAGATTTCGAACTGTACTAAAACAAAACTATCCAATTTACAGGTAGGATATATAGGAATATCTTAAAAATTCATTTCCAACCTGTACAAATTAAATATATAAAATAAAATAACTTTCCAACAAATCTCAACTTTCAATCTTTCTGTCTTTCTGAAACAATTCTTTAAATACATTTAAAATGTAACTGTTTTGAAACCTGTGAGTAGGAAGTATTAAAGTCCAATGAGCTAGCTAGGCTCACGAGACGGGTAAACACCAAAGCCCCTAGTATGCATACCCCTAACTTGATAACGAACCAAGATGGAAGACAAATGGCAAGTGTATTGATCAACATACACCCAACTACTAAATAATGGTGGAGGCAAAACTCAACCGACTTCCAAACCCGAGGAATACCGCTTACCGGCAACCCCACAAAAACATTCTTATAAAACATGATAAATCATAATTAAGTAAACATAGAAACATTCTAGTTTACTCAAAACCTGTAGCAATGAGGAACATCCTCCTTTAAATCTCAACTTGGCATATGAGGAACTTCCTCCCTTTTGAATCTCATAAATAAATCTCATTTTTCTTTCACAGTAAATATCGTCAAAACTATTTAAATCTCATTATATAAACATTGTAAAACCTTTTCAATCTCAACATATAAATAACGTAAAACACTTTTTAAATCTCAATATATGAACAACATAAAACCTTTTTAAATCTCAATATCAACTTTAATCAAATAAAAACCATTTTCCAAAAAATAATCTGTACAATGTCTTAGTAAGAAATCTTACCTTTTCAGCAACCACAATCAACCAAACTCTATCTCAAGTCAATAAGGTTCTTCTACGAACCCACAACCTACAATATAATAAAGTATAGTATAAGTCACTAGACTATACCTCACATAATTCACATATAAGTCATGTATCCTAGTTAATGAGTTTTGACTAATTTTGAAAACAACTCAACGTCAATAGAATATAAAAGTCAACAAAAGTCAAACTGATCAAGTTTGGTCAACGAAATCAAACTGATCAAGTTTGGTCAACAAAAGTCAAACTGGTCAAGTTTGGTCAACGAAAGTCAACTGGTTTTGACTATAATATCATCCATATTGTTTTTCAACCAATTAACTATTTCTCCTTCACCTTATACTAACAACCTACAACCTACACCAATAACAAGCCCACATATTCAACCATTCAACTATAATTCGACATAGGATTAAAACTAACAACTTACAATTAATCCAATATACTCAAGAATTTCAAAATAACATTTAAACTCATTATAACTATAATAATCTAAACAATATTTCAACTAATAACCCAAAATAAGAAACTAACCATCAATCTAATATAACAAGAATTCATAATAATTTGAAAAGTATTAATTTTTGCAAACTAAACTCATAAATATGCTAATTAACTCGAATTATACATAAAACATAAGCCAATTAAACAAATTGAACATAGTATAAATTTCCCCCAAATTGATATTCTCAAGAACCCTAATTTTACAAAACCCCAATTCGAAAATCAACACAAATCAGAAATTAAAACATGAGAATAAATCTTACTTGAATAAGGAAGGTAAAATTAATCGGTAAAAGATTCGAAAATTTCCACCTTGGCCCACACCCAAAAATCCTTCTTTTCTTTCGAGATGAAGCGCAATTAAGGTAAATTGGATGATGATGGTGATGATGAGTGGTTTATATTGTTAGGTCAACGTGCCAAACAAATACTTCCTCCGTTTTCAAAAGCTTGCAACAAACCAATTTTTTATGTCTCTCAAAAAATCCCCCTTTGTTGCAAGCTTTTGAAAACGGAGGAAGTAGTATGATTGGTTGGTGGAACAATTATGGAAGAAGGAAGATGGATGAAGGAGCAGAATTTGATGGCGTCGAATGGCTGGGTTCGCTGGGTTGCAGCTTGCAATGCAGGTAAGTGGTGTATTTTTTTTCTTTTCTTTTTCTTCCTCTCTCTTTTCTGTTATATATAGTTTAATTAATTAAACCTAATGGGTGATGGCCTGGGTATTAAACCTAATCCAACTACATATAGGGTTTGGGCTAATTCTAAGATAATGTCAAAGTAGGGAAGAAAAATAATTTAATAAAAGACTAATTCAAATTAGTTTTATAAAATAGTTAAATATAAATATTTACTAACAATATAGAAAATCCGGGGTGTTACACTTTTTGTCGTCGAGAATCAAAATTAGGCGCTTTAGCGCCGAGAATCTCGACGCTACACTGCGCCGAGGATTTCTCGACGGCCAAAATCTCGGCGCTTTATTGCGCCGAGATATTGCCTAAAAAGCGCCGAGAAACGACGCGTTTTGTAGTAATTAATTCCCTTAGAAAATAAGATCTATAGGGATAGGGCTAAGAGGTTGGTTAGCATTAGCGAATGAACTTATAGATAAGATCGTCACTAAGTTTAACATGAAAAACGCTAAGAGATCATTCCTCCCCATGAAATTTGCCATGTAAGTTAGCAAGACTAAGTGTCCCTCTAGACTTGATGAAATTAAGCGAATGAGTAATGTTCCGTTTGCGTTAGCTACAGGCTCCATTATGTATTTCATGCTTTGTACTCGCCTATATGTTTCATATCCCTTGAGCATGTGTAACAGATTTCAATCCAATACAGGTGACTCACATGGGGGTGCAACTAAGAATATTGTAAAGTACTTGAGAAGGACTAACGATAATTTCTTAGTGTATGGAGGTGAATGTAAATTAATTATTGAGGGTTATATAGATGCGATCTTCCAAACTGACAAAGATGAATTTCGATCCTAATTTGATTTCGTCTTATGTCTAAATGGAGGGGCAGTGACCTGGAAAAGTTCAGAGAAAAGCATTATCGCGGACTCCACAACAAAAGCTGAGTACATTGTTGCGTCAGAAGCAGGAAAAGGAAGTTGTATGGATGAAGAAGTTCAGTTCAAAGCTAGGGGTACTACCTGGCATTTCAAATGGTATTGTTTTGCATTATGATACTAATAATGGTGTCATTACGTAGTCTAAGGAACTAAGATCGTATCAAAGGTGTAAACATGTACTGAGGAAATTTCATCTCATTCGAGAAATCGTTGAGAGAAAGGATGTAATAGTTAGTAAAGTTCACGTGGATCAGAATGTTGCTCATCCTTTGACTAAACCGTTGCCTCAGCTCAAGCATGAGATCCACATACACACTAGGGCTATAGTGCTTTAGCATAAAGGAGAATGGGTTTGATTGTGTCTTATTTACTTTTGATTAGTTCACTATTGTGGTCACTCTTTTTCTATGTTCAGTTTATCAATTAAAGTTCGAGGTTATGATCTTATTTAATTTTGGTTTTAGTATTAAATAAAATGTCCAATATATTTTATAATATTTGATAGATTTGTCAAATGCGTAATTTGAGAAATAAAACCCTCTTCGATGAACATGAGTTATAATATATATCTAAGTCCCTAGTCCGAATCATTAAGTTGGAGGTAAATGATTCATCAGTTTTAAAGACTAGCTTGTAAGTTGATGGATAGTGTAATTTCATTGGCTATGGAGACATGGAGATGTCTAGTCATTTACATAGACATGTATAATGGGTACAAGCCGGACAGACCCATCAAGAGTTCTCTAAAGTGTTTTGAAAATGAATATCATTCATTGTATTTAGTAGATTCCTTAAACTCATTATATACCCTTGACCATAAGTATATTTATGACACTAAAAACCCAACCCATATTCAAAATGCGTAATTTGAGAATGTTTGAACTCCTCAACCCATATTCAAAATTCCTTTAAAACATAACCTAAAAATCCAATTAAACTTAATGATATTGAAAGAAAGAAAAGAAGTGCACCAATGCAGTTTTTCTTTAGCTTTGACTAAATTGTAAGTTGGATAAATAATTTAATTTTCTCCTATTTAACTATTATCCACGATGAGATTACATATTATATTCTGGATTGAACACTGCGTCTTCAATAAATTTTTGTGTTGCCCATCATCTTTACACGTCAACAGGACCTATGCATCACAAAGTTATCTCTTTCACCAGATTCCTCCTCTACAAATTCAATATTTGCATACTCATCATTCTCCCCTTCAAGCTCCTCTGCATCCCCTTCTAAAACAACACCTACTCTTCGGGTCAGACAAACATTGGATCTGTGACCTATATCATTACAAAGAGAGCATGTAACCCCGCCCGAATTTACATATTTAATTGTGTGCTTCTGGAACGGTGGCTTATTCTGCTGCGCACTACTATAAACTCGCTTACTTGCAAGGTTGAGATCCTTAGCGACTACACTCTTCTCGTTGTCACCTAGGAAATCAATTTTACACCAGGGTGAGTATTTTCTAAACGATGAGAAATTTCCAAGGAATTTCTCTGTCAATTCGACCTTCAAAGCAAAATTGGATGCCTCGGCAACAATCCATACACTTTGCAAACCCATCTATTCTTGCAAAGGACTCTTTAAGCCACAAATTTATCGAGCCACTTTATGGCTTTCCTCTCCCAAATCATTGTGCTCAGAAAAAAGAGAAAACTATGCTATATATTTTGTTACAGTCCTTTTCCCTTGAACATACTCGATATACATGTTGTCATAATCTTCATGCAGAAATCATTCCACCATCAAATTTTTCATCCTCCGCCAAGTCTTGACCGAACCTTCCGTTGTGTTTGCCCCTGTATAACTAACTTATCCAAACCAAAGAGCAGCAATACTCTTCAACCTCATCACCACCATCTTAACTTTCTTATTCTCAGGAACTTCCATGACCTTGAAAAATCAATCAACGTCAATTTGCCAATCCACGAACTCTTGCACCCTTATAGTTCCAAAGGATAAAAGAATATCAACCTTCACTCGATAATCATGATTATGGTAACTAATACCTTCATCACTCCTTTCTTCCTAGAAGGGCTCTTCTTCCTCAAAACCTGAACTACTGTCATCAATAACAGGGTGTTTGCCTCTACCCTATGGATCCCTATTTGGCTCCCCTCTCGTATCTCCTTGTTGATTCACATTATTCGGTCTATTGTCCATCTATGTAGTCAATGCTAACATCTGATTGGTCAAAGTAGTAAGTGCCATGCTAAAAGCAGGGCCGTTCTTAACATTTTTAGGGCCCGGGGCGAATAAATAAAATGGGCCCCCTAGTAATAAGTCGATGTACAAATGTCTATCACATATGGTATATGAATAAGATCGTTCTTGGCATTTTGGTGGCATAAGGGCGAAAAATTATATAAATCTCTCAAAAGTTAAACGACAAGTATAAATAACTTGTAAATGGGAAGTACTTTTTATTACATGAAAAAAGCTCCGCATTAGTACCGTAACTAAGTAATTGCATCATATTAAGTCGTAAATTGCTTCTTAGGTATATTATGTCATTATGATCATTGCTTTTCATATTAGATGTGACTATATGAGTTGAAACTTGAAAACTTCGTTATTGATTAATGATTTTGCCTTTTTGGATTATTTCTCTAGTATTTGTCTTGGTTCAAATTGGGGTAAAAAAAGTAGAAGGCAACATCAAGATACTCCTGTCAGTATCTTGATAATTCCAATTTGTCATCGTGGATTTACATGTATCAACACATTGCTTTTGGTATCTTTAAGTACTACTACCTCCGTTACAAGTATATTGCAACCTTTACCTTATTTGACAATTTTATGTTAATTGCAATCTTTCTATTTTAATCACCAAAAGATCACATTTGCAACCTTTCTCTCTCTTCATTACTTATTATCACATGATGGAAGTGGGGAAGATGGCCCACTTTTTTGCTCTTCTTAATAAATGTGTCAACCCCCTATGTTGCAATACACTTGGAACGGAGGTAGTATATATTAGTAAATACAAGAAAATCTCATATTTTGAAATTAATGGGCATCACGATAAAAACAATAACATTTTTTCATTAAAAGAATAGCAAAACTAAAAATGGATCAATTAGTAAAGGAGAAAAAACCACTATATGATCTAATGGTCTGTAGCTAGTTTGCAATCATTGAAAAAATTAAAACGAAAATAAATAAAAAGTCACTGGAGAATGGAGATGGTGGAATACATTAGTGAATGGAAATAAAAATGCAATGGAGGAAGTTTCGAACTCTGGTGGAAATTGTAAAATGATGATGTTTCACAATTGCGCTATATCATCTATTATCAATAACAGCATGCAGATAGTTAATTAGGCTTAATTGCTTGATTAAAAAGCCATTAAATCAGATTTTCGACCGTGGGCCCTGGGCGACCGCCCCTCCCGCCCTGGCCCAGGGCCGACACTGGCTAAAAGCTGCAGTAACTCTGTCGAAAAAGAATTAGGAGAAAGCCTGCTCTACTACCACCTAACGCAATCAGAATAAATAGAGGAATAACAAGTGCGATTCCTAACACGAATAAACTGATTCACAAGCAATAAATCTGTAGAAACACTGTAATCCACCATAAATGATTTAAATTCTCAAATAATATTATTAGATAGAAAGCTACCTCCTAATGAAGGCCAAAAACATTTTAATAGTCTAAACAAGACCCTATAGAAAAATTAGTAAAAAATAAGATCCGAAAATTATTAAAATAATGTTTTCGGGCCCTAAATAAACTCAAATGACTCATTAGCCCATTTCCCTTATCGAAAAGCTATTTTATGAAGCATTCTAACACCAGGAGCCGGAGTAGTCTAAATCACTTCAGGCTTTCCCGACGATGAACTTTTTTGTCGATTGGTGTAACTAATCTTTCTACATCATATTTTACACGAAATGATATGAGTTATTTTGAAGTACAACTAAATTTTAATGCACAAAAGATGTTCGGACTTTGCCTGATAGCTTATGACAAGAACAAACAATATAGGTGGGTCGAGCTCGGCTGGGCCGGGTTTGTGGCGGGCTGGGGCTGGCCATTTTTGAACCGGTGCGGGCTGGGAAAATAGGCGGGCTGGGTAGGTCGGTGGGCTGGGTTGGGAGGCGACCCACAACCCGTTTGGGTGGGCATGCAACGGTTGACTGGGCGGGCTGGGTGGGCTTAGTGGGTGGGTTGGGTTGGTTAATGGGTTGGGTGGGCTGGGTGGTTTGGGTCGGCTGGTTAATGGGCTGGGTGGGCTGAGTGTTTCGGGCGGTGGGCTGGTTGCGCGGGTTGGGTTGGGCTGGGTGGGCTTAGTGGGTTGGGCCGAGAAAACTGTGCAAGATTTCTTTTTATTTTCGGATTCAGTCATGATTTTTGAAATCTAAATTTTGAATTTGATGAATCTAATCTGAGTAAGTAAGTTGGAGATTTTTAATTTCTGATCTAAGTGAGTGCAAGATTTTTAAAAAATAATATCAGTTAATCATGTTCACTGATTTTTTTAAATCAAGATTTGATTTTGATAATTTAATTAGTGACAGCGTTAATAAATTCATTGAATTTTTTACTTTTTCAATCATTGAGATTTGAGGCCACAAAGCCGAAGCGTCAAGTTGGAGAGTGGAGAGCGAGAAACGTTCTGAGGGGTCTTCTACCAACATCAATGGGAGATGTCAGCTCCTCTTTCACTACCCTCAAATTAAACTCCTCTTTGGCCCTGATTCTTGGTCATTCACTAAGTTTAAATTTCATCTATTTTCATTTTTGGGTTTTAAATCCATTCATAACTAGATCTTGCATTAATGGGTATTGACTTTTTCTTTCATTGATGTAGTCACTGCTTGCCTCAATTAGCCAACCATTTTTGGGTTTTGTTTGTCATAAACTTGGCTACTCACTTGGAAATTAGCTTTATACTTGCAAGTGAAATTTGGCGTATTAATAAATGATATGAATTAATCTACTTTAATATGTCCAATTAATATACATTAAGATGAAATTTTTTTATGATGACCTAGAAAGTGCCTCCTATAATTGTTAGTTTGGTGTTTATCTCAAAGTTAATTATGGGTTGGTGTAGGCACAAAAAAATTACAATGTGCCACGTCATTAAATTTCATTAATCATAGAGTCAACTGTCGACTTTATAAAAATAAGGAAAATCTGTCAGGAATAAGTCAACCTTTGCGTTGACCACTTTTAACAAGTCTAACTTCATTTATTCCATTAACAAGTCAACCTTGCATCCACTCCGCTTTTAACAAGTTTTTTTTACCGGTTACCTAGTGTTATCTTGTTTGTTTAAGTCATTTGTCCATATGTCTTGTTCTCATTAATTTAAAATAATTAATTAATTTTTTTTAATAATTTCTCTCTTCTCTCCCTTCACAACCAACTACCACCACCAAATATACCCCCACAGCCAACCCCCACCACCAAAAACACCCCTCCCTCACACCACCAGAGAATCCCTCCCCACCACCTCTCTACCACAGACCACCGCAAACCCCTTCCTAACACAGCTAAACCCGCAACCCACTAGCTACTCCAATGCAGCCCCAACCACCCCACGAGAACCCTTCCTGAAAGGCTAACCCACAACCCACATACCACCTCTGTTCCCTTCACACGCAACCCTTCGCCCTCTTCGAACCTTCGCACCCCTGAATTAGCCACCAACCTAAAATCAGGCTGCCTAAACTCCAGGAACACCGCCCAGCCCCTCTCTTCTCCCCCCACCTTGGAAACCAACGCAAATTCTCAGCATTTCTACAATCAAATCCTGGGAGTTTATCAATCCATAACTCAAGAAATCAAACAAAAAGTTAGAAGATAGAAAGTTCCAAATCAAAGAAACAAAGAAGATGAATCTTAGATTATTTATTGAGAGAGAAAATGTAATCCAACCATGTGCCCAAAATGATCACAGTTTTAGGACAGGGTGCGTTTGCTTATCTAAATCCATCGAATAATCAATCAAAAACAAGATTAAATAGAATATGAAATGATTAAAATCAAATGAAACGGCCTGAAAGATCAGAAGTAGAATCAAATTTAGGCGAGTGATACTGGAAATATTTGGGTTTCGCAAGGCTCTGGTTGAAATATTAGGGTGATGGGTGAGACTTGAGAGATTGATTTTGGGGTAGTGGACGGTGGTTTGTTTTTGTTTTGTTTTTTATTTATTGAAATATATATTTTAAAATTTAAAAACGGTTAATAATGGAGTTACATGTTTTATATTAACCTGTTCAAAAGGTTAATAAGAGCTAGGTTTTAACTTGTTAAAAGCGGAGTGGCTGCAAGAATTAACTTGTTAATGGAATAAATGAAGGTAGACTTGTTAAAAGCGGTCGACGCAAAGGTTGACTTATTCCTGACAAATTTTTTAAAAAATAAATGATAAAGGATATTAATTAATCCGGGCTTATACTTATGTTTGGATAGTTTTAATTATTAGCCATTTACTAATTGGATTGAGGCCTAATAATAAAATAGGCTATTTGAATAAATGATGGCACGAGGCCCATGAAGAGGGTGGCTACTCATTAAACCTAAACCCTATAAAGCTCTATAAATAGAGGTCTCCGGTCTCATTTGTAAAGGGGAGAAACCACAAAGAGAAACCAGAATGTCAGAAAAACCAGAAGGTGGAAAAAATCTAAAGTTCATCTAAAGCATACAAAAACTCTCCAGAACTTGTCAACCAATAACATCAAATTCTTTTAACCTAAAAGAAGAACAACAAGCATCAAAAATCAGTAAATCGTTCTATTCTAAAGAAAAAGACTTGAAGAGATCAAGCCCCGTGGCCCTCATTCAATAAACCGAAAGAAGACTTTACAAGATCAAGCCCGAAGGCCCTCATTCAAGGACATCAAATCCGTTTACGAAGCTGTCAAGCCAAGCTCGTGATACAACAAGTCAAATCATTGTGGAGATCGAATCAGAGGATCAAATTAGAGATTGTACGCTAAAACTGAAATCAATAAAATTTCTTATTTTGTTACATTTATCTTGACTCTATTTTGTAGACTTAGTTAAAAATTTTCTTTATTATTGGTGGTAAAAGAATGAAAAGGAAGATAAATGTAAAATCTCCTAATTCCCCTTAATTTTTTTGGCTCGGCAAGAAAAATACTTTAATGTTAAAATACAAAGAAGATTTCAGTGGGGGGTGAAGGTGGGTCAGGCGGGCTGGCTGGGTGGATGGTTTGTTCGGGTAACAGGTGGGCTGGGTGGTTCGGGCTTAATGGTCTGGTGGTTTGGGTGGTTAGAGTTGGGTGGGTTGGTGGACTGCGTGGTTTGGGTGGTTAGGGATTGGTGGGCTGTGTGGGCTAGTGGGCGGTTAGATGCGGGTTGGTTGGGCGGTTACTATCGGGCTGGGTTACAACAACCAAGCCCGATGCGGGCTTTCATTTTTCACAGGTTGAACCGGGCCGGATACGAGCTAAACCTACCTAGCTCACGAGGCCCCCGAGACGGGCTGGGATGGGTGGGCTGGGCTGCCCCAGCCCATATGCCACCTCTAAATATAAGTATTCACATAAAGATCCAAAACATATAGACTAATCAAATTTCTTTTGCTTTTGAAGATTTCGATAAGAGGGCCATTCTCATGACTAGTCGTAAATTATAGTCCTCCCATGACCACTAGGAGTTTTGAAGATGATGACATTTGAAAGGAGTAGGAAATATCCAACACTGGCGACGGAAGTAAGGGAGCTGAGTCATAATCTGGTATAAATTTGCCTTTGTCTCCATAATGTTAGGTAGCATCAGTACAACATATCTGGTCTTATATATCAGCTTCAATGATCAAAATAGAACAGAAATATGCACTAGAGGATGAAAATTTTAGAATAAATTTCTTTTAAAAAAGGTCACAGTAGTTGATTAATGTGAACCATACGTTTAGCCACGTCAGCAATGATTATTTTGGCATTTATTTAACTTTCTTCTTTTAATTTGCTAAACCTCCATACGAAATTAGTTATCGTCATTTTTAGTTTTTGGACAGCAATATAAGTCATAGCCGTAATTTGGATAGTAAAATTGGGAGATATCCAAATCAAGCTATAGTCATAGCCAATACCAATTTCACTGTACATGTCCATATTATGGCAATGACCAAAACATGTTATGGTGTTGTCCAGAAAAACTGACGACGACTAATGCAATTCAAAGCATAATTTTCGTATATTATACTATATAGTGACATATATTGTTGCGTATTTATATATATCTTTGATAATTAGACATAAATATTATATGTTGACATGGACAAATTTGTGGCTATTATTAATTTTTTACGATAACCTTTTTTCAAGAAGGCAACCATAAAAACATCGGTTAGAGAACCATGTTTAATTTGAACTTTATTTCAAGTGGATCAAGGTTTGGAAACCAACATGACATCTATGAACAAGAGCGTCCTGCCAGAAAAGTAAAATCAATCGCTACATCAGCACTTGTATAAATTACCATTCATGGTTATTAACGGACTAACTTAAAACACCACTGGCACACTAGCTCTATAAAGGAAGAGGAGGGGTGGACACAAAAATAAGAAAAAGAAAATATAAATTATAATAAGTTAAGTGTATGGGGTAACTAATTTATAAGGTATTTATTACCTTATATATTAGGAAGTTAAGAAGTTAATTTGACAATTAAGTTAACATTTTCATGTTTTCGTACCCATCGCGTTCATATGAGGCTTATTAGCTTATACGAAGATAAGGCTAGTTTAAGCGTGAAATCGAGAATTGTCTAGCCTATTAGTAAGGCTTTTCTATTTTGGCGGTTTATCCCTAATTTATATTTTAACATCATAAGGTTGTAAAATCAAACTCGAGTACAGAGATGATAAGATGGGGACTCCTCTTAGTATTCTATTGAGATATTATTGCTGTTAATACAATAGTCTCTAGACAGATGTTTTCTGTTTTAGACTCTATTTTCTGATTCCTAGTGATATTATGCGTACGTCTCCGAATGTCATTAGGATTGTGACGTGTACATAATACATATATATGTATATATATAAAAGGAAAAATTGTGAAGTAGTATCTTTTATATAGATGATTTTGTGAGCTAGTACCTTATATGTTTTTTTTTGAGCAATAGTATCTTAAGTTGTTGAAAACCTTTAAAATTAGTACCTTAGTTAAAAACTCCGGCCAATAAAGTCAATTTTCCGACTGTTGACCTTCGATTTCCCTCGGTTTTTAGTGCGTGTATTACACACATCTAATTTCAATTTTCATTTTTACCAACTCACCTTTCACTTTCCCTTCTCTCTCCTCATTCATCTTCTTCTCTCTTCACATTTCCCTCTTCCTCTCTCTTCAGTAACTCTACACCTCATAAGTTTCTTCTTCGTTGCTCTGCTGTCACAATTGTTCTGCTGTCACAATTGTGGACCACAATCAAGGAATCTTAAAGGTACTTTATTTTCTACTTTGCAATCAAAGGTTTGTACTTTTGGAGCTGTATATTCAACTATTTAATCAATTCACCTAAAAAATCGAAACCTGTGAAGTAATTAAATAATGGGAACTCTATTTTAACTTATGCCCTAATTTTGAATTGATGTTGAAGTAATTAAAAATTTAAGTTATTAAAAATTGAAATGGCTATTAACTATTTAATCAAAATTGATTACCTTAGAGTTTCACATGAACCCTAGTTTTTTGCACCTTGAGATAGAGCTTCAATGTCAAAGTGAAAATGAGAGTGACAGAAGAGTGAGAGTGAGAGTGAGAGTGAGAGGAGAGTATGTTATATAGACAAAAGAAAGGTTAAAAGAGGGAGTGAAAGTTAAAGTTCACTTCCCTCCTACATGTTTGTAATACACTCTCCAAAAAAGGAGGGAAATCGAAGGTCAACTGCCGGAAAATTGACTTTATTGGCCGGAGTTTTCAACTAAGGTACTGATTTTAAGGGTCTTCAAAAACTTAAGGTACTATTTCACAAAAAAAAACATATAAGGTACTAGTTCACAAAATCACCTACATAAAAGGTACTACTTCACAATTTTTCCTATATAAAAATAGAATTAAATGAAAATTATTTTCACCGTGACAACCAAGTAAAGGAGTACATGTGAGCATAATACAAAGTCTAATATAGACCGGGTCTACACTAAACTTATTTTAGATCTGGTAGTCACGTGAGAACCCGCATACATAATTACACCCCTTTCTCCTCACGTCACTCACCCCTTTCTCCCTCTAGTCACTCACCCCTTCCTCCTCTCTTGAGAGACGACAAAGAAGCATCTTCCAAACAATTTCAGGGTTGGATTTTTGAGATTTTTCTCTCACAAGTTCGAATTTGTAAGCTTTTTTTCTCAATTTATAGTTATCATTGCAATTTTTGTTCTTCCTCCATTTCAATGATAGATTTAGGGTTTGGTTTATCATTTTTCTCATTGATTTTAAGGGTTTGAGTTCTATGATAATTTTTGTGGGAAATTTTATTTTTCTCTTGCAATAATTTTGGAATTGATAGTGATATACTGAAATTCCTCTTGAATTTGTTAGTTAAAAGTTGAAAATGGGGAAGAAGTCAGTAGCCATTCATGGAGGAGGAAGTAAGAGGAAGGTTGATGAAAGTTGTTCAAGCCATAAATCCCAATAAAAGAGAATGAGCAAAAAGAGAAACTCAAAACTGTTGACTAAATGAATCTGAAGAACAGTAAGTGTGGTGTATTTGATATTTGTTTGATTTCCATATGGATTGCTTTTGATATTCAACAGTAAGCCATAAATGGGTTTTTGTTTTTTTGGCCATTCTTTGTTATATCTTATTAGGAAATTGATGTTCATTTTTTTGGGTCTTGTATGTTGTTTGTTTTGTGTTATACATTCAAATAAAACTTAATGTTATTGTACCTGAATTGAGAAGCTTGTTTACTGTTCAGCTCAGTCAAATGAGTAGAGGAGAACAATTAGTATCAATGTAGGAAATAGCCATTGTATTGCGAGTGAAAAGTGAGAAAAAAAAACATTGATTCATAAGTTTAACTTGAATGTTTCCCATTGTCAGGTTACCAACTTTGATACAAAACAAACATAAATGGGAGACTTGGCATGTTATGAGTGTTGCGGTGTTGTTTACTCCATCAGGCTAGTTTGTAAACATAATGTGGGACAATTGCCTGATATATAACTGGAAAAGAACAAAGGGATCCATCTATGGTGGTAAATGGGAATATACTCTTACTAATATGAACAAAACGAATAGAGCACAAAAAAAGAAACTATAGATGAAATAGGAACATTATGACTAAAACCTCCCAAACTTAAGTTTTATTTCATGCTTTATAATTACAGCGTGTGCGATGCGGTCCAGTTACATGGATAAGCTACATCGAATTTCTTTGTTTGATACCTATGAAGCACATATACCTCCAGGACTTAGTTTCCCAGTTTCTGAAACATGTCCAGTCCTTAAACCCCAACCGTTTCCGAGCTGATGAAGCCCAGACATGAATAGAACCTTGAGGTTTTCTTGTTCCCAAAACCCCACCCAATTCCGTGCTACTTATATTGATACTATAAAAAGAAGTCTTCAACTTGTGAATTGAAGAAAATGAGGATTAATGTAGATATTGCAAATTGTTTGGTGTAGTAGTTGATCTGATAATATATAATACACTGTAGACAGTTTGAATACTTGGTGCTTTTGTTCGAGCTTTGTATATGAATCATACTCATTTCATACCTCCCCTATTTACAAGTTAACATTTTACTATTTTAATTCGTAAGTAAGTTTATTGTTTTTGTTTTCACTCTATCTAAGTTAATTTATGTGTTTTGTCAATTTCCTAAGGCTATTTGGATCTAAGCTATATGTACCCAGCTTATTGATGATATGTTGTTCACTAACTGATGAAGAATGTTTACATGGTTATATATCATGTTTACTACCATGGATAAGCTAATCTTATATCTCAAGTTTTTTGTCTCTATATTTACAGGTTGAGTATCTTCTGATCTCTTCTATTGATAAATCAAGAAAAATTCTTGAAGACTATGTGGATATTTGGAAAGACACGTTGTCAAAGAAGTCGGTGCCAGGTCAGTTTTTACATATTGAACCAAACTTTGGAGAGTATGGCTTATCGGACCAGTATACTTCTCAACATACAACAATTCAATTTGCTACTGTCATGACGCAATTGATTGCAACTGTGCAGTCAACACAAGTAGTCAGAAATTAGATAATAGGGCCTCAATTATTTTGTAGTAACAGCTAGCTCAGAATATCCTAGTTATCAAAGTTCATGAGGGGAAAAACATCTCCTTGTGAGATAAAAATTTGCTTTGGATTAATACACTAGTATTGGAGTTCTGAATTCATATTGTGAAATGCTGTACCAATGTAGCTCCATGATTTTAAGTTGTAATTAGGTTGGGCGGGGTCTAATTTGGGACTCGAGTCATTCAAAATGTACGTAAGATTATTGGGAAGATTTTGCTCAGATTTCAGACTCTGTTACATCATGTTTCTACTAACTTTAACTAAACAATAATTGCTTAGTTTCATTACAGATTCCCCTCAAATTTTTCAAGACATTGTACATTTGTACCTTATAACTCATACTTATTATAGATTAGTTTTTTTTAAAACTTATTCATATTATTGAATCCGTCGGTGGTGTATACCATGCCGAATCAATTAAGCAATTAAGCACAATATGAGAAGCAATGTAACTGTATCAAGGTTGAGCTAGGTGGTTATTTATTTTGTTTTATGATAGATTCACGACCAGGATAAGCCATTCATGAGAAGCATTTGGATAGACACAGATGGGAAATTTAATCATGTTTTAAATGGCAAGCTTACTCAAGATTAGCCATTGTAACTAAAAGTTAAGGTTAAGTAGCTCAAAGTTAAGCCATTGTAACTAAAAGTTAAGGTTTAGTAAATAAAAGTTAAGATTCAGTAGCTAAAAGTTAACATTTGGTAGCTAAAAGTTAAATTTTCGTAACTAAAAGTTAAGGTTTAGTAACTAAAAGTTAAGGTTCAGTGACTAAAAGTTAAGATAAAGTAGCTAAAAGTTAAGGTTTAATAACTAAAAGTTAGGGTTCAGTGACTAAAAGTTAAGATAAAGTAGCTAAAAGTGAATGTTTAGTAACTAAAACTTAAGGTTTAGTGACTAAAAGCTAAGGTTTAGTGACTAAAAGTTAAGGTTTAGTAACTAAAAGTTAAGGTTTGGTAACTAAAAGTTGAAATTAAGTAGCTAAAAGTTAACATTTGGTAGCTAAAAGTTAAAGTTTAGCAACTAAAAGTTAAGGTTTAATAACTAAAAGTTAAGGTTCAGTGCCTAAAAGTTAAGATAAAGTAGCTAAAAGTTAAGGTTTAGTAACTAAAAGTTAAGGTTTAGTGACTAAAAGTTAAAATAAAGTAGCTAAAAGTTAAGGTTTAGTATCTAAAAGTTAAGTCACGGAAACTAAAAGTTAAGATAAAGTAGCTAAAAGTTAAGATTTATTACTAAAATACAAGTATTCGATCTCTTTTTCTTCCTTTTCTTGCTTATTTATAGTTTTATACCAAATACCATATTTTTTCTTCCGTCCTTTTGAAGTTAAGAATTAGAAACTAAAAGTTAAAGTTTCTTAATCAAAGTTAAGAAATAACGTGTTTCATATATAATAATGCAATTATACTTTTGATTAGTTTTTTTCCCAATTTTATTTTGGGATTATCCAACACGTATTGTAACTCAAAGTTAAGGCTAAGATGATAAAAGTTTCTATTTTATAACTAAAAGTTAAAATTAAGTAACAATTAAGAGTTCATTATTAAAATTCAAGTGTTTCATCTCTTTTTCTTCCTTTTGTTGCTTATTATAGTTTTATGTCAAATTCCATCTTTTTTCTTTCATATTCTTAAAGTTAAGGATTAAATATTAAAAGTTAAAGTTTATTAATTGAAAGTTAAGATTTCATTATATTTATCAAAAGTTCTATTTATCTTTTTTCTATAGAAAATACTAGTAGGACTACAAGCCGGAGCCTACTTCCAATCAAACGCACATCTTTTGGAAAGCAATATAGGATCATGATAGAATAGAAAACAACTATTCCTAAAGAACGAAAGTACTTTGTATTAAATATTTCTCTTAAGGATTACAGCTAGTTCCTCTTGAATACGATACAGTTACCACCAGGGCCGTCTCATAGAAATTGGGGGCCCTGTGCAAAACTAGATTGAGTTAGACCCCTACGAGATTAGAACAACATATTATCGTATTAATTTTTCAAAATCTATTTTAGCATATTGGATATTTATCATATTTTATTTAAAAAGCGATCTATTATTTTCCCTTTAACATACAAAATGCTATCAAATTATAGAGTATTATATGTGCTAAGATAGAATGAAATAGTATTATTTATAAAAAATTTATATCAAAATATGTAAGTGCCTTTCTTGATTTCATAAATCAAAATTGTCATTTGTAACAATCTATAGGTTGGAGGGAAAAAAAAACAAAATATCATATACAATCTGCTAGTATTCTGCGCTTCTCATATTAAAAATTTCTATGACAATTATAAGAAAAGGTTTAAGAAAAGCTTATTTCCAAAATGCATATATGAATGTCTTAAAAAAACACGGAAGATGCACGGAAACTTGTGAGGGAGGTAGGATTCGAACTCAAACCCCCGCGTCCACAGGTATGTGTTGCTGCCACTGAACCAAACTATTTGGTTTACTACTGTATGCTGCAATATCTATTTATGGGTTAATACGTTTGGGCCCTGATATCCCGATGGGGCCCTGTGCGGGCGCTCACCCTGCACAGGGCCTTAGACGGGCCTGGTTACCACCATAATGACATAGATGCATGATAAAATTAAACTGCTTTGATGTTATAGTAATTGGGAATAAACAACATCAGAAACACATCGAAGGGAAGAAAACCAATCGAAAACCATAATCGATCAATTCAAATCCCATTCCTTTTTCCCTAACCCTTAAACCTCCACAAACAAACCCTCAACAATGGATAAATCAAAGCTAGCCTCCAATGGAGAACGCTTAAAAGTAGGAGGAATACAAATGGGAAGAACAATCTCCTTAAAAGTAAAACAAATGAAGGATCTTCTCCAAACTCCAAATCTAGAATTAAGCCACTTCTTCTACACTTGAATCCCCTGGTTGGGGCCTCAATTTGCGAATTCACTCTTCCATTAATGCCGAAGAGCTAAGTGGCGCTGAAATTGTGAAGGCGATCAAGAAGAAGATCAACAATGCCAGTAATGGCGATGATGCGATGAAGATGACAGTGAAGCTAGCGTCGGAGGTTGTTGAAGTTTGTGCAATGAATTAGTTGACGTTTTGTTTTTTATTTTTTTTATGTCTGACTTTGGGCTGCTTATATGGGCTCACGTGAGAAATGGCCGGTCTACACTATTTTTAGTGTGGACCAGGTCCACCCAAGTCTTTCTATAAGCATAAAGGGTATGCGTGCACTCATCAATGGCATTTTTGTTAGCAGCACAACTTTGATGTTAGAGCAAGGGTACCCTTTCATCATAATATGTACCCTTTTAATCTTATAGTTCCCCGTTTCTAAATAAGTAACATACTTCATGTGTTCTCATTTGTAATGCATTATTTTAAACATCAGTATCTACAGTTACATATAAATAAAAAATATTAAAAGTTGATATTAAAAAAAATACACATTGAGACGAATCTAACAAAATCACACAGGACTATGTTTTTCCTAAAATGTAAATCACAAAAACTAATTAAAGTCTACTGTGAATAGTAAACACTATGCAAATCTGCAATTATTTAGAAACGAAGGAAGTATGTATTCTTTTTTCAAGTCAGGACTGATAGTTTTCAGTTTTCAGCAAACTATATGTTTTAAGGAGAACCTGACTCTATAAATATATATGATCTGGGGAAAATTATTTTCACCGTAAAAATCAAGTAAAATGGGTACATGTTAAAAGAATGTGTACACCTACTTATATTAATGACATTTTTGTAAATACTGATAACTTTGATGTGAAAACATGTGTACCCCTTTATTTTAACACGTACCCCTATAAACCTTATATGTACCTCTTTTTTTCAAGTTTTCACGATTTTCAGCAAAATTGTGGTTTGCAGTAGGATTAGGATCATAAATAAAAAGATTCTTAAATGATAAGGCTGAGAAGGATTTTTTTATGCATATATTTTTGAACTATGTGTGCATATTTTTTGAATTAGATGTGCAACTTCTTTTATTTATTCTGTGCAACTTTTGTGAACAGAATGTATCAAAAAGTGAAATTTAAGGCATAAAGGGGTACACGTACCCTTCTATCTTAACATGTAGCCTTGTAAACCTTATATGTACCCTCTTTTTCAAGTTTTCTCAGTTTTCAGAAACTTGTGGTGATATGGTGAAAACTGTTTGAACCGTGAAAAAAGTTTAAATAAAGGGGTACATATAAGGCATAAAGGGGTACGCATATTTCAAATTAAGATAAGTTAAGTTTATGGGACATGTCGATAATAATTAGGAAAAATTGTTTTAAATAAGTCAACCTTTGGCCCATCTTTTAAAATTAAGTTAACCTTTGAGTTATTCTAGAATAAGTTAACCTTGCATGTCATTTAATTTTTAATAGGTTCATCGACCTTCAACCTGTTTGACCTGTAAATTGAAAACGTTGACTCAAGCAAACCATTCCCTTTGACAAGCACGCATCACTTTTCACTCCCTCTTTTCGACATTTAGTCTTCCCCATTCAAACTCCATTGAAGAAATTCACAATTTTTGCAAGTGAAGATCAATCCAAAGAATTCTGGCATTGATTGAAGTTCCTTTCAGCAAAAGCCCCTGAATTGTGCGCAAAACTCGTCTTCTTCACTGTTGATTCAGAGGAAAAACCAAGGCTAAGGTTCGTTATTTAGTCATTTCTCAATTTTCGTTTATGACTATTTACAATCCTAATGAACACTGACATGAATTTAATTTGTTGGACATGAATATACCTAGTAAAGCAAATGTGAATTATTTTGTTTGTGTTTTTATGCTGAAATTGGAAATTCGTTTGGTTTTTCATTCATGCCCTAAAATCTGGGTTCTGGAAATGGTTTTGAATGTGTTAATTGTTAATGTGTTTTAGGTTCATGGGGGTCAAGGGAGGACATTTACAATTGACCCAGATGAGTTGTGTTTCTGGGGTGTTCATGAGTTTGCCTTGAAGTATGGGAACTATGAGGATATTGATGGAGTATATTATGTGTTGGAAGGGAACAGTATGTTAGATGGCATGAAAAAGGTTGAGAATGATGGGGATGTGTTTGAAGTTGGGAAGATAGCTATAAAGAATAGGAGCATTGATCTATATGTGCGCATAAAGGCAGTCAACCCATATCTGGTTCCAATTTAAACCAGAAACAGATAAGATCTGCCTCATTACTCAACCCCACACTGTTGTGCCCTGCCTCACTAGAAGGCAAAAATTGACACCCAAGAGGGGCCCACCAACTAGGAGTAGCCCTAGGTTAAACACTGATGTTATGCCAATTAGTTGCTCAACTTTCACTTATTCTTCTCAAACGAAAAAGAATACAGTTGAGAAACATGTAACTCAAAACTCTCAATCTCCAGCCAAGATCTGTCCAGCTACAACTACAAAATCACCCTCTGCATCTAAGAACACTCCATCTCCACCTAAAAACTCACCAGCTATGCAAATTGCACCTGAAAAAACTGTTGCTAAGAAATCTCCACCACAAAAAGTTTATACTAAAAAAAATCTACCACAAAAAGCTTCTGCTAAAATATATCCACCTAGAATAACTCCTGCTGAAACGGCTCCAAACAAACAACCAATTGTTGAAAATGATTTCTTACAAACTATGAGTGGGAAGATCCCAGACCAGATAGCCCTCTTGCATTCAATGAATTGTTTAGTGATGTAAGTGATGAGTCTCAAGATTCACTCTATGATCCACCTCAGAATTTGTGTGGGGAAACTAATGAAGAGATAGATCTTGAAGATCTTGAGGAAGAGTTTGGATTTGATGATGATGACTTTGGTGCTGATGATGAAAATATTTTAACTGAGTCTGGCAACAGTGATGAGGAAGTGAGGATAGCCAAGGAGAGAGTGAAATATTGTACTGTCAAGTTGCTTGGTGTTGCATAGCAACTACAACAGGAGGCTGCAGGTGGCAGATTGAGTAGTCAACAACACTCACAACCACTGAATACAGAGAGATAAGTAGGGGATGCAGGGGTTCAGGGGTATGAGAGTGAATATTATGATAGTGAGGATGATATTCACACACCTCCAGCCAGTGGTGATGAGTGTGAAGGTAGTAGGATATCAAGGAGAGGAAATTTAGTTGGTCCAAATACTGATTTTAGCAAGTTTAAGTGGAATGTTGGGCAAAGGTTTCCAAATAGGGGGGAGTTCAAAAGTGCTGTGTCAAAGTATGCTATTTTGCTGGGAAGAAACTTGACATTGAAGGTGAGTAACAAGCTTAGGAGGCAGGAGCTTGGTGTCAGATGTGTTGAGGGTTGTCCATTTTACTTGTATGGTTCTTGGCATTATGTGAAGGCAAGTTTATAGTAAAAACAGTTCAGGAAAATCATACTTGTCAGAGAAACATGAAAAAAACAGGCAAAAAAACTTCATCTTGGGTTGCAAAAGAAATGTTGGAGGTGTTCAAGGCTAGGCCACATTGGCCAGCTCAGGAAAACATAGACACAGTGAAGAGAGCATACAAGGTATTGGTAATAAAATCTTTTGCATATAAGGCAAAGTATATTGCACACAAGTTGTTGCATGGATCAATGGAAGAGCATTAGCTAAAAGTAGGGAGGTATATAGCAGCTCTGAAGGCTTCAAGTCCTGAACTGTGTTGGACTTGGTTATGGATAGAACACACCGGGAAACCCCCCTATGTTTCAGAAACTATTCACCTGTTTTGAGGGCTTACAAAGAGGTTGGAGAGAAGGGTGTACGAGGGTGATCTGTGTGGATGCTGCTTTCTTGAAGACATTCTTAGGTGGACAAATATTGGCTGCTGTTGGGAGAGATGCCAATGAACAAATGTTCCCAATAACATGACAACAGTTGAATGGGGAACACCTAATTAACACGGGACCAAAGATCAACATGAACACAACATGATGCTTTCATGCTTAGTTAATTAGTTAAATATACTTTATACTTTACACTTTCATGTTTAGTTAGTTAGTGAAATAATGCTTTCGATATATATGATTTTTCTGTATAGGCTATTGCATGCTATGGCTACTTGATATCACGTATTTATATAGAGTTTTGTCCCTTATTTACAAGCTATTTTGTGCGTCATTGGAGCTCTTGGGAGCTATTTTGTGCTAACTATCGTATGTAGTTGTGGTTTCGTGTTTTAGTATTGAATTGCAGGTTTTATGGAGTTTTCTCCTTATTTCCGAGCCTTTTGGAAGAAACCACGGCTTTACGAGATGTTACGAGGCACGTAGGATGGCTCGCGAGCTTTATGGGTAGTTTAGGGGGTCCCAAGACCCCTAAACGTGAAGTTTAGAGAGCCAAAGAGTAAAAAAGGAGGTTTCCGTACTCTGATCGGGCGAAAATAGCCCGATCGGGCGAAAATAGCCCGATCGGGCGAAATATTTATGATCGGGTATGAAAGTCGCGGACCCGATCGGGCAAGCTACGCCCGATCTGATCGGGCGAGAAGACTTGCACCAGACCCGATCGGGCACCCTCTGCCCGATCCGATCGGGCTGGATGCTCATAGGTCTTGTTATGTTGCTGCTTGCGAGGCGCTTGTGCTTGGCCATAATGCTCCTAGGCCCGATCGGGTGGATGCCTCAGGCCCTTTGAGTATCAATGCTATGTCTGCAGTAGCACCCATTACCTCATCTTACTGCGAGGTATGTGGTGTTCAGGGTCACTTTGGGCATGACTGTCAGTTCAGTCAATTTCAGATGGAGCAGGCCAATGCCTTCCAACAAAGACCACAAACCTTCCCCCCTTCACATAACTACCAAAACCCACAAAAACATCAACCTCCACCTCCACAAAACTACCCTAAACCTTCATACCATCAAACCCCACAAAATTTCCAAAGACCACCACCACAAAACTTCCATCATCCCAATAACTTCCAAACTCCACAAAATTCCACACCCCACCTCCACAAAACAACCCACAAGAGCCTAGCAATTCTGAACTGATGAAACTGATATTGTCTATGCAAAAGGCAAATGAGGAAACAAGGAGGGCTCAAGAGAAGCACATCCAACTTCTCGAGGCTCAAGTTGCTCAGTTGGCATAATCTAATGCACAGAGGCAGCAGGGACAATTGCCAGGGCAACCAGTTCAGAGAGAACATGTGAATGCCATCACTCTTCGTAGTGGCATTGCATATGATGCCCCTCCAGTGCCCATTGATGAGGTTACCCCAACTGCAGGGAAGAAGAGGGCGGTAGAGGAAGGAAAAAGGAAGAATTCGACGTCTGAAGTCGATTTGTCTGCAGAAGCTGAACAGACAGGGAAGAAAAAGGAGAAGGTTATCTGAAACGCCTTTTACACCAAGGCTACCTTTTCCTCACAGGATGCAACAATCCAAGGTCGATCAGCAGTTTGGTAAGTTCTTGGCTATGGTCAAGAACCTTGAGGTAACAATTCCATTCACAGATTTAATTACCCAAGTGCCTGTTTATGCCAAATTTCTGAAAGACATGATTACTAAGAAAAGAGACTTTGGTGGGGTAGAACGTGTCGCTCTTACTGAAGAGTGTAGTGCTTTTATTCAAAATAAAACCCCACCAAAGTTAAAAGATCCTGGTAGTTTTTCTATACCCTGCCATCTTGGACCTATTTTTATTGATAAGGCTTTGTGTGATTTAGGTGCTTCTGTTTCTGTTATGCCATTGTCTGTTTATAAGAAACTGAACATGGGAGCCCTTAAATGCATACAAATCACTTTACAGATGGCGGATCGTTCTATAAAATACCCTCTAGGTGTTTTAGAGGATGTTCCTGTTAGGGTTGGGAAATTCTATATCCCTGTTGATTTTGTGGTATTAGATATGGATGAGGATGCCCAGATCCCTATTATCTTGGGTAGGCCGTTTTTGTGTACTGCTGGTGCTGTCATTGATGTCAAGTCTGGGTCTTTAACTCTTAGTGTTGGTGATGACAAAGTGATGTTTAAACTGACCAATGCTGTTAAGGCTCCTATGCTTGAACAATCTTTTTGCAGGGATAAGGTTTTAGATGAAGTAGGGATGGAGAAGGTTCCAATTCCACCTAAGGTTGCCTCACCGTCTGGAGGCATTGTCAAGAACATTTGGAGGAGAAAGATGTTTGATGAGGGTGGCACTCATTGCCAAGGCCCTCCTATTTGAGAAAGGGAAGATTATGGTCGTGCGGGACCTTTATAAACCAGCGCTGTGCGAGAGGCAACTCGTATTTCTTTTCTTTCCCTTTTCCTTTTCTTTTTATTTTTCTTCCTTTTGTGAGCGAGAGTGAGGGTACTAACATTGTTTTTCCTCTTAGCATAGTCCTTATCACCTTTTGGCATTGAGGACACTGCCAAGTTCAGCTTGGGGGAGGAGTTCTGTTTGTATTCCCTATCTCTTTTACTGCTTTCTAGAATAGTTTTACTGCTTTAGAAAAATACTGAAAAAAATCAAAAAAAAATATGGTTCCCATGACTGGTTTAGTTGCCTCCCTGTGCCCCTGTTGTGCTCTATTTGAAATTGGTTTGACTCTGTTTTCTGGATAGCTGGGCATTTGTGATCTTGAGGCTATGATTTGATGTTTGATTGATATGATTTCGAGCATTTCTGGATTATATTAGACCACTTTGTGCTGCATACCTGAATTGGTTAGACTGTGAGGCCTCTTTGTAGCCTATTGGATTCATATTATTATCCAGTCTATTCTTGTGTGTTAGTTCCTCTTTAGTGGGTTGATCTTGACTTTGACTTCGTACTTGTCTGATTTTAGATGACTTGTAGCATGTGCTGTGATAGAGGCGTTCTTTTGTCTCATTCTTGAGCTTCAAAGTGAATTTTTGATATACTTTTATCCTCCTTAGCCCCGCTGAGCCTAATGACTTGTTTCGTGTTACTTAAACCCCTATTATGAGCCCAAAGCCTTCACTTGGTATTATCCCAAGCCTAGCTTGGGGGAGCTTTTGTATGGGTTGAGTTTGAGATTGATTTGTTGGTTTAGTTTGGTTTTTGAGGAATCTAAAAGTGTATTTGCTGTGGTTTGAGAGTGAGAAAGAGAAAAGAAAAAGCAAGTTTAGAGTTGCGTGAATGAAGTTCAGAAAAATGAAAGAAAAATGAAATGAAAATTCAAAAGAATTCTAGTTCTTTCATTCACGTACGTTCATAAAAGAATATTCGCTCCTTTGCTAGGAAATTGGGTTTTTTATGCGCTTTTCATTGATTTATAAGAGTTGGGTTATTTTACATGGTTTTATGGTGATTGTTGGGAGTTGTGAAGGCCATCTTAGGCCTTGTTTGAATGATTTATGCTCCCCCTTTCTTGGTTTTCCACCACATTACCCAAAAGTATCCCCTACCTCTCGCCTAAGCCCCATTACAACCCTATAAAGTCCTCTTGAGCTCGTGTCTGCAATGTTCATTTGATTGATTTCGAGTTAGTTTGTCAAAGTTAAAGAGTATTTCTGCTAATTGAGTCGACTTGACTAGGATGAGCGTCATTGAACCCTCTTAAACACATGAGAGTGTGAGTGGTAAGGGTACTTATTGTCGGGTTGGTGAGTGTTCGGGCACATTCTTTGCCTGCCACAGAATTGAGAGGAGTGACACCCTTGTGAGTGCCTTTTCAGGACTTGTATGCTTTGTGGATGCTTGAGTTTGATAGATTGCTTGAATGATTGGTGGTTGGATGGATTTGATGAGCCAAACTTGAATTATGCCTGCTTGAACGATTCTTAGTCTTGAAAATGTTTTGAGCTTTGAATTGTTTTATCTTTGGGGTGAGGTAATCTATTCCATGTTCATGTGCTGTTTGCTTGAGGACAAGCAAAGGTTTAGCTTGGGGGAGTTTGATATCACGTATTTATATAGAGTTTTCTCCCTTATTTACAAGCTATTTTGTGCGTCATTGGAGCTCTTGGGAGCTATTTTGTGCTAACTATCGTATGTAGTTGTGGTTTCGTGTTTTAGTATTGAATTGCAGGTTTTATGGAGTTTTCTCCTTATTTCCGAGCCTTTTGGAAGCAACCACGGCTTTACGAGATGTTACGAGGCACGTAGGATGGTTTGCGAGCTTTATGGGTAGTTTAGGGGGTCCCAAGACCCCTAAACGTGAAGTTTAGAGAGCCAAAGAGTCAAAAAGGAGGTTTCCGTACTCTGATCGGGCGAAAATAGCCCGATCGGGCGAAGTATTTATGATCGGGTATGAAAGTCGCGGACCCGATCGGGCGAGAAGACTTGCACCAGACCCGATCGGGCACCCTCTGCCCGATCCGATCGGGCTGGATGCTCATAGGTCTTGTTATGTTGCTGCTTGCGAGGCGCTTGTGCTGGGCCATAATGCTCCCAGGCCCCATCGGGTGGATGCCTCAGGCCCGATCGGGTGGGCCGCATTTCAATACGCTAGATGCTGGGCTGCTGCGCTGACCACGAGGAACAAAGAGGCTCGTGGTATTTGACCTGATCGGGTGGTGTCCTCGGGCCCGATCGGGTGGGCCGCTATTCAAGGCTTATGTGCTGCGCTGTTGCTGCCAGGACCACGAGAAGCAAAAGGTGGCTTTTGGTATTTGACCCGATCGGGTGGGTGCCTCGGGCCCGATCGGGTCTGGCACCATTCGTCGCAGAATTCGTCTTTTGTTTCCGATTTTTTATTAGACTTGAGGGGTATTATAAATACCTTTTCCTCATTATTTAGAGACATCTTACATCTATCTTTTATTCATCTTTCATTAGGTTTTATCTTAGTTTTATTCTTCATTGTTCTTAGTTTAATTCAAACACTTTAGATTAATTTAGAGGTGATCAAACCTATTTCGATTTCAATAAAAGTTCCTGCTTTCCGTCAATTGGTACTCTTCTCTACTCTTTATCTCTTTAATTACTTTGATTGCTTAGTTTATTTATTTAATCGTTCATGATGCAATTGTTAGGGTTTCATATTAGTTTTATCGTTATTAATTCGATCATGTCTGAGTAGTCTCTTTCTAGGGTGTTAGATAGGAAAGCCATGTTTATACCATGATTGCGATTTAGATTTCTATCAATTTCTAGGGCTGGATTAGGGTGATTGTGATGTGGTTTGTTCTTTATTGAGTAATTAACGTTATTGCGCAGTTTCGTTGGTTGCTTGTGGTTAATAGTTGTTTGCACAGATCCGTCTTACGACTAGAGGCCTAGGACACGTCAGTAGTTCTGATTACGTTAGTGAATATGCGGCGTATGTTGAATTATGAGCGTTGAGTCTTAACCATAGCTCAACATAGGCTCTAATCTCCCGACTCTTGACTTAGGTTTTGGTAGTAGTTGACCCTATTTGATTGGTATAAGCATGGTGGACCGACCTAATACCCTAGGTTTTTATTCCATAGTTTAATCCTCAATTTATTCCGTCTTCTGTAGTCTATTCATTAGTTTAATTATTTCTTCCCTGATTTCATCTGGAGTAGCTGAATCGGTTGAATATTAATTTAGAAACTCTGTCTCCCTGTGGATTCGATCCTGCTTCCACTGACTACCTAGTTAGAGGTCCGTAGGTTTATTTTTGATTAGGTGACACGACTAAAACCTATCACTACTGTGTTAACCAAGGCAGAGCACAGACATTGTGCAAGCCACGTTTTTGCTCATTGGCATAAGAATTACCGGGAGATGAGATGAAATTATTGTTTTGGAAGATTGTCAAAGCCTATAATATGGCTGATTATACTGATGAATTGGATGAGCTGAGTGAACTAAATGTTGATGCTGCTGATGCCTTTAGGTCATACAACCCCCCTTGTTTTTGTGTAGCATTTTTAGATACATCCATCAAACCAGATGCAATTACCAATAACATGGCTGAAACGTTTAATGGGTATATAATCAATGCGAGGACGAAACATTTGATTTATATAATGGAGGATATAAGGGTGGCAGTAATGCAGAGATTGGTTAGAAAAAGGTAGGAAATGGAAAAACAGAAATCCCTATTATGTCCTAGGATTCAGTCAATGTTAGACAAGGAGAAAGATAAAGCACCTAACTGTGATGTAATCCCATCCACTGACCACATTTTCAATGTGAAGTACTACTTAGAGCAATTAGTAGTAGATCGTGATGGTAAGACATGTACTTGTAGGAAATGGGATCTCTTAGGTGTTCCGTGTCGCCATGCAATTGCTTGCATCTATTTTCTAAACAAAGAAGCTGAGAATTATGTGGATGAGTGTTATAGGAGGGAAGTTTATCTAAGGTCATATAGTGGAGCAATCCCTCCAATTGAGGGAGAAAGGCATTGGCCTAGGATGGAGTGTAGCCTACATCCCCCTCCAATCAAAGTGGGACCTGGCAGGCCAAGGAAGAATAGAATCAGAGTCCCATTTGAAGATCCAAAAGAGGGAGGAGTGTTAACAAGGCATGGGATGGAGATGACATGTTCAGTGTGTAATAAGAAGGATCACAACAAAAGGAGTTGCTCACTTAAGGGTGTTGTAGTACCTTCTGAGCCACCACCAAATAAGGCTAAAGGAAGACCAAGGAAGGAAACTGCCACTGTCCACCCAACTCAACCAATCATTTAGTCACTGCACAACCAACTTGGAAGAGGTGGTAGGATGATATTGGGTGCACAAGGTGCAAGAGGAAGGAGCACTGGGAGGGGTTCAAGAGGTGGTGGTGGAAGAAATGGATGTGGAAATGTAAGGGGTGGTGGTACAGTAAGGGGTGCAGGAAGAGGAAGGGGAAGGGGAAGAAACCAGGTGGCCGCGGGTGTTGGTGTTTTATTTGGGCATGATGGAACCCCATTCACAAATGTAAGTTATCTCCATTGTTTTTTTAACTATGTGATTATGGTTATGGAAACAAGCACTAATTCTGTTTTTTTTGTTTATGATAGATGCCTGGGCGAGGCCTACAACCACTCAACAACTTAGGAACACAATCATCTCAAGCATCCACAACCATTAACCCAAGTTAGTAGCTGCTGTTTTGCTATGAAGAAGCTGATTGTTTTTGGAGCTGTTGTAACTGAAGCATGAAGCATTATCATTAAGTATTAACTTATGAATGTATTTTGTATTCAGTAAACTGATTTTAAGTACTAAGGCAGTTGTATTATGAATGTATTTTGTATGGCTGGACATACTTTGAGCATACTTATCAACCTTAGTACATGAAATGAGGTGGTTTTTGTTCTGAATCTAATTATGAAACTCTTACTATACAATGCTATTTTCAACTAATGGAGATTTAGTTGCAACATCACCTCAAAAGTTGACCTCATTAAATAGACAGACAAATGAAGTATTTTCATTAAACTGCCAAATGAAGCATCAAATTCCACATTTTTGTTTCATTAAAATATACCTAAAACATAAGTTACTTCATTACATACACAAGAGCAAACAAAAACCAAGAAACAAAAAGAGCCAACTGCAAATTCCTCTCATTTGATGAGCTCTTTATCAGCTTAAACTGCAACTCAACATTCTCATTCTTCAGTTCATGCACAATTGCTTCTAAACTCTCTTTCTTCATTTGTAACCTCTTCACCTTGTCCTCACTAAACTTTTGCACCACCTCCATCTCAACAATAATTGTGTCTTTCTCTAGGAGTTCATATTGAACATCACTTCCATTACCATCACTTCCATCACACCATTTGAACATCTGACATTTTGTGTCCTACAAATTAAGAAAGTGTCAGATTTTACAAAAATAGCCTAGTTATATAAAACAGATCAAGATCCAAACTTTAAGCATACTTACAGGCCAATAAGGACACCCATAGAACTGTAATCCAAAGTTTGGCCCTCTTTTTACTGTTCTCACCAACACATCTTTGCCACACTGGCATTTCACAGTTGAAACCCTAGCATAATTCGTGGAGCAACCTGAACCAGATGAACCTTGTTTTCTTGATGACATTTTTCCAATGAGAAATGTAAAACGAGAAGGAGGGAAAAAAATTTGAAGGGAAGAAGAGAAATTCAGAACAATGAAGGAAAGAGAAAGAGTTGGAGTAGGGGAATGTGGGGAGGAAGAGCAAAATGGGTTCTAAATAAGCAAGGAAGAGCCAACGGTAATAAATAACCGGGTAAAACCGAATGTAGCAGGTAACATAGTCAACCAACCTGTTAAAATTTAAATTACATTCATGGTTAACTTATTCTAGAATAACTCAAGGGTTAACTTAATTTTAGAAGACGGGTCATAGGTTGACTTATTTTTTAAAAAATATTCCTAATAATTAAAGGGGAAAAAATCATACTATAATGTAAAAAAATGATAAACATTTAAGAAAATAAATGGATGTTGGAGTGGGTGATACACAGGTTATGGGTCGAGTGATGGATGAACTTTTGTCACCCTAATTTTGTCCATCATCCTTCACCCGCCACCCATCCATCATCTATTTAACTCGGTTTTTCACCCTTTTTGTGTTTCGGTGAAATGAGTGATGGATCATCCGTTCGCTATTGCCATTTCTACATAAGAGAGCACATCATTTTGTGCACTGGCTCTAACATCTTGCTTCCTAAGATCAATCTCAGGATACCACTCTTCACAATAATTGGTATGCTATCAATCAAGATAGGACTGGATTCAAAAACATTGTTTTTCCCATCTAAATTATAAAATCTAACAATGAAAATTCCATTTGAATTAGCAATCACCTTATCTATGCAATGTTTACCCTAAATCCTTTGAAACAAATCCATTCATTTTCTTAAAAGAAGGTTTCGCATTATACACATAAGCTAAAAGAACATTTTCCCTAAATTCAACTTCAGGTTGAATGTCATCCATAAAAATATGAGGTAGATTTTTAGTGTTGCTATTAACAATAGGAGCAAATTCTAGTGGTTTAGTTAATCCAGTCGTCCTTCCTGAACAATATATACCTTCAAAACATGTTTTATGGCACGATTCATTACCAGTAGGACGTAATATGTTAGAAGACTTACAATGTTCTATTGGAGTTAAAATTTGTGTTTGAATTCCAGCACCCAATTCGAAGTCATCTCCTCCCTTGCTTAATTCCAATCCAGAATATGTGTTCACATCCTTTCATTAATCAAAGTAACAGACGGGGAATCAGAATCCTGCTCCATCGATGAATCAAACCACTTTGATGGAGGGATGTCTTGAATCTCACTGATTTTATTCTCTTCACCTTCAGGATTAATAGATCAAATGGATTAGGTTTAGAAGGTAGAGCTAACTAAAAAGGGAAAATGGCGCGAAGAGCAGTGAAGTTCTAAGAGAGAGAGTTTTCTCTCTCTAAGCTAGCTTTGAGTTCTTATCTAAGTTTTTTTTTAAAATAAATAACTCACAATGGCTCAAAGTCCGCTCAAGCACAGATGACAGAGTATGAGCTAAGACGAGCGGAGCAACCCTAATGTGGACTCAATTCTGTATCATCCCTTTGTTAATTCTCTTACAAATACATAGTTTTAATTCATGCAATGGCGTTAATTTCTCTAGTTAAATATTGTTGATTATTCTAATGATCCACATTAAGATGTCAACTAAGTTGTATCGAACACATCCATAAAATGCAATGGGATAATTTGTTGACCCGCAATTATCTAATTATTCACTTTCATAAAATAGGACAATTGAATCAAACTCACTATTACAGTCTCCACGGAATTATATCCTCGGACAACATAAGCACCTATAAGAAGTAATTTATATCTGGACACTGCAATCAGAAGGCAAAGGCCTAACATCGGTAAAGGCCTAACATCGGTAACAATGATAATATTACAATAGACATACAATGAATATATGAACAAAAAAGTACTTACTGACTCATTTTATTAATGAAAGATAATAGCCTTTAAATAGGATTTCCACCTAACAGAAGAAGCTAATAAAGTACATGGACCCACGTTTAAAACAAAGCAAACAGAAACTCTAAACTTATGCTAACAAACTAATGACCACTATACACTTATTCCTAAATATAATGAAAAGTCAACCCATAAACTTTGAAGGATAACTGATTTATATCCCACATGCTCCCTTGATTCAAAGTTACACATACACTCCCATTTGCAACCTGAAGTATTCATATTTTGCTGATTCAAGTGACTTAGTCAGTATATCAACTACTGGTTGGTTTTGTTGGAGTTTGTGAGAAGAGTAATACAAAAACTCTTGAGTTGCTTCAAAAGAATATGAAGAGTTGGGGATCCCATATAGGAAGAATAAGAGGTGAGTGGTGAGTTTATTAATAGTTATGTTCCTAGTATCTATTGAGTTGGTGACTTGGTAGGCTTTTGTGGTTGGGCTCTTGATTGGGCTAGTCCACACGCGCGCGCGCCGCCGCCGCCCGCCCGGACCGTGGGCCATGGGCCTTGGGCTTTGGGAATTAAATTAACTTTTGAATCTGACAGACTTGTATTAACCAGAAATGGTGATTTTGTGGGTAAAGGATTTTGTAATGCTGGACTCTTTGTTTTGGATGTAATTTCTGATAATAAAATTTCTACTGCTTCCGTTTATATTGCTGAGTCTGTTTCTTTATGGCATTCTAGACTAGGTCATGTGAATGTTGCATCCATTAAAAGGCTAAAACGACTTAGTCTTATTTCTGACTTTAGCAATACCTCTTTTGACAAATGTGAAGTATGTGTAGAGGCCAAACACCCTAAGAAAGCATTCAACAAGAGTGTTTCTCGTTCCTCGACCCTATTAGAACTAGTCCATAGTGACTTAGGTGACTTTAAGAACTCTATGAGTAGGGGAGGGAAGAGATATTATATTACTTTTGTTGATGACTTCTCACGTTATACTAAGGTCTACTTGTTAAGTACGAAAGATGAGGCTGAAGAGAAATTTCTTATTTATAAAGCCGAAGTAGAAAACCAGTTAGACCTTAAGATAAAGAGAGTGAGATCAGATAGGGGTGGAGAATATGATGGACTTCCACTTAAGAAATTTTGTGAATCTAATGGAATTATACATGAGGTTACAGCTCCCTATACACCTGAACAAAATGGAATAGCTGAGCGAAAAAACAGGACTCTTAAGGATATGATGAATGCTATGCTTATAAGTTCAGGGATGCCTACTAACATGTGGGGGGAGGCAATTATGTGCTTAACCGAGTTCCCCATAAGAAGTTAGATAAGACTCCCTATGAATTGTGGAAAGGTTTTAAACCTAATTTGGGTTACCTTAAAGTGTGGGGGTGCTTGGGAAAATTAGGACTTCCTGACTTTCAAAGGAGTAAGATTGGACCTAAGACTGTTGATGGAATATTTATTGGGTATGCTTCTAACAGTGCTGCATATAGACTTATTCTTAAGGATGCTTCTGGCTTTGGTCCTATTAGAGAGTCAAGGGATGTAGAATTCTTTGAGCATATTTTTCCTATGAAAGTTAGTGTACAAACATGCTTGCCTGTTGCATCTTCTTCTACTTTGCATCATAACATTGCATCATCTAGTGAGACTTTAGAACCTAGAAGGAGTAAAAGAACTAGAACTGAGACTAGTTATGGACCTGACTTCATTACTTCTTTCCTAGCTGAAAAAGGATTTCTAGATGAGCAAAGAGTAAGTGCTTTTATATTGGAAGAGAACCCTAGAAATTTTGGGGGAGGCCATGAGATCTGTTGACTCTAGTTTTTGGATGGAGGCTATTAACAGTGAAATAGAGTCTATTATGAGTAACAACACATGGATTTTGACTGACCTTCCTAGGGGTTGTAAGGCTTTGAGTAGTAAGTGGATTTTTACTAAGAAGTGCAAGCCTGATGGGACATTAGACAAGTATAAAGCTAGACTTGTAGTTGGAGGACATCACCAAAAGAAAGGTCTAGACTTTTTTGACACTTATTCACCAGTGACCAAGGTAGCCACTATTAGAGCATTAATTGCACTTGCATCCATTCATGATCTTGTTGTGCATCAAATGGATGTGAAAACTGCTTTTTTGAATGGTGAGCTAAATGAAGAGATCTATATGAAGCAACCTGAAGGATGTGTTGTTCTTGGTCAAGAGGACAAGTTATGCAAGCTCATTAGATCTTTGTATGGTTTAAAACAAGCACCAAAACAATGGTATGATAAATTTCATCAAACTATTACTTCAAATGGTTTTTTAGTAAATGATTCTGATGCTTGTGTTTATTCCAAAACAGATGGTATTGGTTGTGTTTTCATATGTCTATATGTGGATGATATGTTGATTTTTGGGACCAATATAGACATAGTGAATGCAACTAAAAGTTTCCTAAATTCGTGTTTTGAAATGAAGGATTTAGGAGAGGCTGATGTTATTCTTGGGAAAAAGATTACTAGAACGTCATATGGCATATCTTTAAATCAATCTCATTATATTGAGAAAATTTTAAAGAAGTCTGATCAATATGATTGTGTTCCTATGAAAACTCCATATGATTCTAGTATTCATTTGAAAAAGAATAAAGGAGATAGTATATCACAAGAACAATATGCTAAAATTATTGGTAGTGTAATGTTCTTGATGAACTATACTAGACCGGATATAGCTTATGCTGTTAGTAGATTGAGTAGGTATACTCACAATCCTAATCAGGAGCATTGGGGTGCTTTGATTAGATTGTTGAAGTATTTAAAAGGCACTATCAATTGGGGTTTGCATTATCAAAGAACACCTTGTGTTCTAGAAGGATATTGTGATGCTAATTGGGTGTCTGATAATGATGAGATCCAATCTACTAGTGGCTTTGTTTTTACTCTTGCTGGTGGAGCTATATCATGGAAATCATCAAAGCAAACTTGTATTGCCAAATCTACTATGGAATCTGAATTTATTGCTTTAGAATTGGCAGGACAGGAAGCTGAATGGTTAAGGAGTTTGCTAGCTGATATTCCATTGTGGGGGAAGCCAGCTCCATCAGTTTCAATGCGGTGTGACTCACAAGCTGCAATTGGGGTCGCGAATAATCAAGCCTATAATGGAAAGAGGAGGCATATTCGCTTGCGGCATGCTATAGTTAGAAATCTAATCAGAAATAATGTAATTTCACTCGAGTTTGTAAAGTCAGAGAGGAATATTGCAGATCCTCTCACCAAAGGCCTTTGTAGAAAAATGGTGCTAGAGTCGGCACAAGGAATGGGTTTAAAGCCTATTGCAGAGTGAATTATGATGGATACCCTTCTTACAAAGTTTCTAAGTTCAAGGGTCAAACTAAGTCATAAAAGAACTCAAGTAGTAGATACTACTACCATTCCTATATTAATAAAAGTGATGTAGTATTTGTTTTTTACTGTAAAATGTGTAAGGATGAGTAAAATACTCTTAATAAGTTCATAGCCTTGAGAAGGTGGTTTGAAACAGTACAAACTTGATGAACTTACCTATGTGAATGTGGGGGTTACGCCCAATCCCCTATGAGATCCCTAAGGCTTAGGATCTCTAGAGCATTCATGAAAATCCAGGTATTGTGGGGCACTTATATATATATCGCGAGAACGTTTCTTATTTTGAAAAAGGTTTAGTGCGCAAGTATTGATTATGAACTCCGTAGAAGGTTCAAAGAGAAATCTACCTAATACGACAATATGACATACTTGTATGCACTGGGTATCAATTCAAGTTTCTAAGACATTGATGCTTACAAAACTGAGTATCTATTGCCCAAATCTTCTTTTTCAGCCCCGTTTCTTTCTGTCTCTTCTTTTGAATCATGTGGGGGATTGTTGGAGTTTGTGATAAGAGTAATACAAAAACTCTTGAGTTGCTTCAAAAGAATATGAAGAGTTGGGGATCCCATATAGGAAGAATAAGAGGTGAGTGGTGAGTTTATTAATAGTTATGTTCCTAGTATCTATTGAGTTGGTGACTTGGTAGGCTTTTGTGGTTGGGCTCTTGATTGGGCTAGTCCACACACGCGCGCGCGCCGCCGCCGCCCGCCCGGACCTGGCCGTGGGCCGTGGGCCATGGGCCTTGGGCTTTGGGAAATAACTTAACTTAACTAAATTTTTACTGGAAAAATCTGTCATCCTTATATGACTGTTATGGAATCAGTCAATTCCTGAATCCACTCCTTATTGACTGCTTCCACTAGCCGTTAGTGGGCAGTTTCCTTTGCCCATTAATTACCGTTTTTAACACGGCTTTAGGAGTCAGTTTTCCCTTCTTCTGTCCCTATATATACCCCCTTCCTGGCACAGTTTTTAACACACAGAAAATTATCCTCTCATACTTCTCTCTGTTAATCTCTCTCAAACACTGGGCAATATTAAGAGCGTTCTGAAACTGTCTCTCTGTACTTCACCGGCGAGTCAGTGTTGTGTTAACCCTGGAGGCTGTTTGCCACGAGTCCGTGTGTTCGTAGCGGGGCAATTTCAACTTTAGGGCAGTGATCATATCACGGCACAGCAATTTCACAGATAAGTTTTATATTCTACCAGTCATACTTCCTACAGGTTTGTGTTAAAATGCTTCACTTTAATCAATTTCTTTGCCACCGAGTCTCGAATAAAATGATGACGAATGCCAATGTTCTTAGTACGACAATGAAAAATAACACTATTAGTAAGCTTAATCGCAGACATTTTGTCACAATATATCTCGGTAGCGCTCTCTTGGAGAAAGTCTGCCAATAACCTTATGAGACATATAGCTTGACAGGAAGCTGAAGTAATTGCTGCATACTCAGCATTGGAAGAGAATAAAGCCATAGTGCTTTGCTTTTTTGAGGACCAAGAGATGATACCCGGATGTACTTTTCCTATCATCACGAAAGTCAGCCCAATCACTGTCACAATAGCCAAGCAACTTAATTTCTCAAACATTGCTATACCAAAGAATATAGTCTGTCGTTCCAGCCACATACTGCAGAATTCTCTTTATTGCTGCAAGATGGTGCTTTGTAGGAGTTTGCATAAACCTCGAAACATTGCCCACTGAGTGAGGGAAGTCTCGTCTAGTGTGTGAGTGATAGTTGATTCCTCTCACCATGCTCCTATAATATCGTTCATTCGCTACTCCATTGCTATCATTTGCTACCAACTTCTCATTCACATTCATCGGAGTACATGCATATTTACACCACGTCAAATTAAACTTTTACACAAGCTAAGGTCCATCGCAAAGTTATGTTTAGAAACAAAAATCTCATCAGGTCCTTGCTTCAGTTGCAACCCGGGAAATTAAAATAATACTACAGACCCAAATCTGACATCTCAAACTTCTTCATCATACAAGACTTAATTTCGGAAACAATTGACTCACTAGAACCCATGTATATCATATCTTCAACGTAATATAAACACACAACCAAGATCTCATTCGTTCCCTTCTTTTTCCAGTAAAGATTTGACTCATTATCACTCCTTTTAAAATCATTTTCCTGAAAACAAGAGTGAATTTTATTATACCATGCACGCGGGGTTTGCTTGAGGCCATATAAAGAGTTTGGCAACTTATAGACTTGTTTTTCTCTCCGAAAAAAACAAAGCCTTCCGATTGTTCAACAGACACTTCCTCCTTAAATTCTCCATTTAAAAATGTTAATTTCACATCAAACTGAAAAAAAGTTCAACAAAGTTGAGCCGCTAGAGATAAAAAGGTTTTCACCATTTCAAAGCGAGCCACAGGCGAGAAAGTCTCATTATTGTCGTCCACACCTTGCTCTTGTGCATAACCTTTAGCCAACAACCTAGCTTTAAACTTCTGGACACTTCCATCTGCGTTATGCTTTGTGCGGAACACCCACTTATAGCCCGATGACATTTTTGCCTTCTGGAAGATCCACTAGCTGCCATGTTCTATTCTTCTCAATGGAGTTTATTTCTTCTGTCATTGCACTCTGCACACCTGTTCTTTTGCAGCATCAGAATACAGAGAGTGAAAAATCACAAGTTTCATAAAATTCCTTCAATGATCATAACTTCTTTGAAGTTGTTTCATTGGAAGAAGATGGAGTTGTTGTTGATGGTTTGTTGTCTCCTGGATATGTACTCTGAATTGGTGAGGATGGTGCTGAGGAGGGTGGTGTTGTCTTTATTACATCTACTGCACCTGGAACCTCTGAGTATTCTGTGTAACAGCCCCGTCATTTAGTGACTTATGATATACATATTAAGTTAAGATTTATAACAAACATAACTAATCACCGACTGTCCCTAAGCACATTAACTTCCACCTATGGAGTCAACATACCTAGTTACTACAAACGAGCATAGCTTAACTAAAGTTATTACAGTTTTCCCAAATCCAAAAGATAGTTCAAGTATGCAAAATACGATACAAAACAAAACGCCCTCGCCGTCGAGATATTACATACTCGTTCCATGGCCTTGATACAACGAAGACGATAATAGACCTTCTATGCCTGCAAAACATTTGACTCTGCCCCCACCAAGACAGGTTCAAAGAACAAGAAGAAAATCAGCAACGCTGGTACACAAGTTCTTAAGCGGAAGCAAAGTACTTAAGGTGGCTGAAAATATATAATAACTGCTTTACTACATAGCTTAGGGAATACGCTCGCCTCATAATCACATTACATAAGTATAATATAAGTAAGCGCTTATAAAGTTGGAGTTCGCAAACACGAATATAACCTGTTCTTGAAAAGTGCTCTTGAAGACAGTTTATAGAAATCAATTCGTGTATTCGTACTAAGAGATCGTGATGAATATATAAAATCTCAAAGTTCATCATATAAGTATATACATCAAGTTTAAAAGTTTTCCAAAACATTCCAAATAAATCTCTTAATTTACAAACCGGGGAGAGAACACACATTGGAGAAGCGATATGGCTAACTCCCACATTGGCGGGCCATTGCCCATCATTTTATTTCCGCTTTCAAGACTCTTAGGACATGTCCCTACACACTATCTATACACATTGCAAGGTGAAACGTCACCATTGCCACAATCTCTACCCTTCTTTAAAACACAAACCAAAGTTAATAATTCTGTCACTACTAGAAAAAGGGTCTTTAGTATCAGAAATTTTAGTATCGGAAAAAATAACTGATACTAAAGGAACACTTTAGTATCGGATATTAATTTCTGACACTATTCTATTTACTATATATTAAAATCATCATATGACATCACTTTAGTATCGAAAAATTTTCAATCCGATACTAATGATTTAATGGTATCGGATGTTTCCGATACCAAAGAGTTTTATAGTATCAGAAAATTTTTTACGATACTAAAGTTGATTTGTAGGTTACAAATACTCACCCTTTTTAGTATCGGAAATCTATTTCTGATACTAAAGATGGTCATTAGTATCAGATAAATTCTTTCTGACACTAATTATCAATTATTAATAATAAATTATTGGTAATAATTAAATACTACTAATTATTAATTATGAATAATTAATTATTATTAATTATTAATTATGAATAATTAATTATCAATTATTAATAAATATACTATTGATTATTAATCATTAATAATTAAATATTAATTATCAGTGTACGAAACAAATACTCGTCCTGTTTAGTATCAGAAATATATTTTTGATACTAAAGACAGTCATTAGTATCGGATAAATAATTTCCGATACTAAAAGTTATTGATTTTCTAAAAAAATTTCGTTCCCCCCAATTTTTTTACCAAACCGCGGCTCTTATCTCCCAAAAATTTCAAAACCCCGCCTTATCACTTCAATAAATATCAACCGCTCCCCCCCCAAATCAGTTTCTCTCTCTCTCTCTACCTCTACCTCTGCTTCTCTCTCTTACTCAGCTTTCTCTCTCTTCCTCCTCTAATAAAAAAGACGAGATGGGGGTTGGTATCGAACAACACGAAGGGCATCCTCCCAATGCTCCTGCCGAGGTGCCTGCATAAACTGAGCAAGAATATGAACAGAGTAGGCCAAATCCGGGCGAGTAAAGGAGAGATAAATAAGTCGACCAACAAGACGACGATAAGTCTCTGGATCAGGCAGAGGAGCACCAGAGGCAAGAGCAAGAGAGTGATTCTGCTCAATGGGGAAGATGGCGGGCTTAGCACCCATGAGGCCAGTCTCAGATATGATATCTAATGTATACTTGCGCTGACATAGAAACAAACCCTCAGGAGCACGAGCGACCTCGATCCCAAGAAAGTACTTCAAAATACCCAAATCCTTCATATGAAAACAATTCCCTAAGTATTGTTTGAAGGAAAGGATAGCTGCTGAATCATTGCCTGAAATAATAAGATCATCGACATACACAAGCACAGACAACTGAACACCATCATGAGTAAGAGTAAACAATGAATAATCAGAGTAGCACTGAACAAAGCCATAACGCAGCAATGAGGTGGCCAATTTTGCAAACCAACACCTGGGGGCTTGACGCAACCCATAGAGAGACTTTCGCAAACGGCAAACCATACCAGGACGAGAAGGAGTGAAGCCAGAAGGGGGCTTCATGTACACAACCTCCTCCAAGTCTCCGTGAAGAAAGGCATTATGAACATCCATCTGATGCAACTCCCAGTTCTTGGCGGCGGCAACAGCAAGAAAGGCTCGAACAATAACCATCTTGGCCACGGGAGCAAATGTTTCATTGTAGTCAATGCCCTCAACCTGGTGATTACCAAAGACAACCAAACGAGCTTTAAGACGTTCAACAGAACCGTCAGAGTGATATTTTACCTTATACACCCACTTACAACCAAGAGCTTTATGACCAGGAGGGAGTGCCTCCATATCCCAAGTGGCATTGTCCTCCAACGCACTAATCTCCTTCCCCATGGCCTCACGCCATCCAGGATCCCGCATGGCCTCAGCAAAGGTACGAGGTTCAACACCTGAAGTAACTGCTGCAAGAAAAAGTCGATGTCGCACAGAAAATTTATCACAATTCACAAAGTGTGCTAAAGGATAGGGAGTACCTGAGGAACCTGACGAAGAGGGGGCAGACGATGATGGACTCTTTTTTCGTACAGTATCAGTGACAAAATAACGAAGCAAAACCGATGATCGTTTCTCACGCAAACCCCTACCAAGCTCTGTAACCCCATCATCAGTAATCATAGTGGAAGATCCAACATCAATGGGCTGGTCCACAATCGCAGTAGACGCGTCCAACTCTTGCGGGTCCGCGTGATCAGGCCCAGCAGCCTTGCTGGTATGAGGTGGGTCAGGTGGTGAATCAGGCTCCACAGGTGGCTCAGATGCCGTGACGGTAGTAGGGGCAAAGTCCAAATCATCCTCAATCACATTTTGGGCCAAGAGAAGGTCATCATGAACATCCAATGCATTATCACAAAGATTATGACAACCCAAATCAAACGGAAACTCAGTTTCGTGAAACCGAACATCACGAGAAACAAAATATTCACCAGTCTCAAGATCATACATTTTCCATCCTTTCTTGCCATTGGGATAACCAACAAACACACAACGACGACTCCGACTAGCAAATTTATCACCCTTAGCACGTTGATTGTGAGCAAAGCATAAACACCCAAACACTCTTATGGCATCAAAAGAAGGAGGTTGGCCCGTAAGAGCCTCATAAGGGGTCAAACCATGCAATACGCTCGACGGGGACCTATTGATCAAATAAACAGCAGCCAACACACATTCCCCCCAAAAGCTAACAGGTAGATGAGCTTGAAACATCAAGGCCCGACTAACATTCAAGATATGCTTATGTTTACGCTCAACACGACCATTTTGTTGAGGGGTACCCACACAAGAAGTCTGAAACAATATACCATGTGTGTCCAAATATTCAAATAAGCAATTACATTCAGTACCATTGTCCGTGCGAATAATCTTAACAAGGGAGTCAAATTGTCGTTTAATCATGGCAAAGAAAGACATAAAAGCACTCTCAACTTCCTTTTTATTTCGCAATAAATAGACCCAAACCGCACGCGAGTAATCATCCACCAAAGTCAAGAAATAAATAGCATCACAAGAAGAGGGCGTCTTATACGGCCCCCACAAGTCACAATGAACAAGTTCAAAGATACGATAGGCTTTATGATCACTAGTGGGAAAACTATCACGAGTTTGTTTAGCTTGCGGACAAACAATACATGCTTTATTCAATTTCTTCCTACAAGTACTAGAATTGACAGCAGGAACTAACTTGACAACGCGATCTGACGGATGCCCGAGTCGACGATGCCATAACTCGAACTCGGATAAACCAGGAACTGTCACCGCTTGCACTGTAGGAATGCTTCGGAAAAAATAGAGTCCATCACGCCGTTCACCTGCTCTAATCAGGGTCCCCGAATGTCGGTCCTGTATAGAACACAAAGAATTAGTGAATCGAACGTGACAATTAGATTCATCAATCATTTGCGACACCGAAATTAAATTGCAATTAAGTTGCGGCACGTATAAAACATGATGGAGAGTGAGTCCAGAAGTAAGGGTAACACGACCCTCCATAGCAGCAATGGCGGTATTACCATCCGGCAAGCCAACGGGCAAAGCAACGATTGGCGTAACAGAAGCGAGACAAGAGTAATTACTAGTAATGTGATGAGAGGCGCCCGTGTCAATAATCCATTGACTAGAAATATGCGTACCCGTCATCCGAGCATCGGGAGTAATATCATTAATTAAATGTATTAGAGCTTCAACCTGGGTCATTGTGAATGAACCTGGCAGTGTCAACTACCAAATCCAACCAACATAGGTCAACAAATCCTATCAAGACAAGTGAATCAAGATACTTCAAAAATCAAAAGAAATAAAACCACTCACTCCACTGAGTCAATTTCATCCCCACTAAAAATCATGGACCCCACTGAATCAAAGTTTGCAACTTTTATCACAGTAATCCAATAACTCCACGATTGATCACTGAATCAAACACCAATGTTCACAATAACAAACACCAAGCACACCAGAAACAAACTGACGGCACAACAAACACCACGCACACTAGATACAAACTGACGGCACAACCATATCGGAGATCCCACGCACAAGCAGCGGAAATAATTAAAAAAATTGTAAATCCCGCCGGCAGAATAATCGGCTAGAAACTGACGGCAGAAAACACCACTCAGGTGGCAATTAGCCGGAAAGAAAAATCGGCAACAGTGTACGGCCGTTAGGGCACGGTAAGCACACCACATGTGTGGCTGTGAACCGGAAAGAAACGGCAGGAAAAAAATGGTGGTCGGCGCTGCCACGCAACGCAGGTGGCTGGCGGTAGAATAGATAAGTACACAGAGTTTTAGATGGAAAACGGCTCCGATACCATGTCAAATTAGGGTAAGTGTTTTCCTTGCTGTTTCTGTCCAAGACAGCAACAGTGAATGTGGTGGTGGGTACTTGGTGGAATCGTGGCTCCCAAACGTCCTTTCGTGGTGGTGGTTACCTGCAAAACAAGGAGAAACCTCGGGGGTGGTTCCGAGGATCGCCTCTCCGATGCCTAAGTCAGTCCAAATTGAGCACAAGATCTCTAGTAGAGAGAAAACGAGTATCAAGTGCAAGTATTTTGTGAGTGTTTGATTGAACGTACCTTACCCATGCATGGGCATGGGTATTTATATGAGACATCGACTTATAACTGACCTAGTAAAGTGAGTGGGCCTCTTTGAAAGTGGGCCAAGGTGGAACGAGGCCTTCATTAAACTCCAGCCTAAAGGCTATGTCCGGAGCGGTCTGCCTGAGGAGGTCTGCTCTGCTCCAGGCGCTCTGACGTGGAGTGGCAGGCTGCTGCCAGCTGGAGGTCTGCTAGGTAGACCCCATACAATTTGCCCCCCGGACCCAGTATTTGCAGATTGCAATATGCTGGGTGCATTTGTTTTTGATCTGGCGTTCTGCTCTTCGCGGAATGATACGTGGTTGTCTGTGAGCTGCTCTTCACAAACTCCAGAATGCTTCCATTTTTCCCGCCCATTGGGTTGGGGTGTTGAGCAAGGGTCATTAATTCATTTTGAGTTGAATTGAATTGATGTGACTCTTTGGGTTCCCATGGAATGTAATGATGATAAGTTGGTGCTGAGTGGACAAATTATGCCTATTTAAAGGCTGAATCGACCTTTTGTGAAAATTTTCAGTTTCCTTTCCTTCGAACTCTTTGCTTTCAAACTTTCTTGTTGTTCTTCAAGAATTTCTTTTCGCCCTAGCCATTTTCGAGTGGTTTCTCTTGATTATCCTGGGATTTGTCTGCGTTTGGAGCTTAATTGATACTGTTGCGTTTGTGGCTTTCGTCTTCTCTTCCTTGGCGTCTTCTGTTCTCCATCTAGGTAAACTCCTTTTCCCAGATCTACTTTTGGTTTTTTCCTTCTTGGATGGTTTTGATGTGATCTTTTCTGTGTTTATGGATTTCTCCCCCTTTTTCCTTCTGTACGCACTTATTTGCCTGTGTTTTTGAGGTTAGGGTTTCTTTCCTTTGGTCTTCAGATGCGATTGTTTACTTCTTTATTTCATAGATCTGTTTGGTGTTGTTTCGTTTCCGTTCTGCCGCTCTGAATGATAGGCTCTGTCCTGCTTCTTCAGCAGGACTCTGCTCTGGTTGGTAGGCTCTGCTCTGCTTCTTCAGCTGAGTTCTGCTCTATTGTTGACATTTAAGATTTTTAGGGTTTGCTTTGTTTACCCTGTTATCCTCTTTACTTGCTGGGTTGTAAGCCTGCGATGTGTCTTCATTGTTTTGTCTGCGTTATTTGCAAGAAAATATCCTATTTCTTGGCTATTTCTGATCTTCACATACCATACACATCCTTGCCCCCTAGTCTGGTAGCTCAATCTGTAGGTCTGAGGTGCCAGACTATTTTTGCATGTATCTTTTTGTAAGAAAAGCAAGAAAATATCCTATTTCTTGGCTATTTCTAATCTTTACATACCATAAACATCCTTGCCCCCCAGTCTGGTAGCTCAGTCTGTAGGTCTGAGGTGCCAGACTGTCTTGTGTTGTGACTGCAAGTCTGATGTGCTGTCGTCTGTTTCTTGTGTTGTGTAGAATGTCTACTTCTCAATCTGCTGCTTCCCGTGGGAAGGATGTGGTATCTACCTCTTCGTCCGAGCCGGATGAGCCTTATCCGATGGACACTCAGTCCCCGTTTTTAAAGTTGGATCTGCCTCAGTGTAAGGACGAGGTGGTTCCGGAGGAATGGGAGATCTTTGACCCCTGGAACGGTCTTCGTAAGAAGGTGTTGGGTCCTGAAACCAACAGATTCCCTCCCAACTACAAGTTTAAGCCCACTCTGCCCGCAGTCAAATGGAAGTACAGCGACCATGAGATGCGGAGTCTTGCCCTTTACGACAGCAAGGGTAAGCCTTATTTGGCGAAGAAATCTGCAGAAGCGTTCAAACGGGCGCATGCTGCATACTACCTTGAGATTGCTGCGGAGATCAAGCCGCTTCGCGGGTCTTGGCAGTGCTTCCCCGAGAGGGTCAGAGCCTGGCAGATGTACCAGAGGGGTACACTGTTGTTTATATGAAGCAGCTGGAGTTCGGGCTTAGATTCCCCATCCACTGGTTCTTGGAGTGGGTTCTCTGCCGGTATCACATGGCTCTCTGCCAAGTCAATCCCCAGTCTCTGAAGAAGATTCTGGGGTTTATTTGGGTTTGTGAAGCTCTGGGCTTCCCCCTCACCATGAAACTCTTTCAATGCCTGTTTTACTTTAAGAGGCAGGGGGGGGAGTATAGCTTTTTCACCGGCTCGGTGCGGGCCAATCATCTGACGGGCCAATCATCCCGTCGATCTCAGTCTGAAAGATTGGCGGGATAGTTTTGTCTTTGCTAGGGTACCGACGGAGGAAGGGCACCCTTATTAATTTAAGGCCCCTCTGCGCCCTGTGGAGCCTAACTTCCAGAGGCAGTTGGACCCGAATGTGCTGAACTGGGACGAGAGGGTAGCTTACTACTACTTCAAGTCCAGATCCAAGGTTACTGCCGGGAAGCAGTTTCTTCCCAAGTACTGGTTACCGCATCACTATGTGATGTGTCAGAATGCCTTCCTGAGGATAGGCCATCTGTCCCCTGACTATACTACGGGTAAGCGCTCTGCCAACTCTTAACTCTGCTTCTCATTTTTCATTATGCTGTGATTCATTGTTTGTACTGTGCTGCAGCTCCGTGCAGACAGTTTGTTCGCCAAGTGATTAAGGGTGGGTTTCGAGCTGGCGGGCGTGTTCTGCCCCTTTCCATTATTTTCCTTCTGCATTCTGACTTGCTGTAGCTAACGAGTATTCTAATATTGCAGAGACTCTGGGGTCTGCCATTTCTTGGGAGCTGGGTTTGAGTCAGTCTTCAGTGTGTCGCAGGTATCGTCCGGTACCTGACCCAGGGACCTACACCGTCCCTGACTTCATCAGGGAGATTAACACTACCTCCTTGGACCATCCTTCCCTCCGGACCAAGCGCCCGGAACTTGTGGATAGGTTTACTGGGACGTCCCGGCCGCAAGGGGGCCCCTCTGCCACTGTCACAGAGATTCAATCTGATGACGAGGAGGAGGCAGCGGCTGTTCCTCTGCAGATCAATCGTTCCCGGCGTGCTGCGCATCTGCCGGGAGACGATGATGTTGATGGATCTACAGAGGGGGCCAGCACTCTGCAAGGGACTGTTCTGATTGTTGAGCCCCTGCAACAGCTTCCTCCTGCGCAACCAGGTATTACTTATGATGAACCCCAAGGTATTCTTTCTGCTTGTGTGCACTCTGCTAATCGCTTCTCATTTTCTCTCTTTACTTTCAGAACCGCCTGTGGTGGAGGATGTGCCCATGGGAGGGCCTGACCAAGCGGCGACAGAGTTTGACAGGACGGAGAAAGAACCTACTCCAGTGGGTGGTTCTGCTCAGCCTGATGAAGCTGGTCAGGAGTCCCACCAAGCCATGACAGATTTTGACAGGACGGGAGCGGAGGCTGCTAAGACTGTCACGACTCAGTCTGCAGAGGATCAGAGTGAGGGCCAGTCAGGTAGGTGTCTTCTTCAGACCCAAACTGCTCTTTCTTATCGGTTTCTTTTTACCTGCACCTTCTTGATTTCCCTGTTTTTATTTTAATGTGATAGGTTCTGCTGGGCAGGCCGTCCCTACGCCCGTTCAGACTAACCAGGAGATGGTGGAGCCTCTCCAGCATGAGAGGGTGGAGCAGCAGAGCTTGGCTTCCGTCCCAGTGGTGGAGACTGTCGTGTCTCCCCCTGTTCAGAAGTCTACTCCTCCTGTCCAGAGGCCTACTCCTCCTGGTAGGAAGGCTGCTCCTCCTCCTCCCAGAGGCTTTAAGCAGGTCCTTGCCCCTACTCCTGAGGATCTGGAGCGTGTGGTTAGTTTTTCCTTTTCCTCTCTCCCCTCCTTCTAGCATTTGCAGCCCTCTTTCAACTGGGATGCCTTTGAGGATGCCTACGCCAGTCAGGTGCATATGCGACCTCCGGTGACTCAGGAGCTCAGAGATCTGGAGTTGCTCTACTCTCTGCCTTCAGAGGGAGAGTCTTCAGAGCAGCAAGTTGATGGGAGCTCTGCAAAGGATGGCAGCTCCGTTCCTAAGCAATAGGAACTCGGGCGGCTATCTCATGCTTCGCCTCAGTCTTCTTGTGACTCCTTTCTGAGCTGCTGAGGTAGGTGAGCTGGGAGCCTGTGCTGAACTGATTGCAGTCCTCCGTTTTTGCCCTCCGATGATATCCTAATTGACTTATCTTGTAATATTTGTAACTAAATAGTCAAACATTTCCTTTTGATCTGTATTTGCTCCCTTCTTTTGATTAGGTAGCCGCCGTTGTTGTAGTACTATGTAGCACTCTGATTTGGCTTATAGCCAGATCTTCTTATGTAAGATTCAATTATTTTTCCTGCAATGCGAGTTGCGTTCTTCTGTTGACTTTTGTGCTTTCTATTTGATGCATACCAAGTTTTGTTATTTCTTCTAAGTACTTGCGTTCTGCTCTGATGATGAGTCTGTCGTGCCATCAAGCAATATATCTGGGCGTTTTTGTTTACTTGGCTTGGTGGCCGGTGAGATTTGCTCAGAGCTGGGACTTTAGGGGCCCTTTACTCTTCTGCTCTGCCTTATGTATGACAAAGGTTCAACAACAGCAGAGCAGAGGAGGTATTTTGACGCCCTAAGTCATGATGATTCTGGGAGTTTTGGGGTTCGCCCTTTAGCTCCTTCTGCCATCTTTTTCGTGTGGGGGTATGCTTTGGTTCTTAGGAACTCTCGCGTCCCCATTAGCCTTAGGTGTCTATGACTTATCCTTACTGCTTTTTGGGTCTTCGGCCCCGCAGGTTTAGAGGTAGAGGTCTATGACATCGGTAAGTCGAGTCGGCATCCGATCACTCTGCGGGCCTCAGGGGCTCTTGGACAGAGTTAACCTTTTGGCCGACTCCCTTTCTTCATTATATAGTTTACTTTTGTGTCTGAAGAGCCTCTTCAGCCTTCAGTCTGACTCAGACCCTGTTTTCTTTTGCCAGACTGTGGTATTTTTTCTCAGTCTGCTAAGGGTCTATCTGATTTTGGCATTTTGTTTTTCATAAAGAATTGATAAGGGGACGGGGGTTTAATGCGAAATGGAGAGTGGTGGACAAAGGGTGGCTCAAAGGCCTTTCATTCATGGGCGTTTTGATACAATCTGGGTTACACGAAGTATTTTTTCAATATTCGGGCGTTCCAGTTGCTTTTCAGTTCACTTCCATCCATTCTTTTCAGTCTGTAGGTTCCAGGGTGTAGCTCTTCACTAACCTGGTAGGGTCCCTCCCACTTAGCCGACAGCTTTCCGTGTATTTTGTCTTTTTGCACAGCTGCTGCATTTCTGAGTACGAGATCCCCTACCTCCAGAGGCCTAGCCCTCACTTTTCGGTTATAGTATCTGCTGACTCTGGCTTTGTAGGCTTCCATTCTGTATTCATCCAGCAGATCTAGATTTGTCCTCAGGGCTTCGTCGTTCAGACCTGGCTCAAATAGGCTGATCCTCAGACTCTCGGACCCGATCTCAACAGGCATGACAGCTTCAGAACCATATACCAGGTGGAAGGGGGTCTGCCCAATTGATTCTTTGATTGTGGTTCTGATCGACCACAGAGTGTTAGGCAGCTCCTCTAGCCACTTGCTTTTTTGCTCCTCCAGCTTCTTCTGTAGGCCTATCAGGATCTGCTTGTTAGCGGCTTCGGCCTGACCGTTGCAGACTGAAAATAGGGCATATTTGATCCCAAACTGCTCCAACCACCCTGATAGGGGCATGTTGTCAAACTGTCTCCCGTGGTCGAAGACGAAAGCCTTCGGAATCCCGTATCTGGTGATGATGTTCTGCCACAAAAAATTTCTGACGGCTGCTTTTGTGATGGTGGATAGGGCTTCTGCCTCTATCCACTTAGTGAAGTAATCTACCCCCACAATTAACCATCTCTTCTGATATTGGGCCGTTGTGAAGGGTCCCAGGATGTCTAGCCCCCATTGGGAGAATGGGATAGGGTTGTAGATTGGCGTGAGGTCGTTTGCGGGCAGCTTGATGTTCGGTGCAAACCTCTGGCAGCTGTCGCATTTTTTCACCAGAGCTTCAGAGTCAGCTTTCATTGTGGGCCAATAATAACCGGCTCTGAGAGCTTTATGGGCCAGAGCTCTTGGTCCGATATAGTGTCCGCAGAGTCCCTCATGAATCTCCCTCAATATGTAGTCTGCATCTCTCTGCCCTACGCATTTGAGTAGGGGCAGAGAAAAAGACTTCCTGTATAGCTCGTCCCCGATCAGGCAGTATCTGCATGCTGTCAGCTTGAGTTTTCTTGCTTTCATTTTCCCTTCTGGTAATTTGCCAGTCTGTTTATACTCAGCGATCTCCTTGATCCACTTTGGCATATCTTCCAGTTCTAAAACTCGCTCTGCATCCTCGCAGATTGCACTGGTGGGTCTGACTTCCACCAGAACAGACCTGTTTAGCTCTTGCAGACTGCTGCTTCCCAATTTGGACAGGGCATCTGCTTGTGCGTTCTGTGCTCTAGGCACTTGTTCAATTCTAAAAGTTTCAAAATTTGAAATCAGAGACCTCATCCTGGCTAGGTAGCTCTGCATCGTCGGCTCCTTGGCCTCATACTCCCCCTTGACTTGGTTGGTTACCAACTGAGAGTCAATTTTGAGGTGGACGTGCTTGGCTTCCAGGGTCTGGCAGAGCTGCAATCCAGCGATGGCCGCTTCATACTCTGATTCATTATTGGTTGCCGAAAACATAAACTTCAAGGCATATTCAATGATTTTCCCCTCTGGGGTTCTGATGACCACGCCTGCCCCAGAGCCGTTGATGGTTGAAGACCCATCTGTAAAGACTTCCCAGGCTCTGGGTTCTCCTACTGATTCCTGATAGGCGCACTCTGCTAGGAAGTCAGCTAGAGCTTGTGCTTTTATGGCGGTTCGTGGGGCGAATTTGATACCGAACCCTGTCAGCTCCAGGGCCCAGTTCATGATTCTCCCTGATTTGTCTACCTTCTCCATTGCCTTTTCCAGAGGCATATTTGTCAGCACAGTGACGGGATGTGCGTCAAAATATGGCCTCAGCTTTCTGGTGGCCAGCACTACTGCGTAGGCTGCCCTCTCTATCAATGGGTAGCGTGTTTCTGCACCCGTGAGGGTGTGGCTTACAAAATATACCGGCTGCTGCTTCTTGTTCTCTTCCTTCAGCAGGACTGCACTCACAGTTGCAGCTGTAACGGCAATGTATAGGAAGAGAGCTTCCCCTGTCTTGGGTCTGGCCAGTGTTGGCAGGCCAGAGAGGTGTGACTTCAACTTCTGGAATGCCTCCTTCTGCTCTGCTTCCCACCTGAACTCTTTGTTCCCCTTCAATATTTTGAAGAATGGGAGAGCTTTCTCTGCAGACTGAGCTATGAATCTGGACAGGGCTGTCATTCTTCCTGTCAGCCTCTGGATGTCTCTGATGCTTTTAGGCTCTGGCAGATCCATAGCTGCTTTTACTTTGTCGGGATTCGCGTCGATCCCCCTTTCGCTGACCAGATAGCCCAGGAATTTCCCTGACCGTACTCCAAACACGCATTTCTTAGGATTCAGTTTCATGCTGTGTTTGCGGAGGTTGGCGAAGGTCTCCTTTAGGTCTGCTATGTGGTCAATCTCAGTTTTGCTCTTGGTGATGACGTCATCAACGTACACCTCCAAATTCCTTCCCCTTTGACCGGCAAAGACCTGATCCATCAGCCTTTGATAGGTGACGCCTGCGTTCTTCAGCCCGAATGGCATCATGACATAGCAGAATACCCCGATAGGGGTGATGAATGCCGTCTTCTCCTTGTCTGCAGGGTCCATGAAGATCTGATGGTATCCGCTGAACGCGTCCATGAAGCTGAGCAGAGCGTGCCCACTGGTAGAGTCTACCAGCTGGTCGATTCTTGGCAAGGGATAGCAGTCCTTGGGGCAGGCTTTGTTGAGGTCTGTGAAGTCAACGCACATCCTCCAGCTCCTGTTTGTCTTCTTAACCATTACCACATTGGCCAACCATTCTGGATATTTGCAGGGCTCTATGAACCCTTCCTCAAGCAGCTTTATTTTTCTCCGCAGAGTAGTTCCTCCTCTTCTGCTTCACAGGTCTGTATCCTGCAGCGGTATTTAACTTGTGGTTGATGGTGGCTGGGTCCACCCCAGGCATCTCAGCTGCCGAGAAAGCGAACACATCTGCATTCTCTTTCAGCAGACTGATTAGGTTGACTCTGGTTTCAGGATCCAGGTCTTTGTCTATCCTGACTGCCCTGCCTTCTTCCGGTCCCAAGAGTACCTCTTCGGTCTCTTCCCCCGGTTCAGGCTTATTTGCCTCCTGCTCTGCTTCTGGCCGAGCATCGGCCTCACTAATAGCAGCACACTCTTCCTCTCTTTGCTTGGCCTCTTTGGCCTTTCCTTTCTTTCTTTCCCGGCTTCTTCAGCCTGGTCCTTCTTGGCTTCTTCGGCCTCTTTCCTCTTTCCTTCTTTCCTTTCCTTTCTCCTCTTTCTCCTGGACCCAGAGTGGTCAGGAGGAGGAGGTCTTGTATCCTTCTTTAGGGCGGTCAGATTGCATGACCTAGCTGCTCTCTGATCTCCCTTCAGTCTGCCCACTTCTCCAGTACTGCTTAAGAAAAGCATGGTCTGATGATGGGTTGACGGGATTCCCTGTACTGCCTCGATGAACTTCCTTCCCATCAGAGCGTTGTATGGTGACGGGAGGTCTACCACCAGAAACTCTTGTACTACTGCTCTCTTCACTCCGTTCTGCCCCTCTGTGGTCACTGTCAGATGTATTTTCCCCTCTGGGATGATGGAATTCCCCGTGAATCCGACGATTGGAGTTCCTCCTTGCTTCAGCAGTGAACGATCTAGCTCCATTTTATCGAAGGTATCCTTATAAAGGATATTCACGGCGCTCCCGCCATCTACCAGTATTCTTCGTACATCTATCCTGCTAATCTCCAGAGTGACCACAAGAGGGTCAGAGTGCGGGAAACTGATGCCTTTGCAGTCTTCTGCTGTGAAGGTCATGTTTGGTAGATCTGGGCTCAGCTCTGCCTGGTTGATGGAGTAGAGGTTGGGGTGGGTGAGTTGCCTTAGATGAGCCCTCTCTCCCCCTATCGAGCTAGAGCTGCCAAATATGACGTATACCGTCTTCTTTTTCCCTTCCTTGATCTCTGCTCGCTTGTCCTGCAATGTCTGCCCTTCGCTCTGTTGCTCCTTCTCCTTGATCCCCTGATTCCAGGCGAGGTACTCTTTGAAGTAGCCTCGTCTGATCAGGCTTTCCAGATCGTTTTTTAGGCTTATGCAGTCTTCTGTATTGTGGCCCGGCGCCTCATGGAAAGCGCAGAACTCTGCCATGTTTGAGCCTAGGCTTCTCTTCTTGGTGGGTGGTGGTCTGTGCCACCTGCTGTCATCTCTGTGGGTCAGAAAGATCTCAGCCCTTGGCGCGCTGAGGTTGCTATAGTTGTTATATTTCTCTTGGGCCTTCAGCCGGTCTGCTTCTCTCTCTGCTTCTTTTTGTTTTTCTCTCCCTCTGCTCTGATGGGGCCTGGGGCCTCCAAAATTCAGTCTGCCTCCCATGAACTGGTGCTCATTCTGCCTGGTACCCTGTCTAGCAGGTCTGCCTTTTTCTGCTCCGTGTGTCGATGCTTTGTTGAAATCTTCGACGGCTATGTATTTTTCTGCCAGGGCCTCGCTGAGTTCTTTCATGGTGACCCATTTAAGATCATCTCTGAATTTACTGGTGTGGGGTAGGGCGTTCCTCAGAGCGTGCAGAGCGAGCTTCTGCTCCAGCTCTGGGATGTGCACCAGCTCTTTGTTGAACCTCCCTATGAAATCCCGCAAGCTTTCATTCTGAGTCTGCTTCAGCAATAGCAGCTCATGTGTGGATTTGTTCCTCCTACTTCCGCTAACGAAATGCTCTTTGAATCTCTTCTTCAGTTCATCAAAGTTAGCAATCGTTCCCTGGGGAATAGTCCTGAACCAGGTTTGTGCTATCCCTGTCAGAGTGGCAGGGAAGTGTCTGCACCATGTGGCCTCATTGTAATTTCCTAGTTCCATGTGGGTCTCAAAGGCTGCCACATGCTCCTTTGGGTCTCCCTCCCCTTCGAACTTGAGATTGGACGGGAGCTTCGCTTTTGACACTCTGGCCGCAATGATTTCAGGTGTGAAGGGTGACTTGGAAGGAGATCTAATCTCCTCTGCTGGTGAGACCACAATGGGTCTGGAGTTGACTCTATGGGCTATGAGTCCTATGAGGTCTGTGGGGGCTCCATTATCGCCAGAGCCCTCCTCTGGTATTGTTCCTAATCTCAGGCTGACATGCCTTCTGACCGTTCCGCCACCAGGCGCAGACAGGGCCTCTTCAGCTCCTGAGTTGTGCCTGGTTCTGGGTCGCGGCTGGACATTCTGGGCCACGCCCCTTGGACTTCCTCTGTGGACAGATCTCCGACTTGAGCCTGCCGTATACCCTGTGGGTGTCGGTTATTTGAACATACTGGGATGATCTTGCTGCATTATTTCAGTATCCCACTCTGCTTCCTGCCAGCCCCTCCTGATGTACCCGGGTCCAGAGCGGCTAGATAGGCCATACTCCGACGTCGGGGTGGGTGTAATGTTCGTCATATTGTACCCGCATAAGGGGTCTGCTGTGGCTGTGTTCCGGTTCTTTTTCTCTTTCGAGCAGGTTGGCTTCCAACAGTTTGCATAAACTGTTGAGCAGACTGCAGCACTTGAAAAGCTGCTTGAAGTTGCTCTGGTGTGGGCATGACCACTAAGCTGCTTGGCTGTGGGGTCTGCCTGGTTTCACGGTGAGGGGTGATGGTGTTTTCCCTCCTGCCTGATCTGGTGGTAGCAGCACTACCCCTTCTTGTTGATCTCGTGTTTGTTTCTCTCAGTGGAGAGTTGCTTTCTCCTCCTGAACTGTTAGAACCGAGCGTTTCTGAGGTTGGAACCACCATTGCGAAGTTATAGATTGGGCTTTTCTACTCTTCCCCTCCTTCTAGCGCCAAATTGTTTCTGTCCAAGACAGCAACAGTGAATGTGGTGGTGGGTACTTGGTGGAATCGTGGCTCCCAAACGTCCTTCGTGGTGGTGGTTACCTGCAAAACAAGGAGAAACCTCGGGGGTGGTTCCGAGGATCGCCTCTCCGATGCCTAAGTCAGTCCAAATTGAGCACAAGATCTCTAGTAGAGAGAAAACGAGTATCAAGTGCAAGTATTTTGTGAGTGTTTGATTGAACGTACCTTACCCATGCATGGGCATGGGTATTTATATGAGACATGGACTTATAACTGACCTAGTAAAGTGAGTGGGCCTCTTTGAAAGTGGGCCAAGGTGGAACGAGGCCTTCATTAAACTCCAGCCTAAAGGCTATGTCCGGAGCGGTCTGCCTGAGGAGGTCTGCTCTGCTCCAGGCGCTCTGACGTGGAGTGGCAGGCTGCTGCCAGCTGGAGGTCTGCTAGGTAGACCCCATACACTTGCTATTTTCCTTAAATGTTAACCATTATATACAAGCTAATACTAAGTAAGATAGACCATAGGGCCACAAGCCCATTAACTAATTACACATTTACATCACTAAGTAGATACAACCTAACCATCATGGCCCAATAAGGGGGATTCTCTTATATGTGGGTTTTCAGACGGATTTCTTCTTCATAGGTTTCGAGTTTTTCACTATTGTTAGAGGTGAAGAATGGTGAAGGAAGGTGGTGAGAGGTGGCTGAAAACGGTGATGCATCAGTGGTGTTGTGGTAGTGCATAAGGAGATGGTGGTGTTGTGTTTGTGCGAGGGGATGTGGTAGTGTTGTGGTGGTGCAGGTGGAAGTGGTGATGTAGATGGTGGTGTGGAGGTGGTGCCATGGTGGTGTTGAGGTGGAGTTGAGGTGAGAGAATGGGGCTCAGGGTGAGATTTTCTTTTAAAAATTAGTAAGATGAAAACATAATTCTAAACAATCAATGAAAATATGACATTTGTCCGGTTTATCTATTAAATAGGTTTCCTTCCAGTCATTGATCATTTGTGGTGGACCTCCTCAATAGTTGGGATTATACAACAATAACCCATAGTTGAGATCATTTTTGATGAAACGGCCATAGTTTGGATTATTCCAGTAAATATTTCCTAGTTTTTATAAGTATATTTTTTCATATAACCAGGGCCGGTCTTGAGTTTTATTGGGCCCGGGGCGAAATTTAAAAAGCAGGCCCTTAACATAAGAGATTGAAGAAAATATGCAATGTACGATTTATGATAGTGAATTTTAAATAATAATAAAAAACAAAAATCAAAAGCTTGATGTTTAATCCTTATGAATCGTAAAACCAAAATTTTTCAATTTGTGCCATCTGCTTTATTGTATAAGACATTTTAAACTTTGCCAATATCATATGTATAGTATTGTTTATTTTATACTTCTATGTCAACAGACTTGGTAGAAAGTTTTGTAATGCCAAAATGCAAATAAGAACATCAGAACTGCTTCATAGCACAAATCAAACTTGACATCACCATTAAACTATAGCATCAAAATCGTTGCAATTGCAACACAAATTATTGAAATAAGATGAACAACAAATTAGCAAAAGCAAATAAATTGTTCAATCTATTCTACCTCCCATAGTTCAAATGCTTAAACCCTTTGTAACGGAAGTTAGATATGAAACCACATTAGCAATCAAAAATAAAAAAATTAAGATTCTCCAATTATCATTATTTAAGAGCTGGCTTGTAAAAATGAGATGAAAAATGTGAACAAGTGACTTTACCTAGTAACAATAGTGAATGTTATGAGGATGGTTTGGTTTCTAGAGAGAGAAACTCTCTCCTCTCTCTCTCTACGAAATAACGGCCTCTTGTGATCTTCCTGCTCCTCAGCTCTAGCTGACGCCATGGCAAGGGGTAGGAAGGCAAAAAGGGGTAGCCATTCACATTCAAAAGGGACAGGGAAGGTGAAGAAAGGTATTCCGAATACTGTTGATGCTAAGAAAACTAAATCAATGAGAGATATTATAGGCATTCCTTTGTTAAACTGGTCTGATTCGTCGATTTCGCCGGAGAGAGAATCATTGAGTACTTTCTCGTTGTTGGATGCTAGGGTTCGATTAACTGCTATGGCAGCTCAGGAAGCTTCATCACAACAACTTAGAAGCTGGGTTGCAAGTGTTCAAGGTGCAATGGAACAGGGAAATGGTGAGGAGGTGCTGAGGAAGGTAAATTTTGTTGATGTACCTGGTCCATCGTGGAATCAACGATGTTTTGAGCATCTTCGTGATGAGGGGCTGGACCTAATGAAGGGTGATCATTTTTTTTGGTAAGTCCCTGGTGCAAATTACTTTGGATGACATCCATGATGAACTCTGTTTTTGGAATTCTGCTATTGTTTGCTATGTGTTGGGCTCTAGATATCCTTTTAATTTTGTGAATGCTTATGCTAAACGGACTTGGGGCTAGTGTGGTATTGATAAAGTGGCTATGTCACATAAGGGGATGTTTGTTGTGCGGTTTAACGATGAAGTGAGTAGGGAAAATGCGATTAACTTGGGGCCTCAATTTTTTGATACTAAACCTGTAATTGTGAATAGATGGACAGCTGATTTGAACTTAAATGAGTTGAATGTGTGCTCTGTGCCTATCTGGATTCAATTACCTGCTTTGGATTTGAAATATTGGGTGCCAGTACATTGATGAAGCTTGCTGGTATGATTGGTAAACCTATTAAAACTGATAAGATCACTGCTCAGAGGGAGATGCTTTCTTATGCTAGAATAATGATTGAGGTGGAAATCAATCAGGAACTACCTGAGTGCATTGAGTTTGTGAATGAGTTGGGTAGAAAGGTAACTCAGAATGTGGTTTATGAGTGAGGCCCATAGTATGCTCTGAATGCCAAGGATATGGGCATACTGGAGCACAATGTAGAAGGAAGAGGGAGGAAGTTGGGAAGAGAATGAATAGACAAGAAGTAAAGAAGGTTTGGGTTGTTAAGCAACCAACTATTGTTGAAACTGGGCCTGTGTCAGTAATAGCCCAACTTGATCATGTTGCTCATATTGATAATCTTAGCCTTACAGCTGATGTACAGAATCATGATAAGCAGGTTGTAGCTCCACTGGATCATGCTGATGTGGTTGATAGCCTTATAGCTGATACACATATTCATATGCAGGTTGATGGAGGAGGTGGTAATTCTGCACCTGGAAGGGTGCTTGAAAAACCTCCTGATGGATAGTATGGGTTTTTGGAATACTAGGGGTTTAAATAGCTCCTGGAAACATGGAGAAATTAGGCAGTTTCTCCATCATAATAGAATAGGGCTATTTGGTCTCCTAGAGACTAGGGTTAAGGCTGTTAATTTCTTTAAAGTTTTCCCTAAGGTGTGTGATAATTAGAGTGTATGCTGTAATTATCAGCAGCATAAAGGTGGTAGAATTTGGTGTGTGTGGCAACCTGGCGGTTTCAATGTGAATATTGTGAGGGATACTGATCAGTTGATTCATATTAAAGCATCTCATGTTGCTATACAGGTTGGGTTTTGGTGCAACTTTGTTTATTCTCATAATGATCCTTAACTCAAAATGGATTATGGAAGGAGTTGGGAATTATTGGGAAAGAAATGACTGATCCTTGGGTGGTGATGGGGGATTTCAATAATGTTTTGAATCTTGATGAAAGAATAGGTCAGCCAGTTACACCGAATGAAGTGGTGGATTTTAGGAGATGTTTGGTGGAGTATGGTCTTATGGATCATAAGATAAATGGTCCTTTTTTTACATGGAATAATAAGGGACAAGCAGGGGATAGAGTAGCTTCCAAGATTAACAGAGTGGTGGTAAATGAGGCTTGGGTGGATGTGTTTCAGAGCTCTGAAGCTGCTTTCATCCTGAAGGGCTTTTTGATTACTATCCCTGTGTGTTCCATCCTGTTGAATTGAGTGTCAGGAGGAGGAGCTCTTTTAAATTTTATAATATGTGGTGCCTTGCTCCTAGTTTTCTGGTTTTGGTAGAGGATGTTTGGAATACTGTTTTGGAGGGTGTTCCTATGTTTGGAGTGGTTCAGAAACTCAAAAAGCTGAAAGTTCCTCTTAGGAGGTTGAATAAACAAAATTTTAGTGACATTGAGGTTGCTGCTGATATTGCTAGAGGGAATTTGGCTCTGATTCAAGAGAGGCTGCATAGTGATCCACAAAATTCAGAATTGATTAGAGAAGAATGTGATATCAGAGCAGAGTATGGGCTGAAAAATAATGCTAGGTTGAGTTTTCTTCAGCAGCGAGCTAAGGTGAGGTGGTTGAGAGATGGAGATGGTAATACTTCTTTTTTCCACTCATATTTAAAGAAAAGATGATTACATTGTAGAGTGTTTAGGGTGCATAATCTCCAGGGTAAGGAGATGAAGGGAAATGAACAGGTAACTCATGCATCTATAGAGTACTATACAGGATTGTTGGGTACTGCTTTTCCTCAGAAGCAAACTGTCAAGAATCATATAGTGAGAAGAGGTGCTCTTCTCACTGAGGATCAGAAGTACTTGGTGGCTAGACCTTTTTCTAGGGAGGAGGTAAGGAGGGCTTTGTTCTCAATAGATGACACTAAAGCTCCTGGACCTGATGGCTACTCTAGCAAATTCTTCAAGAAAGCTTGGCATGTGCTTGGTGAGGAGGTTTCTGGAGCTAATCTGAATTTCTTCCAAACTGGGAAGATGCTTAAGCAGATTAATGCTACTAATCTGGTTCTGTTACCTAAGTGCTCTCAGCCTTCCAAGGTAACTCAATTCAGACCTATAGCTTGCTGCAATGTGATTTATAAAGCCATTAGTAAGATGATTAGTAGTAGATTTAAAGAGGTGCTTCCTAGCATTATCAATGAATCTCAAGGTGCCTTTGTTGCTAGTAGGAGTATTATGCATAATATCTTACTATGCCAAGAACTCATTAGTATGTATGGTAGGAAAAATCATACACCTAAGTGCACTATAAAGATTGATCTACATAAAGATTATGATAGTGTGAGTTGGGCTTTTATTGAGCAAATGTTACAAGCTTAAAATTTCCCTGAGGTGTTTATTAACTGGGTGATGACTTGTGTTAGTACTCCTAGTTACTCCATTAGTATAAATGGAGAGATGTCTGGATTTTTCAAAGGAGCTAGGGGCATTAGGCAAGGTGATCCCATGTCCCCCCTGTTGTTTGTAATATGTATGGAGTACCTGAATAGAATTCTGGCTGTGATTGGGGAGAGGAAGGATTTTTCATACCACTACATGTGTAAGCAACTAAAGATCACCCATTTGGTATTTGTTGGATCTGTTATTGTTTTGTAAAGGAGATATTCCTTCTATGATGTTGATTTTGAGAGCTATTTCTACTTTTGGGGCAACTTCAGGTCTGCAAGCTAATAATGATAAGACAACTATTTATTTTGGTAGTGTTGAGAAGGAAGTTCAGGATGATATGTTGCAAGTTTCAGGGTTCTCTCTAGGTACCCTTCCTTTTAGGTACCTAGGGGTTCCTTTGAATGCTAGGAAGCTCTCTATGGCAGATTGTGATGTGCTTATTGATAAAATGCTAGCTAAAATTCATTGTCGGGGCTCTAAAAATTTATCTTATGCTACTAGAGTGGTGCTGGTAAATTATGTTCTGCTGAGTATTAACACATATTGGGCTCAAGTGTTTGTCCTCCCTAAAAAGCTTTTACATAGAGTCACTCAACTATGTAGATGCTTTCTGTGGGAGGGTAAAGTTAACTCAAATAGACCACCCCCTTTAGCTTGGGATTTGATATATAGAAACAAGGTTGAAGGAGGGTTGGGTGTTAGGGATTGCTTTACTTGGAATTGTGCAGCTATGGGAAAGTATGTGTGGCAGGTAGCTGAAAAGAAAGATAATCTGTGGGTTAAATGGATTCATCACTTTTATATTAAAGATCAAGATTGGTAGGGGTTCACAGCTCCTCATCAAGCAAGCTGGAGCTTTAAGAAGATCTGTAAGGTTAAGGATGATTTGAAGCAGGGATTTCTGAACTCTTCATTGCAGTTTCAACAGAGGTACAACATTAAGAAGGTGTATCTTTGGTTGAAGCAGGATATTCCCAGAGTAAGCTGGCACTTTTTGGTGTGGAACATGTTTAATATTCCAAAGCACTCCTTTATTGCTTGGATGGTTGCCTTGGATAAACTCAATACTAGAGCGAAACTTGTTAAGGCAGGTGTAATTGATATTGCTGATTGCCGTTTGTGTGGGAAAACTTCAGAGAGTTCCCACCACCTGTTCTTTAGATGTGATTTCAGCAAGCTTTGTAATAAAGAGATTTGTGACTGGTTGGGGATCAATTTCCAAGAGGCTGACTGTGTGCATACAGTTTGGAAGAGATGGTGGAGGAAGAAGAACCAGAGCAAAAATCAAAGAAGAATTAGACTATGCACTTTCACTGCTTGTGTGTACCATGTGTGGAAGGCCAAAAATCAAGCCCTGTGGCATGGAGATGTGCCAAGACCTGTTGTGGTAATAGATACTATTGAAAAGACTGTTTGTAATAGAATAGATGGTTTGCTTAATGATAGATGGTTGGATGATGACGTAGTTTGGTTTAATACTCTCAAGTGTTAGAGAGTTGTTTGTTTGCTAGGAGTGCTAGTGTGTTGTTTGGGTTGTATGGGCTTTTTTTGTGCTACTATTAATACAAGCTTACATGTTTACCTTAAAAAAATAGTGAATGTCCTGATGAAGTGTGAAATATCGGGAAATAAAAGCAAGCTACTTATGCTCAAAAAATTCAGCCTATTAAATTTTGAGGATTGTAATCGTTTCTTTCAAATGGGAAGAACACTATTGATATGGGAAATTTGAAAGAGTTTTCAGGAAAAAAAATTTGGGATTTTGATAACAGAGAAATTAGATTGTGTAGGGATTTAATGGAGAATTTTGTGTGGGAAATTTTTGTATTAAATGCAGTTATTGGGAAAGCAAGGGACGGTGTGATAATACTCAAAACTGCTACTTTTTATTTTACTTTTTTTTTCTCAAACAAAAAGTTTCTGGCTATGGGTCGTGGGCGAGCGCCCCGCCTGCCTTGGCCCAGGGCAGGCGCTGCATATAACAAAGTATAACTTCACATATTATAAGGTTTATTTTCGCATATTATAAAGTATAATTTCAATCTTATATGGTTTATATTTTGTATATATTCTTAATTTCATTGTATAAATTTCGTACACAATTTCGTTACAAATTCATTTAAAGTTACCACCACTTGACGGAATTTTCACATTATATCCGTCAGTGGGCCCCACTTCTTAACTACCCTTTTTATTCCCTCCTATTTAACTTCGAATTCCCAATTTCATTCCCAAATAAACCCTAATTCTAAAATTGATTCCTAAATCTCTCAAATATGGACTGATTTGAGATCCAATTTTCACATTATCAACACAAACGACACTAAATCAGGCAAATTGAGATCTTAATTTTCAAAAATTAGGGTTCCTGTAGGGATATTGAAAACTAGGGTTTACGCATATTAAATTTGGGGAATTTATTGTGTTATTGCTGTAATTGAAAATTGATGCAAGATTTGATAATTACACTATCATAACAACACAATGGTTCTGCTTCCAATGTAATCTAAGCAGGTTATGGGCAAAAAAGATGAAAGAGCACTTACGAAGTGTGGCAGAGGGTGATCATCAACAAATTGATTTGGCAAAAGAAGTTATTGATTTAGAAGGGCAGAGGAGGTGCTTGATTAGTGAGAATGAGAACATGAAGGGAAAGTATAAGTCATTGAAGAGTGAATTGAGGAAGATTGAGAAGGAGTCAAAGAAGAAAGAGAAATTGCTTCTGAAGATTGAGGAAAGTATAAGTTTGGAGATAAAGAGGGAGAAGGCTGAGATTCGAAAAGAGAGAAGGAAGAAATGACTGAGAAAGGAGGGAATGATAGGGTATGTTGTAACATATTAAAAGAGGACAAATGGTCCAGTCAAAGACTTCCACGTGGCCCAATGGATTGGTGACATGTGGCTCCTCCTCCATATGACACTTGGCGGCATATAAGAGAATAGCTGGTGAACTCACCAATTCAGAATAAAGAGGCCTAATTATTCCCTAAATGGGGGAATAATCAGCCCAAATCCCCATAAAAGGAAGAAAGTGATTGGTTAAGGGGCTCAAGGCAATGACACTATGACAAGTGTCATCCTCTCATTCCCCCATCAATCACATCCCTCTATTTTAGGGTGCTCCTTTCTATACATAGATACTATAAATAGCTCCTCATAATCAGGTAAAAGGGACAAGTACTCTCTTAAACTTACTCTGTCAAAATTCATACTCAGATTTTATCTATAGTATACTGACTTAAGCATCGGAGAAGGAATCAAACCCAAACCTCCAGTTTGGTTTTCCCCTTTTTGCAGGTTTGGAAAAGAAGCTACGTCTCTACACAAGCCTCCCAATTTGATCAACCCTACACCTGTCCATCATCCGGACAGATACCGTTTACTAAAAGTTTACGTAAAACATTTGGCGCCGTCTGTGGGGAGGCGCAGAGATGACAGATTGCAATTCGTCCAACCGTGGACAAAGGATGAGTCCTTATGTACATGTCAATGACACAGTAGATGATGAGCGTCCACCTAGGGGACGGGGCGGTCAACGACAAAACGATCCAATCAAGGCGGCTCATTTAGAAAATGCCCTAAATGAGTTCCAAGCCAGGATGGCCCAAGTCGTCTAGGAGCAGATTAAGAACAACATGCTGTTTTTCCGAGTAGGCTCCCAGCCTGATTCTAGGCCCACTCCTAGAAGAGGAGCTTCTCAGGAGAATGTAGTTGGACCAAGCGGGGCTAGACGACCAGAGGAAGCCCGAAGGACTTCTAGGGGAAGGCAGCCTTCTCGTAGTGAGCAACCACGTCGTCTAGACTGGAATCTAGTTGTCACCAACCCGGTGAACAGACCAGTGGACGGTCGTCGAATGGAGACTAACGCTAGGGAGTACTTGCAAGCAAAGAGAGTAGCAGCCCAACAAAGGTCGGCTACTGGATCAACGCCTTACTTGCAGGACCCCACCCTGAGGATTCGGAGTCACACTATGGAGCAAGGAAGGACTCCGTCTATCTATGAGCCTCGTTAGGAACGAACGGTGGTTCAGCCCAATGTCTACCGGAGGACTTCTCAGCAGAATATTTATAGGAGAGGGTCCCAGGCGGTCAGTTCATCAAATCCAGTTCTCAGGGAATGTCGAAGAGATATAGAACCAGTTGATGCACGCTTCATGGAGCTACGCATAGATTGGCCGACGCCTTTCTCAGCCAGGATAATGCGAGCCCCTCCATGTGCTAAGGTTAAGCTACCAACCATTGATCCGTTCGACGGCACCACTGATCCGGATGAACATCTTTCAGCATACAAACACCAAATGTACGTCCATGCTGTGGACGATGCTACATGGTGTAAGAACTTCCCAGCTACCCTGAAAGGGGTTGCTCAGAAGTGGTTTAACAATTTACCAGCAAATTCCATCAATAATTTCACTGAGTTGAGTTACTCATTTACTAGTCACTTTGTAGCCAATTGCCAGGAGCAGAAGACTAGTATTCATTAGGGGATGATTGTCCAAGCCCCAAAAGAGTCTCTGAGAAGTTTTGTGAAGATGTTCAATCTTGAAGCTCTCTAGATCCACGACTTGAATGCGGGTGTAGCATTTGATGCATTCATTCGAGGACTCCGTCCAGGAAGCTTTAAGTTCGACCTAGTCAAGGTTTGGCCGAAACTCTAAGGGAAGCCGCAGCTTTCATACATGCGACAGAGGTGTGTGCTGAAGCTAAGCACTCAGAGTCTAAGAAGCCCGAGGAGCCTGTTTAAAAATCTAAGAACAATCTTAAGAAGGCTGATACCTGGGTAGTATCTTCAAGCACAACCCCGTCAAGAAGAGAGAAAAGAAAAGAAAGGGTTGTGTCGGCTGAGCGTATCGAGTTTAATAAGGATCAGTACTCAATCCTTATGGAGATCAAGGACCAGCATGAACTTAAAGCCCTAGCGGAGATGAAGACGCCTTACAAGAATCGGGACAAAAGCAAGTATTGTCACTTCCACAAGGATTGTGGGCATGAAACCAATGAGTGTAAACATCTGAAGAGAGCTTTGGAGCATCTTGCAAAGCAGGGAAAGATGAACCAGTATGTGTCTCCGGAAGGTCGTTTTTAGAAGAAGGATTTTCGGCAAAGTAAGAAGAAAGAAAGTGCTAGTACTGATGAAGATGTAGTTTTGGTGATATCCGACGGATTTACAGCCGGAGGACCAACTTTGAGAGGGCACAAAAATTATGTTAGGGAGCTCGGCCAAGTGTTGCTAACAGGAAAACCAAGGTGGACTCGTTCCCCTTGGTGACAGTGAGTGAGGGTGATCGTGGTCAGATTATAACCCCTCATGATGATCCCCTGGTCATAGAGATGAAGATAGCCAATGTAAGAGTACGAAGGATCCTTATAGACACTGGCAGCTCGACTGACATTATTAGTGCTGATTGTTTGTCAAGACTAAAGTTTGATGAAAAGAGCTCCTTCCAGTCCATCATCCGATTATAGGATTTGGAGGTGGAATCATACATCCGGTAGGGACGGTGTCGTTGCCCGTCTGAGTCGGAGAGAAAGATAGGAGTAGAACTATGTTCATAAAGTTTTTGGTTGTTAAGGATCTGACACCATACAATGTAATTCTGGGACGTCCTACGCTCAATAACATTAAGGCGGTCATCGTCACTCATCTAATGTTGATGAAGTTCGAGTGTGACGATGGCCAGGTCAGCACAATCTATGGAGACCAGCGGGTCGCTAGGGAGTGTTATCTTACTACCTTAAAGCCTTCGTCATGGAGGTTGAGTGAAGTTGAGCCCATTGATGTAGACGAGCCCAAAGACGTTGGGGCAGAGACAGTAGGAACGTCTAGAATGAAAGAAGAGAAATTTCAAACGCATGCTGCTTCCGTAAGGAAGCCGTCAGGAGAAAGAAATGAACACTACAAGAATAACCCTCATCAACGACGGGAAATCCTGTTGTTGACGAGATTTCCGTACCGTCGTCCCCGGTCGCAAAAGGCTCCGTCGCAAAAAACATTACGACCAGTTCATGTGGCTCGTCGTAATTGATGTTTTACGACGAGGTGGAAAACTCGTCGCAACAAGTGTTCTATCTACGACGAGATAACCTGTCGCAATTCAGTTTTTGGAAATTCAAATGATTCTTTTTACGACCAGAATTTCTTGTCGTAAATCTTACTTTTGAAAATCATTATTCACCTAACGACGATTAATTTCCGGTCGCAATTATACTCTTGGAACTATTTCATTACACCACTAACGACCACATTTCTTGTCGCAATTATTTTTCATGCTTTTGTTGCACCACGTTTTAAGACCATATTTCTTGTCGCTATTCTTTTATTAAATGAGTTTCGTAGCAATATTACGACCGCATTTGTTTCATTTTTTGCCGCATCAAATTGTTACATTTCGCGACCATTCTTGCTTTGCATTCACTATATTTACCTGTAAACCATATGTCAATCACTTCGAATATCATGATAAAACATAATTCATAAGTACATAGATGTCCAAATACAAGTACCAATTACAATAGTATTTATAATCTTAGCCAACGGTTCAAAACAATAAAAAAACTCTAAAGAAATCTGTTAAAAGTTTCACAAGCTAAAAAACCATAACTATTGTAGTTCTTCCACATAGTAGAAAATGTCATAACCCGCAATATCCACATCATTCCAACTCAAGCTTCACGTAAGGATCTCCTCCACACTAAGCCCCTAAAAACAAAAGGTAACAAATTATAAATTTCAATGTATAAATTTTTAACACAGAGCAGACAGAGTAAAAGTATAACTAGCAATGAGGAAAGGAAATTAGAAGTATACAATGTGTAAATGCAATTAGCTATGAACCAGGCAAGATTTAATTAAAAAAGAGGATGAATTGAACTGGTAAAGGCATGAATAAGCAGAAACTTTTCATCTTCATTCTGCTTTGTTACAGCAATATGAAAGCAAATATATCTAGCATAAAACACCACTAAACCAACACCAAACACCACCTATAACAGCCCAAACAACCACCTTATCGCCACCCTTTCTGTCTAAAATAACCACTAAGTAACTAATCATAACTAGCAGCCCTTCCACCAATCAAAACACCACGAAAACAACAACAAACAGTGCCTAAAACCTGAAACATCCAGCGAAATACAGCACAGCAAACTCAACCCAAAGCAGAGTAAAATCAAGGGAAGAGTTTGCAAATTACAAATTACAGATTTATCTGAATTGAATGGGGAGGGCTTTTCGAGGCAGTGTGGTATTGGGTCGAGAGAAGACGGTCCTAAATGAAACTTACTGTACTTCATTTTATATGGAACTTATCACAACTGATTGGAACATATTAGAACTTATTGAAAACTGATCTGGCAAACTCATTATTCCTGAAACTTCTGCTTTGGGTTTGTCTGCTTACTAGATTGTATCTCAACACAACCACCAAAACTTAACCAGGTATCTCAACATAACCACCAAAACAAACAATCTGTATCTATCATTCCGCAAAATGAAGATCAAAATGATGCAATAGGGTACATATTCCTACTTAATGCTACTGTTACAATCACTTATCTAGCTAAAATTTCAGTCAGCAAGCTGCAAGTCTGCAACTACAGTCCAGCTACAAGTCCTAGAAACTCAGCAGTAGCACTAATGAATAAATCAAAAACACACATTTGGTCAAAGCCAATTAGTTGGAATGGGAATGGGAATGGAGGAGCTTAGATTTAGAAGATGATGGTTTATGGAAAGGAAATGGAGGAGCTTAGTTAATTGAAGAAGAAAAACAGACCTAGAGATCGTCTTTTCCTTGTTCTTCAAGCCAACTTGTTCATCCTTCTCTCTGATTTGCTGCAGATATTAAAATGAATGAGTAACTTAGGCACCAGCAAGCTGATATAAAAACCTCAACAAGTCACAAGTGGTGTTTCGGTCCTTATCTAAAGGAAATAGAAAGCTTAGGCATCAGAACCCCGTCCTTCCAAAACTGACGACAGAAGAAAAGGATAACATAAAGGCCTCCCAAGTTCCATAATTTGTATTTTCCTCTATATGCATTGCTAGATGTTTTTCTCTTTCTTAATAGAACATGTATTTCTGGCTTAACATTTAGGAAAGGTCTAGAATTTTAGCTTTCTGTTTATTATGTTTTGTTCAATGCAGGAGTTTGTCGATTCTTACGAGTTCTCTGCCTTTATTTGAATAGGTAATAATTCCTTTGCATCAGCTTAAGGCAGTCAACCCTTCTTCAAGCCGAGTAAATCAAGCTGAGAAATATGTCCAAATTAAATTTGCTGCATCATTGGCTTGAGAGCTTGAATTGTCATGCTTCAAAGGAAACTTACTACAGTTTTGGTAAGAAGCCTGCTAACCCAAGTTCTCAAGCTTTGTTCAAGTTTAACCTAATTGTTTTTAATAGAAATTTACTGCCCTGTGGAATTACTTGGACTCTTTTCTTTGTCACAGTAGTATAGTACATACCTTCCAAGATGATGAGTCTGGTTATAATTTCTTGACTATGTAAAAGTATGTACTTAATCTATGTTACTCTCTTCTAATTTTCCTCACTTACATGTGCCGTGTATGACATGCCGCTTGGATACTTCATTGTAAACCAAAAACTTAAGACAATTTTCTATGAAATGGCCGAGACTGACACCCAGACAGCCGCATCCAGGTATACACTTGTAGCGAGTATGAGTAGCAGTACTTAATTAAAATATCATATGTTGATATTATTTAATTTACACTTCTTCTGAAGTATTTTTTAGGCGTTTACAGTGATATAATGATTGAGAATAATGTCCTTCTAAACTACCTTCACAATTTCACCAAACAAAAGTTGAGCAGTGAAGAGAGAATGAGGCACAATTGGTACTATGAGCAGCATTGTCAACATAAAGTACTTTTACTTACATGAGACATTTAATTCTTTAAAGGTTAGAAAGCGTACTCACAGAAACTTTATGCATAGCTTGGTCCCGACCACTCGTTCGTTGAATATGAGCTTCCATTAACATGCTTAATTGTTCTTCCATGTCATTCATCTTTTTGCCGTAGTCCTCCTTAATTTCATCTATTTTTTTGTTAAGATCAGCATTTTCTCGTTCCTTCTCTTGGATACGTGCCATAAGTTCAGCTCTACTAGGTAAAGGCCCTCTTACATCTTTAGGTGTTACACCAAAACCAAAGCAAACAACGCTACCACGATCTTGTTCCCCAAAACATTTTTCGACAACTTCAAAGTGTTATAGGGACGGATTCTCTTTCTCAACGTCAACTATCTCATTCTAAAATAACAAAACACAAAAAAAAAGTTTATTGTAAGCTCACATAAACATTGTTTTGAATGTTTTAGAACATTGGTTAAAAAATTACATACATATTTGCCATCCTCATCTTCATCTAGATCTCCAGATTTCCTTTTCCTTGTTCTCTTAAAAACAGCTGATATTGGAGGCGGTTCCTTCCCTTCTTTACCTCCCTTCATATAAAATAATCAAACATCAACAGAGCATTATATAAAGAAAAGACAATAAATTACAAATCTTACCATATCATCCCAAATTACTTGTCTGAATGGCATGCTACCTTTACTATGAGGCATTGTTAAGTGTCCTCTGTTTCCGGAATTTCTAGAACTAACTTTCTACAAGCAAAAATTATATGTTAGTAATTAAACCTTTTTAAGGAAAAGAGTTGTTAATCATTACAAAAATGACATAGTAAAATGCTAAACACTAAGAAAATGACATACCTTGAAATTGGAACTTGTAAAATGCTCTTTCACCAACCACTCCCAATCCTCCTTTGTTAGATCATTGGGCAGATGTTTCAAAGCATTTTCCGGACCACCTTTTTTTACTATTGAATTTTGCATCAAGATCCCTCTCCAATTTTGCCACAATCTTTTCATATGCCAAAGTGTTGTTTTACGGTCCAATTCAAAGCCACTGCTGCAAATTTGTTCTGCAAAGGAAAAAAAATTGGTGCACTAATTAATGAATAGAAAGTTGTGTATGCAATTATGGTATATGCGTCATAAAGGTCAGGTTTACATTACCTTAACTAATTGCCACATATGCTCCAATGCACTATTATCTATCTCGTCCCAAGAATGCACTCTAACCGGACAAATTAAGCGATCTCGAACAATTTTGCCCATGTGCCTTGTCATTTCCTTATGGTTGTCTCCAACGTGACCACTGTTATAAAAATTCACCTCTAATTTCTCACCTTCTTTAAGATTTCCCACTTTCTTGCACTTGTTGACACCCCTTGGCTTTGCATCCGGTCTCCTATTTCTCTTCCTAACCGTAGGGGCGAATACTTACATAAAACAACAAAAAAAACATTAACGGGATATAAAGTATTAACACTCGAATTATAATAATTTGATGTTCAGATTCAATTTTATACCTTCCTCCTGGATCCTCAAGGCATCTTGTGAAGAATTTTGATCAAGAAACTTACTAATTGCATCATTGTTGATGGATCTTTGTAAGAAATCATCCTTGTCTATCTCCTCGTCAAGAGATAAAGTCGAAGGAAAGGAAGTAAGCTCCTTTTCCCTTTCCTCATTAGTAGTTCGTTGGTTCACTTTGCTTGCATTAGTTACATCTAAATTTGAAGGTAAGGAAGTAACATGTACATGGCTGGTGACTCTTGGGGAGGAACTGTTTCATCTAAAGTGGACGAAGAAGAGAGTTTCGCATTCACACTCGAAAATAATGTAGCTTTCAGTCCTTTGCCACAGTTTTGACCAAGTATCCCAGGTGCCAAAAATCTGTTCTTTCCACCTAGTGTCATTATGACGTACACAAGAAGTTTACCTGCCCATGTATTACTTTTGGTTAGTGGCATGTCAAGAACTAAAATTCTCCAATACTGAGAGAAACTTAACCCTGCCAACTGAAAATGGCCCATCAGTGCAATACTGGGAAGTTCCATAACACCACAAACATACTGACAGCAGTCACAGCACCAACTAACTCAAACAAAAACTGAAACAATACACCTCAGTGATTTGGCAGTTGCTCGTTACGATAGGGCTTCCAAGAATTTTCCTCAAACTGTACTTTCAGAAAAGGAGATAAACATTGACTTCTTGCAATGACACAATCCAGTAAAGAAATACAATACACAATTGTTTGGTCATCACTCCAGTTACTTAATTAGCATCACCGATTGATGTTGAGGGGTAGCCCGGTCGGTAACTATCTCCTCTTCCATCATAAGAGCTCAAACCTCATCAAAGGTGGGTTGAGGGAGGACACAGGTTGATAAAGGTTGAAGTACCAATTTTTACAGAACAGAATAAAGAATAAAATCACACAATAACAGGGCAAGATCAAATAAGAAATCAACTGTTATGAATCTCATGATCATGTCTGAGATGACACAAGTTCCAAAATAACAAGAAGAACATGTCAAAATGTCCAAGCCATCTAGAAGTGCACAACATGTTATCTACCATTTCCATGAGATCAATCAAAATGTAATGTTTTCTTATAATAAGATAATAACGTATCTAATTACATAAATGGATAATATCTATGGTTTAATTATAAACAAAGCATAAATATTAAAAAGAATCTAATAATTTACCTTCCCAATATGTCTGGACTATGTGTAGTGTGCAAGATTGTTGTCAAACACGCAGAAGAGGAGACAACAGGAAGGATCACGACACAAACCCCAATTGTTGGTATACTACCTACGACAAAATCCAAATCCAAATCCAAGAGTTAGCAAATAATTAACCTCGAATAACATATCAGTTAGAACCTAGAAACCCAAAGAATATACTTATATAATATACTTATATCGGGTGGGTTATTTCTTTATGCACTTTTGTACCTCCATGATCATGTTAAAGCGGAAAAGAAAGTAAAAGACAAAGAGGAGAGTATGGTGATAACACACTAGTAGGTAATAAGGTATGTTAATAACTATAAGTGTGCATGCATGTTAACTCATGTATGCACACATTGCATGCGTCCATAAAGGAAAACAAGTGAATTCTTATTGACACAATTCAATTATTCACAAACTAGTATTGACAAGCTAAGTCCTGCCAAATAGTACTACATTGGCAAATAAGGGAAGAAGGATAAGCTTTCATAAGCAATCTAGCGAGACCAAGTACTCAGGTTATAATTTTCAAATTTCAATTTTTAGTCTCACTTACATGCATTATTTCAACTTATAATTGGACCGCTGTAATCAATAACACATAATTTATATCCAAGCACTAATCCAAGATCACTAAGAAAACATGAGAACTAAAGATCAAACTTGCAAATTCACACAGGGCGTAATGCATAAAACGCTAAGGTTCAACAAAGCACACTTGCTTAAGTCCATTTACGTTGAAACTTGCTTCGTACCAAGTAAAAACAGGAAGACCTCATAATTAACCACACAACAAGCACATGTTAATGCTCTTCAGAACATAAGTATTGCCTCTCATTAGTAGTATAGCTTGGTATATAAAATATTAAATATTGCCACCTAGAAATGATACACGGCCCAAATGAAAATATAGTTTAGTAGCTTTTGTAAACACCTTCCCTTTTAAACTATCCCTACACTTACCCTATATATGTCATATAAAATTCAGAACAGTGCATTACTCAATGAGCAGGACAAAGTCAGTTTACCTTTTACACCTAGCTAGAGGATGGCAAATTTTTTGGCTTAATCTTTAAGAATCCACAATCAGAACCATGAAATTGATCCTAATTCTACGACTAAATTCCCCTAGTCCCATGATCATGATTATTAGCTATCATAGATTCCATTTCACTCCCACGTTTTAATAGCTTAGGTTTCATCATTACATAATCATCAGTAGCAAGCATTAACAATGAAGCAGCAATATCTTGTAATTCTTCATCAAAATCAGTAACAAAAGAAGAAGTGTACAGATCATCTTGATTAACTGTGAGTGTGTGACTTTACCTAGTTTTGATTACATTATGATTTAACAACACTTTTTCTATTTCTTATAAAAAAACAAAAGGATGCATTACAGATTAGTATCCCAACTGTGAAGATGACGACCCATAACATGAATCATATAGAAACCAACACTTTATAGTAATACACAACATGTAGCTAAAACTCCTTAAACAGATCATATATCCATCTTTTTCTTCCCGTTCTCATTATAAACAGTTCTCCTTTTACGTAAACGGTTCTTTTTTTTACCATTACGTAAAATTAGAGTAGTAGTTTTTATTTCCCAATCCATGTGAATTTTGAACTTTTCAATGTTAGACTTGATCTTGTGATGAAGATTTCGCTTGTAGCAATGATCCATAATTCCTTCAACTTATACTATCAGCATCACCAATCGTGTAACAGATTTCAATCAGTAAGATTCTGCCCAGAACTAGAGTAATAAATAGAATAAATTTACGTAAAATTGATTCGACCCAATCATATAATAATGACATCAAATTAACTTTTCATATGAATCTGCAATTCAACGGAATCATGAATTTCTTGTGTATTACAATTAACTGAAGCCACTAATACCCTCCATATACAAGACTCAGGCACCTTACCTTGACTAATCATCTCTTCCAACCACATTACAACCTCAAAATTTCTATTTATTGAGCAAAGACCTCTAATAACAGCATTGAAAGTGTTTGATTCAGGCCAAAATTTCCAGTCCGAACGAGACCACACCAAACAACAGATATCATATTCACAAAGAGTAAAATCAAATTTGTAAATCACAATTCAGAACGTTTTTTGTCTTTTGTTTTGATTAGGGTTTTAAATTTGCAATTTTGGTTTAAGATTCTAATAAAATCAAACCCAACGAACATGATACGAACCAAGTTCGACAATTATGAAAATATTTAAATCAAAATTATGCCTTGAAACTGGAAGAATATCTAATTCCCCTGAAACTGATGCCCTGAACCAGTCCAAGAATCTTACCAGATAAACTGAATTCCTGAATAATACGAGCCAAACTCTTCTTGCAAATTGGGAGTAATCTGAAACGCAATGATTCGCCAACTTAAGCGAATAAAAACAAAAGAGAACATCTGAATTAGGCGAATAAAAACAAAGGAGAAACTTACCAGATAATCTGAAGAAGCTCAGAAGGAACCACAATGGAAAGAGGAGTTCGCACAGTGAAGAAGCTCAACCGCAATGGAACAGTGAGGGTTTTTTTAATTTTTGGGGATTAACAAACTAATGATACTTTTTTTTAATTTAATAGTCTTTTGCAACCGTTTGACCCGTTGTAATTACTAATTATATAGACGTTAAAGAATTAAGAAACCGGGAAAGCTCCCGCTCAAGTTTTTTGGCACAATTTCACACTACTTACGACCAGGTTTTAACGTTTACCACCAAATTTAAGACTTGTCGCAAATTAACCTTAATATCTACGACGGGATTCAAAACTCGATGTAATTGGTACCTTGTTACGACCGGATTTCCGCACGGTCGTAAAGGTTGGTCGCAATTGGCATTCATTCTTGTAGTGGAACTGTATGTTACTCCAGAAAGGAAAACGACAATAGATCTGCCCAGTAAGAAGAGGAAGTTCACCCAGTTGAAGGAAGAACCAAGGTCTTTAGCCGAGGTGATGACGATAGCAAGCTTGACTCTTGATCGTCCTAAGCCTGCTGAAGCTCCTTTAAGTATTTGTTTAGATGATTCTCGTCCAGAAAGGACTTTACAGATTGGAGCAGGTTTTAAGCCCAAGTTGCAAGAAGCTATAATCACACTGTTGAAGGAATATCAGGATATCTTTGCCTATGGGACAGGGAGTAGAGTATATTAATTTATTTACCTACAATCAAAAATTTATCTTGGGGTGTTGAGATGGAGCGGACCGTCCCTCTACATTCATCTATCCAAATGACCTTATCAAATTTTTCTACAACTCTGAGGTTCCATATATTGTTTTATCATTCACACATTCAGCACGACCTAAGAATCCGTTTATCAACTTTTCAAGTTTTCACGTTAAAAATAATATGCTTGTACTTCCTTTGTAGAATTTGCAAACGATAAACCCGTTCCAGATGGTTGCGGATAAGTTTTTCATTGGTCACTTGTATTTTTCATTCTTGCCATTACGGTGGAACACTTGCAATTTTGTGAAGAAAAATAAAGTGAAAACCGAAGTGTGTATGGTTGTGTAGGGTTTATTACTATAGGTGTATGGAGCAACTGGGGTAAATATAAGCTGGCATGATATAGGGTTTTGGTATTTGGTGTAGGTTTTATCTTCTATGGGCCGAATGCAAACAGTGTTTGTCAAGGTTTATATGCATGACATGTATAGTGGCTGTTTTATTGAGATGACATGTAGCTCTTTTTTAAGGGATGATCGACACGTGCGACTTAAAATTTTCTTTTCTTAGTAAATATGATATGATATGATATGATTTGATATATCACATGGCAATCTTTCTTGAAAATATGATTGTTTAAGAATATTGATCCCACAAGGAAAAAAAGATTTACTAAATATTTTAAATGGATCATTCTATCACACTCTCGTGTAAGGATTGCTCTCAAGAGTGTGAGAACGCTAAACAATAATCCATTTGGATTAATATATAAGTTTGTGTTCTCTACTCTGTGTCAGCCTGTTCATGTCTTCATGAAAGGACCAAATCTACATAACAGGTTATCCATTTTGCCTAAGATGCAAGTAATGTTTTAGAAAAGTATTAAGAATTATAGGAAAAAGGTTGTGATATGCTACCATTCTCATATTTTTATGTAACAGGTGCCCTCACTTTAAATGTTGAATTCACCCTTACATTGCACTAAGGCCCCGTTCAGTTCAACTTACTTTTACTGAATTGAACTTATTTTTGCTGAACTGGACTTATTTTTACTGAACTGAAGTTATTTTTACTGAACTGAACTTATTTTTGTTGAACTGAACTTATTTTTACTGAATTGAACTTATTTTTACTGATTCATGTTATTTTTTCTTCTTTGCACTACTGATTTTTACTGAACTGAACTTATTTTTTACTGAATATTATTATTTTAAGGTGAACTGAACAGGGCCTAAACCCCAAATTGTTCCGAACTAACAACAAGAAAGCTAAGTTTCAACCTAATAACTTTCGAATGTTTGTCATACTTTGAATTTTCCATTGCTTTGTCATCTACCTAACTAGCTTCATTTGGCTCCTCTCATTAATCTTTCAATGCTTGCAGCACTTCTTTGAATTTTCCATAGTTTTGGCACCAAATTAATTGAATTAATTTGGTCCCTTGCTTTCCCAATCACAGCAAGTTTGCTGGCAGCCTGGCATGACTAACACCGGCCTGCCAATGAGTGCGGGAAAGTTAAGAGGTGGGGCCCACTAACGGAGATAATGTAAAAATTCCGTCAAGTGGTGGTAACTTTAAATGAATTTGTAATGTTTTGGTGGTTATTTAAAAAACTTGGAAAGTTAAGGTGGTTATTTTCAATTTGTCCTAATTTTATATAATGAAAAACATAAAAAAAATTAATATAAACATAAACTAAGAAGAATTTTGTTTTTAGCATTGTTCAATGTATATATACGTAAAATAAGGAGCAGCTGATATGACACAGTTTGTGGCTCACAATCATTTTACAATATCCTTTTTTGGGAAAACAACCATATAAAAAATCCCCACGGTGTCCACGGTCCCGGTCATAGTCACATTCAAGCCTAAATTGCCTATATATACATGTTCGAGTCTAGCCATCTAAAAATATACCAACCATAATACAATTTATTCCCGTGAGCTCAGAAATGGCCTTATTCTCAAAGGGTTTTCTTGTTGGCATCCTTTCTACCATTCTTCTCATTTGCTCTAAGGTCTCTGCTCGCCAGCTGCCTCATCCTAGCTCAACTCATAAAACACGTGAGTTGTTTAATCCTACCCATAGTTATGTTTCTAATGATTGTTTATAAAGCAATTTGGTTGAAACACCTTTTCAATATGATGTTTGCATGGTTATATCTTTCATAATATTTATATTTCATAATTTCAATAAGAATTACACTGTATTCTATAGAAAGAGTATCTAAATAAGAATCTAGAGTGTTTAAATTACTATCTCATAATTTTTCCCAAATACAGATAGGCCCTTCGTTTCAAATTAGTTGTAATTAAATAAAGTGAAGAGGAGAGAAATAAAAAGAGAAATCCATGTAATCAGGTAAGAGAGAGGAGAGTTCAACACCAAATCGAACGATGTTACAGCTAATCTAAAAAATTTGAAAAGACAATTTTGCAATTAATTTGAAAGAAAGATGTATACTAGTTGATTAATTACCTTGTGAACGTCACAAACACAGTCTTAGTACAGATGTTCTGTTAATTAGAGACCCTCATGGCCAAATCAGGATGGTTTGAGCGTCACTTCTATGCACCAGCTGATAAAAACATCGGGCTGTGGGTTTCACCCTTATAGCCCAAGGTATACCATGCAACTCATGACCGAGTAATTGAATTTCAGTTCGAAGTTTGGTTTTTATTGGGAATTAATATTCGTAAATAGAATAGAATAAACTTTATTCTATGACTATCTATAGTGTTTCTCATTCATGAAGTCGTCAATTGATTTTGTTTGGCAGAGTTGGTGAAAAATTCCAAATACGGCGGCCACAAAGGGTTATATAAAAATCCACTTGCTACGCCGGTTGATGATCCATCTCATCTTGCTCAACCATATCTAGTTTCTCCTTACCCTGGATATCCCCCTAAACGCAAAGGAAGGCGTGCCCAGAAAAAGCGTCACTTAATACCGCACAAAGATTCTCGAAAGCTAAAGCATAAGAATAATATGCGTATGTACAAATCATAGATTGTGACGAGAAGAATTGAGAAATTTATTTTATATTATCTCAGAAGACAGTAGGTGAATACATTAAGCTGTATCCATATGTGTAATGTTTTTCATATTTACTTGTCAGTAATGTATGGAAACTCTTTTTCTTTTTCAAGTTCTATCTATGTTCAGTGTAACTTTGACTCTTTGAGTGTAAAGGCGTTAAGCAAAAAAAAAAAATTAAGGCGTTTGTAGCTAATGTTATACTGCATATTGCATAATGACCATAACATCTTATCTTGGTTCGAAGCGAGGAATAATGAGCACTTGTAACTTATAAGCAGACCGGTTAGAGGGGTCGGCCAGGTTTAGAGTCGTGAATTTTTTTTCAAGACTCGAAACATATTTGGGAAACATATCTTATCTTGCTCAATAGGTGAAGAAAATGTCGTTTGCCAAGAGATTTCGTGAAGATATTAGCAAGTTGTGTCTGAGTAAGTACATGATGAGTAGCAATTAGACCATCCCGTATCGCATCCACATGTACTGGCAGTCAAATGCTTCGTGCGCTCATGAAAAACAGGGTTTTGAGCAATGTGACGAGCAGACATACTATCACAATAAAGAAACATAGCACGGGGCTGCGGATTATCCAAACTCTCAATAAGCACGCGCCTTCAATCATTTCAACTCGGAGGTTATAACAGCCATGGAACGATACTCGGCTTCCGCAGAGGAACAAGGAACAATGTGCGGCTTCTTGGTCTTCCACGAGATAGGAGAAAGACCAAGAAACACAACCTAACCAGTTAAAGAGCGACGAGTCAAAGAACAACTCGCCCAATCAACGTCACACCAACCAGATAATGACGAGTCACACACCGTACTAAGGAGAATGCCCTGACCCAGACCCCTTAAGATAACGAACAACTCGAAGGGCGGCCTCCCAATGCTCTTATCTGAGGCTATACACACTAGGTCATAGCTCATGTTTTGGATTTCTTCAAAGGAGGTAAGCTACTTAAAGAGCTCAATTCTACAGTTATTACACTTGTTCCCACAGTAAATTGCCATATTAATGTTGGGAAGTTTATTAGACCCATTTCTTGTTGTAATGTCTTGTATAAATGCATCACCAAAGTGTTAGCCAATAGATTGCGAGCAATCACGCCAAATATCATTCATGAAAATCAGAGGGGGTTTGTTCATGGAGATTCATTGTGCATAACATTATGGTCATCCAAGACTTGGTTAAACAGTATGTAGAAAGGGCGCCCCTCCTGGATGCCTCATGAAGATTGATCTGTAAAAGGCTTATGATACTGTTGATTGGGATTGTCTGACTGAAATGATGACATACTTAAATTTTCCTAGTCACTATATCAAGTTGGTAATGGAATGTGTTTCAACCCCTAAATTTTCACTTAGTTTTAATGGTAGTCTCCATGGCTACTTTGAATCTAAGAGGGGTTTGAGACAAGGGGATCTTATTTCCTCCCTTATCTTTGTGATCTGTATGGAATACCTCTCAAGGATCTTAAAGAATCTTGCCAATGTGGATGGGTTTCACTATCACCTGAGATGTAGAGCTATGAAGCTTACTCATCTTTGTTTTGCTGATGATCTCATTCTTTGTTGTAAAGGGGATTTGAAATCCATATATCTTATGTTATAAGCTTTCAAGCTCTTTTTCTGATACATCTGCCTAAAAGAAAATATTCAAAAATCTTCTTTTTATAGTTATGGTGGTATGGATGAGGTGGATATCAGGATGGTTATGGAGGTGTCTCGGTTTAAAAAGAGTAATATCCCTTTTAGATACTTGGGGGTGTCTATTTGCTCTAAAGAATCTCAAATTCTCCTGTTGAGCTGCTTATTGAAAAAATGAGTGCAAGAATTAAGGTTTGGAGTTCTAGGAACCTTTCCTACTCACCTAAAGTTCACCTTATTAACTCAGTCATGATGAGCTTGCACCAGTATTGGGCTCAGGTGTATATTCTTCCTAAGAGTGTCCTGGAAAGTATAAACAAGATTTGTAGAGCTTTTTTGTGGAGTGGTAAGTTGTTTGGTCAAAAACCTAGTTTGATTAATTGGGACAACCTTTGTTTTGATAAAAAGGAAGTGGCCTCGATTTTAGAGATGTTTTCTGGTGGAATATTGCTTGTATGTGTAGATATACTTAGGTTGTGGCTACCAAGCAAGATAACGTTTCGGTAAAATGGATCCACTCTATCTATATACATGAAGCTGATTGGTGGAGCTATTTCCCTAACAAAGGTGCTAGCTGGTATTGGAAACAGATATGTGAAACGAAAGAGGAGCTTAAGCTGATTTTATCTATGAGTGGTTTATGTGCTATGGATACTTAGTGAAAACTGTGTATAAGAGGTTAGTTCAAGAACAACCACATGTACGTTGGTCTGATTTTGTGTCGAATAGACTCTCTGTTCCAAAGCATAGACTCATTAGTTGGGTGGTTATGAACCAACGGTTGCTTATAGTTGTGAGATTACATAGGCTGGGATTGGCAGATTAGCCTACTTGTTTTCTCTGTAGTATGGAAGATGAAACTCTGGCACACATTTTCTGTTAGTATCAGTATAGGCGGAGGTGTTTTGAGGCTATCAAAACATGAATTTGGATGAAGCATGTTAGGTTTGATCACTTGAGAGCCCTGAGATGGATCAGGAGGTGCAAGCAATCTAAATTCCGAAGGCAGGTTTATGGTGCTGATGTTGGTGATGTGATGTATACTTGTTGGCAGAGCAGAAATGAGGTTCTATGGAACCAAAAGATGCCTACAATTAGATCTTCTGTTTGTATGTTCAAAAAAACATCATTAGAATGAGACATTGTATCTATTATGCCTAAGAAAATTGCTAGTAGAGATAAAGAATGGTTCATGAACTGGTAACTAGTTTGTTTTAGGATGTGCTGCTGCCACTTGTTGTTGCTCCTGTTGGGCTTGGTCTGCAGATTTCTTAGGTTGTAATATTGTTGTGTGCTTATATATCTTTATCTTACTTAGCAAAAAAAAGTTTCGTTCAGTAAAAATAAGTTGAATGGAACATGAACTTCGTAGTTAACTATCAGTTAGTTACTTTAACTAATTGTATAACTAAGACTATTAATTATAGTTAAGCTAATAAGGCATTACGAAATTCAGTTAGAGGAAATTGGAGTCAACATTAGTTTTATAATTAGCTCGTAGATATGTAAAGTTGCAGCTTGCTTCTTAGCTTCATCATTCTTAGCTTGATCATCATAATCCCCAATATAAACCCCACCCCCCCCCCCCACCACCACACCCCCCCACCCCCTCAAGCTAGATAAGGGTAAGATCATGCTAAGCTTGGACATTAGAGAGTTGAACTGAGGTGATGGAAGAATCTTAGTGAAGAGATCTGCCAAGAACTGTGTAGTAGGCATATAGGAAATGTGGGGTAGACCTTCCATCATTTTTTCTCTAGTGAAATGGTATTTTATATCAATGTGCTTTGTTCTTTCATGAATTACAGGTTTCTTTGCAATGTACAAAGCACTTTAATTGTCACAATGAAGTTTCACATGTTTAAGTTGTTGAACCCCCATCTCTTCTAACAGTTTTACTAAACAAGTAACCTTGCACTACTATAAAACGCGCTCAAGCTCGGCGCTATTTAGGCTATATCTTGGCGCTATCTTGGAGAGCCGAGTTGTTGGTAGTCGAGAAATTCTTGGCGCCATAAAGAGTCGAAAATCTCGACGTTTTTTTTTGCGCCGGGAATGTTATAGGCTCTAGAAAGCGCCGACGCCCTCGGCTCTATTGTGCGCCAGCGGTTGTTTGTTGGCGCTATAAAGCGCCGAGAACCGCGACTCTATATCAGCCTAAAAAGCTCGTGTACGCTTTAAAGTGCCGAGGTTATCGGCGTTATTAGGAGCCAAGTCTTGGTGTGCTAGTTCGGTTTGTTTTGAGATGTTTCCCACTATTTTTTCAATTATATTTTTTTAGGCAAACTAAATAAACATCGAACATTGTAAACTTAAAGCTAATTAATAACACAATCTTATTTATTATGAGAGAATAGTAATAATAAGAATAATAATGCAATCCAAGATTGTTGTAATTACATTAAAAAAAAGACATTTATATATATAATAAATATTTATACATAGAGTTATATTCCTAACATTTGTATTCATGACTTAAATTTTACAAATTACACGTCACTAAAACGTCATGCTTCGATCTTCTCTTCGTCATTCTCCACTTTGAACTAAGATTACTTAGACCGTTGTTTTCTCACATTTTCTCAGTCTGCAACAAAAAAAATCCTCCATGAAAACAGAGAATGAGTGTTGCAAAAACAGAGCAACATACAACAACAATTAACAATGAAATTATTTTAATTGTCATTAATAGGGGTTGCATAGCAAGAGATATAACTAATTAAAGTCCTTAACAAAGTCCCAAACCAGTCCCTTAATCACTTATGGGAACGAAACAACATCCCCTATAGTTTGGTTAAGACTCTAAAATTTGTATGGGAGCGGATAGAGCATGAACCTTCCTTGGAACCTAGTAACGATGTCACAGAGCCTAATTAGCATAAGGCTAGCAAAATGATTTAGACAGTTACAATAAGATGGAGCTACAAGACAAGGAAGCAATCTTACACCAACCTAAATTAAGGTGTTGCTTCAATGACCTGCCATACGATATGGATTATATTATTAGTTTCATGTAGCCACCTTCTATCTCAAGATCCATAGTTGTTGAGAGCTTCAAACACACATGCATATAAGTTGGGATGTTTATATAAGTTGCCTCTTTAGCTACAAAGTCAAAAAAATAAAATAGAGTAACCGTCATTGCATACCCAAAATGTCAGTGATAATAATTCTTAGTGTCGTTGAGTGAAGTTCATCCTAAGTTATAGTTCTTGAACCAGCTAATTCTGCCATTACTGATGCATTTTTGAATTGATGTCCAGGAGATAATATCTGCAATTTTGTACAAGAGTCACATCCAAATATATATTGTTGCAACGGAAGCGATTAACAAAGCAATAAACAAAGAAAAGCGAATTAAGAACACACAAGATTTAATGAGGTTCACTATCAATTCGATAGCTACGTCCTCGATAGCGTATAAGTACTAAAGATCAAGTCATATCCTCACATATATTTTCTGAAATTAATGACATCCATGGTGTAGAATAGCCAAAGCACTTATATAAAACAAAGTAAGTGGCACTGTGGCAACCATAATCACTTTGACAATCATAGAATAGCCAAAGCACTTATATAAAACAAAGTAAGTGGCACTATGGCAGGTTTCCCACTAATTAGAAGTTCAGAACAAGTCATTGCTCCTGCTCTAGAAACTACAAGAGCAGCAGCAGCATATGCCATATCCATAGAGCGCAAGAACCTTTTAATATTGTAGAACTATGTTCAGATCATGTAGAAAACAATTTAATGAAAGAAAAACGTGCACTCAAATGGACTTCACTGACCCGAAAGAAGGGAGTAAATTTGACATACGCAAACTACAACGACACGAACACACACATGCACACACCTGCATACACTTATATATACACAAACAAGTACACCAACACCAGCACACATGCATGCACATATCCAGGTTCACAATGCAAAAAGGGGAAATGGATCAGTAACATTGATGTGGTGAACGGGCTCAAGATATGGGACACTATTGGTATTGCACAATTATTAATAGGGGGTGCATAGGACGAGAGCTAGGTTGGAAAATTGTTCAGCGAATTTCACTTTGCTGTAGTTTGTAGTTAGCAGTACCCGGACACTCCAAGGTCTGTTATCGTAAACAACATTATTGATGATTGAGGTACTGTTTATAATAGGGTTTAATTATTATTATAAATAAAAAGACAAGATTTCTTCCTATAGAAGTTTTGATGAAGATCTTGTTTACAAGTATTTTTTGTGTTCCTAGTTAAAGTTTCTCTTTATTTCTTACTAAGTGTTTAATTCCGCAAAAAGAGCTTAAAATTCCCTTTACTACAATTTACCCCCCTTCTTGTAGTAAACTTAGCGTTCTATAGGACCAACAATTGGTATCAGAGCTTGTTCCTCCTGAAACAGCTAACACTGAGGAGGCAGATCCTAAAGAACATGAATACAACAGGAGAAAAACTTGATGAGGGATACTCTACTCAACTTCCTCCAATGTTTAATGGCAAACACTATCCTTATTGGTAGAATAGGATGGAAATATTCATCAAGGCAGAAAACTATCAAGTCTGGAGAGTAATTGAGATAGGTGACTTTGAAGTTACCGAAAAGAGTGAAGAAGGCAAGCTAGTTCCAAAACCACTTTCAAAGTACGACAAAGAAGACTTCGAGAAGATGGAGATGAACAACATGGCCAAGAAATTTCTTCATTGCGGTCTTGGTCCTCATGAACACTATAGAGTCATGGGGTGCAAGAGTGCAAAGCAAAGCAAATAGTTTGAAGTACCTTCTGATGGGTACAAAGAGTATATAAAAGGGAGGGGTAAATTGAACATAAATGGAGTTTCGAATGAGAAATTTCTTTAATTCTTTAATGGAAACCCTACTTATCTATCGATTGACCAAAAAGACCTTTCTCCTCTTTTTCAATTTGTTTGGCGCTTCGTCTTACCTAGATCCTCCAAAAGAACACAAGCAAACCTCATGGACTTGTCCATCATGTATTGACTAGCTAAACACATCAAGATCAATATCCCAGCTCTTATGCTCTCTCATCTCTCCTACTGCATATCCCACAACACTAAAGTGGGGTATGGAAATCTTATCACCACCATCCTCAAGAAAAACAAAGTAAAACTTTCTGATTGTCCCTCCTTTAATCTGGAACCAGAAAACTATCTTACTAAGGAGACCTTGACAAGATTGAGTTTAAAGGTGGTTAATGGGAAACTAGAGTTTGAGGGCGAGACTACAGTGAGTAAACCTGAGACTGGTACTAAGAGGAAATTGTTTGAAGAACCTGCTGGGGGGTCTATAAGAAAGAGTCAGAGATTGGCTGGTTCCATGTCTCTCAAGGAACATGATCCAGGTACTGCTGAAATGATAAACCTGGATGAGGATCCAGTTCCTTCCACTGCTGTTGATTTTCCTCTCCTTTCTACTACTGGGATACATGGGATGTTAAGGGAAATCAAGGAGTCCCTAACACTGATGCATTCAAGGATCAGTGTGATGGAAAAATCAGTAGCAACTCTGGATTCACAGCAGCAGCAGAGCTTAGCAGCCATCAAACAGGCTGGCACTAGGATCAGGAACAAGGTTGATGATGTGCTCTCCAAGATAGACTCAGTGGTCTCCAGCCTCTTCAAACGCCCCAAGACTTAACTTTCCCACCCCTCTTTAAAATTTGGTTCACTGAATATTATTTAGGGTTGTAATAATGGTTGAATAATTTTTTTTCTTGCTTTCTTTTGTTTTTGTGCGTCTTCTCGTGGCACATGAAATCCTGAACATTCTCTTTTCTCCTTTTTCTGCTCTTGTGCTGTGCTTAAACTGATCTTTTTACTTTACATTTGCCATTTCTTCTGTTCATGCTTACTTATGTTTGGATGGCTAATATTTTGAGATGCATGTTTGAGCTACTTTAATTTATGCCTAGACTGTTGACTCTCTAGTGTTGCAGGTACATATCTTAGTTTTGATGATTACAAAAGGGTGAAAAGAACTTGGTTATTTAAAAACTTTTCTGGCTTGACTTAGTTCCTAGAGCCTTTGTGCTTGTCTCTGTTCCTTGTTATTCTAGTTACTAGTCCTAATTGAGATAGTAATAACTTAGTCTAGTATAGGATAGACTTAGAAAAAATATTTAGCCAAATTATTTACCATCATCAAAAAGGGGGAATATTGTTGTATTCATTATTTTGATGATCACAAATAAAGTATATTTGACTTAGGATTAGTTTTATTAGTTTGTTCGTAAAGTATTATTTATTTATTTTGTTATCCCAAATATAACTTTTGGAGAATTGGTTTTGAGTTTAACCAAAGTTAAGTTATTTAGGTTAATAAGATATTCGAATATATTGCTTTGCGTATATTTAATCTATCTAATATTGTGGAATATTAATCTCCATAATGTTAGTGGAGTTAGTGTTGATGAGTTTACAGGTAAATGATGAGATGAACAAATGGGCGTAACTACCCTGCTACGAATCAGCGTTGTTGAAGCAGTTCCAGCCAGTTCCTAGAATCTAGGAAGCACAATCTAAGTCCAACCAACTATGCGGTTAACAACGAAGACCTATTCAACAGCGAGAATGAATGCACATTGATCGTGGACTTGGTGGGCTGAGCATGACTGAATAACGGCTAGACGTGGTTAGACGTGGCTGAATTCAAGCGTCCATTACAAACCATTGAAGAAGAACGTTGAAGTAGAAATCTACTATTTAAACATTGAAGAATAACGAATTTAGTTCTTAAGACTTTTTAGATTTATCTTGTAATTTCTTTTAGAAAGTTAAACTCGGTTTTCTCTCTTCAACTATTCATTACTGTAATTCATTTTGAGAGTTTGGGGTAAGTGAAATTTTGTGAGAAAATTTATACTCTTAAGAGTGAAAGAGAAGGAAGATAAATAGAAGACTTCTAGAGAAGTCAAGTGAGAAAGTCACTTGTTTAGGGGAACAAGATGACTGGGAACCAGTTCTTAGAGGAACATAGTGAGGTACTGTTTATAATAGAGCGTAATTACTATTATAAATAAAAGGACAAGATTTCTTCCTAGAGAAGTTTGGAAGAAGATCTTGTTTAAAAGTATTTCTTGTGTTCTTAGTTAAAGTTTCTCTTTATTTCTTACTAAGGGTGCGTTTGGTTTGCAGAGGGGAAAGGGAATGGAATCAGGAAAGGGGTAGGAAGGGAAAGGAAACCAAAACCCTTACATGTAAAAGGTTGTTTGGTAAGTTTTTTTCTCCCACCCCCACTTCCTCCTTTAACCATAGCACCACCATCCACCATTTCTCTGACCTCCTGTTAGGCGCAACCTCCTCGCCGGCGTCCCCCTTCCATCCATCTCTCTCCCTCCCTTTCTGTTGCACGCTAGCGTCATCGTCCCCTCCCCGTCGATGCTATATCTGGGCGTTTTGAATAGCGCCGGAACTAACGCTTGGGCTGGAGTACAATTCTCCGTCGCCGCCGGTACTAACGCCTGGCTGGAGTTGCCTCATTTCTCCGTCGCGCCCTCTTAGGTACGTTTAGGGCTCCATTGATTCCGATAAGTGTAGATCTGGTGGTTTTGGGATGTGCGGTTGTCCATGGAAGATTTTCGAGGGTGGTTTTGGGCTGCGTTTGGTGGTTTTCAATGGTGCTTATTGGGCTTTGGGTGGTTTAGAGGGATGTGCGGTGGTTTTACGTTTTGTTGGATGAATTTTGGTGGTTTTCGGCGGAGTTGTGGTGGTCGTGGGCGGCGGAGGTGTAGTGGTCCTAGGTGGCAGAGGTGGGATGTGTGGTGGGTTTCGGTAGTGTGGGAGGGGCAGTTCGCCGGAGGTGGCCGGAGATGGTCACGGTGGGGCGGAGGTTCAAGGTAATGGGTGGTCAATAGGGGTTTCCCTTACCCCCATTTGTAAGTGGAGGGGGGTCGGGGAATCAAGTTAGAGGAGTTAAGGGGTTACTAAAAAAAAAAAGAGGGTAAAGGGAATCAGGAAAATGGAGTAACAAACAACAACAAAGGGAATTGGGGCTTTCCTTTCCCTTTCCCTTTCTTGAAACTCCCAATCCAAACGCCCCCTAAGTGTTTAATTCTGTAAAAAGAGCTTAAAATCCCCTTTACTACAATTCACCCCCCTCTTGTAGTAAACTTAGCGTTCTATAGGACCAACAGAGTATGAGAACGCTAAACAATAATCCATTTTGACAAATAAATAATTTTTTTGTTCTGTTCATGAAAGGACCAAATCTACGTAACAGGATATCCATTTTGCCTAAGATGCAAGTAATGTTTTAGTAGTGTTAAGAGTTATAGGAAAAAGGTTGTGATATTCTACCATTCTCATATTTTTATGTAACAGGTATCCTCACTTTAAATGTTGAATTAACCCTGACATTGGACTAAACCCCAAATTGATCCGAACTAACAAGAAGAAAGGTAAGTTTCAAGCTAATAACTTTCGAATGTTTGTCATACTTTGAATTTTCCATTGCTTTGTCATCTACCTCAGTTGCTTCAGTTGGCCCCTCTCATTAACCTTCTAGTCCGCTAACATTAAACTACAATGTGTCTCGTTGCGACAAGACGTCAACTTATCGTCCTTCTAGCGCATATCAAACCAATCTCAACAAACTGCTCCCCACTTTAGTCTCCCAACTTTCGACCCCCAACCATGGTTTTTCTACATACAAACAAGGGTCAAAAACTGAAGATCCTGCTTACGGTCTTGCCTTGTGCTGAGGTGACTTAAATTCCAGGGACTGCCATGATTGTGTTGAAATGGCTAGCAAGCAATTGACAACTTTGTGCGCAAGAGCAACGCAAGGTATACTGTGGAAGGAACAGTGCATGCTTCGTTACTCAAACGAGTCCTTCTTTTCTCTCTTACAAGAAGATCCCTACGAAGTGCTATACAACATTCACCAAGCGACGGATTTAGACAGTTGGTCTAAGCTGCTCAATAATACCTTAAATGAGGTAACTCGATATATACTTGTTAGTTTTGATTTCTATTTTAAATACCGTCTGATTTCACATTAATATATTAAAAAAAAAATAGGTGATGTCTACAGCTGCTTCAAACAAATCCGGCAACATGTATGCTGCTAAGGACACCTGGTTTTCGCCCATGAATAAGTATTTGTACACTTTCGCTCAATGTACTCCGGACTTGACCATGGAGAATTGCAGTAAGTGCTTAAGTGGCGCTAATACTAAGTTTTTTAGCACGTCGGCGCGAAGAGGAGTTGTGGTAATGCCGAGTTGTAATCTTAGATACGAGGTATATCAGTTCTATGAGATATTGCAAAATGTGACCACTCCTCCCACAGATGTTGCATCATCCACAAATAGAGGTATGTAAATAGGTTATGTAAAATATGAACTTATTCAGTCTTCTACCACTAACGGCTTACTACTAACAAACTAACTATCTTATGTTGTATTTAATTAGCACTTGCTCCTATAAACTAGCTAGTTATATTGCTAGTTTTGAAGCAGTCAACAACAGCTTCCTAAGCTTCCTGAGCATGAATTTACTAGTATATGGCTGTTAGGTTTTAAATATATTAACTCTTAATAGTGCCGAACATGATAAACATTTTACATCTAGCTTAATTCCAATATCATATTCAACAATGGCTATATGCATGGTGTCAAATATTCTTAATAAATTAACAGTATATTGAGGATCATGTGCTAAGATTATTAAATCTTGCCCCGTAATTCGGCTGCTATGCTTGTGCAGGAAAGAAGCAAGAATCTGTAAAGAAAAAAGTTATGGCAATCACGCTGCCGTTAGCCATCTTGGGAATGCTAATTGCTTCAGGCATTTATCTCCTTAAAAAGAAAGCAAAGAAATACCCTTTACTAGGCGCTAACAATGGTAATCTTTTAACTCCCAGTCGGACTATTCTGCCTTTGTTACGTAATTCATAAACTAATTTACAGTTCATATTACTAATAATCTAATATTACTAACATTATGACAAGTATAAAAACTTCTGTTAGATGATATATCTATATAGTCATGGATACTTATGTACTAATATAAAAAAAAATTAAAATATATAACACTTTACACTTTTTAGCTAAAAACATTACCCAATACAATAGGTTAAAATCTTTTGCTTATACCATGATCTATGATCTATCAATGGCTTGTGGATAGATTGTCTATCAAAGAGTTGTCTATTACAAGAGTTGTCTTCTAGAGTTCTAGTAATGTCCACGCTAACAATGGTTGCAGTGGTGGTGTCTGGCATTGATGGTGTATTATGATTTTTTTTCATAATTTAATTTACACAATATTTTATTAAGCTTCATTTATTTCGAACATGTCCTAGTAACTTGAGACATTATAGTTATTAAAATATAAATGATTTACAGTTATTTATTAAGCAGCCCATATATCCATAATTGTTATTATCATGAAGTGGTCTGACGAATTTTATGTTGCACTAGTGTTTGACGATTTACCAACTGCCGAGTCCTTGATGTTCGAATTTGGGGCACTGGAAGCTGCAACTAATAACTTTTCAGATGACCGAAAGCTTGGTCAAGGTGGATTTGGCAGTGTTTATAAGGTAACTAATGAACTAAAATAAAGGATATGCATATAAATACTTACCGTTGGATGTTTATGCATTACTTACACTTATAACTGTTTGACTTATACATTTATTAATGTATGACTATTATGAATTTGAGCTTTTAATTGTTAAAATTATTAGAAGTTCACGTTTAAATGTGAATCGATATAAATCAAATTAGAACTTAGGCAATAATATTTTTCTATAAATAGCACTGGTGGGCTAATATATATATGGACACAAGTAAATGTATGACATGCAAAATGTTTTTGTAGATAGAAGAAAAAGTTAGGGATCGCATGAATCCTGACCTCATAGCCCTTTTACGAGGTCGCAAATTAGAGTATGTCATACACTTTCCACCCCTTTTCTCAAATGGGGTAATTCAATTATTCACCAATCTAAATTTATGACTACAACTAGCAAACTTGTTAGCCTTTTGTCTTTGATTATGAGCATAACAAAGATATCCAAAGACATTTATTGCACTATAAGACGACTGTTTTCCAAACAAAATCTCAAAGGGACTCTTATTGCGAGCAAGTTGGGTTGGGGTACGATTAATTCGGTAGCAAGCGACATTAACCCAATAATCTTCCCCTGAAGCCTAACACGACCAACACTTCGATCAACGATATCAATAGCTTTTGCTAAAAAAGGGTAATACATTATCTCCTTTATATGGCAAGCTAAATGTATATAGTTTAAGTCTAATTGTTCATCTCTTCTTCTTTCTCTAATCAAAGGGAATCCTGCCAAATGGACAAGAAATAGCTGTTAAAAGGTTATCAAAGATCTCTAGCCAAGGAGTGGAAGAATTTAAGAATGAGGTTGTGTTGATAGCCAATCTCCAACTTAGAAACCTGGTTAGACTGTTGGGATTTTGCTCATCAGGGGACGAGATGTTACTAGTTTATGAATTTGTTCCCAACAAAAGCCTCAACTACTTTCTCTTCAGTATGTTCCTTCATCTTTTGGGGGCCTCTCTTTATCTTTATTTTTTGGTTTTATTTTTCTTGCTCTGAAGTTTACATTATGTATCCTATGGGTTAGGTTAAAGAATGTTTTTTTGCCACAAGTTTTAAAAAGTATACTATGTACTCCTAAAGGCTTGCAGAAAAATAAAGTTAATGGAAAGTGCTTTTAATATCCTAATCTATATTTAACACGACATTGAAGATAATGAGAATCAATAGTACCCCTTGTTATGCATAAGTGATCAATTATCCTATATATACCAGAAATTTGAGATATAGTAAGAAGTTAATAGTAGTAATTGGATATGGAGACATTTCATGGTGTTGGCAAGTATGAAAGTATGTTAAGGATTATTTGCTTCATGACACCATTAGGGCTTGGAAAGTATATAAATCTTGACATCTATTTTGTTTTAGCTAGGAATAATATTATAAGCTTTATAAGCAAGTTGTCCATTGCTATGCGCTAGCTGACTATAAATATGTGTAATGGGCTAGCAATAACAAGAGGTGTAAGAAAGCGACGTTGTCAGTGTATGTTTGGATCAAACACGGCTTAGGGCTCAGCTTTGTTGCACGGAAACTCTTATAATGTTTCGGTATTTGTTAGAGTTTTATTTTAATACCGTAAGTGAATAGTGTAATAACACTAATGGGTCGAACTCAGAGAGATACAAGATTAAACACTAGCTGACTCTAGACTATTAAATAGCTACACAATTCTATATCTATGTTAAGGTCTATTAAACTAATTTCTAAACTAATAAGTAGAATAAAATGATGATGAATACTTTGATACTAAAGTACTAAGATTGAGCGTCACCACTAACATGAATTGAGCAAACACAACTTACATTCCAGTTATTGAATCGAAGCTTAGGCGAGATGACATTCTTTCAAATAAGAACTACCTTAAGACCACTTTCTTGATTACAAAAGGCCTAACTAATATACATGCTTCCTTTCTTCATGGTTAACATAAAAAATTAGACGCATTAAGAATCAATGCCAATGAATATCTCAATCTCGACTCTCACTATTTCATGTGCGAATCTCAACCAATGACAAGTTAAACTAGATTGAATCCCAACTTTCGTTGATGAATTCAATCGACAAGATAACAAATTGCTACAATAAAATCCCAATTTCAATTCCAACTTTCGTTGATAATAAAAACTAGGGCAAAACAATGATGCAAAATGAAGATGAAAACAAACCTACCAAACACTAATCAAACGATTCAATAACATTTAATTAATAGAAATAAAGCAATCAATTTATGCTAGGGCTCAACTCAATCCTAGAATTAGAACTACTCACTAATCATGGCGATAGCAACGATAAACATAATTGAAGACATAATTGAGAAATAGCAAAAGAGAATAGAGAAATTAAACTTGAATTTAATTGATGAATCCGAAGTCTTCAATCTTCAAAAGTAACTAATAGCAAAGTAATTGAGATGGAAATTAAGAGTGTTTTTGTCTAAACTATGAATGAAAAACTAAGTAATTAGGAATATGTTACAATTGCTAATCAAAACCTATTTATACTCTACTAATAATATAGCGATAGAAGTCCGAAAAGGACTACATTCAACGCAAACCCGATCAGGTTTAAGTCAAATGAACTCGAACGCGATCATGAGTCTCCAATAATCATCTACATGCTCCACAATGGTCCATTCCACCTCCAAATAGCTCTAATATCCCTGAAATAACCCAAAAGACACCAAACTACAAACAAGGTTGAATATAGCGGAACCATGCATGAAATGGTGGTCAAAACATGGTAAAATATCAACACAACAGTATACACATGTTTTCGAAATTGGAACTCTCATAAAACCGTTTGGGAAACTTTTGGCAATGTAGTAACTCTAGTAGTTAATATAATTTGAAATTTTAGATTTGAAAGTTAACAATTTATCGATATAAAAAAGTATAAATTTTAAGAATTTCGACAACGGAATATAAACAACTCTAATTGTTGGCTTCTTACCAAATAATAAAATTATATTTGACGTTTTTATGGTTGCCTTCTTGAAAAAAGGCTACCGTAAATAATTAATGTAAGTCACGAATTTGTCAATGTCAGTGTATGATATTTATGGCTAATTATTAAAGATATACTTAAATATGCAATATTCCTAATATGCATTTGTACTAAAAGCAGTTTGTTACTTTCCTTAATTGCAATTTTATAAATTCAAATTTTGATATTTTGTATTTTTGAAAATGATAGTGTTTATTATTTATGAAAGGAAAAATTGATTGAAATAATCCAAACTATGCCCATTCCTCCAAGAATAATCCAAACTATGGGTTATTCCTGTAGAATCCCAAATATTGGGGAGGTCCGCCACAAATACCCAGGGTGACTTGCAACCTGTTAATAAGGTAATTGTTTTTAATTTTTCCTTTTATTTTTTTACTACCACCAACACTTACCCATTTAATTGAGGTAAATATCCATCACCGCCATATCTCGCCAATTCTCCTCCTCCACCACCATAACCACCCACAAAACCACTATCTTCCCCCCCCCCCCAAAAAAAAAAAAAACCACCACAACATCATACACTCCACCTTCACTCCCTCATTCTCCCTCAAATGCACCTCCTCAAAATCACTTCTCTACTACACCAAAACCACCACAACCCCCACCATCACCGGCTCCATTCTCGTCGGCACTGAGCCACCCTTCCCTTCCTCTTCACCTGCTCTGGCGCCTTCACCCTAACTTGCTCTCAAAAATACATCCCCGGCTTCGTTCATAAAGCCGACGAGCTCAAATCCAAAGGCGTTGAGAGAAAGAGAGAAGTGGGACGAGAGGACGGGAGGTTGTGGTGGAAGGAAGAGAGTGGTGTTGAGGTGGTTGTTATTGGGTGAGTTGTCTGGCAAGGCTAGGCATCAGATAATGGGGCGAGAAAGAGGGAGGACGAGAGTGCTGCTGTTTGCGGTGGTTGTTGGTGGGTTTAAGAGGGGAGAGAGGAGGAGGGTGCTGAGGGGGTAGGGTGATTGATGGGGCTAAGGGTGGTGGTTGGGGTGGTGGCGATGGGGAAGGGTGGTGGCTAGGGGTGGTGGCGAGGGGTAGGGTGCTGATGTGGTGGCGTGAATCATCATGATACATGTTGAAGCCTTGAAGGTGGGGGAAGGAAGAAGTCAAAAGGGAGTGAAACTTTTTTATAAAATAATATAAAATTAATTGTAAAAACCAATTAAAACATGACACGTGGAATATTTACCTGTTAAACAGGTTACTTTCAGGTTACCAGGTGTTTGTGGCGAACCTCTCCAATAGTTGGGATTATATACGATAACCCATAGTTGGGATTATTCTTGGCGGAACGGGAATACTTTGAATTATTCTAGTCAATTTTTTCCTTATGAAATTACTAATTATAAATTATGAACTAAAAAATATTAATTTACGTATTTACTTTATAATATATGAAAAATAATAAAATAATATATTACAATTTAGCTCCAAGATATAAACAATATAAGAAATTTTTTTGAATTTTCGAAAAAAATTATTTTATACTTTTTGAATGCTCAATTTATTTATTTATTTGGTATTCACTACAAAAATCCGCTTTTATAGCGACGGATAATTAGCAAGGGAACACCGTCCGTCTCAAAATTAGCAACGAAATTGTTACATCCCTCGCTTTTTAAATCTTGCGACGAAATTTTCACTTCCGTCGCTACACTTACCGACGGAATACAAAAAACCGTTGCTATATTTAGAGACAGCAAGGAAAACCGTTGCTAAAACAGCGACGGGTAGCGAAATCCCGTAGCCAGTAAGCGACAAACTCATAAACGGTCGCTGACTTCAACTTTCACTTTTAATTTTTTTTTTTATTTTCGCCTAACAGAACATCTTCAGCCCCAATTTCATTTTTCACCCAGCCGCTACTTGCTACCCTTCCCCTCTTTCTCCCAACCCTAATCGACGGCGTGCTTCCTTTCATCGACGGCGGCAGCGACCAGCTTCTCTTTGCTCGATAATCTCCAGTCTTCACTTTGCGCGTCAATCGTAATTCTCAGGTACTTCAGTTCACCGCTCATTTATAATTATTCCCTTCTTTCATTTTCTTTTGTAGATTTTATAATTATGGATTTGCTATTGGTTTATTAGTGGCACAAACTTATACTAGGGTTTTCAATTTTCAGAGATAGGGTTTGAAAGTGGGAGATGGAAGTACAAAATTTTCAGAATTTAGATTTAAATCTTATTATCAGACAAAGCTCTTGGAGTAGTTGCTAAAATGAGCAATTTTTGTGATAATTTGTTTGATTTTGCCGACACTGTCGAAGTGTCCACTGATTTTATATGGTGTTAGATGCATTTCATATGTTCTTTAATTTCATCTTTTGATTTCAATAATGTCTTTGAATTTTAATGTATCCAGTAAATGGGATATGTTGGTGTGTCTGTTATCTATTTGAGTTTTATTTTTCTCCAGTTGAGAACCATGGAGTCAAATTGAAGTTTTGGAGGATACCCAATTGCAAATCAGATATTAATAGGCACTTGTTATGAGGTATTGGTTATTTTTGAGATCATTGTCTATGCCTTGTCTGCAGAAAATGAGCGGGAAGTAGCAAGATTAACTTGCCACTAGTACTAGCCTTTAATGGTTAGGCATTTGTGGTAATCTAACTGTGTGGGCAAGCTATTGGATATAGAATTATCATTAACTTGCCACTAGTACTAGTCTTTAATGGTAGTGTAACTGAGCGAGAATGATTTTTGGCACTCTTGTGTTGTACATGAAGCCTGCTATTGCTGTTCATGGATCATTTGACTAAAATAAGAAACTTTGTATCTTAATGGTAGTCTTCTTTTTTCATATCTTCCAGGTCATTACTAAACTTGTATTTTGGAGTCTTCATTTGCAACATTTCACCTTGAATTTCATTGTAACCACTTCAGTTCAGTTTCTATCTACCCATCAGATGGGTATGACGATTATCCACAGAGGTATGTGGTTTTTCCCAATTACAATTGTGTTTCCTTTGCTAACTTTAATTCAGCGCTTTGTTAGGGTTCGTCTGGTTGATGGTTGTGGATTAGCTGAGTGTTGTTGCAGGTTTACAGAATGGAACTTCGTTTACTTTACAACCTTAATATGCAAATTTTGTTATCTCTTTTTGGATCAAGGTTTTTTAAACTTTGTTGCACTCGAAATTTCAGTCTACTGCTCTCTAATGCTATAAATGCTAATGAACAATTGCCTAGTTTGCTCTTCTATCCTTTGCTTACATTTTCTATTTGTTTGGCAGAACTCAATGGAAAACTTTCTTTACTTATGTTTGGCGAACATTTTCCTCCTCTATTTTGTTTGGATTTATGGTTGTATACTACTAATAGATCTGTGATTGGTTTAAAATTTGCTTCCAAGGGCATTGATGTTAGCTAGTGTACTATTAGGGGTTTGGCTTAATCCATGGCATTGATAGTATGCCCACAATTCCTTAAGCGGACATCCAATACTAATAGGTTGAGTACTTGTACTGACAAATGAGAGATTCATCCAATTCAACCCATGGCTTTAAATGGCGGTAATTGAGGTATGTCTCACTTTCGTCACTCTGCCTCTCCTTGTCTCTTTAGTGGCGTTACTATCAGTTTAATAAAACGTCACATTTGTTTGACAAGAGTTCTTTGTCTGGTAAGTATTGTTCATAGTTCTTGCAGATTTCGTACTTTTAATGGAACAAACGGTAACTAGTTTGCTTTGTTGCTTGTTTTAGGTTGACTTTGAATAGATATACCCTCACAATCTTCAATGTGTGAGTGAGACTCAAACGATACAAGATCAATTGGTCTTTCAAGCTGAAGGTGGCAGAACCGAGAGGTGAAAGTATGAAAGATATTTGATATGGTCGCCGTGACCCTTGGCTCCTTAGAGAAAAACCAAAACTTGTCTCTTGTAATTTTATTAGAATCATGCTCGGAAATAAGCTTCTTAACATAAAGGAGACACTTATGTATTTGCGTAGAACATTGGATAGTTTTAGAACTCTAGCAAAATTCATGGTTTCTTTGTATACATGATGATGTAAACTATTGCAACTTAATTATAATTTAAAGGCATCACATTTCTATTTGTTACAACTTTGCATAGTATACATTTTTAATTGGTAAACTCATATGAGCTATTGAACCAAATGGTATATAGTTATTGCTAAACCATTGATGGAATTTGATAATTAGTTTTCAGGCTTAGCGACGGAATCTAGGGATTCGTTTTTATATTTAGCGACGGATTTGTGGAATTAGTTGCTAATCTAGCGACGGAATTCAAAAATCCGTTGCTAAATCTAGCGACGGAATTCAAAAATCCGTTGCTAAATTCAGCGACTGAAATCATAACTGTTGCTATTTGTTGCGACGGAAGGATAGTTAATTCGTTGCTAACCTGGTTTAGCGACGACGACTTTATCAACGGGTTGTTTCCGTCGCTATTTCCGTCGCTAAGCATACATAGCAACGGATTTTTATGGTTTAGCAACGGATATAGCCCGTCGCTAAAGAGCAATAATTTTGTAGTGATTTATGATTTATGAACTTATACTATACAGATATACGTCATTATACATGGATTATATGCAGATTACACAATAATTTTTTGTATATTGATACCTTCTAAATTCATATATTTTTAAATTCGGAATTTATCTTATATGCTACACGCAACTATATTGTATAATATACTGCATAATATATGAAAATGATACTTTGAATTGGATTAGTTGACGTTTTTTTTTTGGACAATACCATAACATGTTTTTTTCTTAGGCATAATTTCGACAGTGATATTGGTCTTTGCTATGACAATAGCTCGAGTTGGATATTGCCTAATATTATATACCCTTTTCTTCGTAGTCAGCTTGGAAAAATATGGCTCAAAATATATATTTATGCACATAATGTTACTAAACTAACAGGCGATTAATAGCTTGATCGAACCAAGCCTCCACAATTTCAGTTCTAAATCATTTACAAGTAATATCTTTCCAAGCTGACTACAAATAAAAGAGGTCTTCAATGTTGGCCAATAAATGTCCGATAAAAGCTAGGGTCATAGCCAAGATCAATTTTTCTGTCCAAATTACGGCTATGACCAAAACATGTTATGGTGTTGTCCAAAAAATAAAAATGACGACAAGTAAAGGCAACAATAACTGTTTGGTATACTCTGTTTCTTGAATAAGATGGCCATAAACGAGTGAAATGGATGGACATAAAAAAATCAGAATAACTTTTCCGTTTTGCATAGAATAAATATTGTTGTAGTAAATTGCGATACTTTTTCGTCCATTATAAATTAATTTTAAAATTATAAATTAAATTTCATAAAATATAATTGACAATTTTGTACATCATAAATATACATTTTAATATAAAAATTATTAATTTCAGAATTTATAGATTGTAAATTAGGAAATTTTTACTAAGTAATTTTGAAAAGTTAAAGATGTTTTAAATACAAATACACATATTAGGAACATATTGTATTTGACTTATTAGTAGTATGTAGCCATGTTGACGTGTACAAATTCATGGCCTATATTAAAGCATTATGGTAGTCTTTTTCTGAAGAAGGCCATTGTAAAATTTTCAAATTATATTCAAATAAATTGATGGGAAAAAGGTTTTTTGATTAAATTTTCCATATTATACCCAAAGATATAGAAATTTTGTTTTCCTCCTTTCTGCTTTCCTCGTTTCCCATTTCTATGCAACATTGCAGCGTAAGGACTCAGAACACTAGACTCTTGTGTGATCAAGTAGGATTCGGGTTATAGGGTGATTATTAGGTTAGATCGATGAATATTAGCTTTGAAAGCCATCGTGTCACAAGCATCATTGAAATTTCTAGTACATTGCTTGGTGGTTCTCTCACGCTTCTCTAGAATTCGCGTTGAATATTTTTGTTTGAGCTTTTGTTTTGGTGTCTTGTGTATGTTCTACTATATTATTTCTCGTGAATGCATAGCGTGATAGGCCATTGATCCTAACAATTGGCAAAAGAGTCGGTATTGGTTGTTGTCGGAGATTTAAAAGGATAGCCAGACACTCATCGTTGGAGATTCATCAAAATTGTACTAGTGAGCACTGTGCACGGGCATGCATGAGTTTGGAAGATTCATCTCTAAGTTCTTATCCTTTTTGGGTAATATGCCTGAGTCAACGGTCTAGAATCCCTTGAAGTGTTGAGAACATAGAATCAAGTAGAAACAAGTTTGCAATCACCAACAATAACCAATGGAAGCCAACAACCAAGCAAGCAAGCAAAACAACAATAAATGAAGAAATAAATGAGAGAGAGAGAGTTAAGTAATGGCATCGTGGGAAGACCCGAGAATCCAGGAGTAAAAACCCACAAGCACTAAGGAGTAGTATTGATCTTGATGATTGATTGAGAGAGATACAAGCTATTTTGAGCTACACACACAAAAGCACAAAACCCTAGAAATTCTCTCTAGTCTCTTGATTTGTGTGATATTATGTCATATTTACAAATGGGGAAAAGATGGGTATTTATACTACCCCCGAAAATAGCAAAAACGGCTTCACGTGAGACGGAAACGCGAAAACAGGGTGCAGGGGCAGGCGCTGGTCGCGACCCGCGACAGGTATCGTGCTCGCGACCCGCGACCAGAAGCTGCCAAGCATCTCCTCACTTTGCTCCTTCCTTGCACCTCATGAGCCATTCTTTGTGACATTGGATCTTAACCATCTCCACACCATAGACCTAACAATCTCCCATTTGGAGATCGGTCTAAGACCATGCTACTAACATCCTCAACACATCTCTCATCATCATCAATCATCACATCAATGTTTCACCATAACGCCCCCACCATTACAACCATCCACTACTCATGGATGGAGCCCAATTGAGGTCCTATACAACCCCAATTTCTCACAAGTTACAACCTTCGTGAGCATGTCCGTCGGATTCTTTGATCCGGCAATCTTCTTCAAACACATAGAGCCATCCTCCACTAGACTCCTAGTGTAGTGATACCGCCTCTTGATGTGTTTAGTGCGATAGTGAAACATAGGATTCTTAGCCAATTGCACCGCACTTTGGCTATCACTATGCAACACACAAACCTCTTGCTTCATACCCATTTCCTCAAGGAAACTCTTCAACCACTCAATCTCCTTCCCCGCCTCCGACCTAGCAACATACTCGGCTTCCGTCATAGACATGGACACACACTTTTGGAGCTTGCTCATCCAACTAATGGCCGTACCACCAATAGTAAAAACATACCCCGAAGTGCTTTTGCTTGAGTCATAGCATCCCCCGAAATTGGCATCCACAAAACCTTCAAGAACAACTCCATTCCTCCCAAAGCAAAGAGCCATACTAGAGGTACCCAACAAGTACCTCAAGAGCCATTCACGGCCTCCCAATGTCGCTCACCCGGATTTGACATGAACTTACTCACAACTCCCATCGCATGGGCAATGTCGGGCCTAGTACAAACCATAGCATACATCATACTCCCCACGGCCGAAGCATAAGGAAAAGTGGCCATCCTTTCCTTTTCTTCCTTTGTCTTGGGTGAATCCTCCTTTGTCAATTTGAGGTCCACCGAAAGAGGTGAGCTTCGAGGCTTCGCATCAATTATGTTGAACCGCTTTAGCACCTTCTTGACATACTCCTCTTGAGACAACCTCAACAAACCCGCCGATAAGTCCCTAGAGATTCTCATGCCAAGTATTTGCTTGGCCTCAGCCAAGTCTTTCATCTCAAATCTCTCCGACAACTTTCTCTTCAAGTCATTCACAAATTTCATGCTAGTACCCGCAATGAGCGTATCATCAACATACAAAAGCAAGTAAACATAACCATTTACGTACCTTTGAAAGTAACAACAATGATCGTCATTCGTTCTCACGAAACCATTGCATAACATGAAGCTATCAAACTTCTTGTACCATTGTCTTAGAGCTTGCTTCAACCCATATAGACTCCGTTTGAGCTTGCATATCATGTCTTCCTTTCCCCGAACTTCAAACCCTTCCCGTTTTTTCATGTAGATTTCTTCTTCCAAATCACCATGCAAAAACGCCGTTTTCACATCCATTTGCTCAAGGAACAAGTTTTCCGAAGCCACAATTGCCAACAAGATTCTAATGGTAGTCAACTTCACAACCGGAGCAAAAATCTCATGAAAGTCAATGCCCTCCTTTTGTGAAAAGCCTTCACCACAAGTCTTGCTTTATACCGAATACTACCATCCGGCTCATCCTTCTTGCGAAAGATCCATTTGCACAAAAGTGCTCTATTGCCCTTAGGAAAAGTCAACCAACACCCAAGTGTCGTTCTTCTTCAATGAGCTCATTTCCTCACTCATTGCATGCTCCCACTTCAACGAATCACCCAACCTCATTGCCTCAACATAACATTCCGGCACACCGGAATCCGTCAACAACAAGTAATTCGCCGAAGTCTTCTTTATGGGTGATGGTGTGAATCTATTCGGTGCTTTAGAGAGCCTTGATGTTCTCCTCACCGGGGGCGGTGTCTTTTGTTCCTCACGAACCTCACTAGGCTCACCTTGAACCTCAACCTCCTCCATCTCAAAAGTATCCTCATCTTCCTCCGATTCACTAGAAAGCGGATCACTTGGAGTTTGCACAACATGTTGAGGAGATGCATGTTGAATTGGCACATCTTCGTCTTCGTTTCCAATTCTCACATCACCATCTAGCTCAACAACTTCTCGCTCACTCTCAATGGATTCTTTTTCAACGGACTTTCCACCAAAGTTATCCTTGTACCAGGAGTTCTCATCAAAGGTAATGTCACAATGCCTAATAACCTTGCGGTTACTAGGATTCCACACTCTATAGCCATACTTCTCATCACCATACCCCACAAAGTAGCATTTTATGGCTTTAGGGTCAAGCTTGTCTCTCTTCTCGGATTGCAAATAGGCCACACACCCAAAGGTCTTCAAGTGAGTGTAGGACACCTCCTTACCACTCCACTCCTCCTCCGGTATCTTGAACCCCAAGGGCACCGAAGGTCCACGGTTTATAAAATAAGCCGCGGTGCTAACGGCATCCGCCCAAATACACTTTGGAAGACACGCAAATAACCTCATGCACCTTGCTCTCTCAAGTAGTGTTCTATTCATCCGCTCCGCTACCCCATTTTGGCGAGGCTTTCCGGGAATAGTCCTTACCAACACAATGACATGCTCCTTACAAAGTTCCTTGTAAGCTTCCAACTCATACTCTCCTCCATTATCGGACTTGATACTCCTTATCTTCGCCCCCGAAGCATTTTCAACCTCCGCCTTCCAAGTCTTGAACTTCTCATTCACCTCCGACTTGTGCTTCATGAAGTAGACCCATACTTTCCAGGTTGAATCATCAATGAAGGGAAGAAAATAGTGAGATCCACAAAGGGACTTAATGGGGTATGGGCCCCATACATTCGTGTGCACAAGCGCTAGCTTCTCCTTCTTCAAGGACTGTTGGGTTTTTGTGAAGGACACCCTCTGCTGCTTCCCAAAGACACATGTCTCACAAAATTTCATGTCGATTGATTTCAAGCCCGACAACTTACCCTTTGAAGCTAACATCCTCATCCCTTTCTCACTCATGTGACCAAGCCGAGTATGCCATAGCTTGGTATCACACTCCGTGGTTGTAGCAACCATGTTTGTACATCCTATGGTAGTGTACAAAGTACCAATTTCGTGCCCCGAGCAACCACCATGGCACCCTTTGACACCTTCCAAGTACTCTCCCCAAACATGGTCCTATAGCCACTTGAGTCCAATTGACCCACCGAAATCAAATTTTTCCTTAGCTTATGAATATACCTCACATCTTCAAGCTTCCATGAACTCCCACTTGAAGTCTTGATCATCACATCTCCCTTCCCCATAATGTCCAACGGATTATCATCCGCAAGAAACACCTTTCCATACTTGCCACTCTTGAAGTTCCGGAAAATTTCTTTACATGGTGAAGAATGAAACGATGCACCCGAATCAAGTATCCATGTCTCAATGGGACTATCCACGCTCAAAATTAAGGCATCCCCAAATTCATCGCTTGATGCCAAGCTAACCGATGAACTTGCATCATCATTGCTCTTTTGATTAGAGCCACCCTTCTTCTTAGGATTCGGACACTCTCTCTTTGTATGACCCTTCACTCCACAACTCCAACACAAAATGTTTCCCTTCCCCCTCGATTTACTCCTCCCCTTACTCTTCGATCTCTCTCTTGGGTTCCCCTTTTGTTGTCTCCATCGCCCCCTTGCCTCACTAGAATAGGCACAATCGGATGACTCACCGGACTCCTTCCTCCTCAAGCTCTCACTCAAGATTAAGTCCCTCACATCATCATTCCTCAACTTCTCCTTGCCGGAAGAGTTGTTAATGGCGGCAACCACCGTATCCCAAGACCTAGGCAACGATGACAACAAAATCAAGGCCTTCACCTCATCATCAAACTTGATATCAACCGAAGACAATTGAGAAATAATCGAGTTGAATTCATTTATGTGTTCCGGAGCCGAAGTACCATCATTCATGTAACATCCCGTAAAAAGTTGACTTAAATAAATGAATAATAAACAAATAATAAAGCAAGTCAGTGGTAGCGGAAATACCACCGAGACGGAAATGATACTCTATGGGTAAAATAACTAAATAAGTCAAAATCATAATGTAGATATAAGCTCCGAAAAGTATTAAAGGATGAGGTCCCATACCCTCACCTCTACTATCTCAAAATCAATCGTAACTCCAAACACAATATCTAAAATAAAATCCATTATCCGAAATAACCTTATTAAACGTTGAAAGACAACTAAAGTACTACTTAAGACCCAAAAGACCAGAGGTCCTAATGTCTAACTCATAATGCTCGTTCACTATGACAATCACTACACTGAAGCTCACAAGGCCGAATCTCACAAGGCCGAATCTCACAACCCCGATCCAAACAGTAACAACTCTAAACTTCAGCATCTGCAAAATATTCAACAAATATCCACAATCAGTGGGGAGTAACTAACAGCTCTCCCAGCACAATATAGGATTCAAAAAGTAATCTTAAATACAGTTACAATAAATATTACGCTAATAACTACATAAAAACCAAATAACAGTAACGACAATAACAGAGCAAAACACTACTGGCAACATGCTTCAAAATTAAATAGTTCAAGTAACGGCATAGCATCCCAAGAAAATAGACATAAACCAGATGACAGAATAATAAAACTAACGGAATTAATATCAATTTAACAGAAAATAAAACTTCGAGTAGTTACAACATCAAATTAATAACGAGAGAGCTAACGCTAGTGACCCGCAGCCCACTTCCTCAGGAAAAGTCAGATCGAATCTCCAGAACGGCCTATGGGTTACGTTCCCTACCGTCTGTGTCTAAGAATGGCCAAACTCCCGATGCGGGACAATACACGCAGTACTTCCCGACCTCTCGGACGATAACAAGTCCTAGGTATCTCCAATGCAGGGTAACACCCAACGTGATGTCCCCTACCTCTCGGAGTGCGTGTTCGTTACCTTTGGGACACCGTCCCTTAGGCTACTCAACTCAATTAAAACCAAACATCAAAAGTACTAAACAATACAATATTCTTCAAATCAACAAAGGCGTTATCTGAGTTCGGGTACGAAGTTAATTATGATCGAATCACAATACCCTCCGTACATAACTCTTGGCGAAGTAATGCTAAGGACAGTGTTATCCTCCCCCGAGCATTACGACGTCGATAACTCCAATAATTAAATTAACAACATGGTTCAAATGACACAAAATCATAAAAACTAAATAAATAAATAACCCGACGGCAAGCTAATCAAAATATTTACGTACTCGCATAAACTAAAATATAAATAATCCTTAACTCACATTAATAGGTGGTAAATAGAGAAGGAATTTTTCACAAGTGCATAAATAATAAAGAAGCCATACACATGTTGTAGCATAAGAAATGAAGTATATCACAAAACTTAAACAAAACCAACACATGCTATACAAAAAAATAAAGTGAACTACAACTTCACATTCCCTATCTACGCATGCTGCTATCTAACCTATGGACATGCAGTAACACTAATGCACATGCTACATGAATTAAGGGCATAAATTAAGGGCAAAACTAAGAGCATAAACAACTTGCTGTCAGTAAGGAGGGACAAAAACAGAGGCAGCAACGCATTAGATAGCAGCCTCCACACGCAGCAGCTGTGCACATCGCACAACAGCCACGCACAGCGTACAACACGCATAGCGCACAGCACGCTCAGTGCACAGCAGCAACGCACAGCCCACAACGCCTTTTCGAAGGTCCAAAACAGTAGCATACAACCCCATTTCACGCTAATACTCAAGCCCAATTATCATATTAATCAACCAAAAAAATCAAGCTCAACCCAACACAACGGAAACCGTCATATGCAACCCGAAACCATGCGTGATAAAGAGATGACAAAGCTAAAATTATTGTGCAATGTTAACAACAACAAACAACCCCTCATACTTACTCCATTTCATTCTAACAAATCAAAATTCAAGTAAGAACTTACATGCTTCTCATTTACTCAAACATAAACCATAATCCGACTTTCCCACGTCAAAGTACGGCATCGTAAACACACAAGTTTCGGCATGATCATCACATATATGTGCGTTAGATTACATTAAAGATCCTAAACATGATTCTACATAGTAATATCTAAACTAACGGTACTAAGACTACGGTTTTAATCCTATTAAGCTAAGCGAGTCGTTAGTTACCTTGCTCGTCTCGGGGAGTGCAAGAAAACCGTGTAGCAGGAACTAAGAATGCCGTGGAGTTTCACCCCGTCGCCGTCTACAACCACGAGTAAAATACGCTTGGAATCAACACCCAAAACTTGAAGGAAAGGCTTGGTTTAACACCCAAAACTGATCTAAAACGTGAGAACACACAAGAACCAATTTTCTGAGTTTTTAGAAGGAGTAAGCGTGTGAAACAAAGCAAGAAGAGGAGCAGCTTTTCCTCTGAATTTTGGTGAGGTTGAGCGTGAGTATGATAGGTAATGTAAAGCTTGTATCTTGTATAAATTGGCAGTAGGAAGGGGGTTTAAAAGAGGAAGTAATGGGAGTGAATTAAGGGGGGTAATTAGTGGTATTGAAGGGTGAGTAAATGACTTTCCAAAACACAACTTTGTAACGTTAACTCAACTTAGCAAGCTGATTTTTGACTCTTCCAACACTTAAAAACAGCATACAAGTTTCGGTCCGTAACTCGGTATGGTTTAAGTAACGTTAGCATACTAAACGATCCGTAAAGTAGTTTATTACTTAAAGTAAAAATCATACGCTACACAAACCTATAAAAAAAATAAAAATACTATGAATATAGTAAAATAATCACTTTCGCAGAGACTATACACATTTTTCATTCCGACCACAACAACACACCACACTATACACTTTCGCATTTTCGAAACATATATATACTATTTTTTTTATAAATAAAAATTACTAATCATAACGTAACATATATACGCATATTATAACCATACACACTTTGAAATTTTTAAACACGTATACATATTACACCATACAACTAACACCTTTCCGTATAAATCTAATTTATTAATTCAACAAGTATAATTTTTATTTAAAAAAATTATATACATATATATAACCATAAATATCAACATAAACCAATATAATTTAACGCGCGAAAATTTTAGTAAAATTTGGGGTGTTACAATTCATCTCAAGCTCAAACAAGCGACGCATAAGGAACACCTTGTTCATGCCGAAGGCTTTTCATACATATTCGACAAAGTTTGCAAGACATCCACCGTCGATGTTTCATCCTTGACATTGTAGGCCGCACTCCTACTCAATGTCAACCTTATCACTCCAAGTGCTTGCCTATCCAACACTCTCCAATCTTCCTTCTTCATACTATCCGGTCTCTTGCCCTCAAGAGGTAGATGAAGACCCTTTTGGTACAAATAGTCCTCTATTTGCATCTTCCAAAAGCCAAAGTCCTTTCCATCAAACTTCTCAAGCTTCAACTTACTCTCATCCATTTTTAAACAATCATAAAGTTCTCAACCTAGGGTTTCAACACAAGGAACAAAATTTCTACACCAAAATTTCAATCCCCAAACACCCAAAGCAACAAACTTTGATTTTCAATCACAAACACAAGTTTCCACACAAACTCTAACTCAAATTTCACCAAAGATTAACCTAGGCTCTGATACCAATTGTTGAGAACATAGAATCAAGTAGAAACAAGTTTGCAATCACCAACAATAACCAATGGAAGCCAACAACTAAGCAAGCAAGCAAAACAATAATAAATGAAGAAATAAATGAGAGAGAGAGTTAAGTAATGGCACCGTGGGAAGACCCGAGAATCCGGGAGTAAAAACCCACAAGCACTAAGGAGTAGTATTGATCTTGATGATTGATTGAGAGAGATACAAGCTATTTTGAGCTACACACACAAAGGCACAAAACCATAGAAATTCTCTCTAGTATCTTGATTTGTGTGATATTATGTCATGTTTACAAATGGGGAAAAGAGGGGTATTTATACTACCCCCGAAAATAGCAAAAACGGCTTCACGTGAGACGAAAACGCGAAAATAGGGTGCAGGGGCAGGCGCTGGTCGCGACCTGCGACAGGTATCGTGACCCGCGACTAGCCCGTCGCCACCCGCGACTAGCCCGTTGCGACCCGCGACCAGAAGCTGCCAAGTATCTCCTCACTTTGCTCTTTCCTTGCACCTCATGAGCCCTTTTTTGTGACCTTGTCTTTTAGCCATCTCCACACCATAGACCTAACATGAAGCTGGTATGAATTTATTGCTGAACGATGGGACTTTTGCTGAAAATACGTGTAAGTGTCTCGTCGATAACTTGGTGCTAGTAGCACGTTGATGTGGAGAAACGCATGTAGCTCTATTGTTGATATGCAAGTCTTACATATAGTTGTAGTGATCGAGAAGTTGGCAAGAATGCCATATTGTACTATTGGCGAGCAATCATGATTTATTGGCAAGAAACTAGAAGTAATAATCACAGTAATTAGTCGACGTACTTGTAGATAAACCAACAATGATTTAGGGTCAGTTTGTTTTGGTTGAAAATCATTTTCTTGAAAAATATTTTCCTCCATAACTCCATTTTCCTTTGTTTGTTTTGACTTTTGATAAGGGGTGGAAAACAATATTCTCAAAGGGGAAAAATATTCTTAAAAGAAGAAAACTAATGTCATTGTGTAAAGAAGGTATGGCACATTTTCTTCTTCACTCCTTACTTTACTTTATTCTCTCCTCCCATCTTTCCCTCTCGTTTACTTCTTTTACCATTCCTTCCTAGGTTTTCCGCTAATCAAACAAACAAAGAAATCTTTTTTTAACAATTTATGTTTTCCATTGATAATTATTTTGCTTAATGAAAAGTGATTTTCCATCAAAACAAACAAAGCTTTAGAGTTATCGTTTAATGACCTTTTCATCACCAAAAGACATGGTTTGGTGGGAAACTTGGGCGTGAAGTAGCCCTTGATTAGAGAGTCATGTTGTAAGACGGGGCATCCCTCAAGGTGATTGGTGATTGATAATTTGATATAGATGTATATGGTGAAGAAATTAAGCACAAGTGTTGTGTATGGAAAGTCGAGTCGAGTAATGGTTTTTTGTGCAACTGAGGGCATGGTGATGCTCAATTATAATGCGGAGAACAATTACTCATGAGTTAATTAAGGTCATATTTAAAGGAATGGTCCATACCTACTACCTAGATGGATGTGTGATGATGGTTCATGTCCATGGTTGGATAATCATCATAAAATGATCTTGAAGTGGAAAATTGTTGGCTATGGAGACCATTCATGATTTTTCCAAGAATCCAAGTTTGTTATACTACCTTACCCAATTAACCTAAGTTGAGACCAGACAATAAAAAATAAAGTTGCTTTTTATTTCGTAAGTAGCCAAATTCGCCTGAATAACCTAAATTCAGAAGTGATAATAAAGTGAGAATTAATAAGGAATAGCTCGGTCGATTAGAAGGTATTGAGATCGATTCTTATCTGTCTCTAGTGGCTCATACGCACCAAAAATAAAATACTTATAAAATAAGGGAACATAAGTTGCACATTTACATTTGCACTACCACCCACGCACGTTCATCATCCAGGCGAGTAATGGAGTTGTGTTCTAGGTAAATTGAAGCTTATTCTTAGCAGATGAAATCACTAAAATGAATATGCACATTGTTGATATGAATAGTATAATCAAATTGTTTTAACAAATCAGGGAAGGTGGTACATCAACCCCCATCCACTTGAAAATCGCAACGACCTCATCACGTTTGGCGACGAATTCACATGTGGTCAAAGGACCCCTCACCTAGCTGCTTAATTCTCTGTTGCAAGACAACTGCCCGCAAATCTTAATCCATAAACTTTACACATTTGTGAAAAGGTTGCTGTTATAACATATGTTATATCCTTACAATCGTGGAGGATTCACCAAATAGGCCTTTAAGATTAATAATTGTCCTCACAAATAACACAAATCCTTGTGATGCATTTTCCTTCAGTTATCTGCACCCTGGAAAATATCCCATGAGATTACCTCCATCCTAAGATCACACTCCTAATCAAGCATGTGTAATTCTGAAATATTTGCATATAAGCTATCTAAACAAAGATGCGCGTTGGTATGAGTAGTATAACAAAAAGTAATCATGGGGTGTATTTTATTAATACAAAAGTTTTCAGAGATCAACTCGTATTTTTATATTAGTGGACAAACTCGTTTTAATTTATAAAACCTCTTCTTTACTTTTAATATGATAGGCAATTTCTTTTTGTGATGATCGGTAATTTTGACAAATATTATTAAAATCTTGCGTATAATTTTTTGTGTGCATTTATTTACTTTTCTGTAGTTGCTTCCCTTTCAAATGACTCCATTAACTCTTTATATATATTAAAAATCATGGAAAAAAGTTGCAATCTACTATTTGTCACTATCCCTATTTCAGTATTATTATATCCATGTCCTTCTCCTATATATTAAAAAAGTCAATGTGATGATCCGATCCCGGAAGCTCAAGTGTGGAAGAAAGAGTTCTAACCACCCCTCCACCATATTATTATTGCTTATTTCTTCAAAAATGTAATGCGCTAAAATCACGGTAGCATTTCCTCATTCATCTAATTGACTCGTTGTCTTTGCTATCTATAAGCCTCTTTGGTGAAGCATTATCCCTAACAAAAGATATAATGTAGATGCAGGAAAACAGAGTGAATTAAATTGGCCTTTACGTTACGATATTATAAGAGGCATTGCTAGGGGACTAGTTTATCTTCATGAAGACTCTCGTCCAAGAATCATCCATCGCGACCTTAAATCAGGCAATATTTTGTTAGATGCCAATACGAATCCAAAAATTTCAGATTTTGGTTTGGCGAGGATCTTTAGAGTTGAACAAACAGAGGATGACACTAGCAGAGTTGTTGGAACTTAGTAAGTTTTATTTCTTTTTCCTTGCAATAGTTTCTTATTGTTGAAGAAAGTGGATAATTAAATAATTTCTAGATTTATACAATATCTCTATTCTATAAGTGAAGAGGTGGGGATACCAAAAATCAATATTATTCTTTTTTTTTAATTCCTAATTAAATGGAACAAATCTCTCTATAACTAACTTTTTCATTTTGAAAAATACATCTTAAACAAATTATCGAATTGGAAACAAAAAGTTAAAAAATTAAAAATAAATCAAACTACGGTTAATAGGGAAAACAAATTTGCAAGGTGATAAAGGTCCTAAAACTTAGGAAGTTGAGTTTTTCATCAATAAAAAAATTTAACATAAAAATCTTTGCTATTAAACAAAAAATGTGGAGGGAAGTTGGACTTTTTACTTTTAGTTGATAAAAATCCTATAAATAAAAAAGATGTCAATCTTTGCTATTAAACAAAAAAGATAATTAGATAGCATTTGTTTGCTCTTTTCCTTGGTCTAAACTAGAGTTTTTGTGTAAGAGACCGCCTACATTTAAATTAAAATTAGACTTAATTTTAGAAAGAGAACTAAATGTCTTCTGAAACTAGTAACTACTTTAATTCATCCCGTGACCTTTTAAATTATTCAGTGGTCTATTTTATATATCCAACAATCACGCTGCTTGATTTATTATATGGCTAGTTTAATTCATTTAGTGACTAATTTAATTCATTCGGTAAGTCTGATGGTTGTTTTAAAATAAATTTATTTACTTCGAGACTAAAAATGAATTAAAGAAAGGAGAAGAGAAAAGACGACAAGGTTGGTGTAAAATATGCAAAAATATTGTTGGGTTAGAGTTAAATGAAATGGACTTGTGGACTTGTCAAAATGATGTGGGCTTAGGTTGGTCTAATTTTAAGTTAAAATCAGACCGCCTCTTTTAATAATTTGTGTTGAACTAGTGTCCTTACACTCTCTCTCTTCCCTCCGTGATTATACGACTCTTAACTTTTGCACAACCTCCATGGATATATCATTTGGTAAGATTTTTTGAGTTCTATAACGTTTTGATTATAGATCACTATTGCTAATCGATTCTCTATTCTTTTTAATTTTTTGATATACTTTTATATTATTTGTTTACATAGCTTTGTGAAAAATTTATCTCTTATACAATATTTTAGGCTATTATATGCAGTTTATCTCTTAAACTTACCTTTCTATATACATGTGCACACATCGCATGAATATGAAGTTAGTTTCTAATCAATTGTTTTAACATTAGAAGTTCACATTATTATTATAAAACTTTGAAAATTATTATCTTGAATCATCTTATTAGTAAAAAAAAAGTATGTAAAGTTGATATTTAATCAGAACCTATATGTTAACACTAATCAAATAATATTTTCAAACAAAAAATTTATGTCACAGTCGTGTTATATAAGAGGAAAATTACTTGGGCTAAATTTGAATGTTTATGTTAAAGTTTTTAATGAAATAAGATTACGTTTTAATAAATTAAGCATAATACTCCTTCCTTTTTCTTCTGTTCTTTCTATTTGGAATGGAAAAAAGTCAAAGCAGCAAGAACACAAGAGAACGGATGGAATATTCCTTTATTTGCTCCTATATGCCAGAACATTGAAACCAAAATCATGATTAAGAATGTGTTCATTGAATTGAATGTAGCTGAACTAAAAAGAATTGAAATTAATAAAGTCGAACTAAACTTAACAGAATTGAGCTAAACTGAAATGAACTTAACTTATATTTACGAAACAAGTGATGTCATGAATATTCATTGTTATAATTAATGCTGATATAATAATATCTGTAACAAAAATAATAATAATATAAATAAATAATAATAATAATTGTTTCGGGTTTCAATGAAACACAGTGAATTTGTAATTCGGGGAAGTCCAATTTCCAGCTAGGGTAGTAACCAAATGAGTCCAAGGTCTTCGAATCCGAGCACCTACAAAAACGAGCACCGTGAACTACCCCGGGGATGTTCCCGGGATCGGCTCTCCGATGCTTAAGTCAGATCTGATCTCAGAAGTCAGAGAGAATAGTACTAGTAAATGCTCTGCAATATATGGAAAAACGTACCTGAATGATCAGATGAGAGTACTATTTATAGGTAGTACTGAAGTGACGTCATCTGGTGAAGATGGTGATGTCATGAAAGCCTTTTAGTCAGTGGGCCTGACTTAAGGCCTGTACTTCCCAGCCTGTGGGATCCTTAGGGGTAAAATGGTAATTTTGCCCCAAGGGTATTTTGGTCATTTCACCGGTTAGGTGGGCCATGACTGGAAGGGGCCCAAACATTAGCCCCACGCTCTATGTCGTAGTGTCAGATCATGAGGAGACTGCGATGTGGAGCGGAATAATCTGTCTCCGTTGTTGAAAAAACTCGTCGTATCTCAAAGTGGGATCGATTTCATAGATTCGAAAGCCCTCATCCTTTAGAGGGTGAGGGAAATTTCGTAAGCCCTCACCCTTTAGAGGGTGAGGAAATTTCGAAATCCCTCACCCTTTAGAGGGTGAGGAAATTTCGAGAGCCCTCACCCTTTAGAGGGTGAGGGAATTTCGAAAGCCCTCACTCTTTAGAGAGTGAGGAAAATTTCGAGAGCCCTCACCCTTTGGAGGGTGAGAAAAATTTCGAGAGCCCTCACCCTTTAGAGGGTGAGGGAATTTCGAGAGCCCTCACCCTTAAGAAGGTAAGGGAATTTCAAGAGCCCTCACCCTTTAGAGGGTGAGGGAATTTCGAGGGCCCTCACCTTAAGAAGGTGAGGGAATTTCGAGAGCCCTCACCCTTTTTGAAGGTGAGGGAGTTTCGAGAGCCCTCATCCTCAAGGGATGAGGAAGAATTTGACAGCCCTCACCTCTAATGGGTGAGGGAATTTCGAGAGCCCTCACCTCTAATGGGTGAGGGAAATTCGAGAGCCCTCACTCATAAATGGTGAGAAAAATTCGAGAGCCCTCACTCTTATGGTTGAGTGAGAATTCGAAAGCCATCACTCTTAAAGGTGAAGGAAAGTTCGAGAGCACCTAATAGGGTGTTCGATACAAATTATAAACATCTATCATTGGGTGGTTTAAAATGATTTTCGAAACCCATCCTTAAGGGTAATCTGTGAAGGACATAATTCAAACGCCCCTTACTAGAGAAGTGTAACACAAAATTCGAACGCCCTAGGTAGGGTGTTCGAAAATGGAATGAGGAATGCCCAGCATAGGGTGACTTGTATTTCTTCGAGGTGCCTGGCTAGGGCTAATTGAGTCCAATACTCAAATCTTATAATTTCGAGGTGGCCTGGTAAGGGCTAATTGAGTCCAACAATCAGTTACTCGAAAGGGTATGCCTTATGAAGGGCTTAGCATACTTAGAAAATTTTCTGAAGTATGGATTCAAAGAACATCCTTGAATTTACTCGACGTAGCTCAGTCAAAGGGTTGTACCTTTTGCAGAGTTCGAGGTAGCCCCGGTGAGGGGAGAGTTGCACAGCTGAATTTGTTCGAGGTATGCCCGGTTAGGGTCAACGTTTTAAAGTCCACTATGGGTAGTCAACCTGTGTTTGACCGTTTTTTATACGTTTGAACCGTATAAATATCGTATTGAAACAAACTTCCCTCTATTCTCTAGCACGAACTCCCATATTGGGTTACTGTTCACATTAGAGAGGTTACTGTTTTGGGTAGGTGGGATATAAATATCTCACTTCTTTCCTCATTTACTCACTTTGTAATTTCTCTCTCTACTTTCTCTCTCTAATTTTCTCTCCCTTTTTAAGAAGCCTTTTGCTCCTTGTGTGCTGCTCAGAGCGTGTCAAGAGAGCGAGGAGCCTTCTTCGTGTAATTCGACAGGTATGATATCTCATTTTTGATTTTTTTCCTTGCTTTTAATAAATTCGATAGGGTTACTGTAATATAAATAATGAACCCTGTTTTCGAACTAAGTGCCCCATATGCCTTGCCCCTTCCTTATATGCCTTGGGTAGAAACATGGGTAGATGGGGTTCCTGTTATATCAGTAGACTATTGGGTCCCAAATTCTGATATTTTGCTCGACGCCATTCCTATTGAGGAAGAAGAGTGTGAGGAAATGTTCGAGGGGCCTGAGGGTTTTTTAGATTATCCTAATAAAGTAACGATAGCCTTCCCTCTCACTAAGAGGAGTTACTTAGATTCTTTTATTTCCCTTGGTGTAGTGCAAATAATGTAGAAGACGGATGAGGGGACTTCGACATCCGATTATATCGAGCCCTGCCCTTCCCCCAACATGAGATTGGGTATAAGTGGCCACTGGTCCACGGGGAAGTGGCGAAAGGATCTTCAAGAAGGGCTGTCGTTTTTGTCGACTTTGTACCATATAAAGCTGCCCTATGTCATGTATCCCCCACAACTCACAGATTTGGTAGTGTCTCCACCTCCTGGGTGTGTCGGTGTATATAAATCGTATTTCGACCTGGGTTTGCGCTTTCCCTTGCACCCATTATTTAAAGAGATTTTAGAGGCTTACAACATAGCCTTGTGTCAACTTATGCCTAACTCCATTGGGACGATAGTTGCGTTTTTGTGTATCTGTCGCATGCTTGGAGTGCGACCGTCCTTGCGCCTTTGGCGTAATATGTTTCGGATACAAGATGTATCGGAGTTTAGCCATGGGCCTGGTTGGTATTCTTTTCAAGCCAGGCATCTCATAATGGTTAAAGATGGCCTTGGGGATAAGAAATCGTATAAGGTCACAACTGAGATGCCAACCAACCACTCTCTTTTTCGAGGGGAATCGCTCATCATCTTCCGAGGGGATCAACCGTGGGATATACCGGTGACTCTGTCCAATAGTCCTCCTAACTTTGGCATGAATCTTAATGTGCCTGAAATGGACGCCGAGGAGGCTATTGTGGCCATTCAATGTCAAGCCACGTTGTTCCATGTCGACGGGAAGCCTAAATACAAGACGGATCACTGGCTGCCCAATGATAAGGATTTAGCCAACGAGCATTTCCTGTCGACTTTTGGCGTGTCCCCGGCATACGACCAACGTAGGGGTCTATCACTTACCTTTTTCTTCCGTTTGTGATGTAAGTCTTGGTTTTGATTTATTTATCTGCTCTTGTAGTGCTTGCTTTCAATAAGCTGGACGAGGAGATAAAGAAGAATACCGCTAAGAGTGGGATGGCGGCCATGGCCAGGCCGAAACTGAATACGGGGGAACTCAAGGTTCCTAAACCTCCCGCTGTAAGTTCGAAAACCCTCTCGTTGTATTTTGATTTTACGTGCTTCTTCTAACTTGTCGTTTCTTTGACAGAATCCAAAACACAAACCAAAGGCTAAATCGGTGACACCGAAGCCTTTACCTGCTCCTCCTGCAACTCTACCTGACCCCCTTCTTCCAGTAGTCGAGGATTCTGGAGGTTTAAAAAGGAAGGCCCCCACCTCTCCTTCTGTTGATCCGTTAATACCGGATCTGAGTTTTCACCTGGGTGGGGGTTCGAGCCCTTTGGCTGAGGAGAATGTAGAGCCCCTGGTCAAGAAAGGTAAAACTTCTTTGCTAGACGACGTCGACGGTCAGTCTGGCGCCGTAAGCATCGAGCACGCCAACCGAAAGGCTCTTCGGGCTCGTTACCAACGAGATTGAGAGGTGTTGTTGGTGCCTGGGGATAAGGAGGATATCTCCCAGCTGAGTCCAGCGCAGGAGATCGAGGCACTCAATGACTGCTGGTTACAGGTGTGCCTTCTTTGCCTTCTTTGTTTTCTCTTATTATCCATATCCCCTTTCTATAAGTTAACTTTTGTTTGCTGTTTGCAGATGTCTGTCCGAATGGCCTGCCTTACTGAAAAGGAAGGTCATGATTCAGGAAAATTGGCCGGGGAGCTCAATAAATGTAAACAAGAGCTGTTAGAGGCCTCTCGAAGGGTCTGCTCCCTTGAGGCCGAAGTTGATGCGGCCAAGAGGTTGAATGCCGATGACCTCGAGGCATTCAATAGTGAGAGGACGAGTCTGATGACCAACAGAGATGAGCTGACCAACAAGCTTAAATCTGCTGAGAAGAAGCTCGACGCCTCACGCAGAGAGGTTGCGGACCTCGAGGGACAGCTTAGGGGTCACAAGGAGCTGCTTCAACTGGTTCAGGCTCAGCGGGATGTCTTGCAGCAGCAATACGATAAGTCCGTCAAGGACTTAAAGCAGAAGAGGGACAAGTACATCCGTCGCTGGAAGCGGTCGCAGGAAGATAAGAGCTTTGCTGACGAAAAAATGGTCGAGGGCTTTTTATCTGCTCGAGACGAAATTCAGGATTTTTTCAAGCAGACTTTGGAAGATTTGGCGCCGGGACTTGATTTCCAACAAGTTTTGGCCAAATATGCTGAGTATGAGCACGAGGCCCTCGACGCCTATATGGAAAAGGAGAAGGCAAAGGGAAGTCGAGGAGCTGGTGAAGCTTCCTCTTCTGTCCCTGAGGAGGTTGCTGAGGCTGTTGAGGATGAAGCCCCTGCTGACCTCTCTCCTGCCAAGGAAAGCGAAGTTCAAACCACTGAGGCTGCTTTTGAAGCTGTCGAGGATGAGCCCGAGGGTGAAGCTGATGGTGCAAGCTCCTCATCCGAGTTCTCGTCTGAGGAGGAAGATGTTGATATTGAGGCCCCTTGACTCTGTAACCCAGCTTTATGTATTTACCTTTGTAACTCATTAACTTAGCTTCTTTATTTCTGTTTTCAAAGCTTTGTAATTTATACTTTGAATGAAATGAAGAGCTTTTTTGACCAACTTGTGTAATGCTTATTGCGTTTATTTTCGACCTGCTAGGTCTTTTTAATGCGCCATAATTCGAGCATCCCCAAGGAGGGTTCGTAGAAAGTTCGAAGGCCCTCTTTAGAGGAGTCGCATCACCTGTTAGGTATTTAAAACTTCGAACATGATACATAAATAAAATAGATGACAAATTCGAAAGACCGGTGAGGTCACATTTTATTCATAATCTCAACAAGTCTGTTTGGACCGGCAAGGCCTACAAGTTTAAGATCATTACAAATGCTTGTCGCAACAACTTAACAGGACCGGTGAGGTCGAAGTAGTACAAGAACTAGCTATCGTGCTGTCATATTAGCCCCTTAAGTTGTTGTGGCTGGCTTCAAACGTAGAACTTTCTCAGGTTGTCGATATTCCAGGGACGAAACAAAGGATCACCATCCATGTTCTCGAGTCTGTATGTCCCAGGACGAACGACCTCTGTTACTCGATATGGTCCTTCCCAATTTGGACTTAGCTTGCCAAGTTCCATCTTCTTTCATGTTGCTTCAATCTTCCGAAGGACTAGGTCTCCCACTTCGAACTTTCTTTCCTTGACCCCTCGATTGTACAGCCTGGTCATTCTTGCCTTCTGAGCTATTGATTTGAGTAGTGCTTTCCCTCTGGTCTCTGGTAGGAGGTCGAGATTGACGCTTTTTTCTTCTTCGTTCTGCCCGTAGTCAAAGAATGTTATCCTCGGTGAGGGGATATCTACTTCGACTGGGAGCACAGCTTCACTTCCATAAACCAAGTTGAAGGGTGTATGTCCAGTGGCCTCCTTTACCGTGGTTCGAGCTGACCACAATATTTCGGATAGATCTTCAACCCATGATCCTTTCGCTCCTTCTAACATCTTCTTCAACCCTTCGAGGACGACTTTGTTGGCTGCCTCTGCCTGCCCATTGGTTTGCGGTTGACTGACAACAAAAAAATTTGTTTGTCTGTCAAATTGAGCGCAGTAAGCTTTGGTAGGACCACTGTTGAATTGTCGACCGTTGTCTGATATGAGTGCTCGGGGAATGCTAAAGCGAGTGATGATTTTTTCCAGATGAAGTCTTGCACTTTGTTATCTGTGATGGTGGCTAAGGGTTCAGCTTCGATCCACTTGGTGAAGTAGTCGACAGCTACCAATAAGAATTTTCTTCCACCCGAAGCAACTGGGAAGGGTCCGAGAATGTCCATCCCCGACTGGTCGAATGGAAGCACTGCTTGCATTGTAGTGAGAAGAGAAGCTGATTGTCGATGTACATGAGCATACACTTGACAGTTGTGGCATTTTTTGACCATGTCTTTGGCATCCTTCATTACTGTTGGCCAATAGTACCCTGCGCGAAGAGCTTTACCAGCTATAGTTCGAGCCCCTTGATGACTCCCACAGGTACCTTCATGTATTTCTCGAAGTATTTGCTGGCCCTCTTCGAGCGTTACACATCTTAAAAGCGGATGTGTGAAGGATTTTTTGTATAGTAGGTGGTCATGCAGCAAAAACCAGCTCGCACGACGTCGCACCCTTTCTACTTCTTTTTCATCTTCTGGTAGTTTTCCTTCTTCGAAGTATTGGCGGATGCTTTGCATCCAATTGTTCGAGCGATCTATGCTGTAGATGAGAAGTTGACTGTTGATACTTGGTTTGTACAACACCTCCCAAGAAATGGTTCGAGGTTCCAACCCAGATGCTGAACTGGCCATTCGAGATAAAGCATCTGCCTGCTAGTTCTCGGACCGTGGGATGTGTTGTATTGAGAACTTGGTGAACTTTTGTTGTTGTTCCTTCACCTTGCCAAGATACATCCTCATGCTGTTTTCTTTTGCTTCGAACTCTCCTTTAACATGACCCACGACCAGCTGTGAGTCTGTCTTGACCGTTATTTCCTTAGCCCCATTCGAGAGACATAATTTCAATCCCAGCAAAAGGGCTTCATACTCGGCTTCGTTATTCGAGGCAGAAAAGTCAAATTTTATTGCATATTCCATTTTGTTGTCGAGAGGGTTTATGATCAATGGCCCGGCTCCGCAACCTGCTTTGGACGAGCAGCCATCAACATAGAGTTGCCATGTCCCGGTTAGGGTGGCAGCCTCGACTTCGGCAGGGCACTCAGCGATAAAATCAGCTAAGGCTTGTGCTTTAATCGCTCTTCTTGGTTCGAACTCCAAACCATAGTCTGACAATTGATTAGCCCATTCGACAACTCGACTAGAGCCATTTCTACTTTCGAGGAGCTTCCTTAGTGGCTGACTAGTGAGTACTTTGATTGGATGAGCTTGAAAATAGGGCTTTAACTTTCGACTAGCCATCACCAGGGCAAATATCATTTTTTCAAACGGGGGATATCTACTCTCAGCCCCTCGAAAGGCATGGCTAACAAAGTATACGGGGTGTTGTAGCTTTTCTCTTTTAGCAACGAGCACAGCACTTAGAGCGGTTTCAGATACCGGTAGATAAACTAATAATGTCTCTCCCGGCAAGGGTGAGACAAGCTTCGGCAATGAAGCTAAGTTGGTCTTCAACTGTTGGATGGCTTTTTCTGCTTCACAGTCCCATTCGAAGCACGACTTTTTCAATGTATTGAAGAAGTGTAAGCTCTTGTCAGCTGATCTTGATAGGAATCTTCCTAGGGATGCCATACATCCTGTTAGCCTTTGGACCTCTTTCACAGTTCAAGGGGTCTTCATGTTGATGAGGGCTTCTATCTTGTCAGGGTTAGCTTCGATGCCCCTCTCATCTACTAAGAACCCTAGGCATTTCCCTCCTCGAACGCCAAAGACGCACTTCTTAGGGTTTAATTTCATGTTGTAAGATCGTAAAGTTGACAAGGTTTCCCGCAGATCTTGGACATGGTTCTCGATTAGCTTGCTCTTGACTATCATGTCGGCGACATAAACTTCAACATTACGGCCCAATTGCTTATTTACGAGCCTCTGGTATGTAGCTCCTGCGTTCTTCAGTCCGAAAGGCATGACCACACAACAATAGATCCCGGAATTCGTGATGAATGCGGTATGTACCTGGTCTTCCTCGGCGAGGGGAATTTGGTGGTAACCACCATTCGCGTCCATGAAGCTAAAGAGTGCATGTCCTGCTGTGGAGTCGACCAGTTTTTCGATCTTTGGGAGGGGGAAATCGTCTTTAGGACACGCCTTGTTTAGGTCAGTGAAGTCGACACACATGCGCCATGAACCATTGGGCTTTCGAACTAGTACTACGTTCCAGAGCCATTCTGTGTATTGACATTCTTTTATCATTTCGGCACTTAGCAACTTCTTCACCTCTTCAGCGGCGGCCTTGTTCCTTTCAGCACCCTGATGGCTTAAATTCTGTTTGATGGGCCTGAATTCCGACTTGATGTTTAGCTGATGTTTGGTGACCGAGGGGTCTATTCCTAACATCTCATCAGCTGAAAATGCGAACACCTCTTGGTACTCTTTGAGGAGGTCAACAATTTCTTTTCGGACGACCTGGTTAAGGTCCTTGCTAATTCGAACTGTCCGGTTAGGATCAGGTCCGAGCTGTATTTCTTCATCTTCATCGACCGGCTGGGGTCGATTGTAGTTGATTGGGTTCTCGTTATAGAACAAACCCAACGGTGGGGGTGAAATCTTGTCAGTTTCTTCTCTTTTCCTCTTTCCTGGGCTTGCTTCGACCGGTTTGCCTCTTCTCAAGCTGTTGACATAACATTCTCGGGCGGACTTTTTGTCCCCATTCAACCTTTCGACCGTCCCATCATCTGCTTCGAACTGCAACAGGAGCTGGTAGGTCGAGATTGCAGCTTTTATCCTATTCAACGTGGGCCTCCCTATGATAATGTTATATGGGAGGTCGATGTCCACGACAAGAAAGTTGATTGGAAGGCATCGTCCGTTTCCCTTGTCACCAAACCGGCTAGGCAAATTGATGACTCCAAGGGGGTGAACGAATTGCCCTCCGAATCCGACCAAAGGTTGGTCAATGGCCTTGACGTCCTTCTTTTCATACTTGAGCTTTTGCAGACATTCCCAGGTAATGATGTCTGCCGAGCTCCCGCTATGAATCAGCACTCGACCAACCCTGTGGTTGGCCACTTTCAGTTCGATGACCAGGGGGTCATCATGTGGGGTTTGTATCTCCTTCGAACTTTCTCAGAACACCATGGTGGGAGTGTCCGGTCTTTTCATTCTCTCACCATCCTTCAGATGGTATAGGTGATTCTTCCTTGCGTTGCCGGTTAGGCCGCCCGAAGCGATGCCCCCAGCTATGACGCCTACATAGCCTTTCGGTTTCATCGCTTCTAGTCTGTTTCTCTTTTCCCTTATCTCTTCTTCGATCACCCTGAGGCTCCTTAAGATACCTGTTCAATTTCCCTTCATCAGCCAATTTGTCGAGAGCTTTCTTCAGTTCCCTACAGTCCTTGGTCGTGTGACCACAGTCTTTATGGTATTCGTACCACAGCTTTTTGTCTCTGCGATAACTCGACGTTTTGATTGGGTTAGGTCGAGGCAACACAGATTTTTCTTTTATGTCCAAGTATATTTCTCTCCGGTTAACATTGAAACGAGGGTCATGACCTCCATCGGATGGTCGATGCCTCTTTAGTCTATCTGCCAAGTCTTTCTGATTCGATGGCTCATTTCTCCTTTTGTTGCTCCCTTCATCATGAACATGTTTACAGATGTCTGATGCTTGGATATACTTCTGTGCCTGTCTCATGTCTGATATGCTTGGATATACTTGATGTAGCAGCTTAAACTTTCCCCTTTCTGCTAAGAAACTTACATCAGGTGAACACTAGTCTTTTTGTGTCGTTTTGCTGCTATGAAGTGCTGAGAGAAGAGAGCTTCAAGAGCTGAGAAACTGGTTATTATGCCGTTGGGTAAACTTGTGAACCAATTGAGGGCCAGGCCTTTGAGGGTGGTCGGGAAATACCTGCACCACGTCGCCTCACAGAACGTCTGTACGCTCATTTGAGCTTTGTATGCTGCCAGATGGTCAGCAGGATCTGTAATCCCTGAGTAGTGCTCTATCAAAGGAATCTTAACTTTGCCCGGGTTAGGGGTCTCCATGATGTGTTGGCTGAATGGTGATTTGTGTGCCACTGCTGAACCCATTCGAAAGCCTGATTCAGCTACCTCCTCGGGCTCCTCGAGCTGAGGTGGGTTCTCTAGTCACGGGATGAGATTGTCCTGTGTTTCGTGTGGCTACTGAGTACCTCGAATTTCCGCCCTGGGATTGTTCTCTCATCTTTTCGATGATCTCCCGGGCGTCGATGTTCTTACCCCTCATCTGTTTCTGTTGTATGATGCGTCGAGCATCATCCTGGCTTGGTGACATGATCGATTTCCCTTTCGAAGCAGCAGGTATCGTCTTCGAGGGGCCGCCAACAACGTGCTCGGTTAGGCACGTTTTGGCTGAGCTGCCCTTCGATGGGCCTGCGGCTGATCCAAGACTGTCCCTCGGTCAGGCGGAGTAGTTTGTTGAGTCTTCATTACTGAAACGAGCTGTTGCATGACAGTAGTCATATGTCTTTACATTCGGAGCTCGAGTTGTCGTAGATCCGAGTAAGTCACTGCTGGTGGTGGTGCTTCGAGAGCCATGTCAGCCTGGCTTCCGGTTTCTAGGACGTCGGTCTCGTCCTCCACGATAGCTCCTCCTTGGTTCAGCAGAGTAGTCTGAGCGTTCTCGGAGGCAGTTCTTCGGGCAGCAGTACCGCGATTGCCTTGTCCTCGTGTCATGGTGTTCGAGAATGCAGCTGTTTTGTTAGTTCCCCACAGACGGCGCCAACTGTTTCGGGTTTCAATGAAACACAGTGAATTTATAATTCGGGGAAGTCCAATTTCCAGCTAGGGTAGTAACCAAATGAGTCCAAGGTCTTCGAATCCGAGCACCTGCAAAACCGAGCACCGTGAACTACCCCGGGGATGTTCCCGGGATCGGCTCTCCGATGCTTAAGTCAGATCTGATCTCAGAAGTCAGAGAGAATAGTACTAGTAAATGCTCTGCAATATATGGAAAAACATACCTGAATGATCAGATGAGAATACTATTTATAGGTAGTACTGAAGTGACGTCATCTGGTGAAGATGGTGACAGGATTTAGTCGTATCACCTAATCAAAGATAAACCTACAGTCCTCTAACTATGGTAGTCAATGGAAGCAGGGTCGAATCCACAGAGAGACGGAGTTCTAAGTTAATATCCAGACAGAAAGCTACTTCAGACAAGAATCAGATAGAATTCAGCTGAACTAATAATTAACTACTAGAAAGCAATATAAAGATCGGAATCTAACTATGAATTAAAGGTCTAGGGAATTAGTTCGGCCCACCATGCTTATACCAATCAAAGGATCAAACAACTATCAGAACCTAGGTCGAGAATTGATAGATTAGAACAATGTCAAGCTATGGTTAAGTCTCAACGTCCATAATTCAACATATGCAGCATGTTCACAAACATAATCAGAATTACTGGTGTGTACTAGGCCTCTAAAAGTAAGACGGATCTGTGCAAACAATTATTAACCTCAAGTAATCAAAGAAACTGCGCAATAACGTTAACTACTCAACAAGAACAAATCACACCATAACCTATCTCATCAAACCCTAGAAACTAATAGCAATTCAAATAATCATGGTATAAACATGGCTTCCCTCTCTAAATCCCTAGAAATTAAACTACTCACCCATAATTGAATCAACAATAAACAATCTAATATGAAACCCTAGTAATTGCATCATGAATGGATTAAATAATTAAGTAAAGCAATTAAGAATAATAAAAGATATTAGAGTAGAGAAGAATACCAATTGACAGAAAGCAAGAACTTTTATTGAAATCGAATCCGAGGTTCAATCACCTTTAATCTAATCTAAAGTGTTTAAACTAAAATAAAGCTAAGCTAAGAACTATCGAATAAAACTGAATAAAAGATGTCTCTAAAAATATGAGGAATAGCTATTTATAATAGCCCCAAAATCTAATTAAAAAATGAATAGAAAAAGATAGAATTTCGGGAAAAAGAGCTGTCCGTGCTCCAGGCCCGATCGGGTCAATTCCCGCCCGATCGGGTGGCAATCTAAATGCATCTAGAAACTATATATAAATGTGATACATCAAACTCCCCCAAGATAAACCTTAGCTTGTCCTCAAGCAAATAAAACATGAACATTGAATAAATTGCCTCACCCCATAGATAAAAACAATCAAAGCTCAAAATGTTTTCAAGACTAAGAATCGTTCAAGCAGGCAAAATTCAAGTTCGGCTAATCAAATCCATCCAACCACCGATCATCCAAGCAATTCATCAAATTTTAGCATCCACAAGGCATACAAATCCTGAAAAGGCTCTCACAAGGGTGTCACTCCTTTCAATTTTGTGGCAGGCAAAGAATATGCCGGAACACTCACCAACCCGACCATAAATACCCTTCCCACTCACACTCTCATGTGTTTAAGAAGGTCAAATGACGCTCATCCTAGTCAAGTCGACTCAATTAGCAGACATACTCTTTAACTTTGACAAACTGACTCGAAATCAATCAAATGAACAATGCAGACACGAGCTCAAGAGGACTTTATAGGGTTGTAATGGGGCTTAGGTAAAAGGTAGGGAATACTTTTGGGCAATGTGGTGGAAAAACCAAGAAAGGGGGAGCATGAATAATTCAAACAAGGTCTAAGATGGCCTACACAACTCCTAACAATACCATAAAACCACGTAAAGTAATCCAACTCTCATAAATCAATGAAGAACTCATAACAAACCCAATTTTCAAGCAATGAAGCGAATATTTCTTTAAGAACGTACGTGAATGAAAGAACTTCGAATTCTTTTGAAATTTTATTTCATTTTTCTTTCATTTTCCTGAACTTCATTCACGCAACTCTAAAATTGCTTTTTCTTTTCTTTTTCTCAGTCTCAAACCACAACAAATACACTTTTAATTCCTCAACAACCAAACCAAGAAATAAATTTCGAACTCAACCCATACAAAAGCTCCCCCAAACTAGGCTTGGAATAATAACAAGTGAAGGCCTTGGGCTCATAATAGGGGTTTAAGTAACACGAAACAAGTCATTAGGCTCAGCGGGGCTAAGGAGGATAAAAGTATATCAAAAATCCACTGAGGCTCAAGAATCAGACAAAAGAACGCCTCTATCACAGCTAATGCTACAAGTCATCGAAAATCAGACAATTACGAAGTCAAAGTCAAGATCAATCCACTAAAGAGGAACTAACACACAAGAAAAGACTGGATAATAATATAAATCCAATAGGCTTACAAAGAGGCCTCACAGTCTAACCAATCCAGGTATGCAGCACAAAGTGGTGTAATATAATCAAATTTTGCTCGAAGTCATAGCAATCAAACATCAGATCATAGCCTCAAGATCACAAATGCCCAGCTATCCAGAAAACAAAGTCAAATCATTTTCAAATAGAGCATAACAAGGGGCACAAGAAGGCAATTAAACCAGTCATGGGAACCATATTTTTTGATTTTTTCAGAATTTTTCGAAAGTAGTAAATTGATAGGATTTAGTCGTATCGCCTATTCAAAAATAAACCTACGGTCCTCTAACTAAGGTAGTCAGTGGAAGCAGGGTCGAATCCACAGGGAGACAGAGTTTCTAAATCAATATTCAACCAATTCAGCTACTCCAGAGTAAATCAGAGAAGAATTAATTAAACTAATGAATAGACTACAGAAGACGGAATAAATCGAGGATTTAACTATGGAATAAAAGTCTAGGGTATTAGGTCGGTCCACCATGCTTATACCAATCAAACAAGGTCAACAACTATCAAAACCTAAGTCAAGAGTCGGGGGATTAGAGCCTATGTTGAGCTATGGTTAAGACTCAACGCTCATAATTCAACATATGCCGCATGTTCACTAACGTAATCAGAACTACTGACGTGTCCTAGGCCTCTAGTCGTAAGACGGATCTGTGCAAACAACTATTAACCACAAGCAACCAACGATACTGCGCAATAACCTTAATTACTCAATAAAGAACAAACCACATCACAATCACCCTAATCAAGCCCTAGAAATCAATAAGAGTCTAAATCACAATCATGGTATAAACATGGCTTTCCTATCTAACACCCTAGAAAGAGACTACTCAGACATGATCAAATTAATAACGACAAAACTAATATGAAACCCTAACAATTGCATCATGAACGATTAAATAAATAAACTAAGCAATTGAGAATAATAAAAGAGATTAGGGTAAGAAAGAATACCAATTAACGGAAAGCAGGAACTTTATTGAAATTGAAATAGGTTTGATCACCTTTAAATTAATCTAAAGTGTTTGAATTGAACTAAGAACAATGAAGAATAAAACTAGTCTAAAGCTCATGAAAGATGAATAAAAGATGTCTCTAAATAATGAGGAAAACGATATTTATAATACCCCTCAAGTCTAATTAAAAATAGGAAATAAAAGACGAAATCCGCGATGAATGGCGCCAGACCCGATCGGGCCCGAGGCCTCCACCCGATCGGGTCAAATACCAAATAGCCTCCTTTTGCTTCTCGTCCTCTACGCAACAGCCCAGCAACCTGATTTAATGAAATGCGGCCCACCCGATCGGGCCCAAGGCATCCACCCGATCGGGCATGGGCGCATTATGGCCTAGGAAAGACGCCTTTCAAGCAGCGTCACAATGAGATGTAGCAGCCTCCAGCCCGATCGGGTCGGGCACACTACGCCCGGTCGGGTCTGGTGCAATGATGTTCGCCCGATCTGATCGGGCAAGCCTTGCCCGATCGGGTCCGCAACTTCAATACCCGATCAATGTAATTTCGCCCGATCGGGCCATTTTTGCCCGATCGAAGTACGGAAACCTCCTTTTTGACTCTTTGGCTCTATAAACTTCACGTTTAGGGGTCTTGGGACCTCCTAAACTACCCATAAAACTCGTGAGCTATCCTACGTGCCTCGTAACATCTCGTAAAGCCGTGGTTGCTTCCAAAAGGCTCGAAAATAAGGAGAAAACTCCATAAAACCTGCAATTCAATACAAAAACACGAAACACAACTATATACGATAGTTAGCACAAAATAGCTCCCAAGAGCTCCAATGACGCACAAATTAGCTTGTGAATAAGGGAGAAAACTCTATATAAATACGTGATATCATAAATCTATCCTAGAAAGCAGTAAAAGAGATAGAGAATACAAACAGAGCTCCTCCCCCAAGCTGAACTTGGCAGTGTCCTCAATGCCAAAAGGTAACAAAGGACGATGCTAAGAGGAAAAACAATGTTAGTACCCTCACTCTCGCTCACAAAAAAGGAAGAAAAATAAAAAGGAAAAAGAAAAAGGGGAAGAAAAATACGAGTTGCCTCTCGCACAACGCTGGTTTATAAAGGTCCCGCACGACCATAATACCTCAACCATCAGTCAGAAGAGGAACAGGGTTGTAGGAATAGTACCCTAACATGCCCGTACACGATCTTATCCTATCATCATTGGAAGAGTCCAATGCCTTGAGTAACTTATCAAATGCGCCTGCAAACATGTCATTGAGCACTAGATATGGCTTGATGACAAGCGCATCTATCTTCACATAAATAATATTAGAGAAAACGAATGATTTGTGAAGATAAGTAAAATCAAAATAAAAGGGAGAGAAGAAGGACAATGAACAACTTCCCTTTGGTGGCGTAGGCTGTGAGGATCTCAAGGAGAGAATAGGAGCAACCGCAACTGTGAGAAAATATGGGGCATGGAGAATAGGGAGAGAAGGGACAAGATCAAGTCTATGTGAAGATGGAATATAGGAACAGGTAATAATAGGCTCAACCTTGACGGTTTTACTTACAATTTCACCATCCTCAATAATGGGCTCGTCAACACAAGGACTCTCAACTAAGAGTTCCTCCTCTATCAAAACATTCATTACATCCACACTCCCCTCAGTCTGATCATTCTCTTCAATATCAGGAGTCAGATTATTATCATTCACCTCTAATATGGCATTCTCGACACAATCATCATCATAATCATTATCATCATAAATCGCCCGTTGACTATCAAGTTGCATAGCAAGCGATTTTTCATAATTTGAGACATGTGTGATGTAACACATCAAGTCTTGATTAGATTTTTCAATTTGTTCATCAAAAGACTCAATCATTTGCTTAAGTAGATCTAGACTCTCTGAAGATTCAGATTATGAATAATTATGGACTCTATGTGGGTCAGAATAAGTATAATCAGTTGTATAAGACTCGTTAGGGAAATGGCTGACATCATGGGAATTCATGCACAAATTATTTAAATATTGACAATAAGAATATGCATCAGACACATAACTATTGTAATACCCATTATCAAAATTATATTGCTCTTGCAAATTAGAATACCCGTTATTATAGTCTTGCCCCTGATAATTGGAATATCCATTATTATTGTCATATGACCCTTGAAAATTGGAATATCCATTATAGTTATTATATTGCCCCTAAGAATTAGGATAACCTTCCCCATACGAATTATAAACCGGCCACTCCATATAAACTCATGAGTAAGAGAGAAAGAAAGAAAGAATTTACAAAAATAATAAATAAAAAAAAATAAAAAAAATATTTACACAAGAAAAGTAGTCTGAAAAACCGAACAAAAACTGAGAAAACTAGCCGTCTCCCCTGCAACGGCGCCAAAATTTGACAGGATTTAGTCGTATCACCTAATCAAAGATAAACCTACAGTCCTCTAACTATGGTAGTCAATGGAAGCAGGGTCGAATCCACAGAGAGACGGAGTTCTAAGTTAATATCCAGACAGAAAGCTACTTCAGACAAGAATCAGATAGAATTCAGCTGAACTAATAATTAACTACTAGAAAGCAATATAAAGATCGGAATCTAACTATGAATTAAAGGTCTAGGGAATTAGTTCGGCCCACCATGCTTATACCAATCAAAGGATCAAACAACTATCAGAACCTAGGTCGAGAATTGATAGATTAGAACAATGTCAAGCTATGGTTAAGTCTCAACGTCCATAATTCAACATATGCAGCATGTTCACAAACATAATCAGAATTACTGGTGTGTACTAGGCCTCTAAAAGTAAGACGGATCTGTGCAAATAATTATTAACCTCAAGTAATCAAAGAAACTGCGCAATAACGTTAACTACTCAACAAGAACAAATCACACCATAACCTATCTCATCAAACCCTAGAAACTAATAGCAATTCAAATAATCATGGTATAAACATGGCTTCCCTCTCTAAATCCCTAGAAATTAAACTACTCACCCATAATTGAATCAACAATAAACAATCTAATATGAAACCCTAGTAATTGCATCATGAATGGATTAAATAATTAAGTAAAGCAATTAAGAATAATAAAAGATATTAGAGTAGAGAAGAATACCAATTGACAGAAAGCAAGAACTTTTATTGAAATCGAATCCGAGGTTCAATCACCTTTAATCTAATCTAAAGTGTTTAAACTAAAATAAAGCTAAGCTAAGAACTATCGAATAAAACTGAATAAAAGATGTCTCTAAAAATATGAGGAATAGCTATTTATAATAGCCCCAAAATCTAATTAAAAAATGAATAGAAAAAGATAGAATTTCGGGAAAAAGAGCTGTCCGTGCTTCAGGCCCGATCGGGTCAATTTCCGCCCGATCGGGTGGCTAAACTGCAATTTTGCATCAACTTGCGAAGGCCGTATCTCTCAAACTAGAAGTCCGATTGGGGCGTGTGACCTATCATTGGAAAGCTCTTGAAGTCTAGAATCCAACCCAATTGGAATTTATGGATTATCAATTTTCTACCAAAAGTTATAATTAAAATAGTGAAGGTGTGTCAGTTTTGGCACTTGTTTCACTAACTCTTTGCTTCATTCTAACTCAAAATCGTCCCAAACGGATGCATTGTGATCCTTGTGCAAGCTACCTTCATATTCAATGATTAATAGGCTACATCCTTGGTAGTCATGATCACTTTGTATCAAAATAACTTGAAAATCATCGAAACACACAAACGGGGAGTAGTAGATCACAACTTATGTAATTCATGTCATTATGCACATAAATGCTCAAAAAGGAGTTCTAAATGCAATCTAAATGCATCTAGAAACTATATATAAATGTGATACGTCAATGGTGATGTCATGAAATCCTTTTAGTCAGTGGGCTGACTTAAGGCCTATACTTCCCAGCCTGTGGGATCCTTAGGGGTAAAATGGTAATTTTGCCCCCAAGGGTATTTTGGTCATTTCACCGGTTAGGTGGGCCATGACTGGAAGGGGCCCAAACAATAATAATAAAATAACTTATAAAATTATTATAAAAAATACTAATAAATACTATTATATTTTTTTCTTACATATTATTAATAATAATTTCAGAGATTCTAAAAACATTCTTATTAAATGAAATATTTACAATTAAAAAACACTTTGGCAACTTAAAGGAAAGCACCTAAAGGAATGCTCGAACATTACAGCTGCCGACATTCATCAAAGAGAATGATAATTGAAGGTGCATTTTTCTAGTTCAAGAAAAGGTAGAAGTTGTTTCGTAATATGCCGCCAATCTCCGAAAAGTATTAAATTGTATTGTCTTTGCAACCTGCACACTTCCTAATTTCATAAGAATACAAAAATTGTGCAAGTTTAAACTGAAAATGCGAATTGTGCAAAATGAAGAAAATGTTGAAGGAAGTGTTGATATTGACGTGATTTATGGCGACTAAAAAGCTTCCATGTTTGAGAAAAGAAAACATTGGTTAAGATAATTTGGAAAAATATGAAACCGATAGATTAACGTCAAGCTGACCACCAAGATGTTAATGATGATCATGGAGAAGATAATGAAGAGGTGGAGATCATATGGAAGAAGATAATAGGGAAGTAAAAGTAGAAGATGCATTTCTTTAGAAGAATTTAATGTACAATAATAATGTCTAAAAAGTACAACTTTATGTTAGAAAGATCGATAATGATATTAAGAACATAATTAGATAATAACAATAATAATTGCTATAATAATAAAAATAATAAATTAAGAATACCACCAAAGATGATAGTAAAAGTATTGTTGATAATAAACTGAATTAAACTTGAACTGAATTGAAATTAACTGCAACTAATCCAAAAAAGGGTAAGGCCTAGGTTATGTTTTGAGGTAAATTTATATTTGATTTGCTCTATTTTGTCTTAGAGACACCCTTCTATTTTATTTGCTTTGGAAAAAGAGTAACATTAAATATAAAGATAACGATTGTGCCAAAGAAAAAATACAATCATTTATGTAAAAAGGAATGGTGGATCGGTCACACCTCGATAAAAAAAACTTCAAATTGATCGTTGTTATCATATTAAATACATTTTGTCTTGTTCTTTTTTATTGGATTCATTGAAAAATATTTCAGTTTAGGTCATTTTAGTACAACTTTATTTATTTCAGTTCGTTCACTTCTATTTTCATCTCTACTATATGTAGTTCATTATTATCGTTATAGTAATTATTATTTAATTTACATCTGACATTCAATTATTTTTTTTTTATAGTGACTAGTTTTGTTCTTTAATATTATGATCGATATTTCTAATATTATCCTTTATTTATTAGATATTATTATAGTCATTTTATAAAACATATTATTGTAATAATTGTAATGCAAATATTCTTAACGATATTTTTATTACTACTGTTTTACTTACTACTCTCTCGTTTTGTTTGTATTTTTCCCATTTTACTGTAGCTCCAAATATTAAGGAAACTGATGTCATAGGCATGTGGGTAGGGACAACAATAAAGTTTGACTGACACAGAATTTTAGAAGTGTTATTTGACTAACTTATTGAGATTAGTTGATTGTAGTTATTTGTTAGTACATCAATTATCATTGGTGGGGGCATATCATAGGGGTTTGTAGTGGATGGGTTATTAAATTGATTATATGTGGAACCCATTAATATTAAAAACTAACATTTCAATTGTACCCCCATACCATTTATAAAAGCGTATTAACTTATGTGGGACGGACAAATAAAGGATATGTATCACCTCATATGAGACGGAGGGAGTAGTATGCGTAGAGATTAAAGTACATGAGAAAATTGTAACGTACGTGTGGGACCAAAAAATGATAAAGTAGGGGTAGGTGAGTAATTACCTTTTCCATATAGTGAAAGATGAAAAAGTAGGAAAAATAAAAAGAAGCGGACAAAAACGAAAAGTATGACAAACAAAAAGAAACGAATGGAGTAACATCATGATAAAGTAGTTGTTGTTGTTCCTTTTTTTTATTATTATTTAACAACGTTAAATATGTTTGCAATTTTGCTCGAAAGATATAATAATATTATTAGTATTAATTCAAGTACATGACATTCCTCTAAGTAAAAATCATCTTCTACTTTTAATTTTTTAATCATATTCCTTAAGTTCTCCCACGTATTCATTATCTTCTACATGATGGTCATTAACATATTCATGGCCACCATAATAATCTTCACTGTCAGCTTAACGTGCAACAATCGGTTTCATATCTTTTCAAACTATCTTAGCTAATGTTTTTTTTTCTTCAAACATGAAATTAACCTTCCCAATTGTCATCAAACATGACAATATCAACACTTCATTCGACATTTTCTTCATCATGCACAATTTGTTTTCCTCTAATAAACAGTATTTATTATGTTCGGTATGAAAATCTATTAATATTTTAGTTATTACAATCCTAATGTGAATTAGTTTTTTTTTTTTGACGTGAAGGGGTCATCCTAGATGGTTTGTTCTCTAAAGGAAAACTTTAGGTTGTACTCCTTTGGTTGAGTAACATAAGTTTTTTACCTGTAAAAAAAAATCAAGTTATCACAATCTGTGAATTTATTATTAGATAGTCATAATATAATAATATAATAATAATCATTGTTATTGTTTGTATGAAAATTGTAAGTGCAATACCATTATTTTTCACTACCAACTAACGGGCAGTTTTTCCTGCCAAAATGAGTGGTAAACCTACTGGTATTAAGTATATAAGGTAGGAATTTAAAAAAAAAATAGAAAAAGTGGTTCAACCAATAATGTCCATTATATTCAATGGTTTTTGACAAATTTTCCTAAGTTATATTATTATTATTATTACTACTACTAGGATTAATTATATTTTATTATATTATATTATTATCATTAGTTATGTCAATTACTATATTATTAGTAACATACTCCCTTTGTTCCATAATGCTCTATATGCACTTGATTGGGCACGTAGTTTTAGATGATATGTTGTTGTTTGGTTATAAATTGTATTTTATTAAAAAAGGTAGATGTGACAGTAGTTAATGGGGTATTATTTTATTTGGATGTGAAAGTGGTCATGGTTGAAAACTGAAAACAGTAAAGTTGTACTGGATCATGTCCAAAAATAGAAGTTTATTGAGCTTTGTGTAACAGATGAAAAAGAAAAGTGTATAAAGGTTTTTTTGGAACGGAGCGAGTAACGATTTTCATAAAATATAAGTTCATTTTAGTTCCGCTCAGCTTCGCTCAATTCAGCTCAGTTCCATTATTAATTTTAGTTAGATCAAATCAATTCAATTTAGGTAGCGCTCCAATCAGTGAGTTAAGTTCAACTTTATTCTATCCAATTTAGTTTAGTTCTATTCAACGTAATTTAATTTAGTTCAGTTTCGTTCAATTTAGTTTTTTTCGTCTCTATTCGCTATTTGACCTTATAGTTAATATTATTATTGTAGTTGATCTAATTTATTTTATTTATTACTCTTATTATTATTATTGCTAAAAATTAATTTTTTTAATTACGTCGTTACCTATTATTTTTATTCCTACTATTAGTATTATTGTTATTATTATTATTATCATTATTATAATTATTGCTAATTAATATTATTATATTATTAATTATTATAATCGTTTTCTTAAATACTACTCAAAGATCGATACGCTTTCCTTTTTACTCCATTCCATAAAGTTCTATACATTTTCAATTTTGGACATGGACAACTAATATTTTATAATATCTACCTTCACTAATAGGACCCACCACTATTTAATTTTAATTACCAAACCTACTCCACCTACCCTTCCACTTATTATTTCAATATATAAATCCAACTCATCCAAAAATTTTGAGACCCTCTTTATCTCTTTTCTAAATAAGATAGTACCTCACAAACTCCTATTACATCTACCTTTTTAATAAAATACAATTGATAATCAAACAATAATTTATCATCTAAAACCACGTATCCAGTCAAGTGTATAAAGCATTCTATGACGTAGAGAGTAGTTATTAGACATTATTGTTCATACATAAGTATTTTCAAGTATTAAGATTGTAATAAAAATTACTATTATTATCATCAAATAACATTTATTATTATTATTATTAGGAAATTTTGTTAAAAAAGACCTTATAAGTTACAAATTTTGTGAAGAAACACCTTATATAATTTTATTTGCGAGAAAACACCTTATATGTTGTTTTATATCAAATTACACACCTTTTTGTCATATTTCGATCAAGAAGGTCAACTTTTGGGTCATTGACTGTATCTTTTTCTCTCCATTTTTGTGCATTGAAATTTGGTCTAAAATTCGGGTTGATGTGCGTGACTCCAACCCACAAAAGGGAGGAAAAAATAGACCCAAATGTTGACTTTTTGGCCTAAATATGATAATAAGGTGTGTAATTTAATAACTAAAGACATATAAGGTGTTTTCTCATAAAAAATATTATAAAAGGTGTTTTTTCACAAAACTTATAACATATAAGGTGTTTTTTGACAAAATTTCCTTATAATTACTATCAACCCACTTTCCATTTAATTTTATTTTCTTAAAATATACCCATTTTTATTTTATTCCTAAAATAGAATAAGGTTTATTCCCTTTTCGCACTACCTTACGCACTTCTTGGGGCCAAATAATTCCAAACTTTCTCACAACCATATTGCCTCTCTTAGTTAAATAAATAAAAGGGATACACTTTCATACTATATCTCCTTTGTCATGGTTTTTGTAGTATTAGTAATTGGGTAGATCATTATGAAACGGAGGAAGAAGAATATTAATTTTTATTTTTTCATTAACTACTTCACGCATCCCAGAATTCTCTTTATATTTTCTTTTTCGTTTGTCCCAAATTAATATTAATCTTTACACTTCTATTTTTGGACATCACCCACATATCTTTAATTCATTCACCTTCAAAAAAGTAGTCTACCAGTATTATATTTTACAAACTCCTCCACTAACTTCAATCAATTTACTCTTACAAGTTGGGCTCACACACTCTTTCCGAAATATAATAATGCCATTAACGCTCATCAAATCTACCTTTATAATAAAATAACAATTAATAACCAAACAACAACTTGTCACCTAAAACTATATGCCTAAGTGAGTATTAAGCTTAGTTTGGGATGGAGGTAGTATAAATTACTATTGCTTCTCATTACAATAATTATTAATTTTTTAATACTTTATTATAGTTTAGTTATTGTTCATTATTCATTCCAATGCAATTCAATTCAATTCAGTTCAATCCGGTTCACCTTCATTTATTTCAGTTCAGCTCCATTAAGTTGAGTTTAGTTTTATTTAATTCAGTTTATCTATTTTCAATTGAAGAGAACAAGTCCTCAATTGTTGACCTCTTTGTATTCCCTCAACTTAAACGCCAAAATAATAATATACATTAACTTTGTTTATGATTTTCTAAGTTCGTTTAACTATTTCAAATGCATTACAGTGGATATATGGCTCCGAAATACGCAATGCATGGACAATTTTCTGTAAAATCCGATGTTTACAGTTTTGGCGTGTTAGTTTTAGAAATTGTAAGTGGCAAGAAGATAAGTGCAAGATTCAACCCATCGGGAGCTGGAGACCTCTTGACAAATGTGAGTATAAAAAACTCATGTGCTTATTCATATTAATTTTTTTTAATTAGGAGAGAAAAATATTAACTTTGTTGTTGGGTTGGTAAAATAAATTATAGGACGTTCTAATTCTTTGGAATTGGAAAATGGACTTATACTTAAAAATGGGGTAGTTGTTTACCAACTCCCCCAAGTGAGTAGAAATTTATATGGGCAGTAACTTCCCTTCTGGACAGAATTTTATTCACGTGGCATAGGAATTATATTAGATGTTTCACTTTCTATAATAAAGCAAATGAGAACTTAGAGTCCGTTCTTTTTATCTTATTTTAATTCCTTATATGTACAAATAAGTCCAAATAAGTAAAAAAAAAGTCCAAATAAGGTTTAATAAAGTCGAATAACATTGAATAAAAGTCTAATAATGTTGAATGAAGTCAATAAGATCTAATAAGGTCGAATAAGGTATAATAAGGATTTCATCTAATAAGTCTTTATTTTTTTCAACTTATTTTTCCTTATTTTTCCTTATCTGAATTTATAAGGACTGAAAATAATAAGTTAAAAGAACGAACCCTTAATATCTAGCCCAACAAAATAACGAAATTTATGACATAAATACTCTTAGGCCTGGAAAAGTTTGACAGAAGAAAAGCCATTGGACTTTATGGACTCTACATTAAAAGACTCATACTCGAGACTTGAAGTCTTAAGATGCATTCAGATAGGTTTATGGTGAGCACAAGAGACACAAATGAGAGACCAACAATGTCAACAGTCGTCATGATACTCAATACTGATTCTGCCACCCACCCGATGCCGACGACTGAATGCCCTCGATCCTTCTACAATACAAGTACGGAATCATCTTTTGTGTCAAGACTTGAACCACTCTCCACAACAACAAGTAGTACTAGTGAGTACTCAATGTCAATGCAATAGTAGGTAATTTCAAATAGTTACATTTGCTTCCAAATATCAGTAATTGTACTATGAAAGTAGAACAGTAATGGATGTATATAGAGACATAGGGTATTATAGGGTGGTTGCAGTTTATAGATATTGCCAATTTTTTTCTCATAGAAGACTGAGGCCTACTTCATACTACCTCCGGCTCAACCTCTCAAGGTAATTGCTACATATATCATATATGGGTGTCCCATATTTGCTGCATTTTGTTTCTTGGCTTTGTTGAAGATAATTAATAATATGGGAAGAAAAGTAATACCATAATAGCAGCAGAAGAAAATGAGATAAAGATAAAGCAAAACGAAACACTGATATTGCTTACTTGCACACTCTAAAAACTAGCGTACATCACTCATTAAATAGACAAGATGATAAATAACTAAAACTTGAAAGGTGGAAGCATAAACCACCATTTCCTATATTAATGCAACTACATACTCTTTTACCCACTAACTAATATTGACTAAGTAAATATTGCTAAATATTAAGAAACTAACTAACAAACAACTTTAAAGCACTATTGCAACACACCCCTTTGCTTCATAGTTTATTTAATTTTATTCTATTTTTTAAATAAAAGTAACTTCATTCACTTGGGATGCACCTCTCACCACTAGCTTGTTGATGCACATCTCATCAACTTCACATTGTTGATGCACGTCTCACCAACGTCACATTATTGATGCACTTCTCATCAATTATCTATCATGGAACACTTCTCACCCGTCACTCTAGAACAATGTTTCTTCCACGGCCACCTGTGCCATGCTTGCTTGCTCTTTATTTTGCGATCTGCAATTTTTTGCCAAATGCCCAATTTTTTTACATTTGAAGCATTGTGTTTTTCCCTTATGCCAACATTCTTTCTCTTCATGACCAAACTTCTTACAGATATTACCTTGAGGAACTTTGTTTTTCCCCTTTGAATAAGAAGTCTTGGCCAAAAAAGGCTTCTTCACCTTTGAGCGAATCATCATCACCTCTCATTTTTCTTCTTTGATCAACCGCATGAAGTGCATTGATCAGTTCAGGAAAATTTATAATAGACAAACTTTTTGAATCTTCAAGAGAAGAAATTTAGTTTCATACCTAATAGGAAGAGTAACTAATATCTTGTCCACTGCTCTTTGAGTAGAAAATTCTCCACCTAGTAGTTTAATTTGATTGACAATGAACATTATCAGATTTCCATATTCTTTAGCGCATTCAGACATTTTCATGGTCAACATCTCGAACTCTCTTTGAGATTCAATATTTGCATCAATTTGGTTTGACTATTACCTTCAAACTCCTCATTGATCTTATCACATGCCTCTTTCAGAGTTTCATAAGACATAATTAGTGTGAAATCCCCTTCCGACACGACCGAATGTATGCAAGAGAGAGTTCGTGTCTTCTTTGCCATATCCTCTTTATATTTTTAGAGTTGTGTTGTTGTTGGATTATTTGGGAGAGAAATGAGATTAGCACCATTTGCTATCACATCCCATAAACTCAAAGCTTTTAGGTAAGTTTTTTTATGGCCCAAGAGATTAATTTTCCCATTGAAAATGGGAATGAGAACAGAAATATTACTTGATGCCATCAAAATAATTTGCAACTCTCAAACTCTCACTTTTTTTGTTAAAAAAACCTCACAAGCCCTAGATCTTTTTGGGCACCGATACCATGTTGAAGTTAATTAGTAATATAAAAGTAATAGCATGATATCAGCGGAAGAAAATGAGATAAAGATAAAGCAAAACGAAACACTGATATTGCTTACTTGCACACTCTAAAAACTAACGCACATCACTTATTAAATAGAGCAAAATGATAAACAACTAAAGCTTGAAAGGTGGAAGCATAAACCACCATTTCCTATATTAATGCAACTACTCTTGGACCCACTAAGTAATATTGACTAGGTAAATATTGCTAAATATTAGGAAACTAAATAACAAACAACTTTGAAGCACTATTCCAACAGGCTTATGGGTCCCACTAGACTTGTCACTTCATTGCTTTTAATTCTGTCTTCTTCCAACATTAATCACTAAACCCCAAAAAAATATTATTGTAACTTTACTTTATGAAGTATTTTAATAAATGAAAAGTGGTCCATGTCTTTTCACATGCACTACCTAAATCTTCGTGCCAAACCTCAATGTAGCAATTAATTTGGGTTGGAGGTAGTAACTTATAAGAGAATTATTGGCGTAATTTTTTTAATTAAATAGTCAATGAAAAAGGTTGTATCAAAAATATTGTACACACATCAAATAAATACTTCTCCATTTTTTATAGCTATAACTAGTTTTTTATATTTGCGCAACTTGTAGATCCTTTTATGGTTGTTTTCTTAAAAAAAAGTACATTACTGAATGAATGACAATCGCACAATTGGCCTTGTGATCAGTTGGCTATTTTGGCATTTAACTTATTTTAGGCATTTTTTTTATTTTGCTAAACAATTTTTGGAATTTACTACTTTTTGTATTCGGTATTTTAGGAACTAATACTTCAATGTATACGAAATACTACTTGTATTGTATACGTAAAAAATATTACGAAACAAATAATTTGTCATATGTTGGTCGGAAATATTATAGTTTATGATGTAGAAAAACTCCATTAACGTTTTATTCTATCTTGCCATTAATAACAAGATCTTCAATGTTGAAATACCTTCATTAACTTCTTATTCTATCTTGCCATTAACAACCTCTTCAGTGTTGAAATAAGTCCATAAACGTCTTCTTCAATAATCTCGCCAAATTAAACCTCCTTCAACAACGAGTTTCAATTAAGTTAAAGACAATTATATATGGATCCTAATATTTGTAATTAATCGAAAAGAAACATTGCGCTCATAAGATTGATTTTCGATTTTTCATATGTTTTATTACTACTAATAATTATGCGTTTCTTGTCGTACTAGAGCTCAAGTACGTAGTAGTCGATAATCATATATTTCGAATTGGGAAAGGTTGAAGATAACTGCCAATTAAAATTAGGAAAAATTGTCAAAAACCACCTAATAAAGACACTTTTTTTGAGAAAACCACCTAATAAATGGTTTATTATAAGAAACCACCTAATAAAACACTTTTTCTTTCAAAACACCACCATTTGAGACCAAATAAGTAACTCATTTAACCTTGTAATCAGTTCCCTCCATTTGCATTCAACCCCAAGTGACTCTTCTGGAGTTACTAATATGTTGATAAGTGGTTACGGGACTAACGGAGTTATTAATTTGGTCTCAAGTGGTGGTGTTTTGAAAGAAAAGTGTTTTATAAGGTGGTTTTTTATAATAAAACGTTTATTAGGTGGTTTTCTCAAAAAAAGTGTCTTTATTAGGTGGTTTCCGACAAGTTTTCCTTAAAATTATTCGTCTTTGAGCATTAGTAATATTAGGTGTTGTGTTTAGACAGCCTCATAGCATGTTCCGGTCATATATAATGGTGATAGTAGAATAGATTTAGGTAGAGATGGCATCTGGGCCGGGCCAGCCCAGCCCGCCCAGCCCAGCCCGTCTCGGGGGGCTTCGCGGGTTAGGCCCGCTCAAACCCGCACCTAACCCGGCTCAACCCGCCAAACTTAAAAACCCGCACCGGGCTCGGAAACCACAACCCAGCTCGGGTGGAACCGCCCACCCAGCCCACCCGTAACCATTCGCAAACCCACCCAGCCCAGCCCAATTGCCCACCCGACCCGGACCACCCAGCCCACCCAACCCCCCACCCAGGACCACCCAGCCCACCTAACCCACGACCCAGCCCACCCAACCCACCACCCAGCCCACGCAGGACCACCCAGCCCACCCAGACCGCACAACCAGCCCGCACCACCCAGACCCACCCCCAGCCCACCAGAACGCTTATTTGGTTCGAACATCGTCTGCTTTCAATAAAGTATTAAAGTTGATTCATTTCACATAAATCTGGTAATTCTTCTTCCATTACTTTTCATTATTTTAATTATTGCTTTCATAGATCTTAATTATGTCTTCCCTAATTATGATTGCTTTTGTTAACATACAATAGTTTAAAAACGACGATAATGAAAAATAGATAATAATAAATAATTACGATAATATAAAATTAATCATTACTCAAAATTATTTAAGAATACATTGGTCAATATTCAATACTCATTATAATCTTATTTTAATTGCTATATTAAGATTATAAATAAACGACATTACTAGAAAAGAGATGATATTAAATAATTACGTCATTACGAAATTATAAAAATTAATCATTATTCGTATTACTAACAAAATGAAATTTATAAAACCAAATATTTTATATTTGCAACCAACGTATTTCAAAATTATATCTAATTGACTTATACAAAATTACAAATGCAAATTCATATTCATAAACATATAATTCATATTAAATCAAACTTACTAATTAATATTATTTCAAGTTTTCAACACATCCAATACAATCCACCCACTAAGCCCACCCAGCCCATTAACCAGCCCAATCCAAACCACCCAGCCCATTAACCAGCCCAACCCAAACCACCCGGCCCACCCAACCCATTAACCAGCCCAACCCAAACCACCCAACCCACCCAACCCATTACCCAGCCCAACCCAAACCACCCAGCCCACCCAACCTATTACCCAGCCCAACCCACCCGCTAGGCCCACCCAGCCCACCCACAAAGCCGTTGCAGGCCCGCCCAAAACCGCCATGGGTCGCTCCTCTGACCCAGCCCACCAACCCACCCAGCCCGCCTAATTCCCCAGCCCGCACCGGGTCATATATGCACAACCCAGCCCGCCACAAACCCAGCCCAACCCAGCCCGGCCCACCCATTTGCCACCTCTAGATTTAGGCTATGACCAAAACTATCTTCGAAGATTGCCTAGCTTTGTGTTGACTATGCTACGAGACATTGCCTATCTTTTTTTGGTAAGTAAGTATGAAATAAACGCAAACAAGCACATTATAGCCTAAGTCCCAAGGACCAACCACCCTAGCCAGAAAGCCAGGAAACTAATACAATCCATTCCACCACACAACATCTATATCCCTAATCTTCCTAGGGAGTCTGCTATCATTCCTTTTCTTTACAGTATGCTTTATATCCCTAATTACATTATCAACTGAGTATATAACTCCATTCCAGAGTGCATTATTCCTCTCATGCCATATTCTATATACAAGAGCTAGAATATTAGCTTTAATGATTTACTTCCTGAAGTTGCTTCCTTTGTATCTTTTTTGAGTCCAAGCTAGCAGCTGAATCACAGTTTTTGATGCTGCCTTAATCCCCAACCAATCTTTTATTCCCTTCAAGCATCTGCTACTGAAAGTGCAATAAAAAACAGGTGCTTATGATCCTCCCTTCCATTATCACATATTAAGCACTGAGCTGTGGAGATAATTCCCATCTTACACAGTCTGGTCCTTGTCTGCAACCTATTCTGAACTGCAAGCCAGCCAATGAAATTATGTTTGGGGACATTATGATGATCCCAAACATCCTAACACCAAATCTGCTTCTGCCAAGGATTATTCAAATTTTTATACTTCATAGCAGTGCTATAATTTACTTGAGTAAGCCAACTTCACCACAACTCTCAGTTATATCCTTCTTCACCTTGCTGATAGTTTTCATAGCCCAACTAGCTGCGTTAGGAGCCTTAAAGTGACTCCAACTCTGCTCTTTAATATAAATAACATGCACCCACTTAACCCATAAATTGTCAGCCTTCATAGAGATGTTCCATGCTTGCTTCCCTATCATTGCTTTGTTCCAGTGGAGTAGAGATCTGAAACCTAGGCCACCATTTTCCTTAGGCCTACAAACATCCTCCCAACTCACATACCCAGGCCTACTTGAATTACACATGCCAGACCATAAAAATGATTAACAAATTGCATCAACTTGTTTCAAAATTTTCTTATGGATAAGAAAAAATTGTTAGCAATAGATGGAAATGCTAAGCAGGACAGAATTAACAAGTTGCCTTCTCCCAGCAAATGAAATATTTCTTGTACTCCAAACTTTAATTATGCTTACCATCGTTTCTACCAGCTGCTCATAATCTACTGCTGAAAGCTTATTAGAACTTATTGGCACTCCAAGATACCTGAATGGAAGCTCCCCTATTTTGAATCCAGAACAATAAGCTATTCTTTGCATTTCTTGGTTATCTAACCCACAGCCAAATATAGCTGATTTTGAAGGATTAGCAACCAATCCAGTATAAGTAGAGAACATATTTGATAGGATTAAGTCGTATCACCTATTCAAAGATAAACCTACAGTCCTCTAACTATGGTAGTCAATGGAAGCAGGGTCGAATCCGCAGGGAGACAGAGTTTCTATATTAATATTCAATCAACTAACTACTTCAGATGAAATCAGGGAGAATTAACCGAACTAATAATTAAGCTAAGGAATATGAATTAAACCGAGGATTTAACTATGGAATAAAAGCCTAGGGTATTAGGTTGGTCCACCATGCTTATACCAATCAAACAAGGTCAACTACTATCAAAACCTAAGTCAAGAGTCGAGGGATTAGAGCATGTGTTGAGCTATGGTTAAGACTCAACGCTCATAGTTCAACATACGCCGCATGTTCACTAACGTAATCAGAACTACTGATGTGTCCTAGGCCTTTAGTCGTAAGACGGATCTGTGCAAAGAACTATTAACCACAAGCAATCAATGCAATCAATGAAATTGGCCACTAACATTAATCACTAATTAAGAACAAACCACACCACAATCACTCAAATCAAGCCCTAGGAATCTATAGGAGTCTAAAAACAATCATGGTATAAACATGGCTTCCCTATCTAACACCCTAGAAAGAGAACTACTCGACATGATTAAATTGACAATAACAAAGCTAATTGGAAACCCTAAGAATTGCATCATGAACTAATCGAATAATTAACAATTAAACGAAAGCAACTGATAGATAAGAATAAAGCAATAAGAAAGATGATTACCAAATTGACGGAAAGCGGAAACTTTAATTGAATTGAAATAGCATTCGAATCTCTTCTACAATGGAAAACTATGAAAACTAGACTAAGAGCTCTCTAAATGTTCAATATAATAAAAGATACAAAAAAAAAATAACCTCAAAAGGTATTTATAGTTTCTAACAAACAATAAGATAGAGTGGGACAAAACGTAAAATCGCGTCCCCGTGTCGTTCACCCGATCGGGCAAAGTGCCGCCCGATCGGGCCTGGGAACAATTTTCAGCAGCACAAGTTTTGTATTCACCCGATGTGATCTGGCAACGGTCACCCGATCGGGGCCGCAACACTAGCACCCGATCGGGCAAGACCGCCCGATGCGATCGGGTGAGTGTCTTCTTCTTCATTTCCAGAAATCAGCCAATATTACCAAGTGTTTGTCCGCCCGATCGGGTGGGAAATCTCAACTTTTGGCCTACGAAGATCGAACCAGATCGGGCGAAGCTACTTTCACTCTTGCTTCAAACTTGGCTTCAGAAGCCAAGTCCTTGATGATTCTTCTTCACAACGGGGGTCCGAATACCATCTCGAGACCGCCAATATGCCTCATAACCTTCCGCTATAATGTGGTGATCAAAACATCAAGTAAATAGGGAGATTTTCCCTAAAAACCTACAAAACGATATGGAACACACAAACCACAACTATATCGAAATAGTTAACATAAATAGCTCCTAAGAGCGTCAATATCGCGCAATTTAGCTTGTAAAGAAAGGGAAAAACTCTATAAGAAATCGACATATCAATATCCAAACCTTGCAGCAACATAAAAACTGACATAAATTCACCTTTGCTAAAAAGGACAACATCATCAGCAAAACACAGGTTATTCAGTCCAAGAGACTTGCACCTAGGATGAAATTCAAACCTAGGTTGTTTCCCAACATAAGAAAGATTACGAGTGAGATATTCCATGCATAAGACAAAAAGGAGAGGTGACATAGGGTCACCTTGCCTTAGACCTCTCTTTGAGTTCAAAAAAACAGTTGGGGGTACCATTATGAACCTTGCAGGAAAGTTCAACCTAATCATCATCTCTTCAAGAAGCTCCCATAAAACTGTGTCATAGGCCTTCTGAATATCAATCTTCATAAGACACCCTTTTTGTTTCAAGGTCCTCTTGTACATTTTCACTATATCCTAACAAAGAAGAATATTATGGAGGATACTTCTCCCAAAGATAAAAGCACCTTGATTAGCAGAGACCACATGAGGCAGCAACAACTTCAGTTTTTCACACAATAGCTTTGTGATGCATTTGTAAATGATTGAACAACAGGCTATAGGCCTAAAATCACTTACATGAGCAGGGCAGTTCACTTTTGGAATCAAAGTAATGGAAGTTACATTGACACTCTTGAGAAGTTTGCCAGTATTGAAGAAATCCAATACAGCAGCTGAGATATCATCACCAACCACATCCCAAGCTTGGTTGAAAAAGTAGCTGCTAAGACCATCCAAGCTAGGAGCCTTCTCATTAGGGATAGACCACAAAACCCTTATAACATCACCACTAGGAATATTAAGATTAATAAGCCTGTGACGATCTTAAGTTAATCTAGGCCCCTCATTAATAATCTGTTGCTTCACCACACATCTCTGCATCAGTTGTTTACCCAAGAGATCTTGATAGTAACTCACAAAAGCATCTTGAATATGCTCTTCATTATTTACCCAAACCCCTTGTCCATTCTGAATAGCATGTATCTTGTTTGCAATTCTTCTAGCTTTGATGGACTTGTGAAAGAGATGAGTATTATCAATCCATAGAGCTTTTGCCTTCTACCTCAAGAAAGTAACATAACTAGCTTGAGCCTGCCTAAACTCTATTGCTGCAGCTTTTTCATCTGTGCTATGAACATGATTATCAGGTTTATCATGCATAAGCTGTTGAATCTCCATCAGCTTATGATAGGCTACATTAGCTCTCACTTGAATCTGTGAAAAACTCTCTGCATTTAACTTCTTTAGATCCTACTTCATAGCTCTCAGTTTCTGAGTAACCTGATACATGAAACAATCCCTGACAGGCCTACTCCATGAAGACAGAACCATCTGCAAGAAGTTTGGAGCTTGAACCCACATGTTAAAAAAACTAAAAGGATTTTTCCTTCCCCTAGATTCAGGGTATATGCAAAGAATGCTTGGGCAATGATCAACATCCCCTTCTGGCAGATAAGAGAGTTCAGCATTCTCATAGTAAGAGATCCACTTTTCATTGACAAGACACCTATCAATCTTTGAGAACACTTTGTTTCCCCCTTCTTTTTTATTAGTCTAAGTAAAGAATCTACCACTATACTTCATATCTGAGAGCTTACATTGTGTAATACAATCTCTGAATGGCTGAGCCTCACTCATTCTGACTGGAGCACCCACCCTATTATCCAAGTTTAAAACTGCATTAAAATCACCCAAAACAACCTAAGAATCATAAGTTTTCATTTGCAATAGATCATTTTAGAGCTCTAACTTCCCTCTTGTATCATTATATCCATAGACAAAGGTACAATAAAACTCAGAGCTAGGACCAGCAGGATCAATCCTACAATGAATCATCTGAGCAGAAACATAGAGTATATCAATGGCAAAGCACTCAGGCCTCCACCCTATAACAATCCTCCCTTTATCAACAACACAACTATTAGAGGAAAAACACCAACCATTACACACATTTTGGTAAAGCGTACCCATTTTAGGAATCTTCACCTTTGTTTCTAGAAGACTGAAAAACTTAATATCGTGACCAGAAATGAACTTCCTAATCTCAATTTGTTAGGACAGCCTATTCAGTCCACTAACATTCCACACTAGTATATTATCCACATCATTCAAGGGATGTCAACCCCTGCATCTCACTACATGTAGCTCCATTCATCCCTTTTTGCCCTTCCTCTAAATGTTGTTCCACTCCATAAAATAAATATGTAGTACTAGCCTCCTTTCACACATCAAACATGGTCTTTACATGGAATATAAACACTGTTTTCCTTGACATCATTTCCAGGGAGTAGAGAAACCCCCTCTGCAGTAGCTGCACCCATAGGCAAATTACTAGTTTGTTTACTTTATGAAACACTGTTTTTTTCACCCGCTCTGCAGTAGAGAAACACTGTTTTCCTTGATATTACCTATCTTCCAAACCAATTAACTTTATGAAACTAGTTTGTTTCACCAAATTGACTGGTCCCCTACTCCGATAATATTTTATTTTCATATAACATGTTTTTAATATGCGGGACCTACGCAGACAAGTCAAGGTAGCTAAAAAAACTAATTGGAGAGTTTGTTTCTTGAAAGAGATCTAGCTAGGGAAACTTATGTGATAAGTAGTAAAATTAAATTGATACACGTTAACCATTATAGTTGATCACATTCGCTACAAACGTGTTACTATTATGAATATTATAAATAGAAATAGGAAAAAAAAAGGTTCATTTTTTCATAGGAAACAAAAGGAAAAGGGTTGCCTGGCATATTAATTAGTCACATATAAAATTGAAAAACATTACATAAAAACTGCTAGAACTTAACGTACTCATAATCATTTATTAAGAATACAACCGGTCTGCTACTATTACGGCTAAGCTTTTGTGACAAACATTTGTGCGATATACGGTAATGCTTTTCCTAGTCACGCCTTCCTTCTCTACGTTCCGCTGGGATAAGGATAGTCATATACTTAGAGCATCTACAATAGTTGTATATAAGGACTAGCTTGTAAATATAAAAATACTTCAACCTTATAGTAGCTGACCATTAGACATTGTAGCTTATTTGAGCTAGGTAGCCAAAACAAGCTACTAGCTCAATTGAGATCAAAGATGAAAGAGCAATAAATGCTCACGATTTAAAGAATAAAAATTGATGTTGGTAGTAAACATTTAGCTACATAAATTGCTGCTTACCAATGGAGGAAATGATGACTCAAAAGTAATATAGCTAGAAACTATTAGGTGGCATTGCTAGCAACAAAGAGAGTAGTTAGACTATTGTAGATGCTAGGCCTCGAAGGCAGTGGAGGATGCTCAGGTGGATCATCAACCGGAATAGCAGTTCGATGACTCCCTTTGTAGCCGCCGTACTTAGATTTCTTTGCCAACTCTGCCAAGCAACAAAGAGATGACTTTTATGAATCTTTTCAACAAAACACACTATCATATGTGTACGAGTATTGGAAATAATTGGCTAACCTGTGTAGGTTGCCTGGCAATATTATATATATAGAGAGATGAAAATCTATCTTTACAAGCTAAGAGTCTAATTACCAAACTACCCTAATACACCCCCTCAATCTTTATGGGGAGGAATCACGGATAGATTGGAACGATGTTTACGAAACAACTCAGAAGAAAGACCCTTAGTAAAAATATCAGCAACATGTAACTGTGTCGGAACATGCTTGACCTAAAGTCCACCTTTAGCAACCATCTCACGAACAAAATGATAATCAACATCAATGTTCTTACTACGATCATGATGAACAGGATTGGCAGTAAGATACATAGCAGAAACATTGTCACAATAGAGAATGGTAGGCCGTCAATGAAAATACCCTAAATCAGCCAACAATTGACGTATCCAAATTATTTCAACTGTAGTGTTGGCAACAACACGATACTCAGCTTCATTAGAAGACTTCGAAACAATAGGTTGCTTCTTAGAGCGCCAGGAGATCAAATTCTTCCCTAGGAAGACAGCATAACCAGTAGTAGAACGCCGAGTGTCAGGACACCCGGCCCAATCAGCATCAGAATAGGCAACAGTCACAGTAGGAGAGCCAATATTATGAAGAAACAGCCCATAATCAGAAGTTCCCTGCAGATACCTGAGAATTCTTTTCACAGCATGAAGGTGAGTAGTACGAGGCGCATGCATAAATTGAGAAAGCGAATTAACAGCATTGTAATGCACCAACCATACTACGATAATCTGTGGGATCAACAAGAAGTTCACCATCTAAGAGAGGAAGAGTGACACGAGAGACAACAGGAGTACGTACGGGTTTGACAGTATGAAGATGAAATTTCTGAAGAAGATCAACTACATATTTGTTTTGAGACAACATCAAACCCTGAGGAGTACGTAAAATCTGAATGCCTAAGAAATAATGCAAATCACCCAAATCCTTCATAGCAAACTGGGAAGAGAGAACACTAATAAATTTCTGAAGCAAAGAGGAACTACTACCTGTAAGCACAATATCATCAACATATAGCAAGAGAATGATAATATGACTACTATGTTTGAGAGTGAACATGAGGTGTCACAACTGCTGCACTTGAAACCAATAGAGAGAAGAAAATTGCTGAAACGAGAGAACCAAGCTCGAGGAGCTTGCTTCAAACCATAAATGGATTTTCGTAACCGACAAACATGATGTGGTTGAGAAGGATGTTCAAAACCAGGAGGCTGACGCATATAGACTTCCTCATTGAGGAAACCATGAAGGAAAGCATTTTTAACATCGAGTTGACGAATAGGCCATTTAAAAGTAACAGCAAGAGTGAGAACTAAGCGAACTGTAGTAGGCTTAATTACAGGACTAAAGGTTTCAAAGTAGTCAATACCTGCCTGCTGATGATTACCAAAAACAACAAGCCTGGCCTTAAACCGCTCCACAGAACCGTCAGAATTATATTTAATCTTATACACCCACTTACAACCAAGAGCGTTTCTATTGTTGTTGCGAGGCACAAGTTCCATGTATCATTCTTAATTAATGCTTCATACTCATCACGCATGGCTTGTTGCCAACGTGAATCTTTAGACGCTTGCTTTAAGGTAGACGGTTCAGACTCAACAACGTCGATTTTTAAATCCAATAAATTCCTAGTTGAAATGATTCCGTCTTTTAAACGAGTAGTCATGGTATGAACATTAGTAGGATCGACACACTTAGACGACTTTCTAGGACGCCTAGGGGGAGGGACAATAGGAGACGGGGACGACTCACAAGAACCATCATGTGGAACAACCAAGGACAAAGGGGGAGAGGAGGGACTAGCAAGGAGTGAGCTAGGAAGGTCATGCGATGGTGCGGGCGAGGAGAAAGAGGGCTGCGGGCTGCCAAGGGGCAGCGCACAAGAACTCCGCAAACCCACGGGCGCGGGCGTAGACTGCGGGCAGGCAGCAGGTACAGTGGGGGAGTGAGTGTTGGCTGCGGGCGCGGTAGTGTGTGTCCGCGGGCTGGTGTGAGGCTAACGTTCCTTGGGCACGCAAGTATCCTGCGGGCAGGCTGCGGGTTGCTGCAGGTCCCCATGATGCTGCGGGCTCGGGGAATCGAGACACAAGACCATGTGACGATAAACGTGGCTCACTAGACGCATGAAGAATCGAAAACCAGACTAAGGGGTCAAGAGACTCATCCATAGACGAACCAATGGGTGTGCTAGACACAAGGGAACCATAAGGAAATTTACGTTCACTAAACAATACATGACGACTTGTATAAACTTTGCCAGAAACAGGATAAGGACATCTATAACCCTTATAGTTTGATGCATAGCCAATGAAAACACATTGAATCGACTTAGCCTGTAATTTATGGATTTTAGGATCTAAAAACAACGGAAAACATGCACAACCAAAACATTTCAAAAACTCATAGGAGGGGGGACGGTGAAAAAGCTTAGCAAACGGGGATGAACCCTGCAATGCCGAACTGGGAAGACGGTTTATCGTATAAACCGCATAAACCGTCGTATAACACGCATCAACCCAATATCGAGTTGGCAATTCAGATTGAATAAGCATAGTGCGGGCCATCTCAATAATGGTTCGATGTTTCCTTTCTACAACACCATTCTGCGCTTGAGTCCGAGCACAAGACATTCGAAAATAAATTCCCGAATCACATAAATGTTGTAGTGAAGGAGTGTTATCAAATTCACGTCCACCATCACTTTGGAAAAATTTTATTTTTGAATTAAATAGATTCTCAACAAGTTTCTGAAAAGATATGAAGGTCGAGTAGACATCAGATTTCAGTTTAAGTGGATATAGCCATGAAAAACGCGAATAATCATTAACAAAAACCACATAATACTGAAAAAACTGATTTGATTTAACTGGCGATTGCCAAAGATCACTATGTATCAAATATAAAGGATAGGGAGCTCGATGAGTCACAGACTCAAAGGGCAAACGATGTATTTTTCCTACTTTGCAATGAACACAATCGTCATGAAACTTAGAATTACATGAAATCAAGTTTTGTGAACGTAAACTTCCTAAAACTCTAGCAGAAGGGTGACCAAGGCGAGTATGCCAAACATCTCGAGACTCCTTGGTGGCTATGAGGGCAGGAACAGACGACTCTGGGCAGACTCGGGAAGACTCTGAAGAAACTCGGGAAGACGACTCTGACTCTAGGAGATGAGTCTGAATAGGGTAGACACCATTCCTACTGATTCCCCGCAACATATTCGCCCCCGTGGTCTTCTCCTTAACACAAACAGAAGACTCGTCAAAACAGACTATGCAAGAATTATCCTGACATAACTTTTGAACAGACATCATATTATGTTTTAACTGGGAAACATGACACACCTTCGTGAGGCGAAGGGGGCGACTAGGGGAAGACAGAATCAAATTACCAAGTTTATTAATGGGAAGTCGTGTGCCATCACCAACAACAACAGAACTCGAACCAATGCAAGGAAGAGCGTTAGATAGCTTACCATCCTGTGAGGTCATGTGAGATGCGGCTCCAGAATCTGGATACCAAACGGAGTCATTTGTTTCACCACCAACAAACAGTGCAGCTAGGGCACGTGTGACACCATCAGGTTTGGAAGGCACAAAGCTATGATTGAAGCGTTGAGGGCAATAAGCTGCTTGGTGACCTGGATACCAACAAAGACCACAAGTATCTGAAGAAGGAGTGTTGGCTAAATTGCCGTTAGATGGATTACTTCCTGCTGAAGACAAATCATTAGCAATATAATTGGCACAAGAATAATTAACATACGAAATATCATGAAAATTACCCATCCCATTAGTGCGGCCTGCATTGCCACGACCGCCCTGTCCTCCATTGCCGCGTCCTCCATTGTTGCCACGACCACCCTTCGATTATTGTTCCGATTCTTGTTTTTACCACCCCCTTGACCTTTAGAATTCGAACCACCCGAATAAGACGGTTGTGAACCTGAAGAGCCAGACTGAACAACCACTAAAGCCTGATGAGTAGAAGAGGTCTCATCATAAGCACGCTTAGCCTTAAGGCATTGCTCATGCTGAAGTAGCTTGGGGCGAAGATCATCAAACGTCAAGGACGTTTGAAATTGTAACAAAGTAGTAACAAGGGCATCATAATCACGATCTTGATCCAATGCAGTCAAGGTATACTGAACTAGATCATACTGAGAAACAGGACACTGAATAGCAGCTAAGGAGTCAACAATAATCTTAATTTCACGCAGAAAGACCTCCATAGTCTGCTGTTCAGGCTTTTTCATATGACTCAATTTACCTTTCAGTTCCATAGACCTAGCCATACTAGCATGTAAAAATCTAGACATCAAACGATTCCAAATTTCAACAGAAGTATGTAACTCATGTACATCAAGCATAACATCACGTGACAAAGTAGCATACAACCACAGTTTAATTTGTTGATCTAAACGTAAATACTCGTAGAATTGCGGATTAGGTGTGGAATTGCCAAGATGATCAACACAAGTAGAGGAAGGTATAGAGACAGTACCATCAATAATACCAAGTAACTAATGTGTTAACATAAAACATGTTACCTGAGTCTTCCAGACGAGAAAATCCTCTAGAGTCGTTAATTTGATGGTCACATACCGTGTGATGTCGTGATTGTTAAATTGATGTGCAAGCAACGGCGGAGGAGGAACCAAAGAGCCGTGGTGAGTATAGGTGGGAGGCGCATAAGGAGTTGAATGCTCGCCAAACCCGGGTGGAAAACGAGGTGCACTCGTGGACGGATATCCACCCATATACGGGCTGGACGGGGCCAGCAGTGGTATTTGGGCTAGCGCCTGGGTGTAGGCGGCAGGCTGGTGGTTCAGCCAAGTCGCGCCACCAAGGGCAGTGGCTGCTGCAACGCTGGTGACGGAGAGACGTGGCTGCGAATGAGGCGAGCCCGTCATTGAAGATGCAGCAAGTGTAGTCGGCTGCTGTGGCTGCACCACCCGCGGTTGTGGAACCGGCGTGGTGGGGCTGCGGTGGCCAGGAATCGTCCGACTGGTTGGAAGATCCGGTGGCCATGTGGTGGTGCCGGATTTTCTTTTGATTTTAGGTTTAGGGTTGAGCGAAAGAGAGAAAAAAATTCTAAACCTAGGCTCGTGATACCATGTACGAGTATTGGAAATAATTGGCTAACCTGTTTAGGTTGCCTGGCAATATTATATATAGAGAGAGAGATGAAAATCTATCTTTACAAGCTAATAGTCTAATTACCAAATTACCCTAATAATATGCTTGCTGCATTGATTCGCTTACATAAAATTTAAAATAACTAGTTATATTTATGAAACTAAACGAAATATCACTTGTTAATTGCAAATTTAGGTGAATCTTTTTAATCACTTCTATATCAATGCTAATAGTAATATGTATCTCCTTCGTAACACTACTTCTCTAGTGATTTTTTTTATTATTATTAATCAATGATGATAATTATGAAGGGAAAAACGTGCAGGAATGGAGTTACATAATAGAGCGGAGAGGTAATACACATATGTGTATATGGGGTAGGCATACACTTCCAATGAAAGCTGCAATATCACTACTAGCAAAGAAAAAAGCGCGAAAAATTAGGGGGGGTGGCTTTTGGCGTCCTAGTACCTGGCCTTGGCGGGACAAATCCCCTTGGCGCCCAAGATGCATTTAATGTATATTATTACTCTTCATCTCCTCATCAGTTTCAATTCTCTCTTGGAGCCGCCTGTTCCGTGCCTTGAGATAAATGGCCAGATAAGACAACCAAAACCTGGAAGCCATTAATGGCATGAAGTTTTCCGGCAAAGTTTTGAATTTTTTTTGTTTTGTTAATAAAATGAGCTAAAATTAGAGAGTGGTATAAGTAATTAATTTACATACTCGAAGTTTACTTCAGTATCAGTTTAATTTACATGCTAAAATTTTTTTCTTGTAAATTTATGTCTCTGTAAATTTCTATCTCTGTAAAACTAATAAACTCCAATTTTTTGTCTCTGCAAATTTTGGGCTTTGTAGATCTAGCACACTACATAACTTGAATTTTTATTCAGCTACATAATTCGTTTTCAGTCCCTTCAAACTAAAATACACTCCATTTTCAGTCCCCTAGACTCGTTTGTAAAGAAGACATTCAAACTGTATTACATGTTCTGATTTCAAATTAAATTTATATGTTCAGTAAACAATTTAGAAACTCTTAAAATTGTTTGAAACTGTTTGGATACTTATATAATTGATTTTTTATATATATAAATAAAATAAAAATTACATTCATAATTTTTTCATAAAAAAAAATTTGGGGTAAAAATGGAGAATAAAACTAATGGCAAGCATATGGATGTAACTAGACCGGTTACGTTCTAAACCGGAAGCTTAAATATTTACTAATCTGTTACTAGTGAATAAGACATTTTGACAAAAAATAACGAATACAAATGCAATTTAATCAGAAATTTTATATGATTTTTATAATAACACTTGATATTTTAAATACTTTGTTTATTGTTATTATTAATAAGGCACTATTTTAATTAGAAGTATTAATCTTGTTATAAACAAATACTAAAGTGCTACTACGGAAAAAGGGCGGGGAGAAGAAATGTGGAGGTAATAGCAAGCATGGGATTCGAACTCGAGACCTAACAACAGAGACGCACTTTCATGTATGCATTTGCAACCAAGTGGACGGGATATTCGACCATTCTGATAAGTGGATACATCAAATACTTATAGTAAAGATCATTTATCTGGAAACTATAATAAAGGTGAAGAATACTATCAAAATCTGCTATTTACTAAACAAATCCCCAAGTACGACGGTCGTTTCAAATTGATATGTTATTATGATTATCAATTATTTGTGTATATATAAATTGTTTTGCTTTCAGTTTTCATTATCATATATAGGTTTAGATTACCAGTTATCTTGTTACTAGAAAATGTAGAATACTTAGGGTCCGTTTGGTAGGGTGTAAAACATTTTCCTTTAAAACTGTTTTTCCATTTTCTATTGTTTGGTTTGGAGTAAAACATTGAAATGTAAAATTTGGGATGGAAAACCATTTTCCACCTTATTGAAAATATTTTCCCCCAAAATTGGGAGGAAAACATTCTCCCTCACAAGTGGAAGGAAAACATTTTCCCTCACAATTGAAGTAATTGATTTTCATTTCAACCAAACAATGAAAAATGCTTAAAATAGAAAATCATTTTACATGCAACCAAACAACGGAAAACCTTCGTAAAAATGAATTTTCTAATGTAAAAGGTTTTCCATGGAAAACCATTTTCATCTGAAAATATTTTACACCCTACCAAACGGAGCCCTAAAATCCCACAATACTTTTCTTGCCAATAATATACTTGATTATAATATATATAAATGCAATTTCAACAACAAAATTATAACGTTTTTAAGATAAAACTTAAAAGTTATACTTTGTTTATTGTTTACTATAAGTCACAACAAATATTAATCTTGTTGTACACAAATCCCGACTCTCGACCAATTGTTTGTCTATAGAATCGAAGATATTCTCCTTATTTATTAACATAGCTACTAGATTTCGATCAATTGTTTGACCAACGATCGAAATTATGCTCTGTAGTATTATTATTAGATGACTAGTATTTGTGAACAGGGCACTATTTGTGTAATAATCTTGTAAGGAGATTAGTGAATTGTTTCATTGAACAATTCATTCACTACTCGTTAGCATTACTATTATTACACACTTTAATTGATCTTTTATTATTAGTTATAAATATTTTTTACTATATTCTATTAACAGAGCTACTAAATATCGATCAATTGTTTTTCCAACAAATGAAATTATGCTTTCAATTTAAATTATCATATAACGGACTCCAAACCAGCCAAATATTCAACAGTATTCGGCTACAGCTATATGATAAAAAGAAGAATTTAGTATACATATTATCTCTTATTCATAACTATTTATTTATTATTTTTATTAGTATTATTATTATTATTATTATAAATATTTGACTAATATTTGTATTAATATTTAGTTTTATCAATATTTTTTATATCATTAATATTATTGATTATATGATTAATGGGTCAAAACAACAAATATCCAATATTTTTAATGTTTTTGTAAGGTATGGTAAAAGAGTGGTAGGGACGAAGAGAGTATATCAATTGCATGGATATTAATGAAACTAATTGCATGGATATTTATGGAACTATACCTGAAGCTTAAATTTTTAGTAATCTGTTACTAATAAATACGACATATTGTCAAAATTAACAAATACTAAAGTAATGTAAGAAATTTTTTTATAACATTTTCATAAAAACACATAATAGTTTAAATAATTTGTTTATTGTTTGTTATATATTATAAGGCACCACAATTATTAATTTTTTTATATACAAATACAAGAGCGCTACTACCAAAAAATTTCCAAAAGGGTAGGGGAAGAAATGTGGAGTTAATAGCAAGCATGGGATTCGAACTCGGGACCTAACAGTCAGAGACGCGGTTTTATGTTTGTAGTTGTCTTAACCAAGTGGACAAAATATTCGACCATGCTAACAACTGGATACATTATGTACTTATAGTAAGCACCACCGTTATCCGCAAATTATAATATAGGTCTAGGTTACTATTTAAATATATTGTGTTACAAGATAAATCACATACATATTGGAAGTTCCCTCTTTTTATAATGAGTTATGGTTACCATTTAACATGCCCTGTTATTAGAAAATGTACAAACTTATAATCGTTTGAACCTGTTTGCTTCTGTTATAATAGATCTTTTTATTTATATAGGATTTGGTTATCCGTTAAGTGTAAATTGTTACTAGATAATTTACAAAACTAGAAATCATTTGAACCTGTTTTGATACTAAAATATTTGAATTTTTTTTATATAAGATGTTTTACTTATAAATTATTCAATTTTCTTTTTTATCATTTTATAATATAATTTACTAGAAAATTCTCAATCATTTCCAAATTTTCTATTATGAATGATGCTAATTAGTATGCTAGGAGCCTATGGTGATGATGACGAAGAAATGGGGACATATACTATGAAGCTACCCAAAGTGATGAAGTTGGAGAAGAGTTTTGGTTTAGATAATTGAGGTAAACTTGAAGACAATGGTCAAAGAGTAAAAATTAGTATAAATTCTACCCCCCCCCCTTCTGATTCAAGCTAAAGTTAAGATCACGATTTTAATAACCTTGCATATACATATATTTTGGTTGTTACAGAGATTTAATATATGAAAGAAAATAAATCCTTAAGTTGTTAATTCCAAAGAAAAGCTAAACAAAGTTTACAAATCAACTCTGAAAAGTAATACATATGAGATCAACAATTACCGAGTACTACGTACGTAACCGTTATGGGTTTGGGTTTTTAGGAATTGAACAACTAGGACTATATGTCGACTACTCTTCATCTGCAAAGCGTCGTGGCGAACTAACAACGTTATCTGTCATAAACATGGATGCATTGGAAACTTGATGTAGACCGCGTGGACATTATTGATACCACCAGCATCATCATGGTTACGATGTTGTAATTACCACCTTCATCCCATTGAACAAACGTGTTTCTTATAATCTCCTTCACATATTCAAACACAACACATAAACAAACGTTGCTGAAGTTAATATGAAAGTCAAAATTACACTTCATCTTTTAAAAGATACAACACAATTGCAAATTTATCAAGCGTGTGTATTGAATATTTTGACATGTTAACAAATAAATTAATATCTATTTAGATGATACTAAATACATTGTTGTTTCCCTAATAATTTGCAACTTAAATCAAGAGGTTACCTCCTTCGTAGCAATTTCTTCTGGCATTTCTTTATATAATTTTTTGGACTTTGCATTCTTCTCCGATGGGTTGGGATTTTTGGTTTTGCTGCCCCTACCAGTATATCTTTGGTCAAGAAGGTCCTTTTTCCATTTTCTACCGGTTGTACAATCTATCTAAGGTGTATTTCGTTGTGTACCTTTCGACGTAGCCTATGACGTCCGTACACTTTGCACGTTGATTGATCCCATCATCTATGTGCTTCATTACTATTTCGTTTTATTCCCATTGAATCCTCTAACTCTTTTTGAATTTTATCTGTTGTTTTCTCGTACATCGTGAAAGTTTCATCGATATGCATGGCTAAAGTGGTCAAATACTTATGTCGTTCATTTCCCTCAAATTTTTGACTCGTCTTGATTCAACTATGTCATAGTACATTCTCCTCGTACTGTCTCACCAAATCCTTCCTCCATCTACTAAGTATATAAATCTCGGGGATATAAATTCTATATCATCAAGCTCAATCACACGAGGAAGGTGCTTGCACAATATACCTCCTAATTCAAACAACTTACAACAGCATGAGAAATCATATTTTTTGTCGATTGTAATATTGTAATGCTTCCATCTTTTCCTCAGTGTTGGTGTTGGAATCTTCTCATCAACATTGAAAATGGATTCCGCACCAAGTGTTCCGGTCTTCGTGTTGTATGTTTTAACCCTAGTGCCTCATCCTTTACCTATTTGAATTTGACATTTTTGTACTTGTTGTGGAACATAAACTTAACAAGTATAGTCTAGTCCACAGGAACAGGTTGATCCACCGATTCAAAATTCATTTATTCTCTTTTTCCACTAAATTTTTCATATAAAGCTCCACGAATCTACACAATGGGGTATCAATGCATACATAGCTTTTGAAAACACGATTCATACCTCCATTTCTTTGTGTGGATGACATTACAGCCCAAAATTGTCTCTGCAATATCTCGGGCCCCATCCATCTGTGAGCTCGTATGAATCTTGGATCAAGGTGTTTCCAACTATCTCTAATTTCTTCACCATAGATTCTCATGCTTCTTCAAACTCATCCGGGTCTAGACATTTAGGGACAACTAATAACAATGCAACCTCAATTTCTCTCCATTTTTTTATTACTATCTAAATTTCTTCGATGCATTTTGTAGGATATGCCACAAGCACATTAATCTGTGTGGTGCCCTGTAAACACTATTTCAAATGCCTTCCCAATATCTTTATCTTGGTTAGTAAGTATGCCTTTTGGGGCCTTGCCCACTGATTAAACACCCATACAAACGTCCTTGTATCCTCATGGGAAATCAAAGCAGGTGCAAAGACAATGGAACACCCATGATGGTTGACACCGACAAACGATGCAAATGGCATTCGGTATCTATAAGTTTTGTTTTCATTAGTTTCAACACTCTTGTCACATACATTTAAAAAACGATGATAATCCTACTATGTATTTAGTAATTATTACTAAAAGAACACTGTATTTTTTGTATTTGTTACTAGGGCCGAAGAGAGTAAAACTAATGGCAAGCATATGAATGTAACTAAATCGGTTAGGTTCTAAACCAGAAGCATATTTATTTAAACAGTAAATCTAATGGCAAGCATATTTATTTGTATTTGAATTTGTTATTAACCTGTTACTAGCAAATACAACATTTTGTCAAAAATAACGTATACAAATGCATTCAAACAAAAGGTTTATAACATTTTAATACTAACACTTAATATTTTAAATACTTTGTTTATTGTTTATTATTATAAGGCACCAAATTAGAAGTATTAATCTTGTTATATACAAATACTAAAGTGCTAATACAGGTAAAAGGGTGGGGATAAGAAATGTGGAGCTAATAGCAAGCAAGGGATTCGAACTCGAGACCTAACAGCCAGAGACGCGCTTTCATGTATGCATTTGTAATATTTGACCGTGCGAATAAGTGGTTAAATCAGATACTTGTAGTAAAGACCATTGTTATCTGCAAACTACAATATATGTAAAGGTTACTATTTAAATATGCCTTGTTACTAAACAAATCACCATGTAAGGTCGTTTCAAATAGATATATATTATGATTATTGATTATTTATATATATAATCTATTTTGCTTTCAATTTTAATTATCATAAGATTATCAATTAAACTTATTCTGTTACTAGAAAATGTACAAGACTGAAAATCCCACGATCCTTTTGTTGCTACTAATGTACTTGATTATATTTCTATAAAGTTTTTAAAATAAGACTTTGAAATAATACTTTGTTTATTGTTTACTATAGCCACGACAATTATTTTTCTGATTGTACACAAATGCTGACTCTTGACCAACTATTTGTCTTTAGAATTGTAGTTATGATCTTTACTATTAATAGAGCTACTAGATCTCAATTAGTTGTTTGACCACAAGTGCAAATTTTCTCTGTAGTACTATTATTAGATGACTATTTGTTACAAGGCACAACTTATGCATTAATCTTGTAATATAAAATCAAAAACTAAATCTCGATAAGTTGTGTTCACTTAAACATGATATTATGTATAAATAAATACTTAAAAACTAAGGGGTAACCCTCAAAATACTCCATGCCACTACACAACCACCCAATAACATTAACAAGAGTTTGAGTCCGATGGTTATAATTGAAGGGTTAAAATAAAAAACCGAAGGTTATAAAGAATAACGATTGAAATTCAAATAATAGTTACCAGTTACTCATAAATGTCGCTTTATGTTGAAACAAATTCAAATGAATCTAAAGGTTCAAAAAAATATTTATAATAAACCTTATATTTTCGATATTGTGTAACTTTTTGTAAGAAGGTCTCTAATTATTCTTCGTTTTAGTATCCTTTTTGAAAATTGTGTAAGGAGATTAATGAACTTCTTCATTGAACAACTCATTCACTACTCATTACCATTACTATTATCAGACACTTCAATCGATCTTTTATTATTAAGTTATAAATTTTTTTCATTATATTCTAATATTAACAGAGCTACTAAATATCGATCAATTGTTTGAGCAACAAATGAAATTATGCTTTCAATTTAAATTATTATATAATGGACTCTAAACCAACCAAATATCCAACAGTATTCAACTATGTTTGTATGATAAAAAAGAACAATTTAGTATATATATTATCTCTTTTTCATAACTATTTATTTATTATTTGTATTAGTAATATTATTATCATTAATATAAATATTTTATATATCATTAAGAAAATTTGCACAAAACAACCTTAAGTTTCCTGATATTTGTAAACTCCCACCTTTTGATAGAACTTGCCTTATTCCGTTAACATGTCGGCCCAACATCAGTTAACTCCTTTGTTTTTGAATAAACTACCCAAATCCTTAATTCAATCAAAACTCCATTATTGTTGAATAAACTCAACTGCAGTCTATAGAAAATTATTACTTCAAGCATCATTCCTAAAAAAATGCAGCAAAACTTGGCTTCATCACAGTCATCTCCAACTCCAAGAGACAATTCCACCACCTTATACTTCATATAAGCCTCCATATTCTTCTCCCTTCTCTTTCTACTCTCCCTCTCCACCACCACTAAAACCACCGCATCCACCACCAACCCTGACCCACGCCATTTTCCCAACACAAAATATGTTACAAAAAACCCAGATTAAGCACCACTTCCCATTGTACCTCCATTGCTTACTACATCACTAGTTCTTCTTCTGACCCAACGTTGTGTTTGTTCTCAAAATATGTTATATTCCTTGCAAGGCAAAGATTTCAATTTCAGAAAAACTATAAATTGTAAACCCTAAATCCTAAAATTGTAAATTGGAAAACCCTATATATTGAATTTAACGGAGGTAAAAAGGGAGAATGAGAATTACCTAAATTTTCAGAAAAAAATCGAACCTTTAAAAGCTTTGGAGAATGAAAATGGTGGGAGAGATGGAAATAACGAGGGGGAAGATGAGTTTGGAGGGAAAAATCATATATGGAACGGGGCAATGAAGAGTTTGGAGGGAAAAGTAAAGGACTCAAATGATGTAGGGCCCACATGTTACCAGAGTTAGGCATGTTATGTCAAAAGGTTGGAGTGTATAATTGTTTGCTAAATTTAAGGTTGTAATTTATAAAAACCAAACATAAAGGTGGGAGTTTACAAATAATGGAAAACTTAAGGTGGTTCTATGCAAATTTTCCTATCATTAATATCATAAATATTATTGATATTATAATTGATGGGTCAAAAAAACAAAATATGCAGTATTTCTAATGTTATATCAATTGCATGGATATTAATGTAACTAAACCAGAAGCTTAAATTTTTACTAATCTGTTACTAATAAAAACAACATCTTGTCAAAGTTAACAAATACAAATGCAATTTAAGCAACAATTTTATAATATTTTTATAATAACACTTAGTAGTTTAAACACTTTGTATTGTTTATTGTTTGTTATTTATTATAAGGCACCACAAGTATTGATCTTTTTATATACAAATACTAGAGTGCTACTACAAAAAAAAGGGTGGGGTAAAGATAGTGGAGCTAATAGCAAGCACAGGATTCGAACTCGAGATTTGACAACTAGAGACGCGCTTTCAAGTTCGCAGTTGTCACCAAGTTCTCGAGATATTCGACTTTGCTAACAAGTGGATACATTATGTAGTTATAGTAGGTCTAGGTTACTCTTTAAATCCATCGTGTTACTAGATAAATCATGTATTGGATGTTCACTCACTGTAAAATGAGTTATGGCTACCATTTAAATATCCCTTGTTACTACAAAAACACAAACGTATAATCGTTTCAAATTGATATGTTATTAATATAATTGATTTTTTAAAATAAATTTTCATAGTAGAAAACAGAGGATTCATATACTGTTCAATCCAGAGTCCTTATCTGTTACTAATCAATAACATTATGAGTAATCTGAAGATGAATCAGATGAAGTTGTGAAACCTATGAATAAAACAGAGGATTCATAGTAGAAAATGGTGAAGACGAATAAGATGAAGGAAATTTCTGACCAATATGTAGAAATAATTAGAATTCTTTTTTAAAGTTTTAAACAAAGAATTAATACAAATCTAAACAAAGAAAACTTCATAAAACAGATCTTTCAAATAAATACAAAGAACAAATCATTTAAAACAAAAAAAATATCTCTCGGAAATTCTATCATTCATATGAATTTACGTAAAAACAATCAAATTTTGAAGTAAAAAAATGAAGAAACAATATCTTTACAGAAAATATAAAAATAATTTAAAAGGAAAATTTACAGTTTAAAGAAAAAACTCAGAAAATTAAATTCGTTAAACATTATATAAAAAATACTTCCTCCGTTTCGCAATACTCGCAACGCTTCTTGTTTGCACACTATCCAATGCAATACTTTGAACTTCAATATCTCTAATTATTGATAAGTAAAAATTATAAAAAGTTGATATTATCATAGTATGTGTTAAGACGAATCAAATAAGACCCCACATGGCTATATTATTTCTTATACATTTAGGGGGAAATATAATATAAGACTGATGGATGAATAGTGGTTACTATGCTAATGTTGCGAGTATTGCGAAACGGAGGAAGTACATTATAGAAAAAAATTGAAATAAAGATTATGAAATTATTAGAAGAGAGAGAAGAGAGGAAGACAGACCAAAAAAATATACAAATAACACAAAAAAAAATTTACAGTTTGAAGAAAAAAAATTAAATCAAGAACATGAATACATTAGAAGAGAGAGAAGAGTACCGAAATAATTTTACCCCCAAAACAAATGAGAGGAGAGAGAATGAGTTACACTACTAAAAATTTGGCCTAAGGTAACATGTACTCCCTCCGTTTTTTTTAATATGCACCTAAGGATTTGCACTAGAACCAAGGAAAAAGTGAAAAAGTAAGAGAGAAGGTTAGTAAAAGTAAAGAAAAAGTGAAAAAGGTAGAGAGAAGGAAAGAAAAAGTAGGAGAGAAGTGTAATAATTAGGTGGGCCAACCTTCCATTTATGGCAAAAGATAGAAAGGTACCAATTAAAAAAAACACCCAAAAATGGAGAAATGTGCATATTAAAAAAAACGGAGGGAGTATATGGTAACACTTTTTAAAAGCCAAGTTTGAAGAATTTTTAAGTAGCACTTTGGTAACACTCAATCATTATGTAACACTTAAGGTAACACTTTTTTTGTGAGTAACATTTTTAAGTAACACAATTTTACTTAGGTAACATTTTGATGTGATACTTTATAATAGGTAACATTTTAAGTAACATTTTTAATATTGGTTACATTTAAAGTAGAAATAATTAATATAAAATAATTAAAAGCCAAAACATCGAGAACTTCAATACATTTCCCTCTCATTCCTCAATTCTCAAATTTCCCAAATCAGTCTCCACCAATAACTCCATCCCTTAACCTCCCTTTACTCCATTGTCGTTACTTCAATCCGCCAAACATGAACTACTTCTCTCACCATTTGGGTTTTGTGAAGCAACGATGCAAATAACATTAGTTCTCTTGATTTTGCTCAATTGGAATTCGCTCAATCGTTGTTATATTAAAGGTTAGATTTTTATCATTGTCTTTTTTTCCTGGGTTTTTTGGGGTTTTGATTTCGCTGAATCGCCTTAACAATCTCATTGGATTCACCCTTTTTTCGTCTTCCTTTATGTATTAGGTTAGGGTTTTCTCTCAATTTTCTGTTTTCTATCTTATAATCTCGCTCCCTATCGCATGAATTTGAAGTTTTTGCAATGGAAATGGAATGAGTATTAAGTTTCCTCTGACTGGATTGGGGACCAAGGAGACGACCGCGTTTAGGATGGGATGGTTCACCTCAGACACCCTTGTTGGAGTTTGTTCATAAGTGTTGTGAAAAAAACTCTTAATTGCTTCAAAAGAATGTAAAAAAGTTAGTAGTCCTATATAAGAAGAGTAAAAAGTAAGTAATAGATTTATTAATATTAGTCTTCCTACTACCTTTTGAGTTGGTTACTTGATAAGCTTTGGTTTCCATTTTTCTATTAGTGGGTTGTTATCACCTTCCCACTACTCCCATTCCACTTCTCCAAAAATAGCCATGATCTGTTTCCACTTCTTTTTCCCAATCCCTATATATACATGGGCTCTGGTATTGTTTTGGGACACAGAAAATTATCCTCTCATACTTCTCTCTGTTAATCTCTGGGCAATATTAAGAGCGTTCTCAAACTGTCTCTCTGTACTTCACCGGCGAGTCAGTGTTGTGTTAACCCTGGAGGTTGTTTGCCACGAGTCCGTGTGTTCGTAACGGGGCAATTTCAACTTTAGGGCAGTGATCATATCACGGCACAGCAATTTCACAGATAAGTTTTTATAATCTACCAGTCATACTTCCTACAATCTAAAGTTGAAATCTTTCCGTTTTTTATACTGTTATTATGGCTGGTATTCCTGTTGCTGTTCCTCTTAATTCTGTCAACCCCTTTGTTCCTGATATGTCGAAATTAGACCCTTTGGATGGAAAAAATTATATTATGTGGTCTGATAAAATGGAATTCTTTTTAGGCCAAATTGGGGTAGATTACTGCTTAACTATTGATGCTGCTGCTGTTGACGCAGTTAGGGATTTTGAGAAAGATAATAAAACATGTAGGGGAATGTTATTGCATTATATGACTGCTCCTTTATATATGATTTATAGTAAGTCGAAAAAGGCAAAGGATATTTGGGATGCACTTTAGGTTAAGTATGAACTAGATGATTTTGGGACTAAGAAATATGCCTGTAGTCGTTGGTTAAAATTTAATATGACTGATGACAAACCTGTTTTAGACCAAGTCCATGACTATGAACATTTGTGTGCTGAACTTGCTGCTGAAAGTATGGTTATTCCTGATTTATTTCAAGCTAATTGCCTTTTAGAGAAACTGCCACCCTCTTGGGAGACCTATGTTCACTCTATGAAACATAAGCAAAAAGACTTCACCCTTCAGGAATTAGTTTCCCACATTAAGGTTGAGGAACAAAACCGAATTCAGACTAAAGGAAAGACTGACCATTCTTCCACTTTAGCCAACCTTATTGAGTCTAAAAATTCTGGAAAAGGGAAAAAGGGTAAAAGACAGAACCATGTTCACGGAACTAGGCAGAATGGTAATGGGTTTAAGGGTAAGAAGCAATTTCAGGGTAACTGCTATGTTTGTGGTAAATTTGGCCATGCTGCTAGGGATTGTAGAAACAAACAGGCTTCTTCAAATGCTGCTGTCACCAAACCAAAAGACAACAAAGCACAAGTCAACCTTGCCGAAGATGACATTATTGCTGCTGTGGTGTCCGAGGTGAACCTGATTAGCAACATTTCTGAATGGGTCGTGGACACTGGAGCTACCCGCCACATCTGCTCAAGCAAGGAAATGTTCCAGACTTATGATAAAGTTTCAGAAGGAGAATGTGTCTTCATGGGCAATTCAAGCACTGTGAGTGTGTTAGGCAAAGGAAATGTTTTTCTAAAGTTAACCTCTGGAAAAACCATTGCTTTGCAAAATGTCTTGCATGTTCCTGATATCCGCAGAAACCTCATATCTGGTGCACTTTTAAACAAGGCTGGAATTAAATTAACTTTTGAATCTGACAGACTTGTATTAACCAGAAATGGTGATTTTGTGGGTAAAGGATTTTGTAATGCTGGACTCTTTGTTTTGGATGTAATTTCTGATAATAAAATTTCTACTGCTTCCGTTTATATTGCTGAGTCTGTTTCTTTATGGCATTCTAGACTAGGTCATGTGAATGTTGCATCCATTAAAAGGCTAAAACGACTTAGTCTTATTTCTGACTTTAGCAATACCTCTTTTGACAAATGTGAAGTATGTGTAGATGCCAAACACCCTAAGAAAGCATTCAACAAGAGTGTTTCTCGTTCCTCGACCCTATTAGAACTAGTCCATAGTGACTTAGGTGACTTTAAGAACTCTATGAGTAGGGGAGGGAAGAGATATTATATTACTTTTGTTGATGACTTCTCACGTTATACTAAGGTCTACTTGTTAAGTACGAAAGATGAGGCTAAAGAGAAATTTCTTATTTATAAAGCCGAAGTAGAAAACCAGTTAGACCTTAAGATAAAGAGAGTGAGATCAGATAGGGGTGGAGAATATGATGGACTTCCACTTAAGAAATTTTGTGAATCTAATGGAATTATACATGAGGTTACAGCTCCCTATACACCTGAACAAAATGGAATAGCTGAGCGAAAAAACAGGACTCTTAAGGATATGATGAATGCTATGCTTATAAGTTCAAGGGGGCTCGTTCCCATGACCTCCTGAACACTCACTAAGATGGAATGCTAGTGCAATCATTGTACTACACCTTCTTTTTAGATAAAATAAGTGTTTTCCTAAGTATGTTTTCTAAACTTGATGGTTTTGTGTTGTTCTTAACATGTATTGCTTATGCACTTAGTTTGTCAGCTTACCATATATAAAGCATAAGGTTGTGGATTTGTTTTAGAAAGCGTTTTTCTAAATGACGATGTAACTGAGTTACAAGTCTAATATGCTAGTAATATGTTCCTGACTTGATGTTGTCTTGCAGTAAAAAAGTTTATGATACAAAGCAGTTTTAGTCAATGTACTTTCTATGAGTATTGGTGCGTTGGTTTGAATTACAACGCAAGAGGGGATTGCAAAGTCAACTATGAATTAGGATTCAAATAATTGAATCAGTCAAGTCAAAAACTTGCTTTTGAAAGTTTTTTGCCCATTGTGGGGGTAATTTGATGGCATTGGCCACTTCTTAACGGTCTATATTGTGTTTGTCAGGTTTCATGTCTCTTTGCAGGTATGTTTTGTGTAGCACTCACCATGCATTAAGAGGTTGAGTTGTTTGTCCATGATGGATCTATAGCCTATGTGGTGGTTCTTTAATTGGACTTGATGGATTCATCACTTGTATATGAGATTGGGCAATGAGTGTCCTTAATCTGTATATACTCTATTGAGATGGGATAGTCCTATGAGAAATCATAGATACATTATGTTTATACATTGTGATATCACATGAGTATGTAAAATCTGAGAGGGATATTGTAGATCCTCTCGCGAAAGGCCTTTGTAGAAAATATGGTGCTAGAGTTAGCACAGGGAATGGGTTTAAAGCCTATTGTGGAGTGAATTATGATGGATACCCTTCTTAGAAATTTTCTAAGTTCAAGGGTCAAACTAAGTCATAAAAGAACTCAAGTAGTAGATACTACTACCATTCCTATATTAATAAAAGTGATGTAGTATCTTCTTACTGTAAAATGTGTAAGGATGAGTAAAATGCTCTTAATAAGTTCATAGCCTTGATAAGGTGGTTTGAGACAGTACAAACTTGATGAACTTACCTATGTGAATGTGGGGGTTACGCCCAATCCCCTATGAGATCCCTAAGGCTTTGGATCTCTAGATCATTCATGAAAATCCAGGCATTGTGGGGCACTTATATATATATATCGCGAGAACGTTTCTAATTTTGAAAAAGGTTTAGTGCGCAAGTATTGATTATGAACTTCGTAGAAGGTTCAAAGAGAAATCTACCTAATACGACAGTATGACATACGTGTATGCACTGGGTATCAATTCAAGTCTCTAAGACATTGATGCTTACAAAACTGAGTATCTATTGCCCATATCATCATCTTCCAACACTGTTTCTTTCTGTTTGCTTCTTTTGAATCATGTGGGGGATTGTTGAAGTTTGTTCATAAGTGTTGTGAGAAAAACTCTTAATTGCTTCAAAAGAATGTGAAAAAGTTAGTAGTCCTACATAAGAAGAGTAAAAGGTAAGTAATAGATTTATTAATATTAGTCTTCCTACTACCTTTTGAGTTGGTTACTTGAGAAGCTTTGGTTTCCATTTCCTATTATTGGGTTGTTACCACCTTCCCACTACTCCCATTCCACTTCCCCAAAAATAGCCATGATCTGTTTCCACTTCTTTTTCCCAATCCCTATATATACATGGGCTCTGGTATTGTTTTGGGACACAGAAAATTATCCTCTCATACTTCTCTCTGTTAATCTCTGGGCAATATTAAGAGCGTTCTCAAACTGTCTCTCTGTACTTCACCGGCGAGTCATTGTTGTGTTAACCCTGGAGGTTGTTTGCCACGAGTCCGTGTGTTCGTAACGGGGCAATTTCAACTTTAGGGCAGTGATCATATCACGGCACAACAATTTCACAGATAAGTTTTTATAATCTACCAGTCATACTTCCTACAACCCTATGTATCCAATCTTATCTCTTTGATGTTGTTAACCTTTCATTTTTCGGTTTTGTTGCTTTTCTTCTCGTTCTTGCTTTGTTTGATCTAGTACGATTTTGATTTTTATCTTAGGTTTGCATCATAAAATCACCTTGTTTGTTATCTCTGGTACGATTTATCTCTTTGATGATTCTTCGGATGATCCAATAATTTATATATATCTAGTTATGTGTATGATCCCATTCTATTTGTTTCCTGATTTCGTTTTAAGGACGATTAGCTTTCGATATCTAAATCAGTCATTGTAATACTTGTATATAGATATTTTTGAACTTTTTACAATCGTGTACGATGATGTGATCTTGTAATATCTTAAAATCTTAACAGAAATTTAAAAAATCATTTTAATCTCAGTCTACGCACCCATTCAGAAATTAGAGCTGCCGAAACCTTTTCTTTAACTTATTCTCATGATTTGGCATTCGTCAAAGCATCCCACATACTTAAAATATCTATCAGAACATTTTGCTTATGTAGAGCACATCAGCACTTGTATCATCAATATGCATATAGATTGCTTTTTACAACATAAATTAGTATATACTTAACCATATTACATTCCTAAAATCCTTACTGCAATGCCAAACTAATAGGACTAATAGAGAAATGATTACAAATGTCAGATAAATGTGAAGCAAGCATAACCTAAAGTTTGCACAGGAAGCAGCAATATTAACCTTTTTCGGTTCAAAGGAGTATTTTTCACCTATTTTCGATGAAAGTGGGATATTTGAATGAGGATACCTACTTGGCTATGATCGTCCACTTACAAAAATACTTTAGATGATAAAAAAACAGTTCCCACGAACCTTGCTGCCATGAAATAATTGATTGCGAAATTATGCTATGGGATCTGGTCATATTACTAAATTGTCATGTGTTAAACACTTACAACCAAAGACATGGAGTGCAACTATATATGTGCTTTTGTGTTTACATACATGCATGAGAGGGATTGATAGTTCAGATATGAGCAAGTTTCAGTTTCCCCTTTTAGGATACATATAATTAAGGTGGCACTTTTATGTGATCTAAGGCTACATTATGTTGACGGTCCTTTTCCTAATTCAAGGGCTACAAGAGTTGAAGGGCTTGGAACAGAAGCGAACGCTAGTGGTGCATGTTGACGGTCCTTTTCCTAATTCAGTGACACATTATGTCATCTTATTGTTAATGTTTGTACCCACTAGGTTAACCCTTATGACTTCAATTGATTCACTATTTAATGAAGAAAGCTAAGGAAGTGTCTAAAGAAAAAGTTTTTTTAGAATATTTGTGCACGGACTACTGCCTACAGTTTTATTCATGCTCCTAGACCCAGCAGTAGACCTCCTAGTGTCTTCCTTTCCGTATGGAACTATATACTGAGCCTAGAACATTGACTGTTTGTGCGAGATTGGCTACGCTTATTGATATTTTCTTTCTATGAGGTGGTGCTTACCTTATGCCACTAAATAAACCCTTTCTAATATGCAAACTTTGTTGGCTGTACTTGTTTTTAGTGGTTGAACTTCTATTTGACCTTAGCACCAAATATATTATTTGTGTGGTTAAATACTTAATACCTTATTTTAAAGGTTATAGATATCTACATATCGTAATGAAACCCTTTTTATTCCTTAACTTTTGCTTCTTCGGTATTAATAACTTGATAATGTCGAAGTTAAATGGGTATCTGGTTGGGTAAAACGAATCCGAGTGTTAGCTCGGAAAATGAACCTAGTAGAGCCGTAGAGGCTCAAACTATAGGTGCTGTTGTATCCAGCACTGCTTACTGAATTGCTAGGTTGCTATCACAGGAGGCAAATACTCACAAATCGGATTTCTTTGAGTCATTTTCCTTGTGCACGTTTATATCTAAGAAACTTTTTTCTTAGTAGTTACAACCTACTGTTTTGCAATAACAGTTGTAACCGAATACAACAGAATATTTGCCTAAATGCGACAGGGATCAAAACTGACGAGAAACTAATAGGTAAATTTTAGATGAAGAGGCAATTAGGAATCAAGTATTAGCACTTCACACAAATTTTACACCGTGATAACTCGTTTTTGGCAGATCCCTTATTTCATACATTAGCCTTTATAATTTTGTTTCTCAACTGCCCTGTTTTGTTTACCCCACTAGTCTGACACTCCTTTTTGGCAGATCCCTTATTTCATACAGTAGTTACTGCCTACTGCTTTGCTGGACTATACACTATTATCCAATGGAAATTCATTTTTGAATTCTACTCAATGTGCGTAGTTATAATGGCTTGTTAGCTATGGCTTGGTACTAAGGAATATCAGGATGTGGACACTCTTAATAAACGAAAATTTCAAAAATTTTAAATGGACATGGCCAGTTCAGTAATAATAAATATCAATTTATTCCCTTTTTCTTATCAAAATTTTTACGGGTAGGGGAACTAGGAGTTGTTTAGTAAGTAACACAAATCGAAAAAGGAAAACAGAACTAGGGACTCAAGTCAACTTCATAATGGATTTCAATTCATTCACAGTCATGACTTACAGATTATTAAAATGTATTGTAGTAAATATAATATAGTCTCAGTGCTTACTTTAGCTAAGCTCATCCAGAAGGAAAATCCAATGTTCTTGTTCCATGTAAAAAGATGTGCTAGCCGAGTATGGTGAGTTAAGAGACATACCGATGGTGAATGAGTACGAACATGTGTTTTTGAGGTAACTCAGTTACCTCCGGTAAGAGAGGGAGAGTTCAAGTCGAGGTGAAATTGGGTGTAGCCCCTGTCTCCAAAGCACCTTATAGGATGGCACTGGTCGAGCCGAAGGAGTCGAAAGCTCAACTTCAGGAACTGCTAGACAAAGTTTATATTCAGCCTAGTGTTTCACCGTGGCGTGCACTCATCCTTATTGTCAAGAAGAAAGATGGGTTGTTGCGTTTATGCATTGATTATCGAGAGCTTAATCATGTTAGAGTGTAATTAAAATCATTCCTCAATTCGTCGAATTGATGGCCTTTTTTTTTATCAAATGTCTAGATTAAGGATGATGAGACCATATTAGATGTGTATTTAGAGTATTTCGGAGTTCGTTTTGCAAAAGGTTTAAGCCTTGAGAAGCGAAGGTTCGGATATATTAGCCTAAGTGTGCTATTTGGAGAATTAGGATGATTTTGGCACTTTGGAGGTGTTTTTGGGTCGATGATGGTTCATGTCCGAGCAAGTGTGTTGGTTAACATGTCGTTCGGTTGTAAGAGTTTGGAAATCGCAATCAATCATCACATCGTAAGCAAGCGTCACAAGCCATTCATAAGCATCCGGAAGCAACCAAGCAAGGCACTCACAGCAGCAAGGCTGCGCGTCCAGTGCATCTCCATGCACAGCCCACGCATCGTACGAAAGTAGCAGGCCAAACAGGTTTCTTGCCCGACTCGCGAGCCATACCTGCGCGCCTCGCGCGCCAGACCTCCTCCCAACAGCTCTCCAGCAGTTCCAGTGCGCCACCTGTGCACCCATCTTGCGCGACTCGCGCCAATCGAGCCCATCAACCGAGTCTTGGCGATTTGGCGATCTAATGTTTATTAGTGTAGTTTTTATTAGTTTCTTTCATATTCATTCATACTTAGACTATCATTAGAACCCTAACTAGAGAGAGAAACACTTCTCCCCTCTCTCTAACCTTTCTATGATTTGCTTTTTCATTGAAGATTTTCGAATTACTCTGTGCCGATCGTAGCGTGATTCTATTCTTGAGAACGGTGATCTAAACTTCAGTTAGTTTTATTGTGAGGTTTCTTGTATGAAAATTTTCTTAGTTATAATATTGAATTCTAGTTTCATTATATGATTGATTGTTTGATTGCTAGGAAGTAAAACTAGTTTCTCTTTTCAATTAATCGATTGCTATTACTTAGAACGTTGCCGATCTATTGTTCTTTGTTTATGAGTAACAAACCAGGGTTTCACTTTGAATCTGATTGTTCTTGTTATTTACTTATGAATTCTCTATTTCCAAATTGAATAATTGCACTAGTAATTGTTGTTTGGCACATAGTTTCCTAGGGCTTTGACGTTCTTTAGAATTGAACCTAAATTGCTGATTCAATTAGGTTATTCTATAGTTCAGTTATTCTATCTGTAAATTCGGGTAGTTTAATGTATCTTTAGAGGGAAGCGGGATTAAATTCTCAATCTATGTGTTATTAAGATTATTTTTTCATATTTAGAAACCGATGAGTGTTAACCCAAACCGAAGTGAAGATTGACCGAACTCAAGACCTTTCTCCATTGATTTCTTCCTATTTTATTATTGCTTTCTTAGTTATTAGTTTTAATCCTTTTTATCTGAAAACCCCCCTTTCGATCTCTTGTGAACATACTTTAGTACCTAAGTCTCTGTGGTTCGACCCTACTTGCATCCTACATTAATTTGTATTGGAAAGTTGGTTTTATAAATATTATCTTTGGTAAACGCGTGCGACTGCGTCCCACCAAAGGACCTTTTCTAAAATAGATCAACGTTCGGGGTATTGTTAGCTTCGTGTTTATGATGTAGATATTCCCTTGACACCTACAGAACTAGGTACTGGGATTATGAATTCTTGGTTATGCCCTTTGGTTCGATCAAGCCCCAGCTGTATTCATGGATTTGATGAATTGTGTGTTCCATCTATAGCTTGATAAATTTTTTGTGGTCTTCATGGATGATATCCTTGTCTATTCTAACGACGACAAGGATACTAGATTGTTTATACTAGATTATTTTTATTTCTTTTTATGGTTGAAACTCGTGCTACTAACCAGAATCACTTGCAGTACGATCCGAACTTGAATTGACTCTTTTAAGGTTGAGGAGAGAATTACGGAGAGATTTTGAGGAGCTTCCCTTTCACATTGATTTTGAGGAAGCCATGCCGCCACGAGTAGAAGCGCGGACTTTGAGGGAGCTCACTCAGCCCAACCTTGATCAACAACCCTTGTGCATAGTGTTCCCTAAACCTGAAGAGGGCGACAGCACCACCACCAACTTTGAGCTCAAGTCAGGGCTCATCCACCTCTTGCCATCCTTCCATGGACTCAGTAAGGAGGATCCAAATAAATTTTTGTCTGAATTCATGTAGTTTGCTCAAGCATGAAATCGAGCAATGCTACTGAAGAGAAGGTGAAACTAAGGAGTTTCCTTTCTCCCTAAAGGATACCTCCAAAGATTGGCTCTACGATCTCCGACCAGGTTGCGTCTCCACAGGGGCAAAAATGAAGCGACACTTCGTAGTGAAATTCTTCCCCGCTTCTCAATCCGCCATCTTAAAGAAAGAGATAAGCAGCATCGAGCAACAACATGATGAGACTCTTTATGAGTATTAGGAGAGATTCAAGAGGTTGTGTGCAACTTGCCCATATCATGGGTACAATGACCAAGATCTCATCCTCTTTTTACAATGGTATTACTAATGAGGATGTTCTTATGGTCAATGCTACTAGTGGTGGTTCTATCATCAAAAAATAAAACTCCAGATGCAGCTTGAGCTTTGATAGAGGAGCTGTCTGAAGGCTCCAGGCATTTCGGGAGGCGAGGTAGTCAGAGGAAGAATGTTAATGCCAGAAATAGTAGTGATTGGGCGAGCAAGAGCAAGCTCTCACTTCCTTAGTGAGAGAGCTTATGGTCAAAGGGCAAGTGCAACATGTGAGGGCTTGTGGGATTTGTTCTTCTAACCATCCTACAGATTGTTGTTCCAAATTGCAAGAGGGGCCGAGTGAAGAAGTGAAGGCCAGGGGTTTCCAAGGCCAACAAAGCAATCAAAGGAGGTATGACCCCTATTCTACCACCTATAATCCGGGTTGGAGGGATAACCCGCAATTGAGATATTGCAGTGACGACAACAACCAAGCTCAAATTCATGGGCAAGGATCCTCTATGTCTTGTGATGCTATATTACATAATTTGACCAAGAACATGACCGCTATGCAAGGCAATATGGTATAATTTCAAGAGGAAACTCGAGCTAGCATAAGAATTCTGGAGAATCAGACGAGCCTAGTCTCTAGTACGGTGAGTAGGTTGGAGGCTCGTGATAGTGGGAAGTTGCCTTCCCAAACTGATTTGAACCCTAAGAAGAATGTAAGTGCCATCATGGTGGTGGATGAGGCTCCGAAGCAACATGGAGGGAGTCTTGTGATCCCAAACTACAAGCCTCCTCCACCTTTTCCCTTTCTCATCCGTGAATTTATTCTACAATACAAAAGTAATTTAGGGTTCCAATTATCAACTGTTTTTCGAAGCATATATGTCGTCATAACACTACTAGAAAAAGGGTTTTTAGTATCAGAAAATATAGTATCGGAAAACATAACCGATACTAAAGGCACACTTTAGTATCCGATATTAATTTCCGACACTATTCTATTTACTATGTATGAAAAATCATTATATGACATCACTTTAGTATCGGAAAATTTTCAATCCGATACTAATTATATAATGGTATCAGATGTTATTGGATACCAAAGAATATTATAGTATCAAAAAAATTTTCCCGATACTAAAACTAGTCATTAGTATCGGAAATATCCGATACTAAAAAGTGTTGAAATTTTTTTAAATTCGCGGTTCAAGTTTTCAACACGCGGCTGGTTGAAATTTTGAAACTTTTGTTGACATTTTAAAACCGAACCCCTCATTTCCTCTCTCACTCACTCACTCTCTTTCTCTCTCTCTCTCTGTTTTTCCTCTCTCACTCTCTCTCTCTCTCTCCTCCCTCAAATCATTCTCATCTAATTTCTTCGTTCTCCCTCAATACTCGCCCTCAATTTCTTCGTTCTCCCTCAATTACTCGCCCTCAATTACTCTCTCGCTATTCTTCGCCGCCGATGATGCCGCCGTTTTTGGTTCGTGTTTCTTATTTGGGTAAGTTTTAAGTTATTTATTTCAATTAATTTGTTTTTCACACTAGATCTGAAACTTGAAAATGAGTTTTGTTCAATTAATTTGGAGTTTTGGGGTTTATTTTTCGAGTTTGTTACTTGGGTTTTGAATGGGTTTTGAATGGGTTTCGAAATTTTTTGGTTTGTGGGTTGAATTTCGGGTTGGGGTTCATGAATTGAGGGATTAGGGTTTCGAAAGTTTGGGTTTTGTTTTGGTTTTGGGTCTGGGTTTCGTTTTGGGGGTTAGGGTTTCTTCATTCGATTTGTGGATTCCAATTCTTGGTTTTGTTGTTTCAAAATTTTGTTTGTTTTTCTTTTCATTCGATATTTTTGTTTGTTCATTCAATATGTTGGTTTAATTTCTATCTGATTTTGGTTCCTTTTTTGGGTGATTAAATTTTGGTTCTTTTTAGGTTGATTTTTGGTTTAATTTTCGTGTGTATGTTTGCCTCGATTTTTCGGTAGAATTTTTTATGGAATTTCCGTTCAGATCTGTGGAGGTTTGGTTCGAATTATGGTTGAATAATCTGTTCGAATTTCTGTTCATGTTCGGTTATGGATTTGTTCATGTTCATGTTCTTGTTCGAATTCATAAGTGTTAAATTTCTCCTAATTACTGGGTAATATTATCTGATTTAATTTTTCAGTTTAATAAATATGGGTTTAATTTGTAAAAATTTCTGGATTTTTGTGCGAATTTTTTGGGTAATTTTGGGGGATTTCTATGCGCTTTTTTGGGTTTAATTTGTTAAAATTTTTTCCTGCTTTGGTTTAATGTCAGGTGGTGGTGGTTGTCAGGCGGCAGTGGCGGACAGGCGGGGAGGTGGTCAGGTGGTGGTGAAGATGTTTAATTTTAATTTTTTCAATTGATGTCCGGTGGTGGTCAGGCGGTGGTGGTGGTCAGGCAGCGGTGGCGGTCAGGCGGTGGTGGAGACAAGTGGATGAAGATGTTTAAGATTTGTTGATGGAATTTTTTTTCAATTTTTTTCTTATAATTTGAAGTATCTAAAATTGTATAAAAATATGTAAACATTTTTAATAATAATAATAATAATAAGTATATATTTATTTTATTGTATTATCATTTGTTATTTTTTTAATATGTTGATATTATTATTATTAATTTTTTTTTTCAATTTTTTTCAATACATTAGTATCAGAAATTTCCGATACTAATGTTGCCTTTAGTATCACATTTTACATCCGATACTAATGCCATCTTTAGTATCAGAAATTTTTCGATACTATAAGTGTTTTTAGTATCGGAAGTTACATCCGATACTAATAACTTTCATTTTTTGTATCACATGTTCCGATACTATTTTCTGATACTAATGAGCTTTCCGATACTAAAGCTACACCCCTTTAGTATCGGAAAAAATATCCGATACCGAGTCTTTAGCCACAGGAGTACTAGTATCAGTTTAGTATCGGAAATTATTTCCGATACTAAAGACCTTTAGTATCAGAAATATGGTGTTTAGTATCGGAAAATTTCCGATACTAAAGGCCATTTTTTTAGTAGTGTAAGCAACAAATGTGTAAGTGAAGTCAGATGAGTATGAAATATGGTAAATTTATCTATTTCTAAGCATATAAATCATAAGCAACAAATGTCGGCGACGCCAAAAGAGTTATCCCTCTCCTCATCTATTTCTCTTATGCTGCATTTCATTCTTATTCTGCAAATAATAGAATCATGATCAAATCCAGATTTTGGTATTGCGTTTGATAAGAATGGGGTTCTTTTTCGTGGTAATTCCACCGTTGGACTTTTCATGGTCCCCTCAAACTAATAATAAGTTATACAATTCCTCTGGTGCGTTTCTTTGAACTTCCTCTTTTGAGCTTTGTTTTTCGATCGTTTGTGTTCTTTTTGTCATTTTAGTTTGCTGTATTTCAAATAATTTGAGCTTCAAATTAATTTTAGTTTACTTTTTCTTTGATTTAAGCTCATGTATTTGTCAAAAGTCTGGAAATTAGAAAGCTTTGATCTTTGATTGATGCATGATTGTTTCTTATAGCTTCGATTATATGGCTTAGAATTTTTTTAAGGTGTTAATTCCTCGCTATTTTCCCACCATGAATGTGATGGACCAAGAATTCTACACACCAAGAGTAGGATGATCGAGGAGAGACAAAAAAAAATGGTCAAGGGCAAGGGCGGTTGTGTGCATGGGGGATTGCGGTGGAGGTGGTTAGGGAGGAAGAAGAGTGGAAGTGGTCATGGATAGTAGTGGTGGTGAGAGGAGAAAGAAAGAAAATAAATTAAACAAATTACCAGGTTAACAAGTTCCTAGTCACTTGGGAGGATATGTGGCAGATCTCCCCCATAGTTGGGATTATAGAGGAATAATTCATAGTTGAGATTATTCTTAGTGGAAAGGTCATAGTTTGGATTATTCCAGTCAATTTTTCCAAAATTTAATTTATATTTCTCTCATGAATTTTTTTTCCTTTTAGTTTTCTAAGTTATAAAACAAATATAAATCAAAATAAGAAGGTGGTCGACAAGGGACTTGGTTAAAATAGATTAACCCTAATAAGTAATAAGGCTCTATATCTGAAAAATGTTAAAAACATCTCAATAAGCCCATCTCCATTTTTGAACGAAATCTAGACAAACTCTACTTCAAGAACAAATCTTGCCAAAGAATCAATGACCCTAGTGAGGAAAACATTATTTTCAAACGAATGTTGGTACAATATCCGAAATTATCAAATTTTTTTCGATCAGTTACATGTTCCCAACACGTAAAAAATAAGCAATTTCCCCAACATCAAGAAGAAACTCAAAAAGATATTAAGAGAGCATTAGGAGTGTTGAAGTATCTTTTTAGAGGAATTCAAAAGTCATTTGTTTCTTGGATAAATAGATATTAAACTATATCATGTTATCTTGTACAATTATACGCAATATGTTTGTGGCAGATGAACGAGACACATATCCGTGCTATGTTAACAAAACAAAGTTCATCATGACTATAGGGATTGATGAATATCCATTTTAGTATTACCATGATCCAATATTAGATATTAAAATGGCCAAGGATCAGCTTGATGATCAACAACCACATTTGGCACTGAAAAAGATTTGATTGTGAACATCAGGGGTAAGTTTGGTCGTATAACTTCTTAATCCATATGTATTACATATTAATCACAATGTATTGTTAGTTCGCGTAATCTAAATGTATGTGCTTTTGTTGTTATTATTATCCGTCGGGAACATTAGTAATATTTACTACTTATTATATTTTTACACAAGAGTACCTATAGTTTTAATATAATCTAGATTATTTGTATATGTTTACCAAATTTAAATTATTAATAATATTAAATGACATCGTCCAATATCTTAAATTTTAATAAAGATACTATTATCTTTTATTTTTTGTTACTTAGGAAATCCAATTTTCAATTGTTCGTTCATAGTTCATTATTGTTTTGTTAATATTATGTACTTCCTCTGTTTTAAAATAACTGATATACTTTTTTTCCACGCTTATTAAGGAAGCGATTTAAGGGTGTAAACGAATAAATTTTTTGATAAAATTTTAATACAAGTAGTATGAAGTCTCATTCTTGCTTGTATTAAATTTTTATCGAAAAATTTACTCGTTTACACGCTCAATTTGCTTCCTTGATAAGCGTGAAAAACCAAGTGTATCACTTATTTTAAAACAGAGGAAGTACATAATACTTCCTCCGTTTTAATATAAGTGATACAGTTTCTATAATTGAGTGTTTTCAAATAAGTGAAACACTTTATAAAGTTTCTATAAGTGGTAAACTTTTGCTTGTAAAATTGACATAAATACCCCTGCTTAAATTTATAACCACACCTTAACTTCATTTAACAAATCTAAAGGTAGTGGGGGGTGGGGACCACACATAATAACATCACAATTAAAAACCCCCTAAACATACTTAGAATTTTTTGCCTCAAAATACGTTAAAGGCACAATGTATCACTTATATTAAAACGGAGGAAGTATTAACAAAACAGTAATGAACTATGAACGAACAATTGAAAATAATTTCTTAAATCGCTTTCTTGAGAAGCAGCATTCTCTACGCAGTCAACTTTCATTTAGTCATTTAATGTCTTTCAATTCCCAAAACGAAACCTCATACTACTAAATACTCATTTACTTCTAAACTTCTCCATGAAACCATGCTCGTCTCTTTCTCTTCTCCATGCTCAAGTTTTACATTTTCCGTCTAAAACAATTGAACAACCTTAATTTTTCTATTTGATTAGCCGTTTGCGAGTTTATCCCCAATTTCTTAAATAACATGTCTTGAATTTTGTTTGGAAAAAAAGAACTTCTATTTATTATATGAAAGTTTAATTTTGATATCAATATATATAACATTTTTTTAACCTTATGGGGCCTCATATTAGTTTCGCACTGGACCCCAACGAAACGGCCCTGACCTCTGGATCCAACGAGTTCTTGGTCTGAAATCGAATACCCAACTTTTCTACTGTCAAATTTAGAGAAACAAATGAAAGAGGAAGAACAATCTCAATTCCTTCTTAGCTCTCATTCTGAGTCTTAGCTCAATTTTCACTAACTCATTGTGTTATTCTCTAAATGTTATTACATGAGAGAGAAGTTGTAAATGTCTGGATGAATAAGAAAAGCTAACGAATTGGATTTTTATACTATGCCTTACAGAGAGCCAAAACAGATTGAAGGAATATAAAAGAAAATGAAAGAAATAGAATAACAGAAAATATTCTGTTATCTAACTGGCAGTTTGCATACTCCTTGATATAGGCTGGCCAACACCCCCCCTCAAACTTGGTTGTGGTATGAACAAGCCAAGTTTGGAGAAAAGATCGGAGAACTGAGTTGAAGGAAGAACCTTAGTGAATACATCAGCCAGCTCCGAAGAGGTAGGCAAGTAAGTAAGTTGAATTAATCCTTCAAGAACCTTTTCACGAGTGAAATGGCAATCAATAACAATATGCTTGGTGCGCTCATGGAACACGGGGTTCTTAGTAATGTGGATAGCTGATTGATTGTCACAATGGAGAGTGACTGGCTGTAAATTTGAAACACCAAGCTCACCCAAAAGTTGAACCATCCAAATCAATTCAGCAGCAGCACTTGCCATTGCTCTGTATTCAGATTTTGAAGATGATCTGGATACAATAGCTTGCTTCTTGGACTTCCAACATATAGGAGACCTACCTAGTTGAAGAACGTAACCAGTGACTGACTTTCTAGAGTCCAGACACGTTGCCCAATCTGAATCCGAGAAGGCTTGCAATACTAACTAATCTGAAGCCTTTAAGAGAATGCCTTGTCCCAAAATACCAGCAACATATTTAAGGGTGTGATGAAGAGCAGCTAAATGGGTAGATTAGGGAGACTGCATATATTGGCTTAGTGTTTGGACGGTGAAAGCCAAATCGGGTCTAGTATTAGTGAGGAAGTTTAATTTTCCAACAAGACTCCTGTAAACGAGAGGATCAGGAAGAAGAGTCCCTGCTACAGCTTGCAACTTCAAATTGACAGGCAGGGGAGTGACAACACACTTGGTAAAATCTAGACCAGATTCTTCAAGAAGCTCTTTAGTGAACTTAATCTGAGTGAGAACAACACCTTGAGACATGTAGTTGACTTCGATGCCCAAGAAATAGTTTAGGTGACCAAGGTCCTTGATACTAAAAACATCATGAAGGTGAGCTTTCAAATTGTTGATTGTAGGCAAATCATTCCCAGTGAGAATGATGCCATCAACATATATAGAGGCAATAGTTGTCTTAGAACCCTCTCTTTTAATAAAAAGAGAATAATCACTCTTGCACTGGACAAATTTTTGCAGAAGCAACTCAGTAAGAAGCTTAGCAAACAACTGTCGAGAGGCGTGTTTAAGACTATACAATGATTTCTTCAGTTTGCAAACTTGGCCTTTAGGAACAGTGAGACCCTAGGGAACAATCATATAAACTTCTTCATGGAGATCTCCATGAAGAAAGGCATTGTTGATATCTAGTTGGTACATGGGCCAACCATAAGAAGCAGCTAGGGCAATGACAGTTCTGACAGTAGCCATTTTCACAACGGGAGAAAAAGTTTCCTCATAGTCGATGCCATGCTTTTGATTATAACCCTTAGCTACTAGCCTTGCTTTATATCTTTCCAATGAGCCATCAGATTTCAGCTTAACCTTAAATACCCATTTACAGCCTATTGGTTACTTTCCCGGAGATAAATCAACAACATCCCATGTTTGAATGGAAGCTAAAGCATGGATTTTTTGTTGCATAGCAGCCACCCAAGTAGTGTCTTGAGAAGTGGTTTCATAAGAAGAGGCCTCAATAAAGGAGGATACATGAGCGACAAAGGCTTTAGACAAGTGATCAAGATGATCAAAACTCACTAGATTTCACCAGTGGGATACAAGGGAGGAGGTGGTGGTGGCAGAACCACAAACGTAATCTTGCATCCATGTCGGAGATTTTTTGGGTCGGGGAGGCAAAGAAGAAGGGGAAGAAAAAATAGATAAATCTTGGATGCTAGAAGAAGGATGTGAATATGGTGAAGATGAAGGAATGGTGGTGTTTATAGAAGAAGGAGAAAAAGAAGAAGAAGAAGATAAGGGAGTACGAGAAAGAGGTGGAGAAATATTGATGGAAGAAGGAAAAGTGGGTGGTGGTGGATAACCTTCAGAGCAAGATGTAAAAGGATCTGTGAAAATGTGATGTTGTTGAGATTGAGGGAGAAAAAATTGAAAAGGATAAGAAGTAGAGGGATTAGAAATATGGAAAGGAAAATGTTTCTCATGAAAAACAATATCTCTACTAATAGAGATGGAAAGGTCATCTAAGTGTAAAACTTTATAGCCTTTTGTGTTGTGGAATAGCCAATAAAAACACATGGGTCGGCTTTAGGATCAAATTTAGTTATGTGAATTTTGGAAGTAGACACAAAGCATAAACATCCAAAAGATCGAAGATGATCCAAATTGGGTTTATGATTATAAAGAAGCTCATAAGGAGAAATATTATTTAAAACAGGAAGTGGCATTCTATCGATAAGATAGGCTGCACACATGACAAATTCTCCCCAATATTTCACAGGAAGTTGAGATTGGAAACATAATGATCTGGCGGTCTCAAGTAAATGTCTACGTTTCCTCTCTACAACTCGATTTTGTTGTGGAGTGTTGCTACAACTGGTTCGATGTTCTATGCCCTTGGATTTGTAAAAAACAACAATAGGCCCTTCACACAACTCTTTAGCATTATCTGATCTAATGCATTTAACTGGATGAGTAAATTGTTTTTCAGCATAGGTGACAAAATCTTCAAGAACTTTCACAGAATCAGATTTGAACTTTAATAAATGCACCCAAGTTATTCTGGTAAAATCATCAACAATCGTCAAAAACATAGAATAAGCACCATGAGTTTTGAATTTATATGGACCCCAAATGTCAATGTGAAGCATTTGTAAAGGTAAAGTTATTTTGATGGAACTAGTAGGGAAAGCCAACCTACTTTGCTTTGCCATAGGACAAATTTGACAAATGTCATCTATTACAAGTTTATCTCCTACTGAAGGGATAACATGTTTTATTTGGTGAAAGGGTACATGACCTAATCTAAGGTGCCATAACTTGGTTGTATCCTTAGCTAAACAAGAAAGAGCCGTAGTGTCACTAGTAGCAGCTGTGACAACATGGTTGTTGATGATAGGAAGGTTACTATGTGGATCAGCATCAGTCTTCGCAGCAAAATAAAGACCTCTGTGCAATTTACCAAGAACAGTTGTCTTGTTCAAGATAGGATCCTGTATCAAACAGGTATCATGTGTAAAAGAAATGTGACATTTTAGGTCTTTGCACAATTTGTGAACTGAAATCAAGTCAAAATAAAAGTCTGGAACATATAGCACATCATGTAACACTATATGTTTAGACAACTTGACCTTCCCAATGTGTGAGATCAAGACTTTTCTACCATCAGGAACAATTATTGTATTATCAGAATAGATGAGTGAAGAAACTGACTCAAACATCTCTATATTGTGGCAAATATGGTCAGTGGCACCACTATCTATAACCCAACCATGTTGTAAATGAGAGAGTAAACAAAGTTTACTTGCAAAACAACCACCTCTAGGTGTATTCTCTTCTGTTTGTTGTTCTTGTTTTTCTTGTTCTCCAGCATTTAGCAAATTCAACAGCTTGTTGTATTGCTCTTTGGTGAAGGTTGCAGTAACATTACTTTCAGATGTAACATATTGCGGCTCCTCATGTTGAAAAGCATTGGCAAATCGCTTCTGAGGGTATCCAATGATTTTCCAACACTTGTCAATAGTGTGTCCTGTCATTTTACAATGATCACAAAACAAATTAGAGCCCTTTCTATATTGATTTACTTGTTTTCCTCTGTCTCCTGTTGCAATATTATTCTTGTAACTCTGGTTGAATCCAGTTGAGGAAGACTGAAAAATTGGTTGTTTCGGTGTCCTATTAGCATAGAACCTTCTCCGGTCAACAACAAACGCTAAAGGTTCAGTATGAGAATTGCTAATGTCACTGAGTTCTCTGTGTTTCTGTTCTTGTAATAGCGTTCTGTATGCCTGTGCAAGTGTTGGCAAAGGCTGCATCATTAACATGTTGCTCCTGGTTGGTTGATAACCATCATTCAACTTCATTAAAAAAATGCATCAGTCTTGGGGTCTGTTGTATCGCTATGAATTTTCCAGTAAGATTACAAGTACAAACAGTTAATTCACATATAGGCATGGGACTAATATCATCAAACTCAACCCAAATCACTTTAATCTTAGCAAAAAATTCAGCCACACTTTCATTTCCTTGATGTACAGCACTCAATTCTTCCTGTAATGCATATAGTTGTGTAGAAGATACTTGACCATATCTATCTTCCAAATCTTTCCACATTTCTCGTGCTGTTTAATAGAAGAATACACTCTTTCTAGTAGTAGGACCTAAAACACCCAATATCCATCCAATAACAAGATCATTGCATCTAATCCATGCTTTGTAATTCTTATCAGTGACTAGAGGCTTTACTAGTGTTCCATCCACAAAAGAAATTTTGTTCTTAGTTGATAATCCCAAAACCATGGATCTTTTCCATGAACTGTATCCTTCTCCATCAAAAACTTCAGAAATGAACTTATAACTATTGTTATCACCAGGATGTATGTAATACACAGTGTTTGGATCTTGTGTAGGTTCTATAATTCGAGTGTTTGTTTCTGGTGTCAATCTAACATTAGTATCTTCTTGTGCGGCCATTATTTAGCAAATCAATCAATCAACAAATTTCAGTGGAATATAGTCAATCTCAATATTCTCAAGCAAGATAATTCTCAACTAACGCAAACACTTTACTATATAGATCAGCAATTTAGTAATCGATCTCCAATTTCATCCATAAAATCAACAAACCCAAAATTCTCAAGAACATGATCTAGGTTAAATAAATTGATCAATAATTTCGACTATATAGTCGAAATTCAGTTCCAGAATGCTAGCGAAACTTCAATTTAAGCTGAAAATTGCAGTAAAACAAACCGGAATTGCGAAATCTTGCGACATTCAATGTAGAACTCCATAATTCTTTTTCGCGGAAGAAACTTCAAGGAGATGTACCACGGGATCGTAGATGCTCTGATACCATGTCAAGCTTAGAGAAACAGATGAAAGAGGAAGAACAATCTCCATTCCTTCTTAGCTCTCATTCTGATTCTTAGCTCAATTTTCACTAACTCATTGTGTTTTTCTCTAAATGTTATTACAGGATAGAGAAGTTGTCAATGTCTGGATGAATAAGAAAAGCTAACTAATTGGCTTTTTATACTATGCCTTACAGAGAGCTAAAACAGACAGAAGGAATATAAAAGAAAATGAAAGAAATAGAATAATCCAACCAAAAAAAAAAGAAATAGAATAACAGAAAATACTCTCTTATCTAACTGGCAGTTTGCATACTCCTTGATATAGGCTGGCCAACATCTACTTACCCCTAAAATCAAAGATCGAGAGGGGCCCTTTGCTTTGCATTTATTTAAGTGGGCAATCTAAGTATATAATTTTTGGTTAGGGGTGGGATTTACTCGTGAAAGCCGAAATAGCTTATGGGCATGGCAAGCCAAGCACATGCATATTCAGTGTGGGCGCTGCCACCAGAAGACGTTGGGGGAAGGGTGAAGAAGCTGATGGATAACCTCCGATCAGAATTCGGTGGGCCGGAGTTTGATCCCCACATCACGGTCGTTCGGGCCGTAACGTTGATGCCAGAAGATGCACTTGAGAGATTCAGATCAGCTTGTAAGGGAGTCAAGGCATACAGTGTTAGAGCTAGGGGCTTCTCCATTGGAACTTGCCTTTCCCTTCTATTTGATACAACTCCTCAGGTATTTTCAAACGGAACTCACTACCTTCTTAATAGTACTAATTCACATCTTTAAATTTGGAGTAATTTATTAGTAGAAAATTATTTGTAACATTTTTTACTTCAGCAAAAAAATCTGTGAATTGATTTTTATCCACAATTTTGTTACTTTTCATTCAAAAATTAGAGTTTCGTCTACGCCAAACAAAAAGAGATTGATTTGCTTTTTGATTGGTTTCCTTATATTAACAATTTTGTTATTTGTTTAATATTTAAATGTATGAAACTGACTATGATTTATATAAATTTATACACAGGTACTTGCAACTAGCGATCATTATAGTGACCGTTTCGGACACAACAGCTCAACACGTAAGTTGATTTTGATGTATTTATTAGTTTCATTCAAGAGCTTTAAGTTTGATTTTCGAATGTAGGGGGCAGCTAATAATGTTAATGATCTTTTAATGTCATTTTGCAACGGAAATTACATAATGGTTGGCCAACTCAGAACTTCTCTTTATCTCTAAAATTGTATTGCTTTCCATTACTAATTTTGAAAACTACTATGGTGACATTGTCACTAATTTCAACTACGGTTTTCTTTTATTAAAAAAAAAAGTCGCTCGTATAAATTTTCGTATACAACCTATAGAGTTTAGAATATCGTCTATCACGCGTTAATATCGTCTATTAGAAAGGTATTAAAGTACAACAAACAAAACTTATTACTTTATTTAATTTTCTTACTAAAGTCAAACCAAAAAAAGCAACACATGGCTTCCTGATAGGCAGCTACTTGATACGGAAGATCTCCTAACTACGACAAAACTTCAATTACCTACAAAGGCTACAATAACGTAAGAAAGCAGGAGTTACTTGTTAGAATTGTCTTCCTACTAATTTATTAGTCAATCACTCCATTCTTATTTAATTTTTTGTTAAAAAAATATCTTAAATTTCACTAATATGTAAAAGGGGTTAAATGCATAGGTATCTGATCCATTTTAATTACATCGATAATAACAAGTACACCCTCAGGGCCGTACAATGATGTTATGAGGCTCGGTGCTAAAATTGAAAATTAGGCCCTAAATTTTAAGATACGACTACTACATAACATCTAATATTAGCATATATAGGCTAGTGATTTAGGCTATTCAAAAATCGAATTAGGCACTCTTTTTATAAGAGCACAATTTTTCTCCTTGCTCACAGATAGGAGTGTCTAAATCGCTGCCATATATTTAAGTTACTCTATCTTCTATTCCTCTGAACCAATCTAAGTTGAACAAAAACTGTTGAGATTACTTAGAATAAGCAATAATTTGCCAAGATAAATGGGAACGGAATAAAGATCATAGTCGAGCTTTTGTGCCATGGCTAGTGGTGTTAAAATTTTCACATTTAACAACTTTTATAAGCTTGTGTCAGACTTTTACAGAATAATAGCCATAGGCCCATGGCCTATAGGTGCTTGAAAGATTATGATAATCTCTTTGAGGAGGCTATGTAATTAATTAACAATATATAATGTACACACTAGGGTTTACAAGGAATATTTACGAAAATAAATACACAATCAAGTATTTACATATTTATATTCTAACACACCTCCGGAGTTGGAGCGGGAGGAGGACGAACGCTCAAACTGGAACGAACCTCATGGAACAAGGACCTAGGTAGACCCTTGGTAAATATATCGGCGTACTGATATGCGGATTGAACATGGAGCACACGAACGTGACCTAGAACAACCTTCTCACGAACAAAATGTATATCCATCTCGACAAGCTTAGTGCGCAGGTGTTGAACAAGATTATGTGACATACAAACAGCACTAACATTATTGCAATAGACCACTGTGGGTTTGGGAAGAGGGCAATGAAGCTCTAGAAGAAGGTTGCGTAGCCAAAAAGACTCAGCGACGACGTTTGTAACGCCGCGGTATTCTGATTCGGCACTGGTTCTATCTGTTTCACCAATGAATATAATGAGGTGGTGAATTTTCCAGTTACATATGAATGGCAACCCAGGCAATGCACGGGGTGTCAACAATATGGGCATGATGAGCTGGAATGTAGGAAGAAGAAGGTGAAGATGGTTTGGGTTCCAAAAGTGCCGCCACTTATTCAACAAGAGGAGCCTGCTCAGAAAGTCTCTAAAGATCCAGAAGGTTTTCAAAGAGCTCTCAAGCCTATCAAAGTGAGAAGTAATCAGGTGAAATATATTTCTATTCAGAATACTTTTCAATATTTGAATGTTGTGCAAACTGAGGAGCTGAATACTGGTGATGTCATTGAGGAGTGTGCTCCTGTTGTTGAGAATGCTCATTCATTGTCTGTTATTGATGGGAGGGGGGACCCTCCATTTCAGAATGGATAGAATTCTATGTTGGAATGTGAGAGGGATTAACTGTGTTCAAAACAGAAAGATGTGATGTCTTATATTCACAATCACTTTGTTGGCATATTTAGTCTCTTAGAAACTAAGGTAAAAATGGCTAATTTGGGGAGTGTGTATCAGAGGGTGTTTCAACGGTGGTGCTTTACTACTTATTTTGCTTATCATAAAGGAGGTAAGGTTATTTTGGCATGGAAATCTGGTAGTTTTGATGTTAATATTCTGAAGGGAACAAGCCAAATGTTACATTTTTTTTTCAACCTAAGAGTGGTTCTCCTGGTTTTTATTGTTCTTTTATATATGCTTTTAATAGCAGAGGTGAAAGAGAAGTGTTATGGGAGAATTTCAGAGCTTTGAGCACTAGTGATCCCTGGTTGCTTTGTGGAGATTTGAATTGTGTATTGAAAACAAATGAATGATTGGGCTCTTTGGTTAGAGAGGCTGAGATAGTGGATTTTAGAAGCTGTTCGTTGGATTGTGGTGTAGATGATATCAAACCTTCTAGGAATTTTTATACTTAGAACAACAAGCAGCAAGGTGAAGCTAGAGTGTTTTCTGAGTTGGAAAGAGTTTTGGCTAATCAAGGCTGGATTGATTCCTATGTTGATGCAGAGGTATGTTTTCAGCAAGAGGGAGATTTTGATCACTCTCATGCTCTTATTACTTCCCTCCTATTGTTAGAAGGGGCAAAAAGCCTTTTAAATACTATACTATGTGGAGGTCCTCTTCTCAATGAAAGGAGATTGTACAGAGAGCTTGGAACTCTGTTTTACAAGGCTTAAAGATGTTCGTTATTTTGCAGAAATTGAAGATAGTTAAATCTGCTCTTAAAGATCTCAATAAGAGAGGTTTTACTGATCTTCATGCTGCTGATATTCAAGCATATCAAAAAATGGTAGAGGCTCAATCTCAGTAGCAACACTCCCCTGGTGATAGTAAATTGGAGGAGGAAGAATTACAAGTTGTTTATGAGTATAAGCTGAAGCATAGAAGTTATGTGGATTTTCTGAGGCAAAAAGCAAAAGTTGACTGGTTGAGGGATGGAGATGAAAATACCAATTTGCTACATCATAGTATCAGGCTAAGAGGATTCAAAATCAAGTATATAGTATCTATGATGATGTGGGAGTTTGGCATGATAAGCCTGAAGGGGTGTCTGGTGCTTTTTTGGCTTATTATGAGAAATTTTCGGGTAGTGTGCCTATTCAGAGAACAAAGGAGATGCAGGAGATTATTCAAGAAGGCCCTGTACTCTCAATTGCTCATATAGCTAATCTAGAACCTCCACATACAAGATAATATATTCAGAGAGCCTTATTTTCAATTCCAGGGTGTAAAGCCCCTAGACCTGATGGTTTTGGCACCTTCTTCTACATAGATAGATGGGATGTTATTGGAAAAGATGTCATTGATGCTGTGCTGGATGCTTTGTAGAGTGGTAAGATTTTGAAAGAGCTTAATAATACTGTTACTACTATGATTCCTAAAACTACTTGCCCTCAAAATGTGATTGAGTTTAGACCTATTTCGTGTTGTAATTCTCTTTATAAATGCATCACTAAAGTATTATGTAATAGGTTAAGGAAAATATTGCCTGATATGATTTTGGAGAATCAGGGTAGTTTTGTGCATGGATGATTTATTGTCCATAATATATGGTGGTGCAAGATATGGTGAGACATTATGGCAGGAAAAAGGCTCCACCTAGTTGTATGTTGAAGGTGGATTTTGTAAAAAGCCTATGATACTGTGAACAGGGCTTTTCTGCAGGAAATGTTGGTTGGTTTGGTTTTCCAGAGAAATTCATCTCTTTGGTTATGACTTGTGTTTCTACTCCTATATTCTCTTTGATGTTGAATGGTAATATGGAAGGTTATTTCAAGACAAATAGAGGTTAGAGGCAAGGAGATCCAATTTCCCCTCTTCTCTTTGTGATTTGTATGAAATATTTGTCTAGGATGTTATCTAAACTGAGTGTATTGGAGCAGTTTAAGTGTCATCCTAGATGTAAGGAGCTGAAGTTGAATCATCTTTGCTTTGCAGATGATCTAATATTGTGCTCTAGTGGTGATTTTCCTTCTATTTATTTGTTGTTGAGTGCTTTTAAGCTTTTTTCAGATACCTCTAGGCTTAAAGTTAATACTAGTAAATCTGAATTCTATACTTTTGGTATGAATGAAGAGGTTTTAGTAGAAGCTCTATGGTCTCTGGGTTCAGGAGGAGCAGTTTACCTTTTAGATATCTTGGAGTTCCCATTTGCTCAAAAAAGATTTATAATGCTCGATGTGAAATGCTTATTGAGAAAATGACTTCAAGAATTAGAATTTGGAGCTCTAGGAATATTTCCTATGGGCTTAGTTGGTTAACTCAGTTCTTCTAAGTATTCACAGTTCTTGGGCTCAAGTTTTCATACTTTCCAAAGGTCTGTTGAAGGAAGTAGTTCAGATCTGCAGAACATATCTTTGGTGTGGGCAATCCTTTTCATATAGGCCAGGGATAGTGGCATGGGATCAGTTATGCAGGAGTAAAGCTCAAGGAGGTTTGGGATTCAGGGATGTTGAGATTTGGAATAATGTAGCTTGCTTAGGCAAGTATGTTTGAGCTGATACAACTAAGAAAGATAATGTTGGATTAAGTGGACTAACTCAGTGTATATGAAAGATGTTTCTTGGTGGGAGTATAAACCTAATACTTCTGCTAGTTGGTATTGGAAGAGGTTGTGTGAAGTGAAAGAGCAACTGAAGATTCATTATACTGAACCTGAATTTACTGATACACAACATTACTGTATTAGAGCTGTATATGATCAAATGAGAGGAGAAAAATCTGCTATTCATTGGGACAGAATGGTGTGGAACAGATTGAGTATTCCTAAACATAGGTTCATTCATTGGTTAGCTGTTAAGAACAGGTTGCAGACCTCTGAAAAGTTGGCTAGAATACATGTTAGTAGCTCTGATTTGTGTTTGATATGCAATAGCTCTATTGAAAGATTGGTTGGGTATCAAGTGTCAAGCTGTGCAACTGTCAGTGCTCTTCAGTTGGATAAAAGGTAGCAGATTTTCTAAGTTTCAGAAGAAGGTTGCTTTTGCTGGTATTTCTGCTGTTGCTTACTTCGTGTGGCAAAGCAGGAATGGTAGTTTTTGGAATAAATGTCTACCTAGTATTAGGTCTGTTGTTAGGCAAATTAAATAGAGTTGTAAAGTGAGAATAGGGACAATTTTACCTACTAATATTAGTAGGAGGGATAGAGAGTGGTTTTCTGCATTGTAATGTGTTTAGAGAACATTTTGTTGAACTAATCTTAAGGTGGAAGAGTCCAACCTAGTTGGTTTGTTCCCCTTTTGATTGGTTGTGAAGTCGTAATGTTTTAATTGCTTAATGGATTATCTCTTACATAGCAAAAAAAAAACATTGAATGTTAATAACTGTAATTATGCTCAAGCAAAAATTATAGAAAGTTAACTTTAATAAAGTATATACAGATAAGAATCTGACAAGATTCCACATGACTATGTTTATCCTTGTGCACTTATCATTATAGTTGGTTGAAGGGAGATGAATAAATAGTGTAACAAGAGAGATATAGTGATTAATAAGAACAACGGTAGTATAATTTTCATTTGAGAGATTTATATAATTTCCGAAATCATATTTTCTAAAGATGTAACTAATAGGTTTGTTCGTAATAAGATTAAGGTTATAATCCATCCATCAATCAATATTCACTAGTAGTAGTATTTATAAACAAAGCTTTTTTCGAATACTAATTCGGCGCATAATGTAGGATTGTCATATGACAAAATATTTTTAATATTACAATTTTAAAAAAATAATCAGACTTTTGGATAGATAAAAGATAACATTTCAGTTTTTTAAAAAAATAATTAAACTTTTGAAATAATAGTAAAAGATAAAGTTTGAGTCTTAAAAAGATAATTAGATATTTGAATAAGTAAAAGACAAAGTTAAGTCTCAATAAACTACAAGAATTATTATAACTTATAAATCAATAGTAACATTAGTTATACAGCTCAAAAAATTATAATTTTTATACCTCGAGACTCATAATAAAATATAATTTAAAATAAGATCCATCTTGGATGTACATATTTATTATTACGTAGGGGTACCGCATTACTCGATAACATATTATGGGTAGTAAGTTTTTTAAAAGATCAAAGTATAGAAAAAATAAAAATCAATAAAGGTCATGTGTTTCTATAAATATGAAAATAAGATTTATCACAATATTTTTCATTAACTCAAATGCAATTAAGAACAAAGAATTGGACAAGAACAACACAAAGATTTTAACATAGTTGACTAATAATGTGGGAGCTATGTCCACAAGTAAAGGAAAAAAATTTATACCATTTTGAGGAGAGAGAGTACATTATTACAAATTATGGGGGCAAAATTTAACATAGATAGAGTTAATATATTACCATTCTAACTAACCTAGACCCAATGAGACTATTAACGAACCAAAAACAGAAATGGTTTACTAAACTGCATACATCGGATGTTCAAAAAAACCTCCGTGCTTGGTTAATTTTAGTGACAAATAATTTCAGGCCTATATCAATGTTAATATTATGTTTTTATATTTTTGTTTGCAAAAAGAAACTCCCTCGCTTTATCATGTATGAGTTTGCAGACTTTTATTACATAAGCCAAGTTATATACTTAATTTTGGCAATAGAATACTATTTATTCCTTCTCATTTTAACAATTAGGGTTTGTGTACTCTCTTTTTTCCGATTATAGTATCATAGTAAATACCGTCATATTTGCCTTTTTATATAGATAACATTTAATAACTGAATATCAATTTATGCCTAAAATTTGACATACTTAAGGTCTTTTGTCTTCGGCAAAACTAAATTAGCTGAACTTAAATGAACTGAACTTAATTGTGATATGAGAGTAAAAGTATTGTTCTCAGCTGAGCTGAGCTAAATTGAGCTGAACTAAACGGAAGTGAACATAACTGAATTGAAAATAAGCTGGGAGAACAAGCCCTTGATGGGTAAATGATTATTGAACAAATGGTAACATTTTACATATTAAGTTGACTCGTGGATCGCACAGGCTTATAAATAGGGTCTGTTCTCCCCCTGTTATTTTCAGTTCAATTTAGTTCAATTCACTTCAGTTCTGGACAATAATTTTACTCTCACATGTCACTATTCATTTCATTTCATTTCAGTTCAGTTCAGTTGTTTTATGTCGAAAGGAACAGACCCTGGTGTGTGTGTGTGTGTGTATATATATATATATATATATATATATATATATATTAAAAGAGAATAATTTCATCAGCATACGGCTCGCCACGTTAGATATTAAGATTTATAATTCATTAAATAATAAAGAGTGTTTCGTGGTATAGTTAAAGATAGAGTTTAATTTTAAATAAATTATTAGAGATGATTACCATACACAAGATAAAGTCAAAGATAGAAAGTTTAGTTTTAAATAAATGACTAAAGATAATCACCATACATAAAAAGATAATAAGATAGAGTTCGATTTCAAATAGAGTGTTAATAACATAACCACCAAAGATTGACAATAACTTCTGTTTCATAATTCTAATAGTATGATGTTTATGTCGTTAAATCACTTTGCAAAATATCAAAATAAGATCCATATGTCATACACTTACACGACCTATAAGAATGTATAGCGCCTGACTCTTACAAGTTACAACTACAAAAGTTTGTTTAGGGATAAATATAAACTTTAAGTAAAACAATGTAAAATCACTAGAATCTACTGTTTTAGAATTACAATAAATATAATATAGCTTTTTTTAATTAGAAGACTTAATTGTCTCCGCTAACAAATCAAATTTAATGCAAATTAATCATATAGCTATAACATTATACTTCATCCATATCAAATTAGATGCTACATTTTTTGCGGACTCCATTACATTTTTGTATGTGAGAGATAGAGAGGAAAAAAAGAGGGGATGCCATATGGTATGAGAGAGATAGAGTGAAGGAAAATCCAAATAAAAAAGTGTCACATCTAATAATAAATTTATGTACGTAGAAGTATAGTAACTAAAAAACGGAAGAAGTATACGATTTGTCTTGAACTCTGTTCTATCTTTTGCAAATATAACAAATCTTGTGGAATATAAAATTATAAAAGATTGGAAAAATTGCCTAAAATAAGGCAACCTTTTGATGATTTGCAAATAATAATGCAACATTTCGATTATTCTGCAATAATGCAACCTTTATATCCCCATTATTTTAAACCGGGTAAAACAGGTTATAACTTGAAGAATAGGTAAAATGAGGTACATGTTGCTTAACAATTGGTTCTTATAAACCTATTTTTATGAAAAAATTAAAACAAATCAAAACAAAAATAAAATAAAATACAATACATACCCACCTAAACACCCCTCTTTCTCCTCCCTCCACCATGGCACCCACTACAAGATCTCTCTCCTCTCCCCAACGACCAACCACAGGCCCACGCTTCTCTCCCCTCGCCGCCGACCATCTCACTGCCGCATACAACAAAATTCCTTACCGAGCTGAGCGTGGATTAGGGTGGTGAATTTCGCGGAAAGAGTGAGGCACGGTGGGCTGGGCTGGCGGCTGCACTGTCGGCGAGCAAGAAGGGAAGGCCGAAGCTGAGCTCAGGTGGTGCTGCTACGCAACAGTGGCAGCAGCGAAGGGGGAATAGGGGAGGAGCGAAGGAGCACGAAAAAGCCTTGTGGTGGCTGAGGGGTGATTCTGGGTGGCGGTTTTGGAGAAAAAGAAGCGGAGGGAAGGGAGTACAACAGCAATTAGAAGAGAGGGAAAAACAGAGGGAGTAATAGCAGCATTAATTCCGGCGAGTGAGGTTGGTTTTCCGGGGTTGAGGTGGGGGTTTCGTGGGTGTGGTCGTGGATTTCATGGTTGTGGCTTATAGCGAAGGGGAGGGAGAGGGTGAGTGTGGCGTGGGGTGGTGGCAGCAGTGGGTGGGGGTGGGGCTGATAGCAGTAGGGGGTGGGGGTTGGGGCTGATAGCTGTAGGGGTGGGGGAGTTTATTTTTTATGTTTTTGTTAATATATTTATTAAAATTTAAAGTTTTAAATAAAAATTACCACTTGTTCAGGTAGCCGGTCATGTGTCCTATTTAAAATAAATGGGGTATTAAGGTTACATTATTCCAGAATTATCTTTAGGTTGCGTTATTGTTTGTGAATCGCTAAAAGGTTGCATTATTCTAGGCATTTTTTCCTAAAAGATTATAAAAAGGTAGAAAATAGTTTGGCCTTCTCTGGAATTCAAATATGAGGCTACGCCATCTATTTCTGTTGGCCCCATTTAGGACAAACAGTACTTTTGTTATACTCCCGTCATTTTTTATTAAATGTAACATTTGACATTTTATGCTTGCCAACACATAACTTTGTTCTATTATATCTCTAATTGTATAATTGTAAAAATTATAAAAAATATATATTTGAAAAGTGTATACCAAGACGAATCAAACAACATCCCATAAGACTATATTTTTCCTTATGTATAAATAGCTATTAATTGACAAAGTGGATTAAATGAATAGTGCCCAAAGTCAAGATGTTATATCTAATAAAAAATGGAGGAAGTACAATTTATATAATATTATTTTTTTGAAAGGAAAGGCTAGTTCTTTAAACAGAGGACAAATTTTCCGTTAATACAAATGAGGAGACTTCCATAGGATAATGGCGCTCCAAACATTGTTCAGTACCAAAATGAACTAGCCTAGCCAGTGATGCGCAACAACATTTCCATTCCTTTTGACAGGAGAAATTTAAATTGAAGTAAAAGAGTAACAACGAAACATATCATCTTTTAAGATAACATCAAGCTCAAACATGTAGAAAACCGCCTTTAAGAGGCATGATACCACCGCCTGACAATCGGATTCCAAGATAACGTCATCCAAGCCAAAGCTTCTACCTAGCTTTGTACCCAACAAGAGAGCCTTACATTCTACAACTTCGGATGATCAACGAGCCAACACACGTCGAGTGGCTGTAAAAATAATCTCACCCAACCAATTTCTTGCTACCACCTCCATTCCTATCCATCCTTCATCACTTAACTGCAGCATCAATATTAATTTTCACGAAGCCCTCTGGAGGCCTCACCCATACTCGCGAGCTTGGAGCAACACGCCCAACAACCACACCGTAAATGTGAGTGGCGTATTGTCCCTGCTCTTCCACGAACCTATTAGCACGCTGCAACAATACATGATTAGGGGTCATTTCACCTTCAAACACTTTCAGGTTGCTTTCCCCCCAAAATATTCTACCCAAGAGTAGCAGCTCGTTGTACTAATTTTACATACAACTTGCTCCATGCTTCCACCCCTCCACACAAACTGTTGTACCGAGTCCTTGCAATCTCTGTACACCCAACATCCTCCTACAATTCTGTCAAACGTACACACTCAAACACTCCTTCATCTGTGGACTCAACACGATCATACCAGGGGGCATTTTGCTTCGTCAATTAGATGATGTTGTTGTAGCATTAACCTTGTAGGCAACGAACTAGTACGCACTCGCCACAAGAAGAGGCGAAACTTAGGAGAAACATCAAATCCTCAAACAAAAACCCAATCCCGGTGAAAATAATTTAAGTTGCATCCCTTCCCCAGCATATAAGACGGCTTAATAGTAGTGTCGTCCTTCGGAAGTCCCCAAGCTAGCTCGTCACGCATACCACGTAGACGACGTAGACTTTGAGGGATTGTCGCAATTACGGTCATGTTCGTTGAACCATTGCTTCACCTTTCCCACATTCCATTCCATGCTATTGTTATCGATGAGTTTATGGACCAAATGTAGAATTTCACCTTGAGACATTAGCACATTACCACTCGTAATAAACCGCCATTCCTCGTCCGCTACCCATGGGTCCTGATAAATCCTTACCGCCCTGCCATCTCCAACGCGCCATATCATCCCTTCTATCACCAAAGATTTTGCACTTCATGAATAACTCCTTGCATACCCCAATGTATCCTCCGATACATCCACATGTGGAAAATATTTTGCCTTCATTACTCTCGCAAAAGAGGTCCTACTTGGTCATGAGTCACCAAATTTGACGTCCAAGAAGCGCATCATTAAAAATAGCAAAATCTTTAAAGCCCAGGCCTCCTAAACACTTCAGTTTGCATAATTTCTCCCAACTCAACCAATGCATTTTCCTCTCACTATCCTTCTGACCCCACCAGATCGTGCCATAGCCGAATGGATCTGCTGAATAACTGTCACTGGGAGCTTTTACACACCCATCAAATACGTGGGAATAACTTGGATAACTAACTTCATACGGACCTCTTTCCCCACTCTCGATAAATCTTCCAAATTCTATCAAGCAGGCTTCGGAACAAAGTTTTCTTCGACCTCCCGTCAATAGAGAGGATCCCCAAATCTTTCTCGTTAGCATCATAAACACCTCCGCTGAAGGAGACCTCCGATTTTTCATAATTAATTTTCTGACCAGATGCAGCTTCATACTGGTTGAGGATATCAGCAATAATCTTGCATTCCTGAGAGGTAGCTCGCGTGAAGAGTAAAATGTCATCTTCAAATAGAAGGTGAGAAATTTATGGGCCTCTTCTACTAGCTTTCGCACCATGAATGAGTTTATCCTGCAGTTTCCTCTTAATCATGTGAGAAAAAGCATCAGCAACGAGAATGAAAAGATATGGAGAAAGCGGGTCCCCATTCTGAGTCCTCGGGAAGGAATAACTTTCCCATAGACTTTCCCGTTCACCATAAAAGAGTATCGAACAGATGAGACGCAATCCATCACCAGATTGACCCATCTTCCATCAAACCCCATGATCAGAAGCAACTTCCTCAGCAAACCCCATTCATCCCTATCGTACGCCTTGCTCATATCAAGTTTCATGGAAATCGTACCCTTTCTGGCTTTCGATCTTTTCTTCATAGTATTAAAAATTTCCATAGCTATGAGGGTGTTATCAGTAATCAGGCATTCTTGTACAAAAGCACTCTGGTTTTCTGACACAACCTCAGGCAAAATAAAAACTTCATCCTTATAACAATAGCTTTAGAAGCTAATTTGTACAACACATTACACACACAAATAGGGCGAAACTCAGACATGGAAGTAGGGGATTTCACTTAGGATCTAGGCTAAGTTAGTATCATTTACACAACTAATAGGATGAAAGCCATGTAAAATATCACTAACAAGATGAGTAACATCAACACCAATAAAATGCCATAATCGCTGATAAAAAATAACGTGTATATTGTAGGGCTTTGCAGAGATGCATCTGCTGAAGTGCCACAAAAATTTCGTCCTTAGAATAAAGCTTCATAAGCTCAGCATTCATCTCGGAGGAGATAACGTTTTTCACAAAATTTAGCCCATTCTGTTAATCGTCCTCCGAAGGCTCAGAAGAAGTGAACAAAGACGTATAAAAGTCTTCGACCACCATTTCAATCTTTCATCTTCCTGTTGTCAGACCCCTTCACTATCATTTTTTCCCCGAATGAAGTTTTGCTACTTCCTCTGAGAGGCTACATGGTGAAAATAATTCGTAGTACGGTCTCCGTCTCTAACCTCCAACACCCTTGACCTCAAGTACCAATAAGCTTCCTGTTGAATGTAATTCATCAATATGTTTTTGAGGTCCGCACAACTAGCACATGACTCTAGTGAAGAAACTTGCTGCTGGCCAGCTTGTAATTCTTTCTCCTTCTCGTTTATTTGCTTCCCCAACTTATGAAAATGCTCCCTACTCCATCCTAGTAAACACTCAGCCATAGTAGCCAACCTTTAGGGAACAATTAGGGGTCCCAAGCATCCATGAGAACACTCTCATACGAGTCATCTAACAACCAGCAAGTTTCGAATCGAAACCCACACTTTCCACTCCTTTTCTTGGCTTTCCCATGTGTACCAAGTACCACTATAACCGAGGTCACGTAAACCGCAACATTCCGAAAGCCACTAATTTCTTTCCTCTCACGGTCTACACCACCCTCTATCTCTTCATAACAAAGGATTTCATTAAAATCACCTCCCACAACCACTGGAACATCTGAGTTCTCGCACAAAAAGCGTAAAAGTGACCATGTTTGATGTTTATTAGTAGTGTCCGACCAACCATAAATGCCAATAAATCTCGACCTCTTGCCATCATTGTCTATAATGTCACCACAAATATGATGTTTGGAAAAAGATAATAAAGTGAAACATGTCGGTGGCAACAACATTGCTCCACCTCCATAGCTGACGAACTGTCCAGGGATTGCCGATCGACCGACAGTTCTAACATAGTATATTCATGGCGATCGGCGGGGTTGGTTTTCACCAACTTGCGCCGTCGGAATAAGATGAGAAGTAGAAACATCCTCCTGTCTAGTACGTTTCACCTCACCATCCACCTCACATTCAATCTCCATATCCGTCACATCTAAAAGTCTCTTATTATAAGTCATCACCAAAGGAGGAGAGGGAATAATATTACCTTGACAAGAAACCCTCTTCCATTTTTTGCCTTTGCCAGTACGAGCATGTGCATTATCCTCACCACTACCCACTCAAAATGAACATGATTTACACAAACCTTCGAAGCACCCACTATACTCGTATTATTAGCTATATTAGGAGGATCATCTTCTGTCACAATGTTATGGACTAAGGAGCATTACACTCCCCAACAGCAGCCTGTTCATGTGTTTCAACAGAACCGAGGGATCAACGGGTCATATGTTGGAGGAGGAGTCTCTTTAGTCATCTGTTTAAACAAAAGTCAACTTCCTATTAGCTTTCAGCAATACTCTAATTCTTCCATCTCTTGTAGCCGTCCTTTTCTCTGAGACGACCACAAGCAAGCACCCCACTTCAACCCTTTCAGCTTATCTTCCTCAAAAACAATTTTGTAATCGCGCTCCGAATGCCCCATAACACCACAAGCAAAACAAAAATAAGGAAGACGCTCATATTTGAGATGAATTCCAGAAATATTCCCCTTTTTGTCTTTGATATTTTGGAAGCTACGTAGAGGTTTGTTACATCCAGCGAAACACGGACCCTACGAAATCTACTAAGTCCAAGCACATCCTCCTGAATCTCCAGCTCTTCTCCTAACCCCGCAACCACTGCTCGCACGCCCGCATCAGAGCGATAATTAAAAGGTAGGTTATGCAATCAAATCCAAAAGGAAACATGAGTCAATACTACCTCCTCAGGTTGTTCATCACCGGTAATATCATTCAATAAAAGCAAATTGTTGTCAAAGCACCACGATCCATTCGTCAACACTTTCTCTTTGTATTTCCAGTGAAAGAATTGGAAACTGAAAAGATTAAGGCCAAGAACCCTAATTACCAGTCAATTCTGGAGAGCCTAGACATTTGTCATTGTTTTCTTGAATGCCACCATATTGAAAGGTCAGTCCTTTAGCAGCATCTCTGTCAGTTTCAAAGTCGTCTTCTCATCAGACTTCGACGTTTCTATGTCTCCATGGTCAACTAGAGACCCTTCTTCATCATCAAGCCGTAAATTCGAGCACTGGGCAATGATTTCATCTGCCATGGTAATGCCAAACACGCACACCAACGGTGGAGAAAACCCTATTTTTCAAGGGAGAAAAACCCTACCTCGGGAAAGAGCAGGGAGAATGGGAGTACAAGTACATTTCCAAAATCAGTTTCAACTTGCATTCATCAAGTTATGGACCCTTTTTTTTGGGGCTGATAAATGTCTAGAATCTTCGATGTTCATAATCTTCAATGGACCAATTCACATATATTACTTGATTGAAGGAAAAATTTAACCACCTACAAGTTTGATGAGATTCATTTAAAACCAACTAACAATAGATGAAACACCGCTAACCCAACATTCTTATAGTATGTTATTAGAGCATCATCAATTGTGATCATTCTTTGATAATGTATAACATACCTCTGAGTTCTCCTCTTAACATACTAGTTAATGACTTGGCTTTGGATAATTTTATGATGATTGTAGTTTGCTAGCTTGGTTACGTCTTGTCTAAAACTGTCTTATAAAAGTGGATAAAAGAGGGAAAAGTGTACCAAATAAGGAATATAGAAGATTGCTTATAACTCAAATAAATGGTGTAAACGAAAAGGTAGGACTTAGAAAAATAACAGGGATATAATTTTTAAGGCCGTTTTGTATAAGACTGTGTAAGAATTTTTTTAAGTTATTCAGCGGTTATCTTAATTTTATTGGCAGCTAATAGCTACTGTCTTTTTGCAGCTTACAAGCCACACATGAGCCTTCTGTATGCCGAATTGACAGATGAAGAGATGAAGAAAGCAGAAGAAAGGGCACATGTTTTAGACAACGGCATTGGCAACTTGTGCTTCACGGTCAATCGTTTGGCACTCTACATGACTGATGAAGACAAGACTCTCAAATCCTGGAAAAAGGTTGCTGAATGTGAACTTCAAGCTATTTAGCCTCCTTGGTATAATGCTAAATAAAGGGAAATTATCTCCATTATCGCCTTGTAATCATACTCACACCTAAGATTTCTCCTAACTTTTAAATTTCCTAGCTTGATCACACATAAATTAATGCTTGATAATATGCTGCCCTCTTCCCACCTTTATAGAAAAATAAAGGGAAACTTCACATGATAATCATATCATATTGTTTTTTCTACAAATTGGAAATTACCAAGTTTTAGAATATTATGGAAAATATTCTGGATGTTTAATCCTACGTATGATGTATTTTTTTATTTTTATTTATTTATATAAAGGTAAAGAGAAAAAGGTGGATAGTTAGGAAACCCTCCGCTCGAGGGGATTTCCTAACATATCGTTACAAAGTATTTTGGACAGTTCTGAACCATGCCAGTCTATAATACAAAAGGAATCTAAGACTAAATGACCCCGTATTGGCGATCCAGTCTGCTGCTTGGTTTCCTTCTCTGAACACATGTGCAATCTGGAACTCTTGGAACGCTCTGAGGTTGATTTTTGTGTCCTCAATAAGGTTGTCAATATGCCACGGAGTAGACCAAATTCCCTTGATAGCATTTATAACCAGTAAGTTATCGCCTTCGATTAAAATAGTCGAGTGATGGAGAGAAAGGGCTTTGAGTACACCCTTATGGAGCGCAGTAGCTTCCTCTGTAAGGACAGAAGTGTTTCCTAGGTTGTGAACTTCAGCTGCTAGGACTTTACCGTCGTGATCTCTAATGATATAGCCTGCTGCTGCCTTATTATTCTTGACAGAGCCATCGAAATTAAGTTTTATGAAGGACCAGTTGACGAGGATGGAATGATTACCTGTCTTCTGAGGAACCTGGGGGATGGGGGAATCCATATGGGTAGGGGACAACGCGAATTCATCATAATGGAGTCGCATCTTCCACTCGTGGGCATTAAGTCTTGCCCGATGGTAGATCCTGTTTAAGTTCAAACTTGTGTTGTTGAAGATAATGTCATTCCGTTCCTTCCAGATACTCCATAAGAGAAAGGTAAGTTTTGCAGCCAGGCCTTTATCCTTAAGGTGTTGTCTATAGAGCTCTTTGACGGTACTGTTGCCGATAGAGAAACCCAACCAATCTTTCACCGGTGGGAGAACCCATAAGCCTGCCACTTTGTGGCAGTTGAGGAAGAGATGGTCTATAGTTTCTAGGCAAGAAAAATCACAGGTAGAGCATGTTTCAATTGGGATAATCTATCTTTAAAACAGAATTGCACGCACACTAATCGCATTATGTAAAACTTACCATATTTAGATCTGGAGCTTCGGAGGTACACGAAGTTTCCAGATCTGCCGAAACTCCCATTTGGGGGTGTCAGTATTGATATTATGTGCCAACCAGTTTGCTGATTTGACCGTGAAGTCCCCATGGGAAGACATACCCCAAATGGGTGTATCAATATACATATTTTGAGTAATAGTTATCCCACGGACCTGTGCTATTAGATTTAGAGGTAATATTATGCTTAGCTTTTCAAAATTCCACTTTCTGTCATTCGTGATGAAAGCGTCCAGACATAAGTCTGTATTTATGTTATTAGGGTCGGGTCTTAGATGTTCGAATAGAGACTGGTTGGTTAACCAATTATCTAACCAGAATAAAATTGTTGAACCATCTCCTATTTTCCATCGGATCCCTTTTCGCAAAATGTCACGCTGTTCCATAATTTTCCTCCAAATCGTGGAGTGAGAAGGTTTAGGCTTGTATTGGAAAAGGGAGCAATTTTTAAGATATTTCTATCGGACTATGGATGCCCATAAATTATCAGGATCTGAAAGGACTTTCCATGCAAGTTTGGCCAGGAAAGCCCTGTTCAGAGGAAGGGTTTTCCGGAGTCCTAGCCCACCTACGCTCTTGGGGGTGCATATTTTGTCCCAAGCTATAAGTGGGATACCTTCTTTTCCCGGCCCCTGATTCCAGAAAAATTTTCTATGAATGGAGTCAATATTGGAGGTCGAATCCGCCTGAAGCATAGTTGCAGCACTTGCGTAGTTCGGGATAGCTTCTAGATTCGGCTAGATGAGGGTGTGCCTTCCGGCTTTGGATAGGAGACCAGCCACCCATAGTTTTACCCTTTGATCGGTTTTGTTAATAATTGGGATAGATCAGCCTTGATAGGACGGAAGGAACTGAAGTGGATTCCCAGATACCTTCCTAGGCAGGCTTTTGGTGGCATATTAAAATTACTTGCCAAGGAAGCCTTACTTGCATTGGGTACTTGTTTGAAGAAAATGATGGCCGATTTATGATAGTTAACTAGCTGAACTGAACTTGCACAGAAGCTATCAATAATTTTCTTTAGATTAGTGCACCCGGCCTTAGTTGCTTTACAAAAAAGTAGGCTATCATCAGCAAATAGTAGACAGGGGATTTTTGTAGTGTTTGGGCACACTTGGAACCCAATACCACTTTCCTTGCTACATGCCGACTGAGCTAGCTGTCTGATGAGGCCTTCCATACATATAATGAAAAGATAAGGGGAAAGCGGGTCACCCTGTCTCAGGCCACGGGTTGGTTTGAACCAATCCGTAGTAGAGCCATTAACAGTTACCGAATATGAAACGGTGGTGACACATTGCTTAATCAAATCAATCCACTTCGCAGGAAAGCCAAATTGAGCAAGACATTCCCACATGAAGTTCCATTCAATCCTATCATAGGCTTTTTCTATGTCCAGTTTTAGAGCACACCACCCTATTTTATTTTTGGATTTGTGAAAACTTTATAGGATTTCTTAAACAATAAGGACGTTGTCATGAATGGAACGACCTTTTGTAAAGGCATTCATAAAAGGACTTATTAGCTTGTCCAATAAAGGTTGGATTCTTGAGACCAGAATTTTGGAAATTGCCTTGTAGAGGGTGTTGACAAGACTAATTGGTCTGAAATGGGCCGGTTTTTTTGGTTGTTGGATTTTGGGCAAAAGAGTGATGATGGTATGGTTGATGGATGGTGGAAGATGGCCATGCTCAAAAAAACTAGAGACTGCTAAGTACACATCATTCTTTACGATTTCCCGAAATTTTTGGTAAACCCTAGATCAGGTACTGATCGTAATGACGTATAATTCTTTTTGAATGCAGTTTTCAATAGGTCTTTGATACCAGCTGGGGTTTTCCACCCAATTGTCATCCTCATCCTTTAATTTGTGGATGGTATTGAGCGAGATCCTTTTTTTTCATCTTATTGGAACAAACGAGTGTTTCTATCACCTTGGAGTAACCAATTATTTCTATTTTTGATACCCCAATGGGATTGTTTAAACTGCAAGATTTTTTCCCGTTGGTTAATGAGCCTTTTTAGGTGGTTCACTAAGATTGGGTTATAGGGTTGAGACCCAACACTACAAAAAAATGGCTTTTAGCGACGGACATTTTCCGTTGCTAGAATCATTAATTCCGTCGCTACCAAGCTTTAGCTAAGGAATTAGCGACCAAATCGGTCCGCCAGTAAAAACGTCGTCGCTAATCCCATTAGCAACCGATCCCTTATGCCCCGTCGCCTCCTTTTTGCAACAGAAAATAATCTGTCGCTGGAGTTAGCAACCGTTTATGTGATACCGTCGCTGAAATTAGCAACGGATTAGCTCGTTCTGTTGTTGGTGTTAGCAACGGCTTCCCAGATTCCGTCGCTGGTGTTAGCAACGAATTTTGTTTTCCGTCGCTGATTTTCCATTGCAAGCCCCAATTCAACCGCTCATGTAGCAACGGATATTCGATTTTTTCGTCGCTGATTTAGCAAGGCATTTCTGCCATTGCGTTTCATTGTTAGGGGGTTATAATCTTAGTAACTTAATTATTTAAATGTTTGTTTAATACTTTAATATAGCATTAGAAATATATGAAATAACTTAGAAATTAAGTACTAGCTATAAATATTAATCGATATAGATTATATTATACTAAATATGAATTATATAAGTCACGTATACAAAAAAAGGCTAAGTACATGAAGCTAGTAATATTAACCCAAAAAAGCTCCAAAATAAAACTTGTGTTAAGATTCGAGCCATTTCTTTACAAATTTACTATTTTAATGCATGTAGCATAAGTTATCCAAGAAACTTGAGTGTCCGGTATGATGTACAAAAAAAGACTCATTCCATGTCCAAAAGTTAATAAACTATGATAAACTTGTCAAGTCAAAGACGATGGAGTTGAAGAGAATAAACCATGATTGGCTTGCATTAGTATACGAACTTGTTGTTGTAGAACCTTCATTGATGTAGTGGTTTCAACAAGATGGTCTTGTGTTTGGGCAAGATTGTCTTGTGTTTTGAGCAAGACTTTCCTTTGTTTCATTTAGCTCATTCTTTTGTTGTAAATTCTCCGCAATTAGCTCAAAAACTTGATTCTCCAATTTCATTACATAGTCGCGCCGTGACTTTTTGGCATTTCTTTCTTTACAACTTGGTCTTTCAAAGTACGAGTCCGCCGCTGCGCCCAAACCAAAAATTCTACCCTTGTTAGTCCATCCACCGGTAGCCTCATAAAACAATTCATCTTCCGTCTTCTGATTCTCACCCTCACATTGTAGATTAGCATCTTTTTTCTTCTCATATTCAACCTACAAATAAGTTTTGTCAACAATTTAGAAGTTGCAAATGATAAAAGACTAAACTAACAAATTTTAAGGCCGCTAAAACAAGAACATAGTAAGGATGGAGATACAACAAGTACTGCTAATGACATTTACTGCTCATGACAGGTATGTATAGTGAGCAAACACCCATAATAATAAAGCACAAAAGACAATGAGCATGCAGAGCCAAACATATATTCCCAAGTGATTACTTCTAATACATTTAAGAGGAGCAAAAGCAAGGTGAACCTCAAGTTGGGGTACTTGTAAAAAGTCCCCTGTCAAAGACCAAATGCATACATTTAGTAAAATATGAGCAAAGTATCAACATTAGACAGAATATCAGCTTGATCATTGCATTGCTAACACCTGATTCATACAATAAGAAATGGGTATTCAATCATAGACAAGATAAACCCCTTCCAATTCGCAGAACATTCACCATCATGATATTTGCCCTTTAGATGTTCAATAACTAAACTGAGGAACATAATCAAATAAATTAACATTTCAATTCCAACATTTCAATATTTCAACATTTCAACATTTCAACATTTCAACATTTCAAGTAACTAACAACCCATTACATTACTATCAATTCTGAACTAATTACACTATACATAACAGCTCAAATTCGACAAAATATTAGCTTTAGAGAGCTAATAGAGTAATAGTACCTGGTAATTGTTGTAACTGAAGATTAAATTAGTGCAAATTCAACAGAAATACCCCATAAATAGAAAGAGAGAGAAAAAGGTATGATTATGATTTTTGAAGTCTATGTGAAAGAGGAGGGCTTGCTATTTGGTAAAGAGGAGTTGGAATTGGACAGTCACTCACAGGAACCCCATATTTTGATGAGATTATTTATAGAATAATAAAGCAGGATATTACGAAGAGAGTATATGGCGTAGAGAGTATATGGCGTTAAAATCGGGGAGATGGGCCTAAACAAGAAAGAGTAGATGGGCAGCCTAATGAGCACCACAAATACCAAAGAGAGACAGAGTGACATACACTTCAAGCTAGGCCATGTAGCATCTTTTTTTATACAATTATAGTGTGCAAATAAAAATTTGTAACCGATCCAAATTGAAACTTCCGATCCATCAGGTTTCATAGAAAATACACGAACATCGGCAGAGCGTAAACAATTGATATTGATAGCTAGTATACCAGGAAACTTGAAACATCATATTCCAACTCACGTACTGCTCATGACATAAGTCTGGTAGATTTGATGGATATTACATGCTCTAAATAACACCATTGCAGCAGTTCCCTTAATCATAGATTGGCACACCTAATTACATATCAGGTCTTGGGAATGGATTTCTCACAACTACAAGCCCCGAGGGGATCTACCAGAATATGTGCCAAGATCGTATCTTGTCGACCCAAAAACATAAACACAGAGATAAAACACAAACAAGAAACTATTTCTTACTTGTATCTCATATTCCAGCAATAAACAAATTTCTCAAAACAATACACCACTTACCCATACAGCTTTAGCCTTTGAGTTCACAAATTGCCCCTCCTTATCTGCATGGCCTTCGTAATAGAGCTCAGCAGCCGTAGGCTTACGTTGCAACTTCTTTTCCTTTCATATCAATATCAACATTTGATTCTAATTAGATAGAGCAAGACATGAATTTAAGGTGAAAGGCAATATCAATAATATCAATAACACATCAAGTGCTCAACATAGATCTAACTCACCATCTTGATTTACATTAATAGAGCGTTACGCACACAGTACTGCAGGAATTTGAAACATGCAACCTCTACTTGTTCTTTCATTTTGACAGTTTATCCTTTGGTTAAAAGCATCACAATTTGTCAGCTTGTGGCAAGGGGAGCAAGACAACAGCATATATAGACCAAGAGGTACAAACAAGAATATCAAAACAGACTCCAAATGGTGCATGTACCACATGTTTTTACACACCCACACACTAATAGAGCAACTGTAAAAGCACAAAAATGTGTAGCATTAGACTTCAAGTTCTAGAGGATCAAACCCAAGCAATTCCTCCTTCCAAGTGGTTAACATTACCACGTTACCAACAGAGAATCCCTGTGAGAAATTTTTTATTGTTGACGAGGACAGAGCTCATTCTCCAATAACTACTACAATATGGAATTGAGCCTCACTGGAAGGCACAAGGCAATTTCACAATGTGCTTTAGGAAAAGGTAAAAAGTAAATCAATTGCTACACCAATAACGGATAGAGCACTTTTCTGTACCCTTTTGCTTCAGAGTCGGAGTAAGAGGAGGGGTGAAGTCAAGTTTATAATAAGAAACTGACCACTATGTGATACATGGTCTTCAAATGCGAAGACAAGTTCTAGCAAAATGCCTATGTCAAGAGAGTTGTTGTGTTTCAACCAAGAAAGTAACAGAAAAATTTGTTAAACCTATGACAGAGTGCTCTTTAAACCCCTTTCTGAATAGGTTTATGCCAATTGTACCAGTTACCTCGCACATGCTTAAAAAATTGTCGATAACAAACTAAAACATCAACTGTTTCAACAGACTTCTCACATGGCAGGGTTTCACAATTACAGAAGCTGAATTTGTATTCACTAGGAAGAGTTCTAAACACGAACACTTAAGAATAGAAGTGTGCCTGTACAAATCGAATACACCAGCACCCAATCATCACCATGGGCAGCCTCAACACCAAATCACTCACGAGTGCAGCCACATACCAAAAAAATTAACAATGCATAGAAGCAAATTAAAATACACTAAAGGAATTAGTGAATTACCAGATTCATCCTCACTTCCTCGGCCGAAATGGATCCTTGACGATGGTGAATCTTTTGACCTTCATTGCTCTTTCTGTTTTTAGAACATTGTATTGACTTAACTTGAAATTCATTTGTTGATCTGATTTTAATCATCTCCGATCTTATGCTAGGACCACACCATATCACTAAGGCGCCTCCTACATTTTGACTGCCACCCGCTCTTGACATCCTTTGCAACTGATGGATCCCAGGAGAACTCATGCTTTGAGTTACACATGCACAAACCAAGCAAACGTGTGAAAAATATTAAATAAAGTATGAGACAAATCAAGCTACTTATCAAGCATGTTAACCTATTGCTACTGTTAACCTATCTGCTAATGGTCTTTAGGCTCACAGATGGCAGAGGCAAATTATTAAGCTTTGACAATAACCATCGGCAACTTGTCACAAAACCACCAAATAACCAAAAATCCATGCTAGGTTTAATTAAAAACATGTACAACAACATGAGAAATTTCAAAATAACAACAAACCTTAAAAGCATTCCACCACCTAACTTTAACTTCATGTGGAGTCATACTCCAATTGCAGTAGGGTCCCTTGAAATATGTCTTGTAAGATGTCTCGGAAATTACATCAACTACATCACGATGAGTAAACCTAAGAAATGAAGACAATAAAACTCATTATGCAAATAGAAATAATCACAAACTCATACCAATACCTATGTATTGAACTGAAATGTGAAGTTTACTTACCATAAACCATTAGGGTGTAGCACTAGATCTTTTTTTTCTGGATTACCTGTTTTATCACAAACAATATTAGAGTTTTCATAAAAAATTTCCTCAGTAGCTGCTGCTTCAGGAGTAGGACTAAGCCTGCCAGCAGTAGTGTTTGACGTAGACGTTGTCAAAGAGGGTGTTGGAACCGCTGCATCATCTTGAGAACTATCACACATAGGCATCGAAGTCTTATGATGAGTCTCTCGTATCCGTTTATGAGATACAGGAGGTGTCCGAATAATAGGACCCCTTCCATTTAGTCCTCCTCTGCACCTATAAGTCATCTACAAGTAAAGTAGAAAAATAATAAACATAATTAAGTAATTAACAAACACTTATTAGAAAACAATATAGGTACTTCTTCAGTGTTTTCCTTTTGAATACAAATTACATAACATGAAATTCACTAAACAAACCAACAAAAATATCAACACTCAAAGATATCATCACAAGAAAACGGCAACATTGTCATAAAGCTACAAGTTTCACCAACAAAAATAAAAGTAAAAGAAGAGAACTACATAAAATCAGCTTCATCCTCCTCGTCTTCTTCTTCTTCTTCCTCGTCTTCTTCTTCCTCATCTTCTTCTTCCTCCTCCTTCTCCTCCTCGAGAATCTCTTCCATCACGTGACCCTCCGCATTCGCCTCACCCTCAACTTCTGGAACCTCCGACAACAAGGAAGGATTTCGAATGTCATTCAATTGAAATGCCAATTCATCTATTGGGGCATTAATGATTCCTCTAGCCTTAACATTGAATACATATAACCATGTGTTTCTTTCATTTTTTATACTAGGTCCGGGAGCAAAATACACTTGATCAACTTGGTAAGCCACTACAAATGGATCATACGTACTATATTTTCTCATATGATTGACTTCAACAACTTTATATTTTCCATGTATCTTAGTACCTTGTCCCGGATCAAACCACTCACATTTGAACAAAACTGTTTTATAGCTCCTTTTAGCCCCAATGTAAACCAATTCGATTACTTCTTGGAGAATACCAAAATAATCCTTTTCTTGAACACTTTTTACGGTAACACCATAATTGGCGGTTGATTTATTCTTACCATAGTTGAATGTATGAACATCGTACCAATTAATAGAGTATCGATTAAACTTTCGAACCTTTGTCGAAGGACCAAGTGCTAAAGAATGAATGACATCATCATTAATGCCCATATCCAAAACCTATACCAATTAAAACGTTATCAAATAGTAATTCTAAATGATAAATTTTTTTAATCATTTGTGTAAATATGGAAACTTACATGTTCTTTGAACCAACTACTAAAATATTGATCATAATTGTTCCAAACATCTTCAGCATCTAAGAAACCATATGTTCTCATCACATGTTCTTCATATAAATTGTTCATATGTTATTTTAGTAAAATATGTATGTGAAAAAAATTTAAATGTTAACAAAAAACAAAAAAAAAAAGTCATACCTTTCAAAATCCATGATCACGTCAAAATTACGAAGGACATATCGATAGGCAATATCATAATCTTTTTCATTAAGATACCCTACTTGACCTTCGGAGCCACTATAGCCATTGCAACAAGAAAAAATCTCTGGTAGATTTTTGTCCAAAGACACTTCATCATCAACTCCAAGATTCAATCCTAGATTGCTCACTCTAGTGTCAACATTTGCCTCAAAGTAATGGGAGCAGAAGTTAGATATCTCCTCTGTTAAATAAGCATTACAAATCGAGGCTTCAACTCGAGCTTTGTTGCCCACTTTCAATTTTAAGTGGTGTAGAAACCTAGAAGAACAAAATTGGTTACCGACATGTTTTATTTATTAATTGCTACTTATGAATAACAATGGTATTTAATTTTACCTTTCGAAAGGATACATCCACCTAAATTGAACGGGCCCACCAACTTTAGCCTCGTAAGGCAAATGGATTGGAATGTGCTCCATAGAATTGAAGAAACTAGGTGGGAATATTTTCTCCAACTTGCAAATAATCTCGGATATATGTTCTTCTAATCGTACAATATCCTTTACTTTCAAAGAAGAGGAGCAAAGTTCCTTGAAAAATTGGCTCAATTATGTGAGAGCATTCCATACACTGATTGGCAACAAATGTTTCATTGCAATAGGCAGCAATTGTTGCATGAAAACATGACAATCATGGCTTTTCATGCCAAATAGTTGGTACTCTGTTGCATCTATACATTTGTTTAAGTTAGATGCATATTTATCGGGGAGTTTCAACCTTTGCAGCCATTCACATAAAGCCTTCCTCTTCTCCTTAGATAGCACATAAGGAGCAGTTGGCATAATAGTATCATCTTCTCGAACTTCCAATTTTTGTCGTTTACAAATGTGAACAAGATCCTTCCTTGCATTAAGGTTGTCTTTTGTCTTCTTTTTAACATCCATCACAGTATGAAATACATTATCGAACAAATTTTTTTCAATGTGCATAACATCAATATTGTGGCGAATCAAAAGCTTCTTCCAATATGGAAGTTGCCAAAAAGCACTTTGTTTAGTCCAATTATGAGAAGCTCCAAACCCCTTAAGTTTTCCCTTAGAAGTAGAACTATCACTGCATTCTTCAGTCCTAGGCAGCCTTGAAACACGCTCCCAAATTTCCTCACCACTCAATCTTCGGAAAGCAGGAGAAAATTCAACTCTATTTTTGAAAAAATCACTCTTATTTCGCCGAAAAGGATGATTTCGAGGTAGGAATCGACGATGACAATTAAACCATGTTTGTTTCCTACCTTTTTTTAAAGTGAAAGCCTTTGTATTCTCCATACAATATGGACAAGCTAACTTATCAGCCGTAGACCATCCCGATAGCATGCCATAGGCTGGAAAATCACTAATAGTCCAATGTAAGGCAGCCTTCATCTGGAAGTTTTTCTTTTTTGAGACATCATAAGTTGGCACCCCTACCTCCCATAAAAGCTTTAACTCATCGATAAGAGGTTGTAAGAAAACATCAAGGTTTGCTTTGGGACTTTTTGGACCTGGAATGATCAAGCTCAGAAATATGAACGGTTTTTTCATACACAACTCAGGTGGCAAATTGTAAGGAGTTAACATAACTGGCCAACACGTATATGGTTTCCCTGACTTGCCGAATGGTGAAAAGCCATCGGTGCATAAGCCTAGCCGGACATTTCTTGGCTCCTTAGCAAAATCTTTAAAGTCGTCATCAAATTGCCTCCATGCTTTGCCATCACAAGGATGAGACATCACACCATCTTCTCGAGGATTCTCGAAATGCCATCTCATTTGCTTAGCCGTAGTCTCCACTGCATACAATCTTTGCAACCTTGGAGCAATTGGCAAGTAATATAGCACTTTTCTAGGACTATTTTTACCATGTATTCCTGAAGCCTTATAGCGATTCGCTTTACAAATGAGACATCCATTGGGATCCTTATGTTCTTTCCAAAACAACATACATCCATTAGGACATACATCTATCTTAAGGTGAGGAATTTCAAGTCCGTTAAGCAATCTTCGAGTCCTTTTAAAGGTGTTTGTCATGTTACTAACTTCTGGACAAATATCCTTAATCAAAGATGCGACACTATCAATAGCTTTATTTGGAATGTTGTACTCACATTTGATGTTAGTTATTCTTGCGGCAACAGATAACAAAGACAACCTACAACCATTATACAAAGGCTTCTTAGCGGCCTTTAGCATGTCAATGAACTTCTTAAACTCTTGAGGTGGTCGTTCAACCACCATTGATTCCTCTAGTCGCAAGTGCTCATGTCCAAATGCATCTAAAACCATGTTCTTGTACGGATCATATGCCTTTATAGGTTGGGTGAACACACTATTTGGAGTTGCATCGTCAAAATCATCTTCTCCATGAAAAGTCCATTTGTAGTAATTAGGTCGAAACCCATTTTGATAAAGATGAAGTTTCACTTTATCCGGATCCAAATATGGAACATTCCGACATTTTACACAAGGACATTTCAATAACCCATCAATCATAACATTTTGTTGCTTGGAATCCAACTCAACAAACTCATCAACCTTTTTCGTATAAGCAGAGCTAAGAAATTTCCCATTAAGTCGTTTATACATCCACTCACGACCTACTATTGTATTCGTCATCCTACTAAAAAATCAACTCCATATCAGTTTACCCTAAAGAAATCATGATGAACTAAGAATTTCATGAATGCATAAATTCATGACAATAGAGAGAAACAAGAGTGTAAATAAGTTTTTTAATTACATATAAATTCATTAAATTTAAAATGATATGCTTAAAAAATGATTTCCACCTCTTTAAACGATAGTCAAAATTACGTAAACGGCCAAAGTTATCGTTGATTATTATGAGATCAAACTAAGTAAACACTAAAAAAAATAGCATATAAGAAGAAATGTATGACTTTTGAGTTTGGTACAAAACCAAAATCTAATCAAGCTAAAAAAAGTCAAAGAGGAAAAAAATTAATCTATGACGACTAATGATTAACCGTTATAAAACCTGAAATCTTTTTGTCCTAGTGGAAGTAGTATAATCTATAATGCAAACTGCAACTAGACAACGTCCATCTAATTAGCCCAGAAAACTACCTTTATCTCTCTTTCTCCTTTACCGTCCTTTTATCAAAACAAAACACATAGCTAAGGCAACAAACCTAAAAGTTCAAATCATACCAGAAGATTAGGCCGAAAAATGAACAACTTGCAGCAACATAAACTTCACATATTGTTCCTTATACCAACTTTAGATAAGAAACAGATTATTTGCAACTCAAGGAATCAAGTCCACCATTGTTACCACCCCTGCTAACCTCCATTACTTTGCTATGTGAAAGTTTTGAAATGTTCCAAAAGTTCTTTAAGGCAACATAATCTGGTTCAAGTTTTGAAATGTTCCAAAAGTTCTTCAAGGAATCAATACCCTTTTGCCAACATAATGGAGAAATACCACTCAGATTGTTTAGTAGCTAATCTTTTCTTTTATTGGGCTAATTCCATTGCTAGTAAGTTTAAGGTTCCATGAGTTAGAATCTGGTTTAAGTTTAATTCAGTAATATATTTGTCAATGTCTTTTTTTAGCAGAGGGATAAAACAAAAAAGGGCAAGCTTCCCAAGTGAACAAGAGATATCATATAATTCATTATTGTGATTTAGCCCATTTGATATTGTTTATAGAAAGAAGCCTAATGGAAACGGTTCTCCAGCAAACAGGTGAGCGAAATTTTTTAGTAAATCCACTTGGTCCGAGCCCCACACCCATTCTGTCTTGCTCCTAGAGTTTCTTGTTCATTTACCTAGATCCTCCATCATAGTTGGTAAATTCTTGACCTTTTACTAGTAGAATACATTATTTTCGTGATTGATAATAGCATAAAATTCTCTTATACAGATTCTATCAAAATAATAAAAACAAGTATGTTACTAGTTTATGCCCTGAGAAAGCAGAAGCACACCAAATTCAAGTGATGAAGACAGTGCAACTCAAAATACTCAAAATCAACAAGATACATGCAACTCAAAAACGGCAATGATAGAACAAAGTATGAAAAGTAATCAATCCACCAACAAAAAATTTAGTACAGCAATCAATAGTTGATAAATGAAGAAATTATTAGATAAAGTAGTCAATAGTTGGAAATGAGTCTTATAACTACATTAAACAAAAGTAAAGTGAAGGCCTATATATAGGCTTACAAGCTAACAGCATAAACTAAGAAAATGGCTAAAGAAATGGAGCTAGTGGGTTAACATGGCCGACGTTTAACTAAATGCTACTGCTTAGTTGCTAACTAATCAGAGATATAATCTCAACTAATTAGTCACTAACCAACCTTTATTCCTAAAATAAAGTAAACAACTTTGAAGCATATTTGACTATAATTAGTCAACACACCCCCTTGCTTCAAAGCTACTAACACTCATCTGCATTCTGAAATCTTCAAGTTTACCAGAGGGTAAAGACTTAGTCAGTATATCTGCTACTTGCTCATTAGTACCACAGTACTTCAGTTCAACCATTCTCTTTGCTGCAATGTCACGAATAAAGTGGTGCCGAATGTCGATGTGTTTTGTTCTACTATGAAACACGGCATTTTTTGTCAAGGCAATGGCTGATTTATTGTCACAAAAAATTTCTGTTGTACCTTGTTGTGCATGGAACAAGTCTGCCAATAATCTTCTGAGCCAAATAGCTTGACAAGCTGCTGAAGTTATGGCTGTATACTCTGCTTCAGTGGAGGATAATGCAACCGTCTCTTGCTTCTTCGAGCTCCATGAAATTACACCTGACCCGAGCGTAAACACATACCCAGAAGTACTTTTTCGGTCATCAATACAACCTGCCCAATCACTGTCAGTAAAGCCAAATAACTTGAAATCTGGTACTTTGGAGTACCAAATTCCATAATCAGTAGTCCCTGCAACATATCTTAATATCCTCTTCACAGCTCCGAGATGATGACTTGTAGGATTGTGCATAAACCTTGAAACAACACTTACCGGATAGGATATATCAGGCCTAGTATGACAAAGATAGTTTAAACCACCCACCATACTACGATAAATCCTTGTATCTGCAACTTCAGTGTCATCATTTACTGTCAATTTCTCGTTCATATTCATGGGTGTACATGCTACTTTGCATCCCTGCATATTAAACCTTTTGAGAAGGTCCAATGCATACTTACGTTGTGAAATAAAGATACCGTCAGTACCTTGTTTCACTTCCAACCCAAGAAAGTAATGTAACATTCCCAAATCAGACATCTCAAATTTCCTCATCATACAAGATCTAAAATCAGCAACAATAGACTCGCTAGACCCCATATAAATCATATCATCAACATACAAGCATACAACCAACAAATCCTTTTCACCATTTTTCTTAAGGTACAAAGTAGGCTCATTTTCACTCCTTTTAAAACCAGTTTCAAGGAAGTAAGAGTCTATCTTATTGTACCATGCTCGAGGGGCTTGTTTAAGCCCATACAAAGCCTTTTTCAGTTTGTAGACTTTGCTTTCACCACCATGAACAACAAAGCCTTCAGGTTGAGATACATACACTTCCTCATTCAACTCTCCATTTAGGAAAGCCGACTTAACATCAAACTGAAAAACAGGCCATTTAAGATGAGCAGCCAAGGCTAAGAAAATTCTCACCGTTTCAAAGCGAGCCACGGGGGAGAATGTTTCATCAAAGTCAACACCTTGCCGTTGAGCATAACCTTTGGCCACGAGCCGAGCTTTGTACTTTTGGACACTTCCATCAGCATTGTACTTGGTCCGAAACACCCATTTGATCCCAATGACGTTCCGCTTTTCTGGTGGATCAACTAACTCCCATGTTTGATTTCGCTCTATGGCTTGGATCTCTTCTTGCATAGCCTCCTGACACACTAAACTTTCTGCTGCAGTATCATAATTAATAGGATCCGAAGCATATAAAGCAAAATTACAAATTCTATATATGTCGGTAAGTGATCTCATTTTTGTTGATGACGTGTCACTGGATGAGCTAGATGGAGAGCTTGCTGGTGAATTTGATGACATTGATATGCTGCTTGATGATGGAGTAGAAGGTGAGAGGCTTGAAGGTGTCGGAATGGACCTTGGACTGACTGGTTCTGGTTCTTGAACAGTACCTGCTGGTTGTGTTTCTGGTTCTTCTTCATCGACAGGAAAAACAACATATTCCTCTGGGTCATTACCCCAAAGAAAAACTAGCATCCTCATTAAATACAACATCCCTACTTATAATTATTTTACCACTAATTGGATTGTACAACCTATATGCTTTTGATTGCAAACTATAACCAATGAAAACACATTTTTCAGATTTTTTTTCAAGTTTATGACGATAAGATTTAATCAAAGCATAAGCAATACAACCAAACACTTTTAAGTGGCTTACTCGTGGTGTGAAGCCTCTCCATGCTTCATAGGGTGTCATGTCTGCGACTGCTCTAGTCGGTGAAAGATTCAGAAGATACACTGCTGTAGCCACTGCTTCTGCCCAAAATTTGTTGGGAAGGTTTCTCGCTTTCAACATACTTATGGCCATCTCAACAACAGTTTTGTTCTTCCGTTCAGCAATGCCGTTTTGTTGCGGCGTATGGGGTGCAGTGAGTTCCCTTCGGATACCACTTTCCTCACAATAATCATCAAAGCTATTTGAGCAAAATTCACCTCCCCTGTCTGTGCGCAATACTTTGATGCTTCGACTACTTTGCTTCTCAACCAGGGCTTTAAATTTCTTAAACACTTCAAAAGCTTCAGACTTTAATGTTAAGAAATAAACCCAACTCATTCTACTGTAATCATCAGTGAACAGCAAGAAGTAGAAATTACCATTCAAGGAATTAACTTTCATTGGACCACACAAGTCAGCATGTATTAATTCAAGACATTGAGAAGCCCCCAAAGACTTCCCGACAGGAAATGACCCTCGGCTCTGCTTTCCTAACACACACGCTTCACAAAATTCAATGTTATCTATGTGTGGTATCCCCGAAACCATGTCTTTCTGTTTCAATTGCTTAAGCCCATTTAAGTGCAAATGACCATATCTTAAATGCCACAAATCAGACTCAATACATTTTCTAGCAACAAAGGCCCTTTTTTCAACACAAGAAACATCAAACGGAAACATTTTATTCTGAGTCATGCCAATTGAAACAACATTTTGACCAGAGTTCTTATCTTGAATCATACATTGATCATTATCAAATAGGACTCTTAATCCACTAGACAAAAGTTGTCCTACACTTAACAGATTATGGGCTATACTAGGCACATACAAGACTTCATGTAAAAGCTTTTGTGTACCACTGCTATTGTAAAGAGCAATTGTACCTTTACCTTCGACGGGAATTGGTTTGTTGTCACCAAGTCGAACATTTGATTTTTTCGACTCATCTAGTTCCACGAACATTTTACGTGAACCGGACATGTGGTTAGAGCACCCACTATCAACAAACCATACATCATCGGAGATACCAATATCCTGAAAGTGTGCCATAAATAAAGTCTCGGAATCATCCTTTTCCGCAAACCTTGCTTGCTTTTGTTCATCCTTTTGCTTCGTCCAACAGTCAGCTTCTTTGTGACCGGACTTCTTGCAATAATTGCATTAAACGCTCTGATACCAAGTTGATAAATGAAGAAATTATTAGATAAAGTAGTCAATAGTTGGAAATGAGTCTTATAACTACATTAAACAAAAGTAAAGTGAAGGCCTATATATAGGCTTACAAGCTAACAACATAAACTAAGAAAATGGCTAAAGAAATGGAGCTAGTGGGTTAACATGGCCCACGTTTAACTAAATGCTACTACTTAGTTGCTAACTAATCAGAGATATAATCTCAACTAATTAGTCACTAACCAACCTTTATTCCTAAAATAAAGTAAACAACTTTGAAGCATATTTGACTATAATTAGTCAACATCAATCCAACAAATAATCCAACTAATCCAACAACAATTTCGTACGGCAATGATAGTACCTTCAAGAGGGCAAAAATGGTGGCGGTGGTGGCGGTAGTCTGCGGTGGTTCCCTTTGCGGTGGTCGCCGTTTCCAGCAGCGTCTGAGGTGGTGTCGCCAACAGTGTCGCCAGCAACGTGAGGGAGAAGGGCAAGGGTTTTACTAACCCAGGCGTTTGAGAGTGTTGGGAGAAGGTAAGGGTTTTGTTTTTTTTGATATTAGCGGGTGAGTAAAAGTAATGACCGCCAAAATACAATTGGGCAAAATAAAAGTAAAATTAAAATAAAATTCTAACTTACCAACGGTTTTATGAAGTTGTCGCTAATTAGAAACGGATTTGTTTGTCCGTCGCCTATAATTAGCAACGAAATATAAGATCTGCCGCTAACATAGCTAGGGATTTAATTTCCGTCGCTAAATTAGCAACGGTTATTTCAAAACCGTCGCTGAAAAAACTAAGCGTCGGATTTTATTACAGCCGTTGCTAATATTGAGACGAAATTATTTCCCTTGCTAAATATATGTCGCTATATAAGCGAAATTTTGTAGTGAAAGTCTCTCCTCTATTTCCTGTATCTTGGCAAGATTCTGAATGAGTTTGTTCGTCGTGTGTTGGAATTTTTTCATAGACCAATGGTAGACTTAATCTTAGATAGTCGACATTGAACTCTGTAAAACCGAGATCCTTTTTGTTTTTCTTGCCAAGTGTTTTTAACTATGGTGTGGACTTCAGAATCTAAAGCCCATGCTTGGTGGAACCAAAAACGTGCTGGGGAAGATGGGGTTTGTGAATGTGTCACAAATAAGAGGAGAATGGTCCGAGACCGTAAAAGAACCATAAGTGACAGTTGTATCTAGAAAGTCTAAAAAGAGTTGATTACATATACTCATGTCTAGTCTTTCATATACTATATATGATTCATAATGTTTTTCCATGAAAACGCGTTCTGTTGTGCAGGTATATCCAAACAATTGGTGTTTCGTAGAAAGTTTGGTAGACGATGGACCTGTGTCGCGGTGACAGTACGACGTCCTACTTTATCAGAAGGGGATAGTAACTCATTGAAGTCACCTAACACAATTTTAGGCAGGGTTTGACTGTTAAGGTAGGACGTCAAATCATTCCAAACAATGTCTTTTTCCTGTTCTTGGGCAGGGAGATAAACGCCCGATACTAAAAAGGAAGATTTAGCAATCTTAGAGTAAACTTTCAGGTGTGCACATCTATCCCAAAGAATATAGTTGTCTATGTTAATATTATCATCATTCCAACATACCCAAATACCACCGCTATGATTAATGGGATCAATGATGAGGGTATGTTGAAAGTGTAGAGCTTTTAGGATTGCCTTACTATTGACATTATTTGTCATAGTTTCTAGGATAAAAAATATATCCGATTTGAACCTATTCTTTAGAAAAACCAGTTCTACAATGGCTTGGGGCTTTTTAGCACCTTGAATATTCCATGAAATTATCTTCATTTAATGATGACAAATTTAGGTAGAAGAGTGTTCACCATAGTCACTCGTTTCCTAGACCAAGGAGCAACATCATAGACCAAGTATGGGATGTTACCCATAGTTCCAAGCGAGTGGGAGACGGAGACTAGAATAAGCCTGGGAAGGGTGATTAAAAGCATGTAAACAAGGGGGGGTGTTTCCACTATAGATAACATGACATGAGAGTAAGGCAATAAGGTGAGATTGAAGCATCCCCATAGAATAAAAGAAACTAGAATACTTAAACATGAACAGCAGGGCATACAGAAACAATCCATTGAAAAGGAAGGAAGAGTTAATCATTTGGTGGTCGATAGTTGTTATCATATCTAAATCCCTTTTCTCTAACCACTTATCCACTTCCAAGAGTTGGGGTAGCCTAACCAATAATTGTTCATGTGCACATCCACTGAATTGCGCAAATAGAGAGCATAATAAGAAGAGTGGGTCGGGCCGAGGTTGTCAAATTGATGCACAGCAGAAATAAATTGAGTAATGAGGCATTTGCAGCAGTAGTAAGACCGATGAAACCAAAGACTACAGAGAGGGTAGCTACTACAATCATCAACAACACATAGAAAAAAAGTGGAATAAGAAGAACCTATCGAATCACAAGTACTGGAACAACAACAACAATTACTATAGATCCAACCAATAAACTTTGGAATATTCGAACCACAGCAATTACATAAATTCGGAGAATATATAAAACAGCATCGAGCAGCCAAACCTACAGAGAATAGAGGAGGAAGTAGAAGACTTATCTGGGTAATGATATTGGTGCGCTGGACACGCATCCATCGATCGCTGTCGCCTCCGGGAATTCGACCTCTAACCGGCGTGAATTATCGCTCTAGCCGCGCGAGCGATGCTACGACTGATTCAAGACCAGCGGGCCAGTCGAAGATACGTGCATACGAGAGGGATTCGTATACTTGTTGGTCGCGGAAGTCCTTTGCAATGATTTCATCTGCATCGTTCCCATTACACTTAGGCGGTTGAGCAAGAGATTTCTTTTGAAAAACCTTAGGAATCCTTTGGATTTGGCAATAACAGTGCAGATTCTTGCCGTTACGTAATGGATCTGCTCCATTATCACAATTTTTGGGGAGAGATTGGGAGAAAAACCCAACTTGGGGACGAAGATAGCCCTAAATGGCGGACTACTAGGGTTTCCTTTGTGCCTTTTTTTCCTTCTCTCACTAGAATGCCCTCTTTTCTCTAACTTCTCTCTAGGACTCATTTAAAAATATTATCTTGTTAGAATTGCTTTCATGAGATAAAACATTATGATGTGCATATTGTGCAATAGCAAATCCATATACACTAGAAGTAGAACATGTATAATAGCCTTAGAAATCAGCAAACTGTACTTTATCCCAAGTGTTGAATATGATTTAAATTAATCGTATATCGTGTTACACAAGTTGGACATTAAATTACCTATGCTTAATATGAAAGGGAACATTAACTTACCCATGATTAAGATAACTATTGTTAGACAAATCTACAACTGTTGTTGTTAGTGTTATGACAGATTAGACAGACTATAAAGATAAAGAATCTTAAGCAAGAAATAACACACAAAGATAATCGTGTTTCAGTAGCAGTGTGTTAGCTACGTCTACCAGACAGAGGAAGAATAGATTTATTATGAGTGCGAACTGGTCACTGATATGTTTAATAACACTCAGATTAGTGAATACGGTTGAGGCTAACTCTAAGGGTTTATATAAATACCCTTAGTCGTTAATCTAATCAGAATGGGCCTAGAAACCCAACAATAGATAATAAGGTTTACTAAACGTTATTTAACCAGAACATATAATGAGACCCTCGTACTTGGTTATTTGAACCAACAGATTAATCCAAGGCATATTTATCAAATTTTCACCTTGACTTGAAATATCACTCAAACCATAACTTACCTTTAAATTATATAACCTCAAAAATAACAATCTTGTATATTTTTCACAACCGGTGTACAAGGGATTTTCAGAATCAACTAATATAGTCTCAAATGTTCTAGAATTTTCATCATACTTATCATGAGTTGCAGGAAACATGCCTCTAACCTATCACCCTCAATCATATAGTATGCGCACCCATTACTCCTAGGAGTTCCTTTCTTATCTTTCCCATGCTAAATCCGATCCGATGGGTATATGTTTTGTCAAATGCTTATTTGCTCAAATGATTAAGTATCTCATCGACTCTTTTATGCAAAAAAAATATGGCACCTAAAACAAGGACAAGGTAGCGTAAAAAGACCTCCGTAATTCTTAATAACAAAATTGATAAAATCTCTAACTCCTTCTATATATTTAAGGTCACATGGTCTAGACGTTTATATCCAACTTCTATTAATTTCTACACAACAAATTTACAAGAAAAAAATTCATAGTATATTTACATTCATAAAGAGTACATAAAAGTGCAACCACAAGCCTTGGGGTCCTTATCACTCCAACCTAACCTATCCTTAAATGTTTAGCTTCACTAATGAATATGTACTTACTAATCAATTTCAAAAGAAAATTTTGGCAGCATTTCCCTACAGTTCTCCAAATATATGATGTAAGTACCACTGGTATCTACATATGTATCTCAAGAACATTAAGGGAAGTGTGACACCAAATATTTCATATAAACTGATTAACAAGTACATATTCACGTCCTAAATGAATTTAAACGTTCAAGGACAGTCCCAAACTGGGGACTATTCAAAATCTACCCCTAATGGGTAAATTCTTAATGGGTACTAGGTCAATTCAAAATTCCATGTGCAATCTATCAAACAAGTAGTATAGATAAAAACAACATTTGCATGCTAACACAAAAATATGATACAGAATATTACATGAATCACAAACAATGCGACCCAAGCTGCTCGCAACACCAGAAGAAAGAAGACACTTAATATGAACAAAAATTTATATAGATAGTTCAAAGCTGTACTGGTTATAAATGAAAAGATGCTCTATTTAGCCTAGGTTTACCGTCCATTTATGTTGGCTGTGGCAAGGAAATCAAAAGCTCCGGCGAAGCAAATAGAGTTGCCGGGGGAAAAATTGAAAGGCTCAGCTTCTGTTTCTCAGGCAAAGGCAACGAAATCTATGGATGAAGTTTTAGGGTGTCTGCGTTGGATGTTGATAACATTGCAGCCTAATAAGAGGTGATGTTATTATAGCCTCGAACATTGCGAGCGGTGCTCCAGCAGAATAATGAGTTGCGATCTAACTTTTCTGCATGGATGGAGGTGATGCAACGGTCGATAAGAAGGAGACAACCAGAGCAAGTCTATCGAAATGTAAGTATTGTTCATGTTCCAATCTTTTTTTCCCTACTACTCATGTGAATGAAAATGGTGCTTTTATTCCTCCTGTTAAAATTGATATGTGTGAGATTCAACCTGAAATTGATTATTGAGAGTCTTCTATTTACTGTTATGTGGTCGGTATTAATCTCCCCCCCCCGGATGGTTATGGATGGTTTTAGTAGGAGGGTGTAGAAAAATCAGGGTGTTAACAAGGTGGTTATGGTGAAAATAGGGGTTTTTATGGTTAGGTTTAGGTCTATGGAGAAGAGGGATCACATTTTGAATGGTAATCAACTTTTCTTTGACAATAAACCAGTAATAGTGAACCGGTGGCCTGATATGGATACGATCAAAGAGGATGTCAGAACCCTTCCTACTTGGGGTTTTAAATATTGGGGGGAAGGATGTCTTAATAAAATTATTGGCTAGATTAGAAAAGTGGTGAAGTTTGATCAAGCTACGCTTAAAAGGGAAAAATTGCAGTATGCTCGAGTTCTGTTATAGGTTCAAACGGAACAAAATTTCCCTGATGAGATCTCTTTCATTATTGAGAGACCTACTCACTAAGGTGTTGGTAGAGTATGAATGGAAACCAATCATTTGCAATTCTTGTAATGGCAAGGGGCATAATACAACTGAGTATAGAAAATCTGTGATAAAACTAGAATGGAGAGAAAAGGAAAAAATTGTTGTTGTGGAGCAATAGGATGATGGTTCTGGGAGAGAAATGGAACAGGAAATTCAAAAGGTGAGGAACCATGGGTTTCTAGTTCATTCCTAGTTCGGTTTTCGGAAGTTCCTATAGAATGTGCTACTAATCTGTGCAACTCTCATGTTGACTTGTCTGGTATAAAATAGTAAATTGTGGTAATAATGAGCTTATGTCTAATGTGTGCAACTGTAAGACCCCGTAATTTCACTATAAATTTCGTGTGTTAATTTAGTTAAATTATATGTTAATATTTACATATATACTTTTTTCGTAAATGAACTTACTTGGAAGCTAAAGTTTAATAGATTAAGTGTATTTCGAAAATATGGAAATATATAATGTGGTATCTTACCGTGATCGATTTGGAAAATGTATATAGTCGTTGTGTGCGTACTTTTTTTACGATGTTTATAGTATTTTTAATTTATAAGTTTGGGTAGCATACGATTTTATTTTAAGCCTTAAGCATTTTCTTACGGACCATTTAGTGCGCGAACTTTATTTAAACCTTATTAACTTTGGGTCTGAAAATCTGTTGTCATCGGGTGGAATTTGCAAGAGTGATGGCCAGCCATTGTGTTGATTGTAACGTTAGTTTTCCCCAAGAGTCTCCCCCCTTAATCACCCCATCAATACCAGTTAATTCCCATTTAATTCACTCCCTTACTTTCCTCTCTTAAACCCCTTCTTTTTGTCAAATTATACCCAGAAAATGCTGCCCATCCTTGCTCCTTCCTCACGCCTCTTTCTCTTCATTCAACATGTTCGTCCATTTTCACCCACCCATCTTGTTTACCTTATATATCCTTCATTTCTTATCGGAATTCGACGTGTGAGAAGCCAAAATTCATCTACTAGGAAGGATCTTGCTCGTGGTGTAATTAGTTTTTGAAGAAAGTAAACAACGTGTCTACAGTTCCTGTTTTGGTCAGACGTGTCATGAAGGTTGTGTCGGGATTGTGTTCGTTTCTCCACTTCTCTAGTTGGCCGAGGTAACTAGCGGTTACCTTATCTTCGTAGGATGAAAAGTGTACTCTTAGTACCGTTAGTTTAGGTATTACTATGTAGAATCATGTTTAGGAATATTATTAGTGTATTCTAATGTGGGTATATGTGATGATCATGCTAAACTTAGTGTGTTTATCATGTCGTATTTTGAAGCATGAAAGTCGAAATTTGTAGTTGATGTTGAGTAATGAAAAGCATGTGAATTCTCCCTAGGATTTTTGATTTATTTGAATGGAGGGATTATGTATAAGGTGTTGTTTGTTGTTGTTAACTTTGCCCAAAGATTTCAGTTTACATGTCTTTATCACGCACAGTTTCGAGTTAAGCATAACAGTTTCGTTGGGTTGGGTTGGACTTGATTTTTGGTTGATTCATATGATAATAAGGCTTGCGTATTAGCAAAATATGAGCTGTAGGGGCTGTCTTGGGCCTTCGAAAGCGCGCTGGCAACACCACATACAGATACAGCACTGTGCACGCAGGCAGCATCACTGTGCATGCTGGCAGTAACACTGTGCATGCTGCACTGTGCACGAGCAGCAGCACAGTATGCGTGGTGGTCTCGAGTCTCTGATATACGTTGTTCGTGCTGCTGCAGGCCTTTGTGTTGTGTGTAGTATGCAGCTTAATCTCCCCTATTTTTTTTAGCAATGACCTTGTTGTTTACAACAAACGTATGTACGAATATTTAAGACTTATATTCATAACTTCGTTATGGGTTATTTATTAGGATTTATGAAGTAGTTTCTTTCATTAGTTTACAGCAAGTTTGTTGTTTACAACAAGTTTTATTTGTTTATGGCAAGTCATTTGGTTGTAGCAAGTTTATTATTTTATTAGCTGACAGTAAGATCATGGGTCATTTTAAGACTTTTGGAAATTATTTATTTCTCATTTACAGTATGATTATAGTTAAATTTGACGTTTATGAAGTGATATATATATAAATATATATATATATATATACATTTGGTATACGACACTATTTGGAAGTGCACGGTTTGACTTTACGAGTATGTTAATATTCTGATTAGCTTGTCAGTAGGATATTTATTTTGTATGATTTTATGTCATTTGAACCATGTTCTAATTAAGTTATTGAGTTGTCGACGTCGTAATGCTCGGGGAGGATAACACTGTCCTTAGCATTAATTCGCCAAGATTTATATACAGATGATATTGTGACATGATCATAATTAACTTCATATCCAAACTCAAATAACCCCTTAATGTACTGTTTTAGTACTCTTGATGTTTGGTTTTAATTGAGTTAAGTAGCCTAAGGAACGGTTTCCCAAAGGTAAAGAACACGCACTACTCCGAGAGGTTAGGGGACATCACGGTAGGTGTTACCCTGCATTAGAGATACCTAGGACTTGTTGTCGTCCGAGTGGTCGGGAAGTACTGCGTGTATTGTCCCGTATCGGGAGTTTGGCCATTCTGGAGATTCGATCAGACTTTTACGGAGGAAGTGGTTGCGGGTCACTAGCGTTCGCTCTCTCGATATTAATTTGATGTTGTAACTATTCGAAATTTATTATTCTGTTATCTGTTTTATGTCTATTTTCTTGAGTTGTTGTGTCGTTAATTGAAATATTAATTAGCAAGCATGTCGTCAGTGGTGTTTTGCTCTGTTATTGTCCTTACTTTTATTTGACTTTTATGTAGTTATAATTCTAATGTTTATTCTAACCTTACTTGAGAATACTTTTTGAATCCTATTTTGGGATGGGTGAGCTGTTAATTACTCCCCACTAATTGTGGATATTTGTTGAATATTTTACAGATGCTGAAGTTTAGTGTTGTTACCTTTTTGACTGTGGTTGTGAGATCCGGCCTTGTGAGCTTCAGTGTAGAGCTTGTCATAGTGGCATATCATTATGAGTTAGACATTAGGACCTCCAGTCTTACGGGTCTTAAGTAGTAGTTGAGTTGTCTTTCGATGTTTGATAAGGTTATTTCGGATAATGGATTTTATTTTAGATATTTTGTTTTGGAGTTACGATTAGTTTTGAGATAGTAGAGATGAGGGTATGGGACCTCATCCCTTAATACTTTTTCGGAGCTTATATCTACATTATGATTTTGATATATCTAGTTGTTTAACCCTTAGAGTAGCATTTCCGTCTCAGTGGTATTTCCGCTATCACTAACGTGCTTTATTATTTGTTTATTATTTATTTATTTAAGACAACTTCGACGGAATGTTACAGTTGGTATCAGAGCTAAACGTTCCAAAAACTCTCATTGAGTTTCTATGTATTTCACGAGAAATATGCAGTCTTGTAACTAGGATTACTAATGTCTTAGGCTTCAATTGAAGTACTTAGTTAGAGTTACTTGGGTAGGAAGAAAGCCATGGGAATGATTATATGGTGAGCTCTCATGCTTATGGAGCATATATTGTATGTGTAGTTACGTGTATTAATTGTGGAAGCTAGTCTACCAAATTTGTTGATCTTATTTGCAGGGTTTCATGCATGAAGTTTATTAGAGTGCGCAAGAAAGCGAAGCGATTTAGAGCCTCCAATTCTAGGTCGTATTACGAGTTTAGCTTGTTTCATGTTTTGCGATTAAAAAAAAAACTTTATTTTATTTGCTTGTTGCTTCATAGTATATTTTCTTGTGTGAAATGGTATATATTTTCGGTGGTTTTCCAATTAAGCAGTTCTTCCTCCCGAGTTGAGACCGATCACTCAGATAGATGGAGGTAAATTAATGAGTTCAGATATTAATGAACTCTATAGAAGAGTCATCTATCAGAACAATACTCTTACTGATTGGAATCCAAATTTGGTGGGATCGAGGTCATCCTCGATGACGAATGCACTTGTGGTTAAGACAGGTCCTGCATCCCCTACTTAATGCAATTGACCGACCCTACATCTCTTTCGGCATTAATTTTATGAGTACTACTTATTTGTTTGTTATTTACAAAACCTTCTTGTTTGAGTTTATATTCACAATCATATTTGATCTTTGATCTTAATAAATTTCATACCTATTTTAGAGTTATTTTCGGACTTTCAAATTTTGCTACTGTGAATATTTTGAAACACTCTTTTGAAAACATTTAATTCCAATTGGTTTACTATGGTTAGGGACAAGGAAAAGATTTGGAATTGTCTTTCAAGGGATTCTACAAACAATTTTGATCAACTTTGACCATTTATATTTATACATATATTTATCTCTATGATATTTAAATTTCATATTAATCCTTACTTAGCCATCAATTATGGTAATGAGGTTTCATAGTTTCAAAAATGAAAGTACCCTTATGAGTTGTTTTGATGTTATAGATTAAAATGTGGATACAAACTATTTTGTTAAAAAGGTAATAATCTTTCAACAACCTTTTTTTTCTACTTGCTAATTTGCTTTTATTATTAATTTTATTCTCAAACTCAATGCGTAAGAGAATTCCAATTACCTTTTGTTGTTTCTTGTCTAAACATTAAATACATTCTAATTTCATATTAAGGTTTTGTTGTATTTTTGTTACTTCTCATTTAATTATTTGATTTTGACTATTTGGTTTATTTTCTTTAAAAAGGAAATTTATATACTCAACTTAAGTCTTACACGTGTTTATGTTTTTACCAAGTTGTAATGGGTGGTTCCATTCAGATTTGTGGTGACTAGAAAAAAAAGAGTATGTTTGTTGTTCATAATTTATTATTTGATCACCTATTTTTACAAGTAGCATTTTGTTGTGAAATTTATTTAATAGATACATATTTCTCATGTAAACTTTAAATTTCATATAGGTATAGGAGGACACTCTTATATCATGTATAGATGGTTGAGTTCGTATGTGATATTTTTATAAACCGTCAACTACTTCTCACTAAAGTATGCTTATCTCTGTAAGTGGAGTATATGCCTTGTGGTTATCTCTATTTAAGTGGATTTGGTTGTCGGATTTCGAATGTTGGCTTCTCCCTTTTCTCTTTCTAAAAATATTTATGATGGATTATTGCATCAACTCTTTTATAATTCTATTAATTGATGTATTCCTACTTCATCTGCAAAATTATCTATAGTTGTTGTACATTTATTTTTACCTTTATATTTTGCAATCTTTGTCTTCGGTTTTTTCGAATTTTGTAAAAGTTCGTTGCGAGTATGCTACTTTGCTTCATAGTTCTTTTATCTTACAAAATAAATGTATATCCATTGAGTTATCAAATTTTATCGTGCAGACTTATTTACTTAATTAGCTAAAATCTATTAATTTATGTTTTTCTTATTATTCTTTATCAAGAGTTTTTTCTTTTGATCTCCTAGTACTTTTTAAGTCATAAGGACGAAACTCTTTTAAGGGAGAGTGATTCTAACACCTCGTAATTTCACTAGAAATTTCGCCTTAATTTACTTAAATTATATGTTAATATTTATATATATACTTTTTTCATAAAAAAAATTTACATGGAAACTAAAGTTTTATAGATTAAGTGTATTTCTAAAATATGGAAATGTATAATGTGGTATCTTAACGTGATCGGTTTGGAAAATATATATAGTCGTTGGGTGTTTTGAATGGTTGGGGTTTAAGACTTGTGTTGCTTATTCTGGGTAGATTTACAAGGAATGGAGTGAAATTTAGGTGTAATTTAAGAAATGGGTGTTACCAAAATGATAACATGGGTTTAATTTTCAGCTTACATGTATGTTTTTATGTTAATTTGTGTCATTGTTTCTCAGTTTTGCTTTTTAATTGTTATGATTTTGTTGGCTTCAGCTAGTTAGAGGTTAGGTTACCTGCATTTGGTCATTTCGAGCTCCTAGACGTAGGCTAGGGAGTAATTTTTACGGGGTAATTGTCGTCGTCGTCGTGGTGCTTTGTTGTGCTTGATTATCAAAAACCTATCTGGTACCCATACCTAAGTCGTACGTTTTACAAAAAAGTTTCATTGATTTTAGCCCAAATTGGCGTGTCAGTATCCATACCCTTGTTTGAGTGTCGATGATTTCGATACTTGAGGTAAAGTGAAGAGTTTGAGTAACATAAGTGGTAGATCAAGTTGAGGGAATTCATGAATTTGTCGGGGTGAGGTGGGAAATAATGTACATTGTGTATTCTTGGTGGTTTAAGGTGATTGGTGATGGGTTTCTTGTGGATTCTTAACCAATCCACTGCCTTATATTATTCTTTTCATCTCCATGTTCATTATGTTTAACTGTGATTGAGAATTGTGAAGTTATATTGAAATTGTTGCTTGTCCGTTCTGTGTCTATCTCAAATTGTTACGTTGGTTTTTCGATGTATATTATAGATGGGATCTACTAGTTGAACAAGGACTTAACCAGAAGGAAGAGCAGTGTAAGGACCAGTTCTTACATTGAGACGACCGTAATTCTTGAGAACAATTGGCATTGAGATGTATTGGTAGGTGGTGTGAAACCATCTCTCTTTATATTTCAGATTTATAGTACCTAGAAAATTTTATTTTTTGTTTTTATGATGATATGTTATAATGAATACAATATGATATAGGAACTTGAATATTAGTGCAGTATGAATTGGTATTGATTTCTACGATTTTGTGAGCTTAAGCTACCCCTCTCTCTCTCTGCCCTTGATGGAGCTATCATCGGTTGTAGACCTCCAGAGTTCCTCTGCACCACTTCTCTACCCCTTGCTTTCTCCCAAGATTTGTATTTTTTTTTTAATTCTAAATTTATTCTTCTTAGATTCTGCATTTTTTTAGGGTTTCAAATTTCAATTGTCCTTATTTCCATCGTTCATTTTCAGTTCTTCCATGTGTTGCTTCTGTTTTGAGTTTAGTTAGAACATAAGATCAGTTGCTATGAACTTGTCCATCAACTAAAATAGTTGTTACTTGCTCGCTGAAAATGGAACATCAAATAGGTTTCCTAGTTCATTCCACCTTTGAAAATGGAATGTCAAATGGGTTTCCTAGTTCATTCCACCTGGAACATCAAATGGGTTTCTAGTTCATTCATTCCTAGTTCTGTTTTTGGAAGTTCCTACAGAATGTGCTACTAATCTGTGCAACTCTCATGTTGACTTGTTTGGTATGAAATAGTAAATTGTGGTAATAATGAGCTTATGTGTAATGTGTGCCCCTATAACACCCTGTAATTTCACTATAAATTTCGCGCCTTAATTTCGTTAAATTATATGTTAATATTTATATATATATATACATTTTTCGTAAATGATCTTACCTGGAAACTAAAGTTTTATAGATTAAGTGTATTTCGAAAATATGGAAAATGTATAATGTGGTATATTAACGTGATCGATTTGGAAAATGTATATAGTCGTTGTGTACGTACTTTTTACGATGTTCATAGTATTTTTAATTTATAAGTTGGGGTAGCGTACGATTTTATTTTAAGCCTTAAGCTTTTTTCTTACGGATCATTTAGTGCGCGAACTTTACTTAAACCTTATTAACTTTACAGTATGATTATATAAATATACATTTGGTATATGACACTATTTGGAAGTGCAAGGTTTGACTTTAAGAGTACGTTAATATTTTGATTAGCTTGTCATTGGGATATTATTTTGTATGATTTTATGTCATTTGAACCATGTTGTTAATTTAGTTATTGAGTTGTCGACGTCGTAATGCTCGGGGGAGGATAACACTGTCCTTAGCATTACATCGCCAAGAGTTATGTATGGAGGGTATTGTGACACGATCATAATTAACTTTGTACCCAAACTTCGATAACGCCTTTGTCGATTTGAAGAATAATGTACAATTTTAGTACTTGTGATGTTTGGTTTTAATTGAGTTGAGTAGCCTAATGGACGATGTCCCAAAGTTAACGAACACGCACTACTCCGAGAGGTTAGGTAACATCACGTTGGGTGTTACCCTGCATTAGAGATACGTAGGACTAGTTGTCGTTCGAGAGGTTGGGAAGTACTGCGTGTATTGTCCCGCATCGGGAGTTTCGCCATTCTAAGCCACAGACGGTAGGGAATGTAACCCATAGGCCGTTCTGGAGATTCGATCTGACTTTTCCTGAGGAAGAGGGTTGTGGGTCACTAGCATTCTCTTTCTCGAAATTAATTTAATGTTGTAACTATTTGAAGTTTGTATGAGTTAATTATGATTAGGAACATGCCTTTCTCTCTCGACTTTTTCCTCTCGTTTTAAAAAAAGAACGTCACCATGACAAGGAAGAATCGATCTAGGGGGAAGTTGTTCGTCAAAGCTAAGGGACCGGTGTCTGATTCTCATGCCATAAAGATGAAATCAATGGATGCTATAGTTGGAATTGGAGATTGCGATTGGAGGAGGTTGATGCGATTCAATCTCGTGAGGAATCATTGCAAGAGTACATGGTGGATTCTGCTCTTAAACGGAACTTCAATGATTGGCTATCTATTATATCCAAACAATCGTCTCCTCGTATTGATTGGGATGGAAATGCTGCTGAAAGCTCGAAAGGTAAATCTCACTCTCCCATTCCAATCTTGAATTGGTCTACAAATCCTGTGGTTTTGGATGAATCTGTGAATGAACCTATGCCTTTGAATAAGAATGTGCATTTGGTTGATTCTGTGATTGTGAATGGTGTTAGCTCTTCTGTTGAAAAAGTTGGTGCCTCTTTTGCTAAGCAGCCTGTTAACATTGATATGGTGGATATTCAATCTGAATTAGATTATTGGAATTCTGCTTTGATTTGTTATGTTGCTGGAGCAAATTCTCCTTTGGCTGTAATGGATGGATTTTGTCGTAGGATTTGGAAAGCTGAGGGGGTTGATAAGGTGGCTTTACTCAGTATAAAGGGGTTTTTATTGTGAGGCTGAAGTCTACGGAGAAGAGGGAAGCTATTTTGGCTAGGGGTTTTTGTTTTTTTTGATAACAAGCCTGTTTTTATGAAGCCTTGGACACCTGATATGGTTGTTGCAAAAGAGCAGTTTAAGGTAGTTCCCAATTGGATTCACCTTAAACTTGACTTTAAATATTGGGATGAAACTTGCCTAAAGAAGATTGTTGAGCAGGTTGGAGTTTTTGTTAAGGTTGACCAGGCTACTAAGAGTAGGGAGAAGCTGAATTTTGCTAGGATTTTCGTTGAGGTCCCTGTTGATAGTGATTTTCTAAATCAGATATCCTTCATAAATGAAAAGAGTTTTGAAGTGATTGTTGAGGTGGTTTATGAGTGGAAAGCTGTTGTGTCCTCTAGTTGCTCCATGATGGGGTCATTCAAAGGAGGTGTGTATGAAGAAACTGCCCAAAACTGGTGTAAGGCAGGTTTGGAGGGCTAAGAAGGTTTAGGTTCAACCTCTGTTGTCATCTCATGTGGAAGAACAGGCTGTTGTTGATCCACTGGATGAGGGGTTTGTTGTTCCTTCTTTTGTATGCAAAGCTAGTGCTCCTAACCATGTTGATATTTCTGTTTCAAATTTTTTTGATGTTCTAAATCCTGAGACTGAGGTGGGTCAATTTGAATCTGTGGTTCAGAATGAGGTAGTAATGATGGGTGAGGAGGAAGGAATTCCTCTGGAGGGTGATGGATATATTAATAATGTGGAATGTGATGGGGGCTAATAGCCCTCAAAAAGAAAGGGATATTACATCTGTTTTTAATATTCCTAATGTAGGTTTGGTTTGTTTGATCGAGACTAAAGTAAAGGCTTGTAATATGGGCAACCCGTATCAAGCTCTCTTCGAAGGTTGGTGTTTTTCAGCTAACTCTAGCTGTCATAAAGGAGGTAGAATAACCCTTGCTTGGAATCCTTTGAGCTTTGTGGTGGATCTGCAGGTTGTTACTAATCAGTTGATTCATGGTTTTGTTACTCCTCTGAATGGTAGGGATGGCTTTTTCTCTACTTTTGTGTGTGGTTTAAATGAGTCTGCTAGTAGGAAAGCTTTGTGGGCTGATTTGGTGTTGCTTTCTGCTAGATGTAATGGGCCATGGTTGGTTGTTGGGAACTTTAATTGTGTAATGCAGGTGGATGAAAGAATTGGTGCTCCTGTTTCATGTAGGGAAACAGAGGCTATTAGAAGACATGTGTTCCACTGTGGTTTGGCTGATTTGAAAGGTGTTGGGTAGTTTTTTACTTGGAATAATAAACAAGAAGGCTCTGGCAGGGTCTTTTGCAAATTAGATAGAGCTTTGGTTAATGCACACTGGTTGGTGAAATTTCCTTGTTCTAAAGTTAGATATTTGTCTGAGGATAGCTTTGATCATACTCCCTTGATGATCAGCTTTTGCCTTCCTATTCCTAGTAGGAGGAGGCCTTTTAAATATATTAGAATGTGGAAGGAGATGGAGGGTTTTGAGCACATGGTTGAGGAGATTCGGAAATCTTGTAGGTTTGGGTCCAAAATGTTTGAAGTGGTAAGTTTACTAAAAGAGACAAAGAAGGATATTAAGAGCTTCTGTAAAGGAGGCCTTGACATTGAGGTACCGGATGCAAAAGCCTATTCTTATATGGTTGCTTGCCAAAACAGTTAGGAGCAGATGTTCACAACAATACTCTTAGAGAGCTGGAACATACTGCTGTGTCTGAGTATTGAAGAGTTCATAGTTTGTTTCTTGGTTTTCTCAAGAAAAGAGCAGAAGCTGTATGGATTAAGGAGGGTGATGATAATACCTGATTATTCCATCAAGCAATTAAACAGAGGAAGTTGTAGAATAGTATTTACAGGATAGAGGATATGAATGGTGTTTTGGTTGATAGTCTTGAGCTGGTGAATAATGCTTTCTTGAAGTACTATGTGGAACTATTGGGTTCTTCCCTGAGTAATAGGAAAAAGGTGAATCAGGGGATCTTTGAAATGGGGCCTATGGTATCTGTTGATAACCAAGCTGCTTTATTGAGGCCTGTTTGTGCTGAGGAAATCAAAGTAGCCATGTTCTCTATGTCTGGAGACAAATCTCCTGGGCCTGATGGGTTTAGAGCTCACTTTTTCAGAGATATGTGGCATATTGTGGGAGTTAAGGTTGTGAATGTTGTTCTTGCCTTTTTTCATAGTGGTAGATTGTTAAAAGAAGTTAATCATACTATTTTAGCTTTGATCCCAAAAGTTAAAGTCCCTAAATCTGTAGTAGATTTTAGGCCTATTGCTTGCTGTAATGTCATTTATAAGGTGATTACTAAAGTTATGTGTAATAGATTGAATGTGATTCTCCATCAAATAATTGCCTATAATCAAGGGGCTTTTATTAAAGGGAGAAGCATTATTGACAATATCATGGTGTGTCAAGATTTGATAAAACATTATGGTTGGAAAAATGCTAAGCAAGGGTGTTTGATCAAAATGGATATGAGGAAGGCATATGATACTATTGAGTGGCAGTTTCTTGAAGAGATGTTATTGGGCCTTAAGTTTCCAACTGAGTTTTTAAAGTTAGTTATGGAATGTGTTACTACTCCTAGTTTATCTCTGATGTTGAATGGAAATCTTCATGGCTTTTTCAAATCCAAGAGGGGGTTGAGACAAGGTGATCCAATGTCTCCACTTCTCTTTGTTATTTGTATGGAGTATCTTTCTAGGGTTATGAAGTTCATACGTGAGAAGGAACAGATTCATTTTCATCCTAGATGCCAAGAGATCAAACTCAACCATCTTACTTTTGCTGATGATGTGTTGCTTTTTTCTAAGGGTGAGTTTGTCCCTGTGTATGTTATGTTACAGGGTTTTAAGTTGTTTTCTGATTCTTGTGGTTTGAGGGTTAATACTCATAAAACTGCCGTTTACTCAGTGGGGATGGCGGAGAATGGTGATTTGACTAAAGTGTTGGAAGCTTCTGTTTTTGCTGTGGGTGAATTGCCTTTTGGCTATCTTGGTATGCCCATTTGTGCTAGGAAAATTGCTAGTGATGACTTCCAAATACTCTGTGAGAAGATGACTAGTAAAATAAGAATTTGGAGCTCTAGACATCTCTCATATTCTGCTAGAGCGATGCAATTATGTTCTCCTTAGTTTGCATGCTTATTGGGGACAAATTTTCCTCATTCCAAAGAAAGTAATTCAGCAGGTGGAAGGGATATGCAGAGCTTTCTTGTGGACAGGTGAGTACTTCTCCTCTAAAGTGGTAATGTGGATTGGGAGTCTGTTTGCTCTCCAAAACAGTATGATGGTTTTGGGAAGCATGTTTGGGCTATTGAGAAGAAGCAGGATACTCTGTGGATTAGATGGGTTAATTCTGTCTATATTAAGGGAGGTTGTTGGTGGGATTATAGACCTTGTAGCTCTGCCAGTTGGTACTGGAGAGTTTTATGTAAGGTTAAGGAGCAACTGAAATCTGTTTTTAGTGCTCAGAGGCTACAGCAGCTCTCTCTTTATCAGGTTAAAAATGTTTATAAGCTATTGGCTGGTGACTTAAACAGGTGTTATTGGGATAGTGGTGTGTGGTGTAAGCTGTGTTTGCCTAAGCATAGGTTCATATGTTGGTTGGCTGTGCTACAAAGGTTGAACACTAGGTCAAGGCTGTTTGCTTGGGGTGTCTGCAACTCTGATGTCTGTGCAGTGTGTGGTAGTGCTGCTGAGGATCATGACCATCTTATTCCTCTGTGTTTTAAGTTCAAAGCTTCTCTAGTTGATGCTTTCTTAGTTATGTGTGAGTTTGTAAGTGAAGAATCTGCAGAGGTGGTACACTTGGATCAGGAAATCAGGCTTTTCAAAGTTCAAAAACAGGTGATTATTGCTAGTTTGAATCCTGTGGTGTATTTTGTTTGGTGTGATAGTAATGTGGCAGTTTGTGAAGGGAGTGTGGGCAGACCAGAGAGTCTTCTGCCTCAGCTATAGAGTGTGGTAAAATGTAGAGAGAGAGCTTGGGTTCCTTGTAAAATCTCTTATGATGATGTACCTTGGTTTGAGCAGTTATGAGCTTGCTTGTTGCAAGGCTTATGGTTGTAAGTAGTTATGGTTTTGAGGTTTTGGCCTCATTAAGTTGTATTTGGTTTTTGTGAGCATCAATATATCTTTTATTACCTGTTTAAAAAAAAAACTTTTTGAAGTTTTATTATTCTGTTATCTGGTTTATGTGTGTTTTCTTGAGTTGTTGTGTCGTTACTTGACTTATTAATTAGCAAGCATGTTGTCATTGGTGTTTTGCTCTGTTATTTACTTAAGTCAACTTCGACGAGATGTTACAGTTGGTATCAGAGCCAAAAGTTCAAAAAACTCTCATTGAGTCTACGTATTTCACGAGAAATGTGTACTCTTGTAACAAGGAGTGTCTTAGGCTACAAGTGAAGTGCTTAGTGAGAGTTAATTGGGTAGGAAGCAAGCCATGGGAAAAGATTATATGGTGTGCTTTCATGCTTATGGAGCATATATTATATGTGTAGTTACGTGTATTATTGGTGGAAGCTAGTCTACCAAGTTTGTTGATCTTATTTGCAGGGGTTCATGCATGAAATTTATTAGAGTGCGCAAGAAAGCGAAGCGATTTAGAGCCTCCAATTCTAGGTCGTATTATGAGTTTAACTTGTTTCATGTTTTGCTATTTAAAACAAACTTTTATTTTATCGTAATATAGTCATGTGTGTCGCAGGGTATTTATATTAATTGCTTGTTGCTTCATAGTATATGTTCTTGTGTGAAACGGTTTATATTTTCGGTGCTTTTTCAATTAAGCATTATTTTTATGAGTACTACTTATTTGTTTGTTATTTACAAAACCTTCTTGTTTGAGTTTATATTCAAAATTATATTTGATCTTTGATCTTAATAAATTTCATACCTTTATTAGAGTTATTTTTCGACTTTCAAATTTTGCTATTGTGAATATTTTGAAACACTCTTTTGAAAACATTTAATTCCAATTGTTTTACTATGGTTAGGAAAAAGGAAAAGATTGTGGGATACAAACTATTTTGTTAAAAAGGTAATAATCTTTCAACAACTTTTTCTTGTACTTGCTAATTTGCTTTTATTATTAATTTTATTCTCCAACTCATTGCATAAAAGAATTCCAATTACCTTTTGTTGTTTATTGTTTAAACATTAAGTGCATTCTAATTTCAATTTAAGGTTTTGTTGTATTTTTGTTACTTCTTATTTCATTATTTTATTTTGACTATTTGGTTTATTTTATTTTAAAAAGAAATTTATATACTCAACTTAAGTCTTAAACGTGTTTATGTTGATACCAAGTTGTAAGGGTGGTTCCATGCAGATTTGTGTCGACTAGGAAAAAAAGAGTATGTTTGTTAATTATAATTTAGGAAAATTTGTCAGGAATAAGTCAACCTTTGGGTTTAGAAAATTTGTCAGAAAATAAGTCAACCTTTGGGTTTAGAAAATTTGTCAGAAAATTTGTCAGAAAATTTGTTGACCGCTTTTAACAAGTCTACCTTCATTTATTCCAATATCAAGTAAACATTGTAACCACTTTTGTTTTTAACAAGTTTTTACCGGCTTTTAACAGGTTAAAGTGACACATATCATTCTTTTATTAAACATTGTCCACGTGTTTCATTTTGATTGGTTTAAAATAAAATCTTTTAAAATTTTTTTTATCACAACCCTCTTCTCTCTTCTGTCTTCTCTCCTCCTCCTTCCCCTCCGCACGCACTACCGCCAGTCCACCACCACCCTCCTCCTTCTTCTCTCTCCTCCTCTTTCCTTGTCGTAACACCATCTACCACCATAAATAAACCCTTATAGCTCTACTTCACAAACACCCAGTTAAGTTCTTCAACAATCCACAATTTAATACTACCACCCCATCTTTTTCTCATGCCTTTTTCCTCTCTCAGACGCAAATACTCAAACACTTGATATGCAGAACTTCAAACTAACCAAAACTACATAGATAAGCTGAAAAACAATAACCCACTTCCTGATTTACAATAGAAACTCCAAGAACACACCTTTTGTTCTTTTGTTTCAATAAATTAAACACTTCTATCTATCTTCTATTGCTTCTAGAGAAAACGTAAACAATTATCTGCTAACATAACATGAAGCAGCGATTAACACAGTGAATGTTTTCTTCCAAGCTTTCGAGATCAGAGTTGTTGACCTTCACACCACGGCATTTAACCCACATAAAGTACATAAATCCGAAGCTCCACAAAAATAAAACCCATAATTTATTTTCTGGAATTGGGATTTATTTTCAGGGGTTGAATTAATTTCTGAAATTGGAATTTATTTTGAGGGGTTGAATTTATTTCTGGAATTGGGATTTATTTTGAGGGGTTGAATTGGGTTGTGGGGTGATCTAAATTTAGCACAACTTATATTACTTCTTGCATTAACCAACAATTTCGGTTGTGGGGATGAATTTATGTTGCTGTTGTAGGTGTGGGGGTAATGGACTGATTTTGGTGTGGGTGACGATGGTAGACTGCCAGTGAGGGTGGTGGTGTAGGTGTGGGTGTTGGTGTTGGTGGTAGAGTGCTAGTGAGGGTGGTGGTACGGTGTAGGCGTGGGGTAATGGACTGAAACTGCTGCTGAATTTGAACTTTTCTTCAAAAGTCAAGAAGTCAAAGGGAAGTGGGGGAATTAAGAAGTGGGTTTACAAGTTTATCAGGTTACAGGTTAAAAAACTTGTTAAAAGTAAAAGTAGTTACAAGGTTTACTTGTTAGTGGAATAAATGAAGATAGACTTGTTAAAAACGGTCAACGCAAAGGTTGACTTATTCCTGCAATTTTCCTATAATTTATTATTTGATCAACTATTTTTACAAGTAGCATTTTGCTGTGAAATTTATTTAATAGTTATCTATTTCTCATGTGAACTTTAAATTGCATATAGGTTTAGGAGGTCGGACACTCTTATATCATGTATAGATGGTTGAGTTAGCATGTGATATTTTTATAAAACCGTCAACTACTTCTCACTAAAGTATGCTTATCTCTATAAGTGGAGTCTATGTCTTTGTGGTTATCTCTATTTAATTGGATTGGTTGTCGGATTTCGAATGTTGGCTTCTCCATTTTCTCTTTCTAAAAATATCTATGATGGATTATTGCATTAACTCTTTTATAATTTTACTAATTGATGTATTCCTACTTCATTTGAAAAATTATCTATAGTTGTTGTACAATTATTTTTACCTTTATATTTTGCAATCTTTGTCTTCGGTTTTTTCTCATTTTGTAAAAGTTCGTGTCCAGTATGCTACTTTACTTCATAGTTCATTTATCTTTCAAAATAAAATATATATCCATTGAGTTATCAAATTTTATCCTGCAGAGTTATTGACGTAATTAGCTAAAATCTATTAATTTATGTTTTTCTTATTATTCTTTATCAAGAGTATTTTCTTTTAATCTTCTATTTATTTTTAAGTTTCGAGGACGAAACTCTTTCAAGGGGAGTGATTGTAACACCCCGTGATTTCACTATAAATTTTTGCGTCTTAATTTAGTTAAATTATATGTTAATATTCATATATATACTTTATTAAAAAAATTTCTTGGAAACTAAAGTTTTACAGATTAAGTGTATTTCGAAAATATGGAAATGTATAATGTGGTATCTAACGTGATTGATTTGGAAAATGTATATAGTCGTTGTGTGCCTACTTAAATTACGATGTTCATAGTATTTTTAATTTATAAGTTTGGGTAGCGTACGATTTTATTTTAAGCCTTAAGCTTTTTCTTACGAACCATTTAGTGCGAGAACTTTACTTAAACCTTATTAAGTTTGGGTCCAAAAATCTAATGTCATTGGGTGAAATTTGAAAGAGTGATTGCCAGCCATTGTGTTGATTATGACGTTATTTTACCCCAAGAGTCTCACCCCTTAATCCCCCCACCAATACCACTTAATCCCCCTTAATTCACACCCTTACTCTCCTCTCTTAAACCATTCTTGCTGTAAAATTATACCCAGAAAATGCTTCCCATCCTCGCTCCTTCCTCACTCCTCTTTCTCTTCATTCACCATGTTCGTCCACTTTCACACACCCATCTTGTTACCTTATATATCCTTCATTTCTTATCGGAATTTGACGTGTGTGCAGTCAAAATCATCTAGTCGGAAGGACATTGCTCATGGTGTAATTAGTTTTTTAAATTAAACAACCTGGCTGCAGTTCCTGTTTTGGTCAGACGAGTCATGAAGGCTATGTCGGGATTGTATTCGTTTCTCCACTTCTCGAGTCGGCAAAGGTAACTAACGGTTCGCTTATCTTTGTAGGATGAAAATTGTAATCTTAGTACCGTAAGTTTAGGTATTACTATGTAGAATCATGTTTAGGAATTTTATTAGTGTAATCTAATGTCGGTATATGTGATGATCATGCTAAGATTAGTGTGTTTATGATGTCGTATTTTGACGTATGAAAGTCGAAATTTGTAGTAGATGTTGAGTAATGAAAAGCATGTGAATTCTCCCCTAGATTTTTTATTTATTTGAATGGAATGGAATATGTATAAGGTGTTGTTTGTCGTTGTTAACTTTGCCCAAAGAATTTCAATTTACGTGTCTTTATCACGCATGGTTTTGAGTCAAGCATGACGGTTTCGATTGGGTTGTGTTGGACTTAGTTTTTTTTTTATTAATATGATAATAAGGCTTGAGTACTAGTAATGTATGAGCTTTAGGGGCTTTATTGGGCCTTTGAAAGCGCGCTGGCAGCACCACATACAACACTGTGCACGTTGGCAGCAGCACTGTGCGCGCTGGCAGAAGATCTGTGCACGCTGGCAGCAGCACTGTGCACATTGCATTGTGCACGAGCAACACCACAATATGCATGGTGGTGTTGAGTCTCTCATATACGCTGTTCGTGGCTGCTGCAGCCCTTTGAGTTGTGTGCAGTCCGCAGCTTAATCTCCCGTATTTTTTTAGCAATATATTCACAACTTCATTATGGGTTATTTATTAGGATTTGTAAAGTAGTTTCTTTCATTAGTTTACAGCAAGTTTTGTTAGTTTATGGCAAGTCCTTTGGTTGTAGCAAGTTTATTATTTTATTAGCTGACAGTAAGATCATGGGTCATTTTAAGATTTGTGAAAATTATTCATTTCTCATTTACAGTATAATTGTAGTTTAGTTTAAAGGTTTGTGAAGAGATATATATATATATATATATATATATATATATATATATATATATATATATATATATATATATATATATTTGGTATACGACTCTATTTGGAAGTGCAAGGTTTGACTTTACGAGTACGTTAATATTTTGATCAGCTTGTCATTGGGGGTATTTATTTTGTATGATTTTATGTCATTTGAACCATGTTGTTAATTTAGTTATGTAGTTATCGACGTCGTAATGCTCGTGGGAGGATAACATTGTCCTTAGCATTACTTTGCCAAGAGTTATGTACGGAGGGTATTGGGACACGATCATAATTAACTTCGTACGCAAACTCAGATAACGCCTTTGTCGATTAGAATAATAATGTACAAATTTAGCACTGGTGATGTTTGGTTTTAATTGAGTTGAGTACCCTAACGGACGGTGTCCCAAAGGTAACGAACACGCACTACTCCGAGAGGTTAGGTAACATCACGTTGGATGTTACCCTGCATTGGAGATACATAGGACTTGTTGTCATCCGAGATGTCGGGAAATACTGCGTGTATTGTCCCGCATCGGGAGTTTTGCTATTCTTAGACACAGACGGTAGGGTACGTAACCCATAGGCCGTTCTGGAGATTCGATCTGACTTTTCCTGAGGAAGTGGGCTGCGGGTCACTAGCGTTCACTTTCTCGCTATTTATTTGGTGTTGTAACTATTTGAAGTTTTATTATTCTGTTATCTGGTTTATGTCTGTTTTCTTGAGTTGTTGTGCTGTTACTTGACTTATTAATTAGCAAGCATGTTGTCAGTCGTGTTTTGCTCTGTTATGGTCCTTACTGTTATTTGGCTTTTATATAGTTATAAGTGTAATGTTTATTCTAACCTTACTTGAGAATACTTTTTGAACCCTATTTTGGGCTGGGAGAGCTGTTAGTTACTCCCCACTGATTGTAGATATTTGTTTAATATTTTGCAGATGCTGAAGTTTAGAGGTGTTACCTTTTGGACTGTGGTTGTGAGATCCGGCTTTGTGAGCTTCAGTGTAGAGCTTGTCATAGTGGCATAATATCATGAGTTAAACATTAGGACCTCTAGTCTTACGGGTCTTAAGTAGTAGTTGAGTTGTCTTTCCATGTTTTATAAGGTAATTTCTGATAATGGATTTAATTTTAGATAGGAAAAATTGACAAAAACCACCTTAACTTTCCAACATTTTTAAAGTTACCACCTTTAATTTTTTTTTTAAATTACCACCAAAACGTTACAAATTCCTTTAAAGTTACCACCACTTAATGGATTTTTCCAATTATCTCTGATAGTGGGCCCCACTTTTTAACTTACATTCTTCATTCCTTCCTATTCAACCACGAATTCCCAATTTCATCCCAAAAAAAACCCTAGTTTTTCAATTGTGACTTAAATTTCTTAAATTTGGACTGATTTAAGACTCAATTCACACATTAGCAACACGGACGACACTAAATCAGTTAATTTGAGTTGTTCATTTTATAAATTAGGGTTTCTCTAGGGATATTTAAAACTAGGGTTTACAGACTAAACTGTAATTTAAAATTGATGCAAGTTTTGACAATCCATCAAGTCTCGAATTGTAGATTTTACACAACAAATTACCCCAAATTCTTTTAAACCTCTCACTTCTTGCTTCAATCTTGAATTACACAACTAACAAATCATTCCCCTAATTTTTTGTTCGAGGAAACCCTAGATTGAAAAATCCCTAGAAAAACCCTAATTTTGTCAAATTACCACTTCAAATAGTAAAGATTTAGCTCGTCTGTGTTCGTAATGTATTTTTTGGGGATTAATTCTGTCCATATTCAACAAATTCGGGTGGAAATTGAAGAACTAGGGTTTCTTTTGGAATGAAATTGGGAATTCGTGGTTGATTAGGAAGGAATGAAAAAGTTGGGCCCACTAACGGAGATAATATGAAAATTCCGTCAAGTGGTGGTAACTTTAAAGGAATTTGTGACGTTTTGGTGGTTATTTAAAAAAAAAATTAGAGGTGGTAACTTTAAAAATATTGGAAAGTTAAGGTGGTTTTTGTCAATTTTTCCTTTTAGATATTGTGTTTTGGAGTTACGATTAATTTTGAGATAGTAGAGATGAGGGTATGGGACCTCATCCCTTAATACTTTTTCGGTGCATATATCTACATTATGATTTTTACATAATTAGTTGTTTTACCCTTAGAGTAGCATTGCCGTCTCAGTGATATTTCTATTACAACTGACGTGCTTTATTATTATTTTTTTATTATTTATTTATTTAAGTCAACTTCGACGAGATGTTACAATTGGTATCAGAGCCAAAAGTTCCAAAAACTCTCATTGAGTTGCTATGTATTTCACGAGAAATGTGTAGTCTTGTAACTAGGATTACTAGTGTCTTAGGCTACAAGTGAAGTACTTAGTGAGAGTTACTTGGGTAGGAAGAAAGCCAAGGGAAAGATTATAAGATGTGCTTTCATGCTTATGGAGCATATATTATATGTGTAGTTACGTGTATTATTGGTGGAAGCTAGTCTACCAAGTTTGTTGATCTTATTTGCAGGGGTTCATGCATGAAGTTTATTAGAGTGCGCAAGAAAGCGAAGCGATTTAGAGACTCCAATCCTAGGTCGTATTACGAGTTTAACTTGTTTCATGTTTTGCGATTTAAAACAAACTTTTATTTTATCATAATATAGTCATGTGTGGCGCAGGGTGTTTATTTTATTTGCTTGTTGCTTCGTAGTATATGTTATTGTGTGAAACGATATATATTTTCGGTGCTTTTCCAATTAAGCATTATTTTTATGAGTACCACTTATTTGTTTGTTATTTACAAATCCTTCGTGTTTGAGTTAGTAGTCAAAATTATGTTTGATCTTTGATCTTAATAAATTTCATACCTATTTTAGAGTGATTATCCGACTTTCAAATTTTGCTACTGTGAATATTTTGAAACACTCTTTTGAAAACATATTCCAATTGTTTTACTATGTTTAGGGAAAAGGAAAAGATTGTGGAATTGTCTTTCAAGGGATTACACAAACAATTTTGACCAACTTTGACCATTTATATTTATACATATATTTATCCATATGATATTTAAATTTCATATTAATCCTTATTTAGCCATCAATTATGGTAGTAAGGTTTCATAGTTTTGAAAATGAAAGTACCCTTATGAGTTGTTTTGATGTTATAGATTGAAATGTAGATACAAACTATTTTGTTAAAAAGGTAATAATCTTTCAACAACTTTTTCTTCTACTTGCTACTTTGCTTTTATTATTAATTTTATTCTCCAACTCATTGCGTAAAAGAATTCCAATTACCTTTTGTTGTTTCTTGTCTAAACATAAAGTGCATTCTAATTTCATATTAAGGTTTTGTTGTAATTTTGTTACTTCTCATTTAATTATTTGATTTTGACTATTTTGTTTATTTTCTTTAAAAAGGAAACTTAAATACTCAACTTAAGTCTTAAACGTGTTTATGTTGATACAAAGTTGTAATGGGTGGTTCCATGCAGATTTGTGTCGACTAGGATAAAAAGAGTATGTTTGTTGTTTATAATTTATTATTTGATCACCTATTTTTACAAGTAGCATTTTGTTGTGAAATTTATTTAATAGTTATCTATTTCTCATGTGAACTTTAAATTGCATATATGTTGAGGAGGCCGGACGCTCTTATATCATGTATAGATGGTTAAGTTCGTATGTGATATTTTTTATAAAACCGTCAACTACTTCTCACTAAAGTATGCTTATCTCTATAAGTGGAGTATATGCCTTTGTGGTTATCTCTATTTAAGTGGATTTGGTTGTCGGATTTCGAATGTTGGCTTCTCCATTTTCTCTTTCTAAAAATATCTATGATGTATTATTGCATCAACTATTTTGTAATTTTATTAATTTATGTATTCCTACTTCATTTGCAATCTTTGTCTTCGGTTTTTTCTCATTTTGTAAAAGATCGTTTCCAGTATGCTACCTTACTTCATAGTTCTTTTATCTTTCAAAATAAAATGTATATCCATTGAATTATCAAATTTTATCATGCAGAGTTATTTACTTAATTAGCTAAAATCTATTGATTTATGTTTTTCTTATTATTCTTTATCAACAATATTTTCTTTTGATCTTCCATTTATTTTTTAGTTTCGAGGACGAAACTCTTTTAAGGGAAGTGATTGAAACTCCCCGTAATTTCAGTAGAAATTTCGCGCCTTAATTTAGTTAAATTATATGATAATATATATATATATATATATATATATATATATATATATATATATATATATATATATATATATATTTTTTTTCATTAAAAAAATTAACTTGGAAAGTAAAGTTTTATAGATTAAGTGTATTTCGAAAATATGGAAATGTATAATGTGGTATCTTAACGTGATCGATTTTGAAAATGTATATAGTCGTTGTGTGCGTACTTAAATTACGACGTTCATTGGATTTTAATTTTAATTTATAAGTTTGGGTAGTGTACGATTTTATTTTAAGCCTTAGCCTTTTTCTTACGGACCATTTAGTGCGCGAACTTTACTCAAACCTTATTAACTTTGGGTCCAAAAATCTAATGTCATTGGGTGGAATTATAAAGAGTGATGGGCAACCATTGTGTTGATTGTGACGTTATTTTACCCCAAGAGTCTCACCCCTTAATCACCCCGTCAATACCACTTAATTCCCCTTAATGCACTCCCTTACTCTCCTCTCTTAAACCCCTTCTTAATTATACCCAGAAAATGCTTCCCATCCTTGCTCCTTTCTCACGCCTTTTTCTCTTCATTCACCATGTTCGTCCATTTTCACACACCCATCTTGTTTACCTTATATATCCTTCATTTCTTATCGGAATTCGACGTGTGAGCAGTCAAAATTCATCTACTCGGAAGGATATTGCTCGTGGTGTAATTAGTTTTTTAATAAAGTAAACCACGTGGCTGCAGTTCCTGTGTTGGTCAGACGAGTCTTGACGGTTGTGTCGGGATTGTGTTCATTTCTCCACTTCTCGAGTTGGCAAAGTTAACTAACGGTTCGCTTATCTTTGTAGGATGAAAATTGTACTCTTAGTACCATTAGTTTAGGTATTACTATGTAGAATCATGTTTAGGAATTTTATTAGTGTATTCTAATGTCGGTATATGTGATGATCATGCTAAGATTTGTGTTTTTATGATGTCTTATTTTGACGTATGAAAGTCGAAATTTGTAGCTGATGTTGAGTAATGAAAAGCAAGTAAATTCTCCGTTAGATTTTTGATTTATTTGAATGGAATGGAATATGTATAAGGTGTTGTTTGTTGCTGTTAACTTTGCCCAAAGAATTTTAATTTACATGTCTTTATCACGCATGGTTTCGAGTCAAGCCTGACGGTTTCGGTTGGGTTGTGTCGGACTTGATTTTTGGTTGATTAATATGATAATAAGACTTGAGTACTAGCAATGTATGAGCTTTAGGGGCTTTATTTAGCCTTTGAAAGCGCGCTGGCAGCACCACATATAGCACTGTGCACTTTGGCAGCAGCACTGTGCGCGCTGGCAACAGATCTGTGCACGCTGACAGCACCACTATGCACACTGCACTGTGCACGAGTATCAGCATAGAATGCGTGCTGGTGTCGAGTCTCTCATATACGCTGTTCGTGGCTGCTGCAACCCTTTGTGTTGTGTGCAGTCCGCAGCTTAATCTCCCCTATTTTTTTTAGCAATGACCTTCTTGTTTACAGCATACGTATGTATGACTTTTCAAGACTTATATTCACAACTTCGTTATGGGTTATTTATTAGGACTTGTGAAGTAGTTTCTTTCATTAGTTTACAGCAAGTTTTGTTAGTTTACGGGAAGCCATTTGGTTGTAGAAAGTTTATTATTTTATTAGCTGACAGTAAGATCATGGGTCATTTTAAGACTCGGGAAAATTATTCATTTCTCATTTACAGTATGATTATACTTTAGTTTTAAGGTTTGTAAAGTGATATATATATATATATATATGACACTATTTGGAAGTGCAAAGGTTTGACTTTACGAGTAATATTTTGATCAACTTGTCATTTTGATATTTATTTTGTATGATTTTATGTCATTTGAACCATGTTGTTAATTTAGTTATTGAGTTGTCGACGTCGTAATGCTCGGGGGAGGATAACACTGTCCTTAGCATTACTTCGTTAAGAGTTATGTACGGAGGGTATTGTGACTCGATCATAATTAACTTCGTACCCAAACTCAGATAACTTCTTTGTCGATTTGAAGAATAAGGTATAGTTTTAGTACTTGTGATGTTTGGTTTTAATTGAGTTGAATACCCTAACGGACGGTGTCCCAAAGGTAACGAACACACACTACTCCGAGAGGTTATGAAACATCACGTTGGGTGTTACCCTGCATTGGAGATACCTAGGACTTGTTGTCGTCTGAGAGGTCGGGAAGTACAGCGTGTATTATCCCGCATCGGGAGTTTCGCCATTCTTAGACACAGACTGTAGGGAACATAACCCATAGGCCGTTGTGGAGATTCGATCTGACTTTTTCTGAGGAAGTAGGCTACGGGTCACTAGCGTTCGCTTTCTCGATATTAATTTGGTGTTGTACCTATTCGAAGTTTTATTATTCTGTTATCTGGTTTATGTCAGTTTTCTTGAGTTGTTGTGCCGTTACTTGACTTATTAATTAGCAAGCATGTTGTCAGTGGTGTTTTACTCTGTTATTGTCCTTACTGTTATTTGGCTTTTATGTAGTTATAAGTGTAATGTTTATTTTAACCTTACTTGAGAATACTTTTTGAACCCTATTTAGGCTGAGAGAGCTGTTAGTTACTCCCCAGTGATTGTGGATATTTGTTAAATATTTTGTAGATGCTGAAGTTTAGAGTTGTTACCTTTTGGACCGTAGTTGTGAGATCCGGCCTTGTGAGCCTTAATGTAGAGCTTCTCATAGTGGCATAGCATTATGAATTAGACATTAGGACCTCTAGTCTTACGGGTCTTAAGTAGTAGTTGAGTTGTCTTTCGATGTTTGATAAGGTAATTTCCGATAATGAATTTAATTTTAGATATTGGGTTTTGGAGTTACGATTAATTTTGAGATAGTCGATATGAGGGTATGGGACCTCATCCCTTAATACTTTTTTGGAGCATATATCTACATTATGATTTTGACATATTTAGTTTTTTTACCCTTAGAGTAGCATTGCCGTCTCAGTGGTATTTTTGTTACCACTGACGTGCTTTATTATTTGTTTATTATTCATTTCTTTAAGTCAACTTCGACGAGATGTTACAGTTGGTATCAAAGCCGAAAGTTCCAAAAACTCTCATTGAGTTGCTACATATTTCACGAGAAATGTGTAGTCTTGCAACTAGGATTACTAGTGTCTTAGGCTACAAGTGAAGTACTTAGTGAGAGTTACTTGGGTAGGAAGAAAGCCATGGGAAAGATTATATGGTGTGCTTTTATGCTTAGGGAGCATAGATTGTATGTGTAGTTATGTGTATTATTGGTGGAAGCTAGCCTACCAAGTTTGTTGATCTTATTTGCAGGGGTTCATGCATGAAGTTTATTAGAGTGCGCAAGAAAGTGAAGCGATTTATAAATCTTTTATTTTATCGTAATATAATTGGTATCATGCATGAAGTTTATTAGAGCCTCCAATTCTAGGTCGTATTACGAGTTTCACTTTGTTTCATGTTTTGCGATTTAAAACAAACTTTTATTTTATCGTAATATAGTCATATGGTGTTTATTTTATTTGCTTGTTGCTTCATAGTATATGTTCTTGTGTGAAACGGTATATATTTTCGGTGCTTTTCCAAATAAGCCTTATTTTTATGAGTACTACTTATTTGTTTGTTATTTACAAAACTTTCTTGTTGAATTTATATTCAAAATTATATTTGATCTTTGATCTTAATAAATTTCATACCTATTTTAGAGTTATTTTCCGACTTTCAAATTTTGGTACTCTGAATATTTTGAAACACTCTTTTGAAAACATTTAATTCCAAGTATTTTACTATGGTTAGGGAAAAGGAAAAGATTTGGAAATGTCTTTCAAGGGATTGTACAAACAATTTTGATCAACTTTGACCATTTGTATTTATACATATATTTAAATTTCATATTAATCCTTATTTAGCTATTAATTATCGTAATAAGGTGTCATAGTTTCGAAAATAAAAGTACCCTTATGAGTTGTTCTGATGTTATAGATTAAAATGTAGATACAAACTATCTTGTTAAAAAGGTAATAATGTTTCAACAACTTTTTCTTCTACTTGCTAATTTGCTTTTATTATTAATTTTATTCTCCAACTCATTACATAAAAGAATTCCAATTACCTGTTGTTGTTTCTTGTCTAAACATAAAGTACATTCTAATTTCATATTAAGGTTTTGTTGTATTTTTGTTTCTTCTCATTTTAATTATTTGGTTTTGACTATTTGGTTTATTTTCTTGAAAAAGGAAATTTATATACTCAACTTAAGTCTTAAATGTGTTTATTATATTGATACCAAGTTGTAATGGGTGGTTCTATGCAGATTTGTGGCGACTAGAAAAAAAAAAGAGTATGTTTGTTGTTCATAATTTATTATTTGATCACCTATTTTTACAAGTAGCATTTTGTTGTGAAATTTATTTAATAGATACCTATTTCTCATGTGAAATTTAAATTGCATATATGTTTAGGAGGACACTCTTATATCATGTATAGATGGTTAAGTTCGTATGTGATATTTTTATAAAACCGTCAACTACTTCTCACTAAAGTATGCTTATCTCTGTAAGTGGAGGATATGCCTTGTGGTTATCTCTATTAAAGTGGATTTGGTTGTCGAATATCATATGTTGGCTTCTCCCTTTTCTCTTTCTAAAATTTTTTATGATGGATTATTGCATCAACTCTTTTATATTTCGATTAATTGATGTATTCCTACTTCATTTGCAAAATTACCTATAGTTGTTGTACAATTATTTGTACCTTTATATTTTGCAATATTTGTCTTCGGTTTTTTCTCATTTTGTAAAAGTTCGTTGCCAGTATGCTACTTTGCTTCATAGTTCTTTTATCTTAAAAAATAAAATGTATATACATTGAGTTATCAAATTTTATCGTGCAGAGTTATTTACTTAATTAGCTAAAATCTATTGATTTATGTTTTTCTTATTAGTCTTTATCAAGAGTATTTTCTTTTGATCTTCTATTTATTTTTAAGTTTCGAGGACGAAACTCTTTTAAGGGAGAGTGACTCTAACACCCCGTAATTTCACTAGAAATTTCGCGCCTTAATTTAGTTAAATTATATGTTAATATATATATACTTTTTTCATAAAAAAAATTTACTTGGAAACTAAAGTTTTATAGATTAAGTGTATTTCAAAAATATGGATATGTATAATATGGTATCTTAACGTGATCGATTTGGAAAATATATATAGCCGTTGGGTGTTTTGAATGGTTGGGGTTTAAGACTTGTGTTGCTTATTCTGGTTAGATTTACAAGGAATGGGGTGAAATTTAGGTGTAATTTAAGAAATGGGTGTTACCAAAATGATAACATGGGTTTAATTTTCAGCTTACTTCTTTTTTATGTTAATTTGTGCCATCGTTTCTCAGTTTTGCTTTTTAATTGTTATGATTATGTTGGCTTCAGCTAGTTAGAGATTAGGTTACCTGCATTTGGTCATTTCGAGCTCCTAGACGTAGGTGAGGGAGTAATTTTTTACGGGGTTGTTGTCGTCGTGGTGGTGGTGCTTTGTTGTGCTTGATTTTTAAAAACCTGTCAGGTACCCATACCTAAGTCGTTCGTCTTACAAAAAAGTTTCATTGATTTTAGCCCAAATTGAAGTGTCAGTATCCATACCCATGCTTGAGTTTCGATGATTTGGATACTTGAGGTAAACTGAAGAGTTTGAGTAACACAAGTGGCAGATCAAGTTGAGGGAATTCATGAATTTGTCGGGGTGAGGTGGGAAATAATGTAGATTGTGTATTCTTGGTGGTTTAAGGTGATTGGTGATGGGTTTCTTGTGGATTCTTAACCAATCTACTGCCTTATATTATTCTTTTCATCTCCATGTTCATTATGTTTAACTGTGATTGAGAATTGTGAAGTTATATTGAGATTGTTGCTTGTCCGTTCTGTGTCTATCTCAAATTGTTACGATGGTTTTACGATGTATATTATAGATGGGGTCTACTAGTTGAACAAGGACTTAACTAGAAGGAAGAGGAGTGTAAGGACCAGTTCTTACATTGAGATGATCGTAATTTTTGAGGAGAATTGGCATTGAGATGTGTCGGTTGGTGGTGTGAAACCATCTCTCTTTAGATTTCAGATTTATAGTACCTATAGGATTTTATTTTTTGTTTTTATGATGATATGTTATAATGAATACAATATGATATGGGAGATTGAATATTAGTGCAGTATGAAATGATAATGATTTCTGTTGGGCCTTAGGTCCCTTCCTATGTGGAGAAACCTATTTTATTAATTGGACCTTTATTTATGGGTAAATATTTATCTTATTTTTGGCCCATTTGAGTTTGGGTTCTCAAAGAAGCCTTGTTGGCTGACTTCTTTGGCAAGAGTCAGTAGTCATTTGATGAGGGAGTAAGTGAAAGAAAGAAGAATACAAAGAGTTCTACAAGAATAGCCCCATTCACGTTTTTCAGTGTGCAGCCTCAGTAAACACCTCCGATCGAAGATCGTTTGTGGTCCCATTTTGCTGAAATTTTGACAGCACGTTGGGGACATCTTGGGCTTCATTTTGGACGGTGGTGATCAAGTTTTGTGCTCTGGTTTGTGAATTATAGCTGCTGGACAGAACTCTGTTTTTCTGGTGAAATTCTCATTTTCTTTCTTTGTATATTGCTCTTTATGATTGTTGTTGTTGGGTAATTTGAGTACCCATTTTTGCACTTGGATTTGGTGTGTGTAACCTGCCTTTTAATCATAATAAGAGCAATTGGGTGGACTCCCTCATCGTCCCGTGGTTTTTACTCTTCACGTCGAAGGGGTTTTCCACGTAAAAATTCGTGTGTTCTTGTTTGATTTATTTTGCTTTGTTCTACAGTATATTGCTGCAATTATAATTCCAATTGTTTGTTGATATTGCTGGTTGTGTGGGAATTTTGGAGATACAACAGGTTGTGGGTTGGTTTTGCTCAAACTAGTATTGTCACTAGTTTCTTTGTCGCTTGATTTCTTCCGCATAGAGGTGTTCTTACCTCATCAATCTGGTATCAGAGCCGTGTTGCATTTGTTGTTTTCTCCATGGATTCCGGTAATATCAACACTAGTAGAATGGTTAGTTTGAATGGTACTAATTATCATTTGTGGAAAAGGAAGATGAAAGATCTTTTATATGTCAAGAGTTGGCATTTGCCTGTATTTAGTACTGAAAAACCAGAGGGTAAAAGTGATGAGCAATGGCAATTTGAGCATGAACAAGTTTGTGGGTTTATTCGTCAATGGGTTGATGATAATGTTCTTAACCACATTAATGATGAAGTTCATGCGAAGTCTCTTTGGCAAAAACTTGAATCCCTTTATGCAAGCAAGTCTGGCAATAATAAGTTGTACTTGATTAAGCAGTTGATGGGGTTGAAGTATAAAGAAAGCAAGGCATTGTCTGATCACTTGAATGATTTTCATGGTATCATTCAACAATTGTCAGCAATGGAAATAAAGTTTGAGGATGAAATACAAGGGCTATTATTGCTCGGCACTCTTCCTGATTCATGGGACACTTTCAGAATGACACTATGTAACTCAGCACCACAGGGCAAAGTCACTTTGGATTTTGCAAAGGTTGGTATCCTGAATGAGGAGATGAGAAAGAAATCTCATGGTGTGTCATCTTCGTCTGAAGAAGCCTATGTTGCTGAACATAGGGGAAGAGGCAAGAGTAGAGCTCCGAGTGGCAGAGATAAGAGTAGGAGCAAGTCTCGTGGCAGATATAAAAACATGAAATGTCATTATTGTGATAAAACAGGTCATATTCAAAAGTATTGCTACAAGTGGAAAAGAGAGAACGAGGGCGGTAATGGCAAGCAAGACAAGAAGCAAGATCGAAAAGGTGAAGATAATGGTGATCGAGCTGCAGCTGCAAGAGTTGATGATCTTATCATTGTACACGATGAAAGTTCCTTGAACCTAGCTAAATTCGAGACAAGTTGGGTGATCGATAGTGGAGCCTCACTTCACGTGACATCAAAGAAGGAATTCTTTACATCTTATACACCAGGTGACTATGGGGTATTGAAGATGGGTAATGATGGTCTGGCTCAAGTTGTAGGTGTTGGAGATGTTTGCTTAGTGACTGACATTGGAGCAAAGCTAGTGCTCAAGAATGTTAGACATGTTCCAGATATTCGATTGAATTTGATCTCCACCGGCAAGCTCGATGATGAAGGCTTCTGCAGTACCTTTCATAGTGGTCAGTGGAAACTAACGAAAGGCAATTTGGTGCTTGCTCGTGGGAAGAAGCACACAAGCCTATATTTGCTGCAAGCTACAATTTCCACAGATATGGTAAATGTAGCAGATGATGATCCGCCAAAGTTATGGCATAGAAGACTTGGCCATATGAGTGAAAAAGGGCTAAGTTGTTTGATGAAGAAGAATGCACTACCTGGTTTGAAGAGTGTGAAGCTAGAAAATTGTTCACATTGCTTTGCTGGAAAACAAAACAGAGTCTCTTTTAAGAGGCACCCTCCATCGAGAAAATCAGGTTTGCTTGATCTTGTCCATTCTGATGTTTGTGGTCCTTTGAAAGTAAAAACCTTTAGTGGCGCACTTTATTTTGTAACCTTTATTGATGATTGTTCAAGAAAGTTGTGGGTTTATGCTTTGAAAACCAAAGATCAGGTACTTGATGTGTTCAAGGAATTTCTGGCATTGGTTGAAAGGCAAACTGGTAAGAAGCTGAAGTGCCTCCGCTCTGATAATGGCGATGAGTACATTGGACCATTGGATTACTACTGCAAGTCATTGTGTATTAGACACCAGAGAACTCCCAAGAAAACTCCACAGTTGAATGGCGTGGCGGAGAGAATGAATAGAACTCTATTAGAGAGGATGAGGTGCATGCTTTCTGAGGCAAAGTTGTCGAGACACTTTTGGGGTGAAGCTTTATTCACCGCTGTTCATGTGATTAATTTGTCTCCTTGCGTTTCCTTAGATGGTGATGTTCCAGACAAGGTTTGGTTTGGCAAGGAGGTTTCCTACAGTCACTTGCGTGTCTTCGGGTGTAAGGCATATGTGCATGTGCCAAATGATGAAAGATCAAAGTTGGATTCAAAGACACGCCAATGCATCTTTGTGGGCTATGGTCAAGATCAATTTGGCTACAGGTTTTATGATCCTTTAGATAAGAAATTAATTCGCAGCAGGGATGTAGTGTTCGTGGAAGATCAGACGATTGAAGACATTCAAAAGGCTCAAGAGACTACATCTCATAATGGCTATGATCTGGTTGACTTTGATCTACCTTCTTTGGGTTCTACACCTACACCAACTCAAGAGGTGCATGATAATGACATTGAAGACAATGTTCCGAGGGTGGATGATGATGATGATGATGATGATGATGTTGAGACTGATCATCATGGCTCTCCCGAAATTCAACCAGCTCCTGTGAGACAGTCTACCAGAGATCGAAAACCTTCTACAAGGTACCCTTCTTCTGAGTATGTTCTCCTAACTGACGGGGGAGAACCTGAGTCCTTTGAGGAAGCTATGGATAGTGATGATAAGCAGTGTTGGATGGATGCAATGAAAGATGAAATGAAGTCATTGCATGATAATCACACTTTTGATCTTGTGAATCTACCAAAGGGAAAGAAGGCTTTGAGAAATCAGTGGGTTTACAAGCAGAAACAAGATGAGAATGCAAAGAAACCACGATACAAAGTTAGACTTGTTGTGAAGGGTAGTAACCAGAGGAAAGGAGTGGACTTTGAAGAAATTTTTGCACCGGTTGTGAAGATGTCTTCCATTAGAGTTGTTTTGGGTCTTGCTGCTAGCCTTAATTTGGAGATTGAGCAGTTAGATGTGAAGACCGCCTTTCTTCATGGTGACCTCAATGAAGACATTTACATGGAACAACCAGAAGGCTTTAAAGTCATTGGCAAAGAAGATTATGTGTGCAAATTGAAGAAGAGCTTGTATGGCCTAAAACAAGCCCCAAGGCAATGGTATCGCAAGTTTGATTCCTTTATGGGGGAGCAAGGCTACAAGAAAACTTCATGTGATCATTGTGTTTTCTTGAAAAGATTTGCTGACAATGATTTTATCATTTTGTTGCTTTATGTTGATGACATGCTTATTGTTGGGCAAAATGTTGCTAGAATTGATGCTTTGAAAAACCAATTGAGTAAGACTTTCTCAATGAAGGAACTCGGGCCAGCAAAATGCATTTTAGGCATGCAGATCATTCGGGATCGAAATGCTGGAAGGTTGTGGTTGTCACAAGAAGCATATATTGAAAAAGTTCTCCAGAGGTTCAATATGGAAAAAGCAAAGCCGGTGTGTACTCCTCTTGCAATGCATTTTAAATTGAGTACTCAACAATGTCCTTCCACCACTGAAGAGAAGGAAAGTATGATACATGTTCCCTATGCTTCAGCCGTGGGTAGTCTAATGTATGCTATGGTTTGCACGAGGACTGATATAGCTCATGCAGTTGGTTTGGTTAGTCGATTTCTCTCTAATCCAGGAAAAGAGCATTGGAATGCGGTTAAATGGATTATGAGATACCTTCGAGGCACAACAAGTATGAAGCTTTGTTTTGCGAGTGACAAACCTTTTCTTATTGGCTACTCAGATTCTGATATGGCTGGTGATATCGACTCAAGGAAGTCTACATCGGGTTATTTGATCACTTTTGCAGGGGGAGCAGTTTCTTGGCAATCGAGGTTGCAAAGATGTGTAGCTTTATCTACTACTGAATCTGAGTTCATTGCAGCGACAGAGGCATGTAAGGAATTGCTTTGGATGAAGCGTTTTGTCCGACAACTTGGCTTTACTCAAAAGAGGTATGTGTTGTATTGTGACAGTCAAAGTGCATTTCATCTTGCTAAGAATTCCACTTCTCATGCCAAGTCGAAGCATATTGATGTAAGGTATCATTGGATACGTGATGTTCTTGAAGCTAAGTTTCTTGAACTTGAGAAGATTCACACTGATGATAATGGTTCAGATATGATGACCAAGACATTGCCAAGAGGAAAATTTAACACTTGTCGTTCTATTGCCGGGATGACGGCAATCACCTCCACATAGTCGGGAGGGGGAGATTTGTTGGGCCTTAGGTCCCTTCCTATGTGGAGAAACCTATTTTATTAATTGGACCTTTATTTATGGGTAAATATTTATCTTATTTTTGGCCCATTTGAGTTTGGCTTCTCAAAGAAGCCTTGTTGGCTGACTTCTTTGGCAAGAGTCAGTAGTCATTTGATGAGGGAGTAAGTGAAAGAAAGAAGAATACAGAGAGTTCTACAAGAATAGCCCCATTCACGTTTTTCAGTGCGCAGCCTCAGTAAACACCTCCGATCGAAGATCGTTTGTGGTCCGATTTTGCTGAAATTTTGACAGCACGTTGGGGACATCTTGGGCTTCATTTTGGACGGTGGTGATCAAGTTTTGTGCTCTGGTTTGTGAATTATAGCTGCTGGACAGAACTCTGTTTTTCTGGTGAAATTCTCATTTTCTTTCTTTGTATATTGCTCTTTATGATTGTTGTTGTTGGGTAATTTGAGTACCCATTTTTGCACTTGGATTTGGTGTGTGTAACCTGCCTTTTAATCATAATAAGAGCAATTGGGTGGACTCCCTCATCGTCCCGTGGTTTTTACTCTTCACATCGAAGGGGTTTTCCACGTACAAATTCGTGTGTTCTTGTTTGATTTATTTTGCTTTGTTCTACAGTATATTGCTGCAATTATAATTCCAATTGTTTGTTGATATTGCTGGTTGTGTGGGAATTTTGGAGATACAACAGGTTGTGGGTTGGTTTTGCTCAAACTAGTATTGTCACTAGTTTCTTTGTCGCTTGATTTCTTCCGCATAGAGGTGTTCTTACCTCATCAATTTCTACGATTTTGCGAGCTTAAGCTACCCCTCTCTCTGCCCTTGATGGAGCTATAATCGATTTTAGACCTACAGAGTTCCTCTACCCCACTTCTCTACCCCTTGCTTTCTCCCAAGGTTTGTATTTTTTTTATTTCTAAATTTCTTCTTAGATTCTGCATTTTTTTAGGGTTTCAAATTTCAATTGTCCCCATTTCCATCGTTCCTTTTTAGGTCTTCCATGTGTTGCTTCGGTTTTGAGTTTAGTTAGAACATAAGATCAGCTTCTATAAACTTGTCCATCAACTGAAATAGTTATTACTTGCTCGCTGAAAATGGAACATCAAATAGGTTTCCTAGTTCATTCCACCTTTGAAAATGGAACGTCAAATGGGTTTCCTAGTTCATTCCACCTGGAACATCAAATGGGTTTCCTAGTTCATTCCACCTGGAACATCAAATGGGTTTCTAGTTCATTCCTAGTTCGGTTGTTGGAAGTTCCCACATAATGTGCTACTAATCTGTGCAACTCTCATGTTGACTTGTCTAGTATGAAATGGTAATTTGTGGTAATAATGAGCTCATGTCTAACACCCCGTAATTTAACTAAAAATTTCGCGCCTTAATTTACTTAAATTATACGTTAATATTTATATATATACTTTTTCGTAAATGAACTTACTTGGAAACTAAAGTTTTATAGATTAAGTGTATTTCGAAAATATGGAAATGTATAATGTGGTATCTTAACGTGATCGATTTGGAAAATGTATATAGTCGTTGTGTGCGTACTTTTTTTACGATGTTCATAGTATTTTTAATTTATAAGTTGGGGTAGCGTACGATTTTATTTTAAGCCTTAAGCTTTTTCTTACGGATCATTTAGTGCGCGAACTTTACTTAAACCTTATTAACTTTGGGTCCGAAAATCTGTGGTCATTGGGTGGAATTTGCAAGAGTGATGGGCACCCATTGTGTTGATTGTAACGTTAGTTTACCCTCAAGAGTCTCACCTCTTAATCACCCCCATCAATACCACTTAAATCCCCCTTAATTCAATCCCTTACTTTCCTCTCTTAATCCCCTTCTTTTTGTCAAATTGTACCCAAAAAATGTTGCCCATCCTTGCTCCTTCCTCACGCCTCTTTCTCTTCATTCTACATGTTCGTCCATTTTCACCCACCCATCTTGTTTACCATATATATCCTTCATTTATTATCGGAATTTGACGTATGAGTAGTCAAAATTCATCTACTCGGAAGGAACTTGCTCGTGGTGTAATTAGTTTTTGAAGAAAGTAAACAACGTGGCTAAACCTGTTTTCGTCGAACGAGTCATGAAGGTTGTGTCCGGATTGTGTTTGTTTCTCCACTTCTCGAGTTGGCCGAGGTAACTAGCGGTTCACTTATCTTTGTAGGATGAAAATTATACTCATAGTATCGTTAGTTTTGGTATTACTATGTAGAATCATGTTTAGGAATTTTATTAGTGTATTCTAATGTCGGTATATGTGATGATCATGCCAAAATTTGTGTGTTTATGATATCGTATTTTGACGCATGAAAGTCGAAATTTGTAGCTGATGTTGAGTAATGAAAAGCATGTGAATTCTCCCTTAGATTTTTGATTTATTTGAATGGAATGGAATATGTATAAGGTGTTTATTAGAATATATGAAAATATATCTCATTATATTTTCATTATTCAGATTTAGTTTGTAATTATCTTTGTATATCTTTAAGTATCTTTGTATATCTTTTAGTTAGTTGTTACCTAATTATTAGGGATTATTATTCATTGTAACCCTAGAGTAAGCTAACTAAAAGATATACAAAGATACTTAAAGATATACAATGATAATTACAAACTAAATCTGAATAATGAAAATATAATGAGATATATTTTCATATATTCTAATAGTGTTGTTTGTTGTTGTTAACTTTGCTCAAATTTCAGTTTACATATGTTTATCACGCATGGTCTCGAGTAAAGCATGACGGTTTCATTGGGTTGGGTTGGACTTGATTTTTGTTTGATTCATATGATAATAAGGCTTGAGTATTAGCAAAGTATGAGCTGTAGGGGCTGTCTTAGGCCTTCGAAAGCGCGCTGGCAGCACCACATACAGCACTGTGCACGTTGGCTGCGTCATTGTACACGCTGGCAGTAGCACTGTGCACGCTGCACTGTGCAAGAGCAGCAGCACAACATGCGTGGCGGTGTCGAGAATCTGATATACGCTGTTCAGGGCTGCTGCAGCCCTTTGTGTTGTGTGCAATCCGCAGCTTAATCTCCCCCTATTTTTTTTAGCAATGACCTTCTTGTTTACAGCATACGTATGTATGAATTTCAAGACTTATATTCACAACTTCGTTATGGGTTATTTATTATGATTTGTGAAGTAGTTTCTTTCATAAGTTTACAACAAGTTTTGTTAGTTTACAACAAGTTTTAATACTTTATGGCAAGTCATTTGGTTGTAGCAAGTTTATTTTTTTATTAGCTGACAGTAAGATCATGGGTCAATTTAAGACTTGTGGAAATTATTCATTTCTCATTTACAGTATGATTACAGTTTATATATATATATATATATATATATAACGGTTTGATTGTACGAGTACGTTAATATTTTGATTAGCTTGTCATTGGGATATTTATTTTGTATGATTTTATGTCATTTGAACCATGTTGTTAATTTATTTATTGAGTTGTAGACGTCGTAATGCTCGGGGGAAGATAACATTGTCCTTAATTAGCATTACTTTGCCAAGATTTATCTACGGAGGGTATTGTGACACGATCTTAATTAACTTCGTACCAAAACTCAGATAACGTTTTTGTTGATTTGAAGAATAATGTACTGATTTAGTACTTTTGATGTTTGGTTTTAATTGAGTTGAGTAGTCTAAGGGACGGTGTCCCAAAGGTAATGAAGATGCAGTATTCCGAGAATTTAGGGGACATCACGTTGGGTGTTACCCTAAATTGAAGATGCTGCGTGTATTTTCCCGCATTGGGACTTTCGCCATTCTTAGACACAGACGGTACGGAACGTAACCCATAGGCCATTCTGGAGACTCGATCTGTCTTTTCCTGAGGAAGTGGGTTGCGGGTCACTAGCGTTCGCTCTCTCATTATTAATTTGATGTTGTAACTATTCTAATTTTTATTATTCTGTTATTTGGTTTATGTCTATTTTCTTGAGTTGTTGTGCCGTTACTTGAATTATTAATTAGCAAGCATGTTTTCAGTGGTGTTTTGCTCTGTTATTGTCCTTACTGTTATTTGGCTTTCATTTAGCTATAATTGTAATGTTTATTCTAACCTTACTTGAGAATACTTTTTGAATTCTATTTTGGGATGGGAGAGCTGTTAGATTTGTTACCTTTTGGACCGTGGTTGTGAGATCCGGCCTTGTGAGATTCAGTGTAGAGCTTGTCATAGTGGCATAGCATTATAAGTTAGAAATTAGGACCTCTAGTCTTACGGGTCTTAAGTAGTAGATGAGTTGCCTTTCGATCTTTGATAAGGTTATTTCGGATAATGGATTTTATTTTAGATATTGTGTTTTGGAGTTACGATTAATTTTGAGATAGTAGAGATGAGAGTATGGGACCTCATCCCTTAATACTTTATCGGAGGTTACATCTACATTATGGTTTTGACATATTTTGTTGTTTTACCGTTAGAGTAGCATTTCTGTCTCAGTGGTATTTCCGCTACTCATGACATGCTTTAATATTTGTTTATTATTTTTTTATTTAAGTCAACTTCAACGGGATGTTACAGTTGGTATGAGAGCCAAACGTGCCAAAAACTCTCATTGAGTTGCTACGTATTTCACGAGAAATGTGTAGTCTTGTTACTAGGATTACTAGTGTCTTAGGCTTCGAGTGAAGTACTTAGTGAGAGTTAATTGGGTAGGAAGACAGCCATGGGAATAATAATATGGTGTGCTCTCATGCTTATGGAGCGTATATTATACGTGTAGTTACGTGTATTATTGGTGGAAGCTAGTCTACCAAGTTTGTTGATCTTATATGCAGAGTTTCATGCATAAAGTTTATTAGAGTGTGCAGCAAAGCGAAGCGATTAGAGCCTCCAATTATAGGTCGTATTACGAGTTAAACTTGTTTCATGTTTTGCGATTTAAGACAAACTTTTATTTTATCGTAATATAGTCATGTGCAGGGTGTTTATTTTATTTGCTTGTTGCTTGATCGTATATGTTCTTGTGTAAAACGGTATGTATTTTCGGTGCTTTTCGAATTAAGCATTTTTTTATGAGTACTACTTATTTGTTTCTTATTTACAAAACCTTCTTATTTGGGTTTATATTCAAAATTATACTTTAGATCTTTAATCTTAATAAATTTCATACTTATATTAGAGTTATTTTCCGACTTTCAAATTTTGCTATTGTGAATATTTTGAAACACTTTTTTTGAAAATATTTAATTCCAATTGTTTTACTATGGTTAGGGAAAAGGAAAAGATTGATGAATTGTCTTTCAAGGGATTCTACAAACTATTTTGACCATCATTGACCATTTATATTTATACATATATTTATCTCTATGATATTTAAATTTCATAGTAATCCTTATTTAGCCCTCAATTATTGTAATAAGGTTTCATAGTTTCAAAATAAAAGTACCCTTATGAGTTGTTTTGATGTTATAGATTGAAATGTAGATACAAACTATTTTGTTAAAAAGGTAATAATTTTTCAACAACTTTTTCTTCTACTTGCTCATTTGCTTTTGTTATTAATTTTATCCTCCAACTCATTGCGTAAAAGAATTCCAATTACGTTTTGTTGTTTCTTGTCTAAACATTAAGTACATTCTAATTTCATATTAAGGTTTTGTTGTAATTTTGTTACTTCTCATTTAATTATTCGATTTTGACTATTTGGTTTATTTTCTTTAAAAAGGAAATTTATATACTCAACTTAAGTCTTAAACGTGTTATCATAACATTGTCTTTGAATTGCATGTTTTAAAGTTTGTCATCTTTTGTGTTTTATCTGTCAGGGAACTTTTGCTGCTTATACACGAACATCTACAGGCATGTGGTTTAGCCTCTAGTGTTGCTGCCCTGACGAAAGAGGCAACGACGGTTGCTTTCTCTTGCCTTGTTTTTTCTAGTAGCTAATAGATGAAAGGAAAGGCCAAATCATAAAAAGCGGAAAAAATTACTACACATGATTAATCTTATTGAATTGATATATCTAATTTACATCAGCAACATTGTTTTGTTGGTTAATGATTTATGTTGGAGTAGTGTTTTATTAGTACTTTTGTTCTAATGATTTATAGTAGCTCTCTGTTGGTTGTCTCTATTTTCAATTTTTGAGATGTTGACACAACTATAACTATGTGCTAGAGTGAATTAGTGCATGTTTGAGAACCCACTATAACGTCTTTTCATATGATTTTGATCTTGATAGATTTAGACTTTAGTTTGTATATGTTTATATTTTAATATGCTTTGTCTTAGTTTTCCAAGTTTATCTCTTTGCCCTCTGATCATGTGGGAATATACTGACTCTACTTAATTTTGAAGTTTCTCTTTTCCTCTTAGGCTAAATTGGAAAATATGGAATGGCTTGCCTGGTGTTCTTCTTATAGGTGCAGCAATGTCCTGCAACTTCGTGGTGTTCGTGAGGATGAGGAATAAAGGATGCTAACCAGGACTAAAGAAGACCACCATGTTGCCTATAATACACCTTGGAATTGTTTTGCTTGTTAAATTAGTGTAAATAATCTTTTTGCTCGTTTTAGATTACTAGTTTAAGAAATCTCTTTTCACATGAGATTGTTGTAAGTTTGTTTTTCTTCTTTTTTTTATACATATAACCCTATTGTATTATACGATTTTTTTTTGAATTATCAATATATAGTATGAGTTTCGGCTATATTGAGTGTGGCTTCTTATTTCTTTCATAGTATATAGCTAGAAAAAAAGGAAAAAGAACATATATAAGGAGTGCAACAATTAATTTAAACTTTTTTTAAAAAAATTGGAACCATTTGAGGCATTTTTTTAACTAAAACGCCTCAAATAGGGCCTTAATTTGAGGTTTTTTTTGTAGAAAAAAGCCTCAACTCGAGACCTTATTTGAGGCGCTTTTATGAAAAAAAAACACCGCAAATAGATTTTCTATTTGGTGCCCCCTCATTTGCTGCTATGCTAAAAACCTCTCAAATAGCCTATTTTTTCCGCCTCAAATAGCTTATATTCTTCTAATGTTACTTAATTATATTAGCTAAAATCCATTGATTTATGTTTTTCTTATTATTCTTTATCAAGAGTATTTTCTTTTGATCTTCTATTTATTTTTCGTATTATTCTTTATCAAGAGTAATTTCAGTAGAAATTTTGCGCCTTAATTTAGTTAAATAATATGTTAATATTTATATATATATACTTTTTTCACAAAAAAAATTTACATGGAAACTAAAGTTTTATAGATTAAGTATATTTCGAAAATATTGAAATGTATAATGTGGTATCTTAACGTGATCGATTTGGAAAATGTATATAGTCGTTGTGTGCGTATTTAAATTACGATGTTCAAAGAATTTTAATTTATAAGTTTGTTTTGCGTACGATTTTATTTTAAGCCTTAAGCTTTTTCTTACGGACCATTTAGTGCGCGAACTTTACTTAAACCTTATTTACTTTGGGTCCGAAAATATGCTGTCATTGGGTGGAATTGGCAAGAGTGATGGCCAGCCATTGTGTTGATTGTAACGTTATTGTGCCCAAGAGTGTCACCCCTTAATCACCCAATCATTACCACTTAATTCCCCCTTAATTCACTCCCTAACTTTCTTCTCTTAAACCCCTTCTTTTTGTCAAATTATACCCAGAAAATGCTGCCCATCATTACTCCTTCCTCACGCTTCTTTCCTTCATTCACCATGTTCGTCCATTTTCACCCACCCATCTAGTTTACCTTATATATCCTTCATTTCTTATAGGAATTCGACGTGTGAGTAGTCAAAATTCATCTACTTGAAAGGATCTTGCTCGTAGTGTCATTAGGTTTTGAAGAAAGAAAACAACGTGGCTGCAGTTCTTGTTTTGGTCACACGAGTCATGAAGGTTATATCAGGATTGTGCTCGTTTCTCCACTTCTCGAGTTGGCAAAGGTAACTAACGGTTCGCTTATCTTTGTAGGATGAAAATTATACTCTTAGTACCGTTAGTTTAGGTATTACTATGTAGAATCATGTTTAGGAATTTTATTAGTGTATTCTAATGTCGGTATATGTGATGATCATGCTAAAATTTGTGTGTTTATGATGTCGTATTTTGACGTATGAAAGTCGAAATTTGTAGTTGATGTTGATCAATGAAAAGCATGTGTATTCTCCCTTAGATTTTTGATTTATTTGAATGGAATGGAATATGTATAAGGTGTTGTTTGTTGTTGTTAACTTTGCGCAAAGAATTTCAGTTTACATGTCTTTATCACGCATGGTTTCGAGTCAAGCATGACGGTTTTGGTTGGGTTGGGTTGGACTTGATTTTTGGTTGTTTAATATGATAATAAGGCTTGAGTACTAGCAATGTATGAGCTTTAGGGGCTGTCTTTGGCCTTTGAAAGCGCGCTGGCAGCACCACATAAAACACTGTGCACATTGGCAGCAGCATTGTGCGCGCTGGCAGCAGCACTGTGCACACTGCAATGTGCACGAGCAGCAGCACAGTTTGCGTGGTGGTGTCGAGTCTCTCATATACACTGTTCGTGGCTGATGCAACCCTTTGTGCTGTGTGCAGTCCTTAGCTTAATGTCCCCTATTTTTTTTGGCAATGACCTTCTTGTTTACAGCATAAGTATGTATGAATTTTCGAGACATAATCACAACTTCGTTATGGGTTATTTATTAGGATTTGTGAAGTAGTTTCTTTCATTTGTTTACAACAAGTTTAGTTAGTTTACAACAAGTTTTATTAGTTTATGGCAAGTCATTTGGTTGTAGCAAGTTTATTATTTTATTAGCTGACAGTAAGATCATGGGTCATTTTAAGACTTGTGGAAATTATTAATTTCTCATTTACAATATGATTATAGCTTAGTTTTAAGGTTTGTGAAGTGATTTATATATATATATATATAGGCATTTGGTATACGACACTATTCGGAAGTGCAAGGTTTGACTTTACGAGTACATCAATATTTTGATTAGCTTGTCATTGGGATATTTATTTTGTAAGATTTTATGTCATTTGAACCATGTTGTTAATTTAGTTATTGAGTTGTCGCCGTCGTAATGCTCAGGGGAGGACAACACTTTCCTTAGCATTACTTCGCCAAGAGTTATGTAAGGAGGGTATTGTGACACGATCATAATAGACTTTGTATCCGAACTCAGATAACGCCTTTGTTGATTTGAAGAATAATGTACCGTTTTAGTACTTGTGATGTTTCGTTTTAATTGAGTTGAGTAGACTAACGGACGGTGTCCCGAAGGTAATGAACACGCACTACTCCGAGAGGTTAGGTGACATCAAGTTGGGTGTTACCCTGCATTGGAGATACCTAGGACTTGTTGTCGTCCGAGAGGTCGGGTAATATTGCGTGTATTATCCCGCATCGGGAGTTTGGCCATTCTAAGACAGAGACGGAAGGGAACGTAACCCATAGGCCGTTCTGGACACTCGATCTGACTTTTCCTGAGGAAGTGCACTTTTGGTCACTAGCGTTCGCTCTCTCGATATTCATTTGGTTTTGTAACTATTCGAAGTTTTATTATTCTGTTATCTGGTTCATGTCTATTTTCTTGAGTTGTTGTGCCGTTACTTGAATTTTTAATTAGCAAGCATGTTTTCAGTGGTGTTTTGCTCTGTTATTGTCCTTACTGTTATTTGGCTTTTATGTAGTTATATATATAAGTGTATTTTTTATTCTAACCTTACTTGAGAATACTTTTTGAATCCTATTTTGGGTTGGGAGAGCTGTTTGTTACTCCCTACTGATTGTGGATATTTGTTGAATATTTTGCAGATGCTGAAGTTTAGTGTTGTTACCTTTTAGACCATGGTTGTGAGATCCGGCCTTCTGGGCTTCAGTGTAGAGCTTGTCATAGTGGCATAGCATTTTGAGTTAGACACTGGAACGTCTGGTCTTACGGTTCTTAAGTAGTAGTTGAGTTATCTTTTGATGTTTGATAAGGTAATTTCGGATAATGGATTTAATTTTAGATATAGTGTTTTGGAGTTACGATTAATTTTAAGATAGTAGAGATGAGGGTATGGGACTTCATCCCTTAATAGTTTTTCGGAGCTTATATCTATATTATGATTTTGATATATTTAGTTGTTTTACCCTTAGAGCAGCATTGTTGTCTCAGTGGTATTTCCGCTACCACTAACGTAATTTATTATTGTTTATTATTTATTTATTTAAGTCAACTTCAACGAGATGTTACAGTTGGTATCATAGCCAAAAGTTACAATAACTCTGATTGAGGTGCTAATTATTTCACGAGAAATGTGTAGTCTTGTAACAAGGATTACTAGTGTCTTAGCCTACAAGTGAAGTACTTAGTGAGAGTTACTGGGGAGGAAGAAAGCCATGGGAATGATTATATGGTGTGCTCTCATGCTTATAGGAGCATATATTATATGTGTAGTTACGTGTATTATTGGTGGAAGCTAGTCTACCAAGTTTGTTGATCTTATTTGCAAGGTTTCATGCATGAAGTTTCTTAGAGTGCGCAAGAAAGCGAAGCCATTTAGAGCCTCCAATTCTAGGTCGTATTACGAGTTTAACTCGTTTCATATTTTGCAATTTATTACAAACTTTTATTTTATCGTAATATAGTCATGTGTGCCACAGGGTGTTTATTTTGTTTGCTTGTTGCTTGATAGTATATGTTCTTGTGTGAAACGATATATATTTTTGGTGCTTTTCCAATTAAGCATTATGTTTATGAGTTCTACTTATTTGTTTGTTATTTACAAAACCTTCTTGTTTGAGTTTATATTCAAAATCATATTTTAGATCTTTGATCTTAATCAATTTCATACCTATATTAGAGTTATTTTCCGACTTTCAAATTTTGCTATTGTGAATATTTTTAAACATTCTTTTGCAAACATTTAATTTCAGTTGTTTTACTATGGTTAGGGAAAAGGAAAAGATTGTGGAATTGTCTTTCAAGGGATTCTACAAACTATATTGACCATCTTTGACCATTTATATTTATACATATATTTATCTCTATGATATTTAAATTTCATAGTAATCCTTATTTAGCCATCAATTATGGTAATAAGGTTTCATAGTTTCGAAAATAAAAGTACCCTTATGAGTTGTTTTGATGTTATAGATTGAAATGTAGATACAAACTATTTTGTTAAAAAGGTAATGATCTTTCAACAACTTTTTCATCTACTTGCTAAATTGCTTTTATTATTAATTTTATTCTACAACTCATTGAGTAAAAGAATTTCAATTACTTTTTGTTGTTTCTTGTCTAAACATCAAGTACATTCTAATTTCATATTAAGGTTTTGTTGTAATTTTGTTGCTTCTCATTTAATTATTTGATTTTGGCTATTTGGTTTTATTTTCTTTAAAAAGGAAATGTATATACTCAACTTAAGTCTTTATGTTGATACCAAGTTGTAATGGGTGGTTCCATGCAGATTTGTGTCGAGTAGAAAAAAAAGAGTATGTTTGTTGTTTATAATTTATTATTTGGTCACCTATTTTTACAAGTAGCATTTTGTTGTGAAATTTATTTAATAGTTAACTATTTCTCATGTGAACTTTAAATTGCATATATGTTTAGGAGGCCGGACACTCTTATATCATGTATAGATGGTTGAGTTCGTATTTGATATTTTTATAAAACCGTCAACTACTTCGAAGTATATAAATTCTCAACAAAGTATGCTTATCTTTATAAGTGGAGTATATGCCTTTGTGGTTATCTCTATTTAAGTGGATTTGGTTTTCGGATTTCGAATGTTGGCTTCTCCATTTTCTCTTTCTAAAAATATTTCTGATGGGTTATTGCATCAACTCTTTTATAATTCTATTAATTGATGTATTCCTACTTCATTTGCAAAATTATCTATAGTTGTTGTACAATTATTTTCACCTTTATATTTTGCAATCTTTGTCTTCGGTTTTTTCTCATTTTGTAAAAGTTCGTTGCCAGTATGCTACTTTACTTCATAGTTCTTTTATCTTTCAAAATAAAATGTATATCCATTAAGTTATCAAATTTATCCTGCAGAGTTATTTACTTAATTAGCTAAAATCTTTTGATTTATGTTTTTCTTATTATTCTTTATCAAGAGTATTTTATTTTGATCTTCTATTTATTTTTAAGTTTCGAGGACTAAACTCTTTTAAGGGGGAGTGATTGTAACACCCTGTAATTTCACTAAACTTTCGTGCCTTAATTTAGTTATTATATGTTAATGTTTATATATATACATTTTTTCATAAAAAAAAATTTACTTGGAAACTAAAGTTTTATGGATTAAGTGTATTTCGAAAATATGGAAATATAATATGGTATCTTAACAGGATCGAATTGGAAAATGTATATAGTCGTTGTGTGCGTTCTTACATTACGATGTTCATAGTATTTTTAATTTATAAGTTTGGGCAGTGTACGATTTTATTTTAAGCCTTAAGCTTTTTCTTACGGACTATTTAGTGCGCGAACATTATTTAAACCTTATTAACTTTGGGTCCGAAAATCTGCTGTCATTGGGTGGAATTTGCTAGAGTGATGGCCAGCCATTGTGTTGATTGTAACGTTATTGTACCCAAGAGTGTCACCCCTTAATCACCCCATCATTACCACTTAATTCCCCCTTAATTCACTCCCTAATTTTCCTCTCTTAAAACCCTTCTTTTTGTCAAATCATACCCAAAAATGCTGCCCATCCTTGCTCCTTCCTCACGCCTCTTTCTCTTCATTCACCATGTTCGTCCATTTTCACCCACCTATCTTGTTTACCTTATATATCCTTCATTTCTTATCGGAATTCGACGTGTGAGTAAACTCATCTACTCGGAAGGATCTTGCTCGTGGTGTAATTAGTTTTTGAAGAAAGTAAACAACGTGACTGCAGTTCTTATTTTGGTCAGACGAGTGATGAAGGTTGTGTCGGGATTGTTCGTTTCTCTACTTCTCGAGTTGGCTGAGGGAACGAAAGGCTCTCTTATCTTTGTAGGATGAAAATTGTACTCTTAGTACCGTTAGTTTAGGTATTACTATGTAGAATCATGTTTAGGAATTTTATTAGTGTATTCTAATGTCGGTATATGTGATGATCATGCCAAAATTGTGTGTTTGTGATGTCGTATTTTGACGTATGAAAGTCGAAATTTGTAGTTGATGTTGGGTAAATAAAAGCATGTGAATTCCCCCTTAGGTTTTTGATTTTTTTTCAATGGAATGGAATAGGTATAAGATGTTGTTTGTTGTTGTTAACTTTGCCCAAAGAATTTCAGTTTACGTGTCTTTATCAAGCACGGTTTCGAGTTAAGCATGACAGTTTCGGTTGGTTTGGGTTGGACTTGATTTTTGGTTGATTCATATGATAATAATGTATGAGCTGTAGGGGCGCTCTTGGGCCTTCGAAAGCGCGCTGGCAACACCACATACATCATTGTGCACGGTGGCAGCAGCACTGTGCACGCTGCACTGTGCACGAGCAGCAACACAATATGCGTTGTGGTGTCGAGTCTCTGATATACGTTGTTCGTGGGTGCCATAGCCCTTTGTGTTGTGTGCAGTCCGCAGCTTAATCTCCCCTATTTTTTTTAGCAATGACCTTGTATACATCATACGTATGTATGAAATTTCAAGACTTATATTGACAACTTCGTTATGGGTTATTTATTAAGATTTGTGAAGTAGTTTCTTTCATTAGTTTACAGCAAGTTTCGTTAGTTTACAACAAGTTTTATTAGTTTATGGCAAGTCATTTTTTTTAGCAAGTTTATTATTTTATTAGCTGACAGTAAGATCATGGGTCATTTTAAGAATTATCGAAATTATTCATTTCTCATTTACAGTATGATTATAGTTTAGTTTTAAGGTTTGTGAATATATTTGGTATACGACACTACTTGGAAGTGCACAGTTTGACTTTACGAGTATGTTCATATTTTGTTAAGCTTGTCATTGGGATATTTATTTTGTATGATTCTATGTCATTTGAACCATGTTGTTAATTTAGTTATCCAGTTGTTGACGTCGTAATGCTCGGGGGAGGATAACACTTTCCTTAGCATCACTTCGCCAAGAGTTATGTACAAAGGGTATTGTGACACGATCATAATTAACTTCGTACCCAAACTCAGATAACACCTTTGTGTATTGGAAGAATAATGTACTGTTTTAGTACTTTTGATTTTTTTTTAATTGAGTTGAGTAGCCTAAGGGACGGTGTCCCACAGGTAATGAACACGCGCTACTCCGAGAGGTTGACATCACGTTACCTTTTGAAAAGAAACCACTAATACGGCATCCTAAAGGAGCCTTTAGGTCCGTGTAAGGGCGGATTTTGATCCCGGGGGAGCATTATAAAAAAATTTGAATTGCCTCTCTTGAATAAGAAGGGAGAAGCCTTCCATGGGAAGCGGCGGGGGGCAGAGCTCACACTACAAACTCTTTTTTTACTAGCTTCTTCATTCGTAAACGTTGGAAAGCGATATGGTGTTGCCCTGCATTGGAGATACCTAGGACTTGTTGTCGTCCGAGAGGCCGAGAAGTACCGCGTGTATTGTCCCGCATCGGGAGTTTGGCCATTCTTAGACACGAACAGTAGGGAACGTAACCCATAGGCCGTTCTGGAGATTCGATCTGACTTTTCATGAGGATGTGGGCTGCGGGTCACTAGCGTTCGCTCTCTCGATATTCATTTGGTGTTGTAACTATTCGAAGTTTTAATATTCTGTTATCTGGTTTATGTCTTTCTTGAGTTGTTGAGTCGTTACTTGAATTAATAATTAGCAAGCATGTTGTTAGTGGTGTTTTGCTTTGTTATTGTCCTTATTGTTATTTGGCTTTTATGTAGTTATAAGTGTAATGTTTATTCTAACCTTACTTGAGAATACTTTTTGAATCCTATTTTGGGCTGGGAGAGCTGTTAGTTACTCCCCACTAATTGTGGATATTTGTTGATTATTTTGCAGATCCTGTAGTTTAGAGTTGTTCCTTTTGGACCGTGGTTGTGAGATCCGACCTTGTGAGCTTCAGTGTAGAGCTTGTCATAGTGGCATAGCATTATGAGTTAGACATTAGGACATCTGGTCTTACAGGTCTTAAGTAGTAGTTGAGTTGTCTTTCGATGTTTAATAAGGTTATTTCGGATAATGGATTTTATTTTAGATATTGTGTTTTGGAGTTACGATTAATTTTGAGATAGTAGAGATGAGGGTATGGGACCCCATCCCTTAATACTTTTTCGGAGCTTATATCTACATTATGTTTTTGACATATTTAGTTGTTTTACCCTTAGAGTAGCAATTCCGTCTCAATGGTATTTCTGCTACCACTGACGTGCTTTATTATTTGTTTATTATTTATTTATTTAAGTTAACTTCAACGGAATGTTACAACAACTCTCATGTGAGTTTGAGCGGATGCATCTAAGCATGTCATCTCGACATTGATGCTCGTTGACAACTCTAGAAATAGTAGTGAGTGTTAAGTTTTAAAGGAAAAAGTAAAAGCTTAAAACATGAGTTTGGGGGAGAAGATGCTAGATCTATTTTAGTCTGATTATATTACCTTAACTGCTCTCTTTATCTTCCATGTGCTTCTGTATAGAAATGATTATGAGAAGGACTCATTCATTATTAAGTAATTATGGAATTTGATTTACCTTGTAATGGTATCTAAACACTTACTTTCGTCAAATGTTGCACCACTGCCAACCACCTAGCACCGGCCAACCATCATTGCAGCGAACAACACATTCCCTTTCTTTCATCAAATGTTGCACCGACAGACCAGTCCACCATCTCTTTTTGCTTCAGGAGCAGGAAGGTATGGTTTTTTTTCTTGTTTATTTGGTGTTACATCTCTTCTTGTTTTGTTACATGATAATTTTTGTTGGTTTGCCGATCTTAATTAAAAAATTATATGATTATTAGTGTGTTCAAATGGGGAATGCAATGTAATTTTGTTAGTGTCTTATACATTTAGATTAGAATGATTTGTTATTGCACTTGATTTTGCACCTGATTTTGGAATTAAATTTTGGTATGAGTCTGTAAAAAATGACATTATATGTAATAAAGTTGCTGCTTCTTTGATTTATTACTGCTTTGTTAATGTTTTCGTGAATCAAGTCTCCTTGTTGCGTGCTGCTATTGTGTTCTCCTTGTTTCCAACTCGTGTTGCGTTATTTGTGTTGATCTCTTGTTGTGTCTGCCTACTGGTGTTCAATTCAGTTGAGTTTAGCTCAGTTTAGTTTAGTTCAGTTTAGTTCAGCTCAGTTCAGTTCAGTTTAGTTCAATTCAGCTCCAATAAGTACAGTTCAGTTCAGTTCAGTTCAGCTCAGTTCAGTTAAGTTCAGCTCCAATAAGTTAAGTTCAGCTCCAATAAGTACAGTTCAGTTCAGTTCAGCTCCAATAAGTTCAGTTCGGTTTAATTCATTTCAGTTCAGTTTAGCTCCAATAAGTTCAGTTCAGTTCAGTTCAGCTCCAATAAATTCAATTCATTCAGTTCAGTTCAGTTCAGCTAAAATTAGCAAAGAGAACAGGCCCTTAGTCCCTAGTGCTTGTATTGTAAAGAATTTTAGGGTGTTACCAAGAGATAAATGGGGGATGAAGTTCAAGGTAAAGTGACAACAAATTAAAGTACAAAATAGAGCTTACGACCACAATTTTACATGGATGATTGAAGTCTTCTCTGTGATGGAGGTCTTTGAGCTTGGAATGGGAACAAAATTTTGATTTTTGAGATTTACTTTATTCTGTAACTTTTCATATTTGTGTTTGAGACCTTGTGACTATTGGATGGAATTGATTAAGGCTTGTTTTAAATACAGGTTATTATATGTTCATAATTTGGGAGTTTATTTTACAAATAAAACTTTGTCAAAATTTGTTAGAATTTACCTTTTATCTCCATTAATATATGCGACATTACTAATTTTATTTGTGAGCATTGTAGGTGATTTTGAATGGGGAGCTTGAAGATGATGCATGATGTTATGGATCGTTCACTTTGCTGATGTATAATGGTTGATCTTGTTATTGGCTTATATATATTAATTTTTGGATACTTGAATGTTTTGATCAATCATGCAATATCAGAGACAAGTGACTTAGTCTCACTTAAGTTTCTAATCCAAGTTAACTTTAGACTTGTATTAGTTTAAGTTTTTCTTTTGTGTGTAAGTTGATGAAACTTAATGTACCGTAACTAACATCTTATTTTAAATTGTATTCAATATGGTTACCCAGTATATTTATTGATTATTGTTGGTTGTTCACTAGTATTTGTGAAGTATTGCACAATATATATGTTTTTAAAATGGTAAAATGATAGATTAAATCATACCATACGACAGCTAGGTATAATGTATAGCAATACTAGTACATACGAAACGCTGCATTTGTTGCTTCTATATATTAAGCGTTGCAATTTGATAAAATGTTGCTTTTATAATGTAAAATAAGCGTCGCAATTGTCTATCAAATGCAACGCTTTAAGACCTATTGCAACACTTTAGTGGATTTTTAATATATCACATTTATATATAGTTTTTAGATGCATTTAGATAGAATTTACACTCCTATTAGAGCATTTAGGTACATAATGGCATGAATTTACATAGTGCTCTACTACTCCCCAATTGTGTGTTTGGATGCTTTTCAGGTTATTTTGATGCAAATTGATTATGATTATATAAGATCAAGCATATATTAATCTTTGAGGATGAAGGTAGCTTGCACAATGATGGCAATGCATCCGTTTGGGACAATTTTGAGTTGGAATGAGAAAAAGAGTTAGTAAAAGAAGTGCCAAAACTAACACACATTCACTACTTTCATCTTAACGTTTGATAGAAAATTGATAATCAATAAATTTTAATTGGCTTGGATTTGGACTTCAATAGCTTTCCAATGATAGGTCACACGCCCTAATTGGACTTTCGGTTTGAGAGATATGGCCTTTGCAAGTTGACCCAAAATCGCATGAATTCCTCCCGATTCGGTTAGGCCGTTTAGCCCGATCGGGCAGGGCACGCGGAGCCCAACTTCTATGTTTTTATTTCCGTTTTCTAATTAGTTTCACGATTTATTATAAATAGCTAAGATTTATTGTTTTGAAGACAATTTATTTTCAGCTTTCATTAGTATTAGTTTTCAGAGCTGTTTAAAGTAAACACATTTAGATTAGTTTAGAGGAGATCAAACCTCAGATTATATTTCGATTAAAGTTATTGTTTTCCGTCATTTGGGTATAATTCTTCTCTCGTAGTTTCTTGCTTGTTTAATCTTTGGTTGTTTAATTAATTAGTTCATGATCCAAAGTCTAGATTTTTATATTAGATTTATTATTGTTGATTCAATTATGTGTGAGTAGTCTTCTTTCTAGGATTTTAGGGAGGAAAACCATGTTTATACCATGATTCATATTTGAATTGCTATTAGTTTCTAGGTTATGATTAGAGTGATTATGGTGTGATTTGTTCTTGATGAGTAATTAATGTTATTTTGGAGCTTCATTGATTGCTTGTGGTTAATAATTGTTCGCACAAATCCGTCTTACTTTTAGAAGCCCTATTACACATCAATAATTCTAAATATGTTAGTGAACATGCGGCATATGTTGAATTATGAGCGTTAAGACTTAACCGTAGCTTAAAACGTGCTCTACTCTCTCAACTCTTGACATAGGTATTGATAGTTGTTTGATCCTTTTGATTGGTATAAGCATGGTGGACCGAACTAATGCCATTGACCTTTAATTCATAGTCTAAATCCCATTTTTATATTGCTTTCTTTAGTCTAATTAGTAGTTCAACTGATTCTTGTCTGATCTTGTCTGAAGTAGCTGTTTGGATGAATATTAACTTAGAAACTTTGTCTCAATGTGGATTCGACCCTATTTCCCTTGACTACTGTTGTTAGAGGACTTTAGGATTTACTTTTGATTAGGTGATACGACTTTAGCTTGTCAAAATTTGGCGCCGTTGCCAGGGAGATGGCTAGTTTTCTCAGTTTTTGTTCGATTATAGAGACTACTTTTCTTATGTTAATTTTTTTTATTTTTTTTGTAAATTTTTTCTTATTCCTTCCTTCCTTCTTCACATATGAGTTTACATGGAGTGGCCTGATTATAATTTGTACGAGGAAGGTTATCCTAATTATCAAGGGCACTATGACTACAATAATGGATGTTCTAATTTTCAAGGGCAATATGACTATAATAATGGACATTCCAATTATCAGGGGCAAAATGACTGTAACGATGGGTATTCTAACTTTCAAGGGCAATATGATTTTGATAATGGGTATTGCAATAGTTATGTATCTGATGCATCTTCTTATTGTCAATATCCAAATAACTTGTGCATGAATTCCCATGAATATTATCATTACCCTAATGAGTCTTATGCAACTGATTATATCCCGGCCCTTATGGCCCACATGAAGCCCATGATTATTCTCAATCTGAATCATTAGTAAGTCTAGGTCTACTTAAGCAAATGCTCCAGTCTTTTGGTAAACAAAATGAAGAATTTAATAAAGACTTGATATGTGACTTGAAACGTACATCAAATTATGTTCAATCTTTTATTATGCAACAATTTGATAGTCAGCAGATTATACATGAAGATGATGCTTGTGATGATGAATATGTTGAGAATGTCATGTTAGAGGTGACTGATAATAATCTGACCCCCGATATTGTAAAGAATGATTAGACTGAGGGGAGTGTGCATGTGATGAATGTTTTTATGGAGGAGGAATTCTTGGTTGAGGACCCTTGTGTTGACGAGTCCATTATTGAGGGTGGTGAAATTGTAAGTAAAACCGTAAAGGTTGAGCCTATCATTCCTTGTCCTTATATTCCATCTTCATGAAAGCTAGATTTTGTCCCTTTCCTCCCTATTCCATATGCACCATATTTTCTCAAAGTTCACGCTGCTCCTATTCGCTCCTTGAGGCCCTCACAGCCTACGCAACAAATTATTTGTTTGCTCTGATATTATTTATGTCAAGATAGATGTGCTTGTAGTCAAGCCATATCTAGTGCTAAATGACATGTTTGCAGACGCATTTGATAAGTTACTCAAGGCATTGGACTCTTCCAATGATGGTAAGATAAGGTCATGTAGGACCATAAAAATAAAAAGCACTAAAGGAGTTCCTCTGGCCATGTTAAGGTACTACACCTACAACAGTGTTCCTCATCTGACTGATGGTTTATGTAATATGGTACTGCGGGACCTTTATAAACCAACGCTGTGCAGGAGGCAACCCGTAATCTTGTCTTTTTTTTACTTTTTTTAGAGTGAGAGAGAGTGAGGGAGTACTAACGTTTTTCCCATTAAGTTTCGTCCTATCGTTCATCTTTTGGCATTAAGGACACCGCCAAGTTCAACTTGGGGGAGGATATCTGTTTGTATTGTCTATCTCTTTTACCGCTTTCTAAGATAGATTTATTGCTGTCGAAAAAAATACTAAAAAAATCAAAAAATACGATTCACATGACTGGTTTGATTGCCTCCCTGTGCCCCTGTTGTGCTTTGATTGAAAATAATTTGACTTTGTTTTCTGGATAGCTGTGCATTTGTGATCTTGAGGCTGTGATTTGATGTTTGATTGCTATGATTTCGAGCGAATTTTGATTACTATACACTACATTGTGATGCATGACTAAATTGGTTAGACTGTGAGGCGTTTCCTAGCCTATTGGATTCATAGCATTATCCAGTATGTTTTTGTGTTTTAGTTCATCTTTAGTTAATTGGTCTTGACTTTGACTTCGTACTTGTCTGATATTTGATGACTTGTAGCATTTGTTCTGAAGGAGGCGTTCTTTTGTCTGATTCTTGAGTCTCATAGTGAATTTTTTGAAACACTTTTATCCTCCTTAGCCCCGCTGAGCCTAATGATCTGTTTTGCATTACTAATCCTTATTACATGCCTATGGCCTTTATTTATATATTATTCTCAATCCTAGCTTGGGGGAGCTTTTGTATGGGTTGAGTTTGAGATTGGTTTTTATGGTTTGCGTGATTTGGGGAATGCAAGTGTATTGGTTGTGGTTTCAAGTTTATGAAAAAAGAAAAGAAAAAGCAAAGTTTGAGTTGCGTGAATGTTTGGTTCGAAAAATAAAAGAAAAAGAAATAAATGTTGAAAAGAATTCAAACTTCCTTCATTCACGTGGTTTGTAAAGAAAAACCGGCTACATTGCTTTAAAGTTGGGTTTGTTGTGAGTTTTTATCATTTCATAAGAGTTGGGATGTGTTTTGTGGTTTTATAGTGTTGTTGGGTGATTTTTTGGTCACCTTTGGCCTTGTTTTGAGTGACTTTTGCTCCCCCATTCTCGGTTTTTCCACCACATTTCCTAAAAATATTCCCTACCCTTTGCCTAAGCCCCATTACAACTCTCTAAAGTCATCTTGAGCTCGTGTTTATATTGTTTATTGGATTGATTTCGAGTTAGTTTGTGAAAGTTAAAGAGTATGTATGATAATTGAGTCGACTTGATTAGGATGAGCGTTATTTAACCTTCTTAAACACATGAGTGTGTGAGTTAGAAGGGCATTTATGATCGTACTGGTAAGTGTTCGGGCATATTCTTTGCTTGCCATAAAATTGAGAGGAGTGATACCTTGGTGAGCACCTTTTCAGGATATGTATGTCATGTAGAGAGTTGCATTTGACAATTTGCTTGGATGATTGGTAGTGGGATGGATTTTATTAGCTTAATTTGAATTTTGCCTGCTTAAACGATTCTTAATCTTGAAAATGTTTTGAGCTTCAAATGTTTTATCTTTGGGGTGAGGCAATTTTTTCCATTTTCATATTTTATTTGCTTGCGGACAAGCAAAGGTTTATCTTGGGGGAGTTTGATGTATCACATTTATCTATAGTTTTTAGATGCATTTAAATAGCATTTAGAACTCCATTTAGAGCATTTAGGTGCATAATGACATGAATTTACATAAGTTGTGATCTAATACTCCCCGTTTGTGTGTATGGATGCTTTTCAAGTTATTTTGATGCAAATTGCTTATGATTAGATAACATCAAGCCTATTGACCTTTGAGGATGAAGGTAGCTTGGACAAGGATAACTATGCATCCCTTTGGGACAATTTTGAGTTTAAAAGAAGAGTTAGTAAAAGAAGTGTCAAAACTGACACAAATTCACTATTTTCATCATAACGTTTGATCGAAAATTGATAATCAAGAAATTCTAGTTGGGTTGGATTTCAGACTTCAAGAGCTTTCCAATTCTAGTTGGGTTGGATTCTAGACACACCCTAATCAGACTTCTGGTTTGAGAGATATGGCCTTTGCAAGTTGACCCAAATTCGTAGGATTTCCACCCGATTTGGTCGGGCCGTTTAGCCCGATCAGGCAGCACATGCGGGGCTCAACTTCTATGTTTTTATTTCCCGTTTTCTACTTAGTTTTAAGATTTATTATAAATAGCTAAGCTTTATTTATTTTAAGACACTTTATTTTCAGCGTTCATTAGTATTAGTTTTCAGAGCTTTTTAGAGTAAACACTTTTAGATTAGTTTGGAGGAGTTCAAACCTCGAATTATATTTCGATTAAAGTTATTGTTTTCCGTCATTTGGGTATTGTTCTTCTCTCTTAGTTTCTTGTTTAATCTTTGATTGTTTAATTAATTAGTTCCTGATACAAAATTTATATTTTTATATTTGATTTATTATTGTTGATTCGATTATGTCAGTCTTCTTTATAGGGTTTTAGGGAAGAAAACCATGTTTATACCATGATTCATATTTGAATTGATATTAGTTTCTAGGTCTTGATTAGAGTGATTATAGTGTGATTTGTTTTTGATGAGTAATTAATGTTATTGCGTAGTTTCATTGATTGCTTGTGGTTAATAAATGTTTGCACAGATCCGAGTTACTTTTATAGGCCCTATTACACATGAGTAATTCTGATTATGTTAGTGAACATGCGGCCTATGATGACTTATGAGCGTTAAGACATAACCATCGGTTAACACGTGCTCTAGTCTCTCGACTCTTGACCTAGGTATTGATAGTTGTTTGATCCTTTTGATTGGTATAAGCATCGTGGACCGAATTAATGCCCTATACCTTTAATTCATAGTCTAACTCGCATTTATATTGCTTTCTTTAGTCTAATTAGTAGTTCAGCTGATTCTTGTTTGATCTTGTTTGAATTAGTTGTTTGGCTGAATATTAACTTAGAAACTCTGTCTCCCTGTCGATTCGACTCTATTTCCCTTGGCTACTGTTTCTAGAGGACTTTAGGATTTACTTTTGATTAGGCGGTACAACTTTAGCCTTTCACTTTTCAACCTAGCGTTGCATTTGAAGGGACAAAGCGTTGAATTTGATCAAATGCAGCGAAAGCGTATGCAGCGCTTCCAAAGCGTTGCATTTGATCTATTGCAACGCTTATATCCACTTAATGCAACGCTTTCTAGGGTTGCATTAGCCCATAAATGTAGTAGTGATGATGCAAACCCACAACCTTTATATAAGATGTGTTTGTTGTGATAGTGAGAAGTCTTATAATAAGAATGTTTTAGATATATTTTACTATAAGTATTTTATCGCCCCCCTACGAACAAAATTATCATATCAGATACGAAAAATAAGAATAGTATCATTCTTGCTAATAAGAAATTATCCACAATGCTTGTAACACTCCAGAAATTTAGACACCACAATAAATAGGAAATATTAATAATTAACAGAATGATGGCGGAAACATCGTCTACTCGGAATGCCACTACTAATAGAAAAGTGTCTAATAATTAACTAGAACTCTAGGCCTAAAACAACTATTATTGAATTATCGCATCTCAACCCGAGCCCAAAAGCAAAGAAAATTCTCATCAACATAACCTACAAAATATATAAGAATAAGCACAATCATGGGGAGTAACTACCAGTTCTCCTTAAAAAAGTCAACACAAGTTTTAAATGCAAGGAATCAAGTATAGAAAACAGTAGTATGACAAGACTACTGATAATTGATACACCTCGTAAGAATAGCTGCAGGAAAATGGCAGATGAAATAATGACAGCAAGACAATATATTTTAAAGCCTTAAGTAACTTGAAAGAAATTTTCAAGAAATGATTTTTAAAATGAATATATAACTCTCATTCGGAGTAGGGAGGAACGCTAGTGGTAACTCGCATCCCCACTTCCCAAGGTTTGACAGGACGTACCACCAACCACTATGAAAATGATTGAGTGTAGGAATGGCTAAACTCCCGACTTCGAGTGATGCCCACAAGATGCTCTCACACAACCGAGCTACCGGACGATAATAATTAACCTAGGTAATTATAATAAGTTCTCTACATGAGAAAACCAAATCCCAAGTAGTTAGCGTGTTTATACAAATGAGATACCGCCAATGACATTACACTCAAAGGATTTCCATACTGCAATCAAAAACATAAATCAATAAATAAATCATAATATAATTTCACATATTCTTAGGGATGCCCAAAAGATGGTCTTACTCCCAAACATTTCACAAAATCGCCTGAAAATATTATAATATGAATTTTATGTTTGAAAAGTCTAAATCAAATCTATCGGTTTAAACAGTTTCATAATTGCATGCTGATGGAGGGCTTTCTTGGGATCTAGAACAGCATGAGACGGGGTGTTGAGTAAAGCACCCTTTTTCATATTCCTATTTCTAATGGCATAAAACTCTTCACGTTTGATATCCATCAGTCTAATTAACTCCTTAACAACGCTAACACATTCCTCATAGCCCAACGGTTTCCAACATACCGATTTAAACAGTTTCATAATGTCATTATATGTCATCACCTCGTCCACTGTTTGAAGGATTGTGGTCAACAACCTTTACTCTAGTATGCTTCCTCTATGTGTCTTTTCTCGACCTTGTCAAGATGAAGCTTTCTACTAGTTCCATTATATGTTCAATGTTGAACATATTAATGACGTGCCTATATATTATGCTATGATATTCAAAACGTTTGCATTCACATGAATCATGATGGCTGTAAAGGCCACCTTCTAATTCCTATACCCCTTCCTTAGATATTTTTTATTTGTGTCTTTGCAATGCCCTCTAATGTAGTCTTTAATTGTGTGCTCTACCATATTTCTTGAGAGACCTTTCTTTCCAACCTCGTCCACATATAAACAATTTGTGCATTCCTTTTGGACTTCCTTGAATTTGGCATTAGTATTTATCTAATCTCGTAGCAGGGAAGCAGTAGCCAACTGCCGCGACGTTCGATTTTACATCGGCCATTTTCTCATCATTTATCGTAGACGACATTGCTATCATATACGCGAGGCCAACTCATAAAGACGAGTTTTCATGTTAAGGTAGCCATCAAAAAAACTATTTATGTTCTCTACCGGTTGAGTGGTTTTCATGCCGGAACAAAACATATGTTTCATGTATGTGGGAACCCACATCTCCATGTCTTCATACAATCCTATATAAAACTAATTTAGGATATTATTAATTACCAACTGAAAGCAATATCCGTACATCCACAATTAAAAATCGTACTTACATTAGATATTGAAAAATTGGTACCAACCTACATTCTATTCTAACAAATTTGCGTACCAACACGCTTCATCATCATATATCAATAAAAAGAATGTTCGAAAAAAATTACAAGAAAAACTTTCATTTTACCTATGAGCCACGTGTCGTCTGGAAGCCCACCGGATCGCTTCTAACTAATTTTATTCGAACTTCTCTTCAGTCAAATTAAACTATCATAGATGCATTTAGCAGTGCATCGCTAATGTCTATATACCGATTATTTGCGCATAGTTTTTATCACAAATTTGTGCACGATATGCCACAACACCACCAGTGTCATGCTTCTGGCATTTCAAGAGCAAGAGCTCTACGCATAGAGGCTGCTTGATCGATGAATATGGGTTTGGAGGATTTTCCCGTACATGATAACCAGGTCCTAAACAACCACTAGTATATTTTCGTAGTTTCATGGGATGATAAAGCACACCCAAGGATCGATGATGCTTGGGCCATCATGGTTTACATACATAAACAAAATTAGCAAACGGTAACAAATAACAATCTGTTAGATATATTGTGTAAAAAAAACAGCATCCCTGAATTCTTCCCAAGCAACCCTACTATGTGCATCCACCCACGTCACATCTTGAAAAACACAATTATAATGATACCTATGCATGTGGAAGAAATTTTGGTTATCTGTTGTCATCTTGTTGAAATATTCAAGTAATGCATTAGCGTCCCGATGTTTCGACTTTAGTTGCTTCTCACCTCCTATAGCGTTGTGTAGATATTTCTTTGTTATTGCAAAGTTCTCAAGGCCATTCTACTCTATTGCCAAACTATTGTGGATTTGAGGAAACTTCACTTCTGCTGCGATTTCATCAAATAACTTCCATCTAACATGACTAGGTAACTATTCCTTCCGATACATGTAATGAAATGTGACTTACAAGGTGAACGAGCTTGGTTCTTGATCTCAACCACAACCTTCTTCAACTTCCACACATCGTTCTTACGCATAAAAGCATAAATCATCGCCTCACACCTAACACTTTTTACTTTTCGTGATTTTACCATCAAATGTGCACGGCTAACTACTACTACCTTTGTCCCATATCAGTGGCAACAGTTTGATTGTCACACTTGCTAGTACACAAATTTTGACCATTAATATATCTAACTATTAATTAGTTAAAATTATAGAAAATTGATATGTCAAATTTATACATTGTGACAATCAAAGAATAACTTATTTACTAACATTTGGTTTATGTGTTAGTTAAAAATCATGGTCAAAGTAATTTATATGAATAGTGTAAATGTCAAAGTGTTGCAACTAATATGTGACAGAGGGAGTACTATTTTCCCATTTTCAGTCCTCTTATGTAATCTCTAACCAAAACCTTCACATTTCCTTGTAAAATTCCTCCATTCACCTTTGTTACTCTGCTCCTAGAGTTTCTCACTATCCCAATCCTTTTTGGTTACCGTAACTTTTCCAATAAGAAACAACACCTTCCCAACTTGCAAACTCCACACCAACATATGGAACTGCTACTACACTGTTACTACCAAAACAAGTGTTTGGTTCCGAATACGTGTAAGTTTTCAGTTGCAATGACCTAATTACATACTCCGATTCAAATACAACATTACGGAAGTTTACATCAACAATACATCCTCAATCATCATCACCTAAGTATTTATATATAGTCAATCAATTTACACAATTTAAATAACGCTGTCAACAACTACTCAATACCAAATATACGTTTTACACTACCACAATGTGTTTTTTTTACTAGTACCAAGTATTCATAAAATGACTATTTCAATCTACTGCATGCCACATTATTTCAGATTTTGTCAATTATCATTTCGATGTACTAAATTCAACATTGTTTTATAATAATGTTGATAGAACCATTCCAAATATATATCTACTTTCAATTTTACCCATCTTCATATATGTGTTATTCTCAAGAACTATTCTCGCTGCGTCTTCCAAGAAGCATTAACTACCTTTTTCAGATGTAATGAGAGTAACTATTTCAATGTTAGTTTTCTCGCTTACTAGGTTTTCAATGTGTTGTTGGCTGCATAGTGAATAGTCTGAAGTGACTTCCATTGATTATAAACGATAACCAAAAATCCACATTTTGTGGTTTTGTTCTTTCCACTTCCGATTCGCAAAATAAGGGCAATTTTTTTCCTAAAAAAATGAAATAAAATTCTGAACAAGTTTCGTTTTACATTTTAAGGGTAACATCACCTAATGACCCCTTAGCTTTCTTGTTTTCTTTTCAAATTTGTCTTTTTATTTATTAATCTAGTGTAGTTCGTTTTATACATTGTTGAGAGTTACTTATTTTAGTGCGATTTATTCAGGCCATAACATAGATCACAAATATGCGATGACAAGTCCTTTATTTTGCAAAGTTTCTAAATATTCTATGGTTATCAATATTTTTGCATTTATGGATAGAAGTTCTGGTAGATTTATAGATGTATAAAGCTATTAAGTGATGATATGAACATTTGTGAACATTTTGATGTAAACTTGAATATTATGAAAATTGTTTAATGGTCAAATAATGATTATCAAATTTTGTTATTATGCAGTATTGCGTACAAATGAAATTTGGATGTTCATAGTAGATGTAAAAAGGCAATCGAAACTGCCTGGGTCCATTTTCAGGTGACAAATCTACTAGGCACAGAAGTGCAAATAAGTAATTACCCTATTTGATAACATGTCAGAGAAGGCGACATAAAAGCGCCCTATTTGATCGCATAACAATACAGGCGGCCAAACTCGCCCTATTTAATAGAGTCAAAGAAACAGTTAAAATCGCCCTTAAGTCACCTAATACAGCGGAACTAATACGGTGAGTTAAGGGCGACTATTAAATCACCCTATTAGATCTAATAGGGCGAGTTTTGGGCCTAATAGGGTGAATATAGTCACCTTACTTGAGTCAATTTCTTGTAGTGTAAAATGACAACGATAAGTTTAGGTCCAATCCTATTAGACACCAAATGTTATGTGATGTCAATTTCCACAAATAACATAAATTATATTTTTCATTAGCTCGTGATTATCATCTTCTATTCACAATGGTAAGGATAATATGCATATTGCAAGATTAGTGAATTACTTACATTACTCCTGGAATGAATAGGAATGGAATATTATAAAGGGTAGTTTTATGTGGTGATTTTTAACTTTTTACATTCGATTTGGTAGACAATTTTAGTTTTACTCTATTAGATAACCCTCTACTTTATCTTTTGTATTTCCTTTGAACTTATTGCATTTTAACATCATTTTTTTAACTTTAAAATTGTTTTTTTTTATTTTAAAAAATGATTTTGAAATAAAAAACTCTCCAATTACCGTAACTAGAAAATCGTAGACCTCTACTCCCACCATCGATCAATATCGACAGCCTCGCACCACCTATTCAACAATCTCCGCACACCTCCGCTGTAGAAGCCGCTAACCAATACATTTGCACCACTGCTGATCCATATCGATAGGGTTTGTTGGGCTGGTGTTATGAAAATTGATAGGGGTGGTGGTTTGAGGGCGGTCGACTGACACGGGGGTAGGGGTGGTGGTGGGCTAGGGATAGGTGTTGTGAGGGGCAATTGACACAAGGTGGGGTGAGGATGGATGACAGGGGGTGGGGGATGGTGGTTGGTGGACTAGTGAGAGGTGGTCTGTTGGTGGAGATGGTGTTTATTTCGTCAAATTTTATATTAAAAAAAATTTTATATATATAATTCATTTATAAAAGAGAAAAGATCGTAGAATGTCAAAAAATAAAATAGCGGGTTACCAAATAGAGGATAAGTAAAAATTGTCTACCATATAAATATAAAAAGTTGAAGATTACCATATAGAATTATTGACAAAGATGATAACTTCCGGCAGCAATGACCTTCAAAATGCTTCAGATTGCGTGTGATTTTTGGGATTTCTTGTTTCTCCCACCAATAAGGAACATAGACTCCGTTTCGTAGGGTGTAAAACGTTTTTAGATGGAAATGGTTTTCCATGGAAAACTTTTACATTGGAAAATTCATTGTTATAAAGGTTTTCCGTGGTTTGGTTGCATGTAAAATGATTTTCTATATTAAACTTTTTCATTGTTTGGCTGAACTAAAAATGAATTACTTCAAATGTTTTCCTTCCACTTGTGATGAAATTTTTTTTCCTCCCCATTTTGGAGGAAAATATTTTCAATAAGGTGGAAAATAGTTTCCAACCCCAAGTTTTACATTTTAATGTTTTATTCCAACCCAAACAATGTAAAATGAATAAATAGGTTTCAAGAAGAACATTTTACACCCTACCAAACAGATCCTAAAAGAGAACAGAGAGTTTTGCATTAAAAAATATTAGAGGAGAGTGAGTGTGGGCGTGTGTATAGAGGAGAGTAGGGAAATTGATAACATCTCCTTTTTCCTTTACTTTTCTTTCACCTATACTCTTTAATATTTTTAATTTCACAATGAGACACCACTTGTATTTCACAATGAGACACTAAAACTAACCCAATAATTGGTGGGCAGTCCATAATGTAATCTGCCTGTCAATGAACTAAAATAGTACCAGGGAGAGATGAGTGATAGAGAGCGAGCGAACGAGCAAGCGAGCGAGCAGGAGGAAGAGCAGCCACCGAGGACAACAGCTTCAAAGCCACCGGAGGAACCATCAACTCAGCGTAGCAGTGAACATCCATCCTACAAAACCATCCTAGACAATCACCACAGCACTCCCAATACCGCCATACAAACCACAACTCAACAACAAACCCAACCCCGCTTAATATCCTCTCCACCACCAGATTTCAACCCCAACTATGAAGTTTTCATACCGATTCCGTCTGACACTGCAACTGAACTGACAGCGGAGTGGGAAAATTCGATAATCTTCAAGGTTGTGGGGAAATCCTTCTCAGCGGACTTCATCCTACCTAGGATCATGAAGCTTTGGAAGCTCAATCTCAATACCCCCATTCTAACCTTGGGAAGAGGCTTCTTTATCATCAAGAGCCAAACTTCTGAGCTCAGAGAAAGAATTCTCTTTAAGGGCCCATGGTTATTCAATGGACATTTCATCTCAACCTCTCCCTGGACCCCGGGGTTTAAAACATCGCAAGCAACGGTCACAATAACACCAGTTTGGGTGACAATTACAGAATTACCTATTGAATTTCACAAAAGGAAAATCATTACTTCGGTGGCCAACTCCCTAGGCCAACTAATTGGGTTTGGAAAGAGAAGCTTCGAAAGCATGAACAAAACATCCATCTCCTTCCAAATCATGCTAGACCTGGCTAAACCACTCAAAAACAGTGTATGGATCGGGGAAAGCAAACAAAATCTCATCTGGCATGATATCCCAGACTTCTGCAACCTCTGCAGTTGCATTGCCCACATTAGTGCTAAATGTCGTCTGAGGAACCATGAACAGGAAAAGGAAGCTAAACATGTTGGAAACACCCAAACACAGAAACAAATGATGAACAGAGGTAACCTGTGGCAATGGCAGGAAGTAAAGGGAAACAAATACAACTACAAAAGGGTAGTTAGACCTAGCTCCACAGAGGTGAACTAGAAACAGTCAAATAGCTTCAATGTGCTAAGCGAGTGGGACAACGCGCCGCCGTCGGAGAGCCAGAATGATAAAACCACCACCCCCCATGCCACAAAGAAGCAGAGGCTAATTTGGAAGGAAAAAACCTCAAAAGACTAAGTTGAAAATTCAAAATCCATGGGGGTATCACGTGAGCCTGCACGTGCCACCCCAGCAATTGCTGAGCTAATCTTCAAAAATCTAATGAGCACAATGGGGTACGGACACGTGGCTAACCTTATCCACACCCCACACTTAACCGACACCCAACTTTCCCACACTCTCCCCGCTACCCAATCCCTAATTCGCTTAGATCTCTCCGCCCCTCTCTCTACCAAACATAACCTTCTACCTTGTTCTTATTACAACCAATTCATCATCACCAACCTCCACACCCATCTCAATTTCAATCTCAATGGACCCGGAATAACAAGAAATCCTCCGAGCTTTCTTTCAAACCCGCCAACCGGCTTCTCAACAACCATATCAAATTGCACCTATTGCACCACCTTCGGACGTCATCAAAACAAGATGCGAAAACACACCAAAATACCTCTCATTCTCAGACAAGCCAATTATCACCCAACCGAAAAATCAACCCCAACCATTGTCGCTTCTTGATCCGAGCCCAAAACAACTGGATTGCAGTGCAGCCACACTTGATCAGGAAATTCATCGCAGACCGACCTATGCGGATGTGCCCTTCACGGAGATGGTGATGCAAGTGAAAGGGGAAAAGGAAAAGCGACTAGTGCACCTACCAAGTATCGTAGATCTGCAAGGCTTATGCCCATTGGTGGCCAACATAATGAGGGACTGGTTTGCAGCACAACCGATGGAAACCAAAGAGATCATCAGGGAGGATTGCTTATTCTTGGTGGACCCACGACCGATCTTGCCTCTATTGAGGATGGACTAGTTGTTGACCTCAGGATTGAGCATCTTCATGGACAGCCACACAAACGCAGTATTCTTGGGACACACCAACAAGACTTTTCATTCACTAGCAGTCATCCTAAACCCGATAAACAAACCAATAGACAGATTAGAAAAATCGGATGACAAGGTGGAAAGGAGCCCTTGGGAACTATGGGCAACAGAGTTCGAACTGCAACCTCTACAGGAGGGGGAATCCTTCAGTTTCGTGAGAGGGAAAGTGATGAAGAGGCAAGGAAAACAGAACAGGGGAGGTTCATCCTAGACACGAGAAGAATTACCTGCTGATATGTATATTATAGCATGGAACACGAGGGGCATTTCTAGGCCCATCTTCAAAACAAACTTCTTACATCTTGTTCAGGAACATAACCCTGACATTGTCTTTCTCTGTGAGACCCGCACCTCCATCAAAAATGCACTGCCAATCATAGAATCCCTGCCCTTTGATGATCACTACCTCGCTGAACCAAGAGGTTTCTCAAGAGGCTTGCTGGAACTCATCTAGAGTGGATTTCACCACTACGGGAGATGATATCCACATGATCCATGGCGTTGTCCAAGTACGTGCTACTAATTCGACCTATTTCCTTTCTTGCGTTTATGCTATCACTATCTTCAAAAGTAGATTAGAGAGCTGGGATAATTTAAGAACAATCGCTAGTAACTTAAACCTACCTTGGTTAGCAGTAGGAGATTTCAATGAAATGGTTTGCGAATCAGAAAAGTTTGGGGGGAAACCACTCAAGAATAAACGAATGCAAGCTTTTAGAGACTGTTTGAACGACTGTGGACTTTCACACCTAGGCTTCACGGGGATAAAATTCACTTGGACCAACAAACAAAAAAAGAAACCGGTGGTGGAACGTCTAGATAGGGCAGTGGCCAACTCTGAGCTAATCTCTCTCTTCCCTAATCTAGTAGTGCACTCCTTGACTAAGGCTAGCTCTGACCACAGCCCTCTATTGAGCAGTTTGGAAAGCCAATTACCAAAGAGCAAATACTTGAAATCCTTCAAACTTGAGCCCCTTTGGTACCTTGACCTAAACTTCACTACCTTAATCACCCACCTTTGGAACTCCACAAATGGTACCTTAACAAACAAACTCAAACTCCTACCTAACCACATTCAGCCTTGGGCAGAGGACAGTTTTGGAAACATTTTCAAGAGCAAAAGGAGGATGATTAACAGGATCAATGGGATCCAAAGACATTTAGATAGTGAGCCTAATAATCAGTTTCTCTGGGAGATGGAGCTCAGACTCCAGGAAGAATTAGACAAACTACTCGACTAAGAGGAGGAGTTTCGGAGAGTTAGGGCTAGGGAAATGTGGTTGACCTCAGGGGATAGAAACACAGCTTACTACCATAACTCAGTCATTCGGAGAAGGAGGAGAAATAGAATTACTACTCTTAAAAATGAGGTGGGAGGGAGTTCAAAACCAACACGGAGATTAAAGAACACATATGGTCTTTTTACTCTGACCTTTTTTCTACTGAGAAATCTAGTGTGACTAGAACCCCCAAGACCTGTGGTAATATCAGTTTGGCTTACTCCCCTTCCATGAGAGAGATTAGGAATGTTGTCTTTAGCTCTAGTCCTTGGAAGGCACCTGGGAAACATGGTTTCCACAACTTTTTCTTCCAAAAACAATGGCATGAGGTTAAACATGATCTTTTTCAATTCCTCTATAATGTATTCCAATCTAAAAAGCTAGATACCACTCTGAATGAAGTAGTTGTCACCTGAATACCCAAAGTGGAACACCCAGAAACAGTGAAGCAATTCAGACCCATCAGCCTTTGCCCAACCATCTTTAAATTTGTCACCAAGGTCTTAGTCAAAAAGAGCCTAATCTCCCCAAACCTGAACAGCTTCCTGCCTAATAGAGGCACAAACATCAACTATATTGTTGCTTCAGAAGCACTGCATTCCATGAGAAGAAAGAAAGGAAAAAAGGGGTTTCTTGCCATCAAAATAGATCTAGAGAAGGCCTATGATAGGTTAGAAATGGGATTTTATCTTAGACTGCATTGTGAGCCATAATTTAGACCAAGATACCTGCCAACTCATCATGGCCTGTATCTCTTCTGCCTCCTTCACAATTAATGTCAATGGTGAAAGATCTAAGAAAGTGCTACCTTCTAGAGGCATTAGACAAGGAGACCCTCTATCACCCTACATCTTTATCCTTTGTATGGAGCACCTTTCAAATCTAATCCATAGTGCTTGTAAGAAGGATCTTGGACCCCCCTAATCTTTGGCACAACCAAACTCCCCCTATCACACCTTTTGTTTGCTGATGACCTTATCCTGTTTGAAGAAGCTAACACCCAAACTATCAATAGAATTATGTCAACCCTAGCATATTTTTAAGACATCTCAGGCCAGAAAGTCAACCATAACAAAAGCAAATGCTATTTCTCTGGGAACACCCCTGCCCCTCTAATCCAAACACTCTCTACTATGCTGAACATGAAAGCCAGTCAGGATCTTGGAGATTACCTTGGCTACCCTCTAACCGATAGGTGGCCTAGCTATAGTCAACTACAATACCTGGTTAATAGGATGAAGGACAAAGTGGCCACGTGCAAAACTAAATTCTTGAACAAAGTAGGTAGGTCTATACTCATTAATGCTACTATGAATTCGATGGCCTTACATCCCATGAACTGCTTGGCCTTACCCAAGAGATACCTAGATCAATTAGACAAGACCATGAGAGACTTTTTTTGGGGAACCACTCCAGATAAGAGGAAACTGCATTTAGTAGGCTGAGGGAAAATATGTGCCCCAAAGGAACAGGGAGGAACTAGTTGTAGGTCTTACCACATACTTAATAATATTTCCCTAACAAAGCTCTGCTGGAAAATACATTCCAATAAAAACCTAGCAGCTAATATACTCAAGACCAAATACTCAAATAGCAGAAATGGCCTCACCCCCTTTAGAAAGGGATCCCACACATGGCAAAACATTGGGAAAGGTTGGGAAAACTTCACTAGGTTTGCTGTGTGGGTGATTGGAGATGGGAAGCATATTTCCTTTTGGTTTGACAACTGGACTAAGAAAAGAAGCCTAAGAAGCCTCATTAGTGGACCTTTAACCATGAGAGATCTACATCTTAAAGTCTCTAACTGTCTTGTTGAAGGAAAGTGGGACCTCAGCCAACTCTCCTTTGCCTTACCCCTTGACATCTTAACCTTCATCCTCTCTATGTTCCTCCCTAACTCTGGTAATGATGAGCTAGCTTGTCCCCTTGCCCAAGGAAGATACCTTAACACCAAGACAGCCTATGCTGAGCTTTGGCCAAACCTTTTCAACAAAAACACACCATCAACCCCCTTGATTACCAACCTAGCCACCACTACCAACACTTGGGAGAAACTTTGGGCAACTCCTTGGCCGCCCAATGTTAAGTTTTTCGTCTTTGCTATGGGATGCACTACCTGTGAAACATACACTCCAAAGAAAAGGAATCCAAATCAATCTAAACTGCCCCTTCTGCCCAAACACACCCGAAACATGGGATCATGTTCTGAGAGATTGTCCCCTAGCTCAGGAGATCTGGCACTACTCTACATACCTACCCCAAAATTTCAACATAGGGGAGAACGAAATGTGGCTGCTGAATAACCTGTTCAGTAAAGAAACTTTTCACCAAACCCCATGGGATGTACAATTTGGGATCAACTGTTGGGAAATATGGAAGAAGAGAAATGCTAGGGTGTTTGAACAAAAGAATAAAAAAGCACAACAAGTACACCACCAAATCACACAATTAACCACAGACATAGTAAAGCACATCAGGGAGACCAAGACAAGGGAGGAGCCCAATGACAGCATAGAAATTCACCCAAACCATTGCATGGTTAAGGTGGATACATCTTTCTGCCCAAAAACACTACAAACAAGGTTGGGAGGGATCTTTAAAAATGGAACTAACAGAGAAACAAAAGCCTTTTTTAGGAAAGAAAACGCCACTGATACTACTACTGCTGAGTTTATGGCCATACTACAAGCACTGGATTGGATAGAGGAACAACAGTTGTCTAATGTTCACCTCTTTTCATACTCTAAAATTGTAGTGGATCACATTAAACACCCACCCCTGATTAAAGACTGGTATTACAACTTGGCTGTGTTATGCAGGGACCATCTAGGGAGGAGTAGAGTGCGGGAGCTTGCTAAGGTTGGGAAGAAGTGCCTTCAAGATGCAGATTGCTTGGCTAGATGGACAAGAGAACAAAATTTTGTGCACTATAATTACTTAACTGTTTTCTCTTCACCTTTTGCAAACAATGCTTGTATGGTTGATCATACTATGCTTTTGGATATTATTACTAGGAATGAGGGAGCCAACCAGATTTCACTAAATAGTAGGATGAACAATAACAGTAATAGTTTATTGTAATTTTAATCTACTTCCTCCGTTTTTTTAATTGCAACAATTAAATATTTTACCTCTTACAAATATTCCCAATTGTTGCAACTAAAAAGAATGAGCGAGTATGTTCCTTCTAACCAAAAAAAATCCCAATAAATAAACAACGACAAGCAATTGATATTACTGATCGAGTCCGTAAGATGCCGGCGGACTTGATGCTTGACAATACAGATTTAACCGCGTAACGACAAAGGCAAGTAACACATTTAATTTTTTTATGCGTGGAGAAATAGAGAATACATTCAATAACGTAAACATAACAACTTTTTCAAACTCTTCTGAGGAGATAACGTGCATCAGCACAAGCCACTAAAGCCAGCACAATAAATTATTGATTGAATTAGCAAATTAAAGCACGTATAAGGTCTAAGGATACGAATAAAAGTAGTTATAAATCTCAAGGAAATACTCGAAATCAGCATTCTCATTCCCAACTTGAAACTCAACAAAGAGTGTTATTAGATTAAGTAAATAATGTCGTACACGACGGGAAAGTGCCCGATGACAGAGATCGGGTCGTATGCAGTGTCAGGAATACCATCGAAGAATGCAAAGACGAGGATAGAGAGGCTTATGAAAGGGCTACGATCTAAGTTGGGTGGGCCCAAGTTGGACGCACATCTAACAGTTGTGGGTCCCCTTAGTTTAACAAGGGAAGATGCAATTCACAAATTCAGAGAAGCATGTCAGGGGTTGAAGGCTTACCCTGCTCAAGCTAAGGCAGTCTCAACAGGAAACTCTTTTTGGCAGTCTGTTTATCTCCTCCTTGACCCCACTCCTCAGGTAAGCATCCCTCCATTTTTTATGCCTTTGTTATCTTCTAAATGTAATAGTTTGTCTCGTATACTTGTGAAATGTGTACTTGTGAAATGTGTACTTGTGTATGCTGTAACTTCCGAATCGTAATATCCTTAATTAGTACATCTCATAAGCTATATGAGAATTTTTATTTAGCAAAAGAGCTAGTTACTACTCATTTGACCATTGGTTAAAGATAAAATGTTAATCTGTATTTTTTACAGGTGGTCCAAATAAGCGAGCATTTTGATGCACATTTTGGTAATGACAGTTCAATACGTAAGTTCTAAGTTTTTTCTTCTGACTTCAACAACTTGTTCACTAGTCTTATTTGGAGTATATACTTCCTCTGTTTCTAAACAAGTGACACACTTTTTCTTTTCACGTTTGCCAATGTATTATTTTAATCATTAATATCTACAATTATCAATAAATAAAAATTATAAAAAGTTGATATTAAAAAAATTCACATTAAGGCGAATCTAATAAGATCTCATATGACTATGTTTTTTCTAACATGTAAATCACAAAACTAATTAAAGTCTAAACTGTGAATAGTAAACACTATGCAAATGTGTCACTTATCTAAAAACGGAGGAAGTATATTGCAAATAAATGAATAATTCCTCTATTTTGTAATTGTATCAATAGGAATTAATGAAGATATTGACAACCACACAATTTTATACGCTAGTATTTACAAATATACTATTTAGCTAAAACAATTATATATTGAAATTATACACCAAAACAAATCTAATAAGACTTTATTTAACTATATTTTTTATAAAGTATAAATAATGCATAGAGGTTAAGGTGGAGATTATTGATAGTGTTAAATTACAATAAGATGCAACTAAACAAAGAAGCTAATAATCAGCTTACATTACACATAAAAATACTTTAGACTAGTAGTAAAGATGTAAAGTGACACAAACCGTGAAGGTTATGAAATATAGACTATCTAAATTTAACATAAAGCTAGAAGAGCGCAAACTCAAATACCCCCAACAAGTCTATTTCACTTCACTCTAGCCTAACATTATCCCTACATCAAGATCACCAACCTAGTGTTCCTTCCTTTATTTCAATTTGAATCTTGAACTATTGTTGATACTTTTTAAAAAATTTAGCAAACAGACCAAATGGATTACGATACACTTAATGGATTTATGATATCATTGTTGAATGGACTAAATTGACCACTGACCGGATTAACTGGTCACTAAATGACTAAAACTAGTCACTTTATACAGAGTGGTAGTCTGAATTTTTTTTTCATAGGAATGTTTTTTTACATAGGGCTTCACTACTAGACACACACAAATTAGTATTAGAAACAAACAATATACATCGGCGTTGATGTTATACTAGTGAATGAGTTCATTCATCCTACGTTCGGATTAATTATACAAAGAGTATAATTACTCATGTGGAAATCTTCGATAGTATGAATTTTGTTCATTTAAAATTTCCCAAAATGATCAAAAGTATGAATTTTGTTCATATTCTTCTAAAGTTGCTCATATTATTCTGAAGTTGCTCATATTCTTCGAATGTATGCTAATAATTACTCATGTGTACTTCTTTTATTTAACAATACATGTATTATGTCAGCTTTTTATCCATGTCAATGCCCACCATTATGACTATTAATCTTTTTCATTATTTAGTGACTAAAGATTATAAAATTCGATATCCAGGAGATACATATTATGACCGCTCCAAGATACGCAATACGATGGCATGTAATCTGTATATATAAGCATACATTGGATCAAATTTAGTTTATATATTGTGTAAAACTTTCAAAAATTGCACGCATTGTGAATGGAGAAAGTATTAATTTCCAACAATAATGTTGTTGCGTGAGGGTTTTGTAGAGGTTGTGTTATCTAGTGGTTGTAGGGGTTTGTGGTGGCCTGGATTGGAGAATTGAACCATGTAGTGTTGTTTATTACGAATTAGAAAACGCTTTACTCTAACACTAAACCTTAAATATTCTATTCAAATCATATCCCTTAATGGATCTTAATTAGTGTGTGGCTCGGCCGATGCCTCGCATTGTTATTTGTTTTGAGTACCTTTTTCTATTTTCTTTTTATGAAAAGTTTCAAGTATTTCTGGCTTGTTATACTTCCTCCGTTTCTTTTTAATTGCAACAAAGGAATATTTTATATCTCACAAATAATACCCCATTGTTGCAATTAAAAAGAAACGAAGGAAGTATATTTTTTTCATTTTAATGTGGAATTAAATATTTGATAGAGTGATATCATAACTCATAGCTAGCTAAGATGGTAAGTTATGAGACTTATATTAGTCCTGAACCAGATTATTAAAGACAAGAAAATTGAAGTTTGGATTATTTTGGAAAGTTATCCTCAATAGTTTGGATTATTCTTGAATAATTCATAGTTAGGATTATTTTAAGCGCAACCGTCCTAATTGGGATTGTTCCTGTCAATTTCTCCTAAAATAAAAGTAGGGCTTGAATAAATTGTGTATCGTTACACCTACTACCCTCTTAAAACATTAGGGTGAGTTTATCCATAAGACTCTTTCCCATATTTCAGACTATGCCACATCAGTTTTCTACTAACTTTATCTACTCTTTAATATTTGAGACTAACATAAGACTCATTCCAGTTTTGATCTTTATCCCTGATACTGCATTTCAGACTCTTTCACAAAAAAAATATTGACACTTGGCAGCACACCATTGGTCATTTCGTATTAAAGTGAGTCTTAAGGCGAGTCTTAGATTTCTAAGACTCACTTAAGACTCCCCAAGTCTTGATGAGAGTTTATTGGTAGTCTTTGATAAGACTCTCCAAAGCCTTATTTTAAGACTCACCCTTAAGACTACCTATAAACTCACCCTAGAACATATTAGGTGGTAGACACCCTTAACTGGTACGATACGGGGAGTAAATTTCATCTTAACTGTCCGAAGCTTTAACCATAAAACAAAAAATACTCTCATATATTAGCAACAAGAACTTCAACTAAAAAGTAAAATTCACCATAACAATCTAAGCCTGGAGAAAACGTGGTTGGTTGCTTAATGAGAATCAATATATTCATTTTTTCCATGAATATGATAGGTAACAAACTCTAATTTTGCAGCTTACATGCCACACATTAGCCTTCTATATGGAGACTTGACAGATGAAGAAAAGCATGAAGCATTAGAGGAAGCTAAAGACCTGGATGACACCATCAACACCATGAGCTTTACGATCGACTGCCTAGAACTATACATATTAACTCCTGGCGATGAGACTCTTAAGTCATGGGTAAAGGTTGCTGAATATAAGCTTGGTGAACTATAAGGCACTTTAAAAAAGCTGAACTAGCTATACATTTCCATCTTATTTGTAATTCTTTGCGATGGCAGTGAAAAAACGCTTGCCATGATGATGTGCTTATTGATGTTGTTACACCGAGGATTAATGGTGTAAGTTGTTATGTATACACTTGTGGGGTTCAATAAATGTTTTTCACGCCTTTTTTAGGTGATGGCCCTGGTAAACAATTAGACAACTTGATTTTTATTGCAATGGGGGTAAAATAATATGGAGAGCTTTGCTTCTAAAGAGTATCTGCAATAGAGTTAAAACAAGAATATTCATGTTTTAAGCTCCCTTACCGAAGTCTCAACGAATGACCGAAAAGAATGACACAATCCCTTAAAGATTTAGATATGAGAAATGATACGTGGATCAGGGAGATGCCAAGCTATATTAACGAAATAAAGTCGAAGATATCGTAGAAACTCATAGAGGTCTACAGCGGAATTTCAAGAAACTAATTTTCTAACATCTATATTAAGGTCGAATGCATACATAATATATATATATATATTAATAGCTTTAGATATATACCATGACTTCAAACGATAAGTGTGAATGAATACCCCCAAAGTATTGTAACAACTCATACACCTTTAGAGATCAAGGTCTTAAATTGTATCCCCTCTATTTGGTCGTCGCACAATGATTAAAATATTCATATCTGCTAGGACGAAAGAGAATGAACAAATTTCGCTCTCTTGCATTTATGGATGTGGCGCCTAACACTAGTAATTGAAAAAGGTTTTTTCTCTCAATTTCTATAATAAAAGTTACTCATTAACTTTTGGAAATTTTGTCAAAACCACTTTACATACTACACATTGTAGGTTTAACCAGCTTTTCAAAAAAAAAATTAGTTTAACTACCTCTTATAATTAAAACCAGTAGGTTTCACTACCAAAATCGTTTTCAGGCCAAATTTTAGCGGTTTTATGTGATATCATTCATTTTCCTCCCAATTTTTATTCTTTGATTTTTGTAAATCAAATGCCCATATCTTCATTTTCCCCCAATTTTCATTCAATTGGACATTTAATTGGGCAATAATTCGTGAATCAAGTGCCCAAATCTTCAATTTGACGTTTTTTGCAAACCTTACTTTTATAGATTCCGACAACCATAATGGGCAGCCTAGATTCCGCCGGCGAGTGAATAACCACCACCAAACAGCCTAGATTCTGTCGGTGAGAGAGTAACTGTTAGATCATGAACAAAGAAGCAAGAGGGAACCGGATATGTCACCACTCCAAGGCACGGAAACTACGCTTTTCTTTTAGTTTATTTTGCCCCTCTTAGGATCATCGGGTTACACAAAATAACTAATGGGATACAATGGAGTAAACAATTCCCTTTTATGATGTTAAAAGAAAATCAATAAGGACTTTGGAAGGAGTTTTATGTAGAACACAAGAGAAGAAAATTTTGTCCATCTTTTCATCTTTATAACAAGCTATTTATAGATGAGAATAAATATCTCTCTTTTCAAAGGTTAGTAAATAGGGTATATGTTACAATTCTATATTCAATAGAATTCCATAGTATTCCATACTTAATAAGAGTCCATACTTAATAAGAATTTCATGGGATTCCCCATACTTAATAAGGATTAAATATGTAACATTCTAATCCTTAATGTGGATTAAAAATGTAACAACTCAATACTATTAAATATATAACATCCTAATATTATTAAGTATGTAACACCCAAACTTTGATGAGGATTAAACTAAATGTGTAACCATTCAATCTCATTAAGTACTAGCATTACAATCCTTAAATAGGATTAAACTATGTAACAATTCAATCCTTAATTAGGATTTATACACACACTTGTCATCATACTAGTACTTCCCCACCACTAGTATACAACCTTTGTAACAAAGCCCAATACACTATAAATGTACCAACAATCCTCCTCCCATTTATAGTGTAAAGTTGAAAAGCTTTAAACTTGTTAATACACAAAACAAACATGCTAATGAATCATGGAAATATCTAACGATTGAATTCCCACTAAGTATACTTTACAACAATTCCGATTGTAATGATAGGCTAAATTTTGAATCATACAACCACTATGAATTATTGAAGATACTATACACATTAACACAAACAAAGTTCCTAGAACCTTGACACCTATGAAGCCATGGTGTCCATATCCATTCGTGAGCGTTCCAAGTTAAGCCTAAAACTTAGTGAAGCGGCCAAACTTCTAGCTCATATAGGTAAATCTTTACGCACATGCTCCTGCAATTGAGCACTTTATCAAGAGATTTATTAAGAAACTTAATTCACCCTCCTTTACATTGCAGTAACAAGCACTAACCTTGGGATGTATATTAAACAAGTGCTTCCAACCTTTAAGGAAAAGTACTATCCTCTTTGAATTTGAGATCTAACGTTGTACTAGACATCAAATTGAGTTTTCCTTAGTTAAAGGTTGACCAATAGGCTTAAGACCCATCCCTATGTTCATTTTGTTTACTAGTTCCCTTGACAACGGTTTTGTAAACGTATCCGCCAAGTTCACACTAGACAGAACAAAATCAATGGTTATACAACCATTCCTTTATCCATGTTTTTTGCAATTTTAACTTAACAACACTTTGGCCAAAGATTTATCCAAGTTAAATCTCATTGCATAAACCATTGCGACCCCATGTTATATAAAATCATGCATACAAATTGTTGCATATGCATGTGTCATGATTCCATTATATACATGATTACCAATTGATATAAATTAAAGTATATCACAATAACTAATGATAGATACATGGAATTAACCATAAAAGACTTCACATATCATGGTAATTAATACCTCAACTACTTAATTTCAAAATTGTGTTAATTCTTGAAAGTAAGTTGCAAGTCTAAATCAGATAACAAAGGAATTACACCTTCTCCAATAGGACAACCATCTAGATGAAGAATAAACCTCCTCCATAAAGATACACCATTTCCATGAAGAATAGACCTCCTCTATGAAAACACCATTTTCTTAAAGAATAAACCTTCTATAAGAAAATAAATTATCTTCTTGTGTAAAATCAAATTCCTTAATCCACAATTCAACTAGCAACAAGTATATCCTTCTACTACCAAAGGACTCAACTTTTATTTTCAATCAACATCCATCTTTTAAATAGTTTAAATCAAAGATAATAAAATTTATCTTCCATGGTACTAATACTAAGTACTCCCTCCGTTCCCTTTTGATGTTCCCATTTTCCGTTTTAGGCCGTTTCTAAAAGTTGTTCCCATATTGAATCTTTTCGATTTATATATATTTTTTATCTCCATTTTACCCTTGAATATCTAAATATTTACCTACTTTTTACTAATTTGTACTTTTAGTGGTCCCCACTTTAAAGCAATAAGGACAAAAAGCAGATGAAAAATATTAAAATAAGCACAAGATTCCCTTGTGATTCTATTTGCATTGGTTTTCCCCCATATTCCAAATGGGAACATCAAAAGGGAACGGAGGGAGTACAAATCAATGTTTTCAACAACGTTAAAAACATTTCTTAAATCAATATCAAGTATAAGAATTCTCCCCATATATATAATTTTTACATATAAATATATGTTACCAAAATTTGATATATATTCACTTATACTTTTGATTTATCAAACATGTATAAAATTAGACAAAATTGTGAAATACACACAATATATTCCTTGTCTTACATATACATAATCTATTTCAATACCGTACCAAAAGTATTCATACATGAATTAAAATTTTACATTACAAAACAGTAATAAAATTATTAACCATTCATGTATCAAGTTAATACTAAGTCCAAAAGTAATTAAATTAAACCAATTCAAAAAGACAAGTACATAACCGCCATTTATATTGATGAATATCAACAATGCATGAAACCAATATCCTTCATGAATGTGCACATGTAGAATGGCACTAAGTCAAACTAACCATGCAATGACTTGAATTATAACCAACAAAATTGCATGTCAATCTAACAATCGCCAAACACATGACACATCCATTGATACTTCGTACCATCCATGCATTAACAACACCTTACACCCATTTCATAAACCAAAATATTGTTCAACAATTAACAAAGTTAATTTACATGATTTTACCAATCAGTTTAACGAGCATGGAAACATGGCAATACATCTCTAATTATAATCAAGACATTATCAAAAATATTTTGATGAACCATGTCAAAAATATACCATAGAGTTTATTATACATGTTCTCATAATAATCATATAAATGGACAAGAAAGTTCTTACTTGAAATGTCTTCAATCATTAAACATGGAGAAAACCACCATTCCACTCAAGATTACGCACTTCAATCACTTCTTGTTTCAAAGTATGTCTAGTGTTTGAAGCATCTTCCGAGATGTACTTGGCCTCTAGAGAATCCCAAAAATCCTTTGCACTCTCCACATTTTGGTAAAGATCAAACAAGGCATCCGAAAGTGCATTAAGAATATGACCACGACAAATGTAGTCATCATTCTCCGACTTTGATCGCCTCCTTGTAGTCTCCAAAGGTTCCTCAACCCCTTCTTCCGGGTAAGCTGGAATTGGTGTTGTAAGCACATACACCACATTGAGAGTTTTTAAGAGAAAATGAATCTTCTTTTGCCAACGACGAAAACCCACACCTTCAAACTTATCCAATTTTAGGAAGTTCAAAGTCAATTCCTTGAGTGATGAATTCATATCCGAAAGAAAATAAACTAAAAGATTGTTAGATCATGAACAAAGAAACAAGAGGGAACCAGATATGTCACCACTCCAAGGCACGAAAACTACGCTTTCCTTTTAGTTTATTTTGCCCCTCTTAGGATCACCGGGTTACACAAAATAACTAATGGGATACAATGGAGTAAACAATTCCCTTTTATGATCTTAAAAGGAAATCAATAAGGACTTTGGAAGGAGTTTTATGTAGAACACAAGATAAGAAAATTTTGTCCATCTTTTCATCTTTATAACAAGCTATTTATAGATGAGAATAAATATCTCTCTTTCCAAAGGTTAGTAAATAGGGTATATGTTACAATTCTATATTCAATAGAATTCCATAGGATTCCATACTTAATAAGAGTTCATACTTAATAAGAATTTCATGGGATTCTCCATACTTAATAGGATTGAATATGTAACATTCTAATCCTTAATGTGGATTAAAAATGTAACAACTTAATACTATTAAATATATAACATCCTAATATTATTAAATATGTAACACCCAAACTTTGATGAGGATTAAACTAAATGTGTAACCACTCAATCTCATTAAGTACTAACATTACAATCCTTAAATAGGATTAAACTATGCAACAATTCAATCCTTAATTAGGATTTATACACATCCTTGTCATCATACTAGTACTTCCCCACCACTAGTATACAACCTTTGTAACAAAGCCCAATACACTATTAATGTACCAACAGTAACCACCACGAAACAGAGCAGATTTCGTCGGCGAAAGAGTAGGGTAAAATCAAACGGTGAGAGATTTCGCCCAATTAAATGTCCAATTAAAAAGAATCTCCAAGAATCTTCCAAATTGATGAACTTGGGTTGGATAAAATGAGAAAATCAAGTGAAAATTGGGGGAAAATTGAATAACATGGCTGAAAACCATTGAATGGTAAAATCGCAATAAAACAAAGTGGCTTGAAAGCGGTTTTGGTAGCGAAACCTACTGGTTTCAATAATAAGAAATAGTTAAACTAAAAAATTCGAAAATGTAGTTAAACCTACAATGTGTATTATAGGTAGTTTTTGACAAAATTAAACTTGAGGAAAGTTAAACCCCGTTTAATCACCCCAGTGACCGGCCACCATAAGGCCCACTTACGGCTTTTTATTATTTCTCCATTAATAAGTGTTACAAAGTGTCACCTCATAGGATTGATTAGTCGAGTTGCAGGCCCAATAAAATTAGTCCAATAATCGATACATATTCTATACCAAGTAGATAAGAGTCCTAAGATAATAAACTTTAGGAAAATTTGTGAAAAACCAATATAAACTTTACACTTTTAAAAATTACCACCATTTACTTTTTTGTTTGAATTTAACTATCATAACTTTTCAATTTTCTGTGAAGCCCCACCTTTCATCGGCGAAAATTTATGAAAAACCACGACAAACTTTACACTTTTGAAAAAAAATACCAATTACTTTTTTATTTTGAATTTAACTAGTATAAGTTTGCAAAATTTTGTGAAACACCAACCTTTGATAGATACCGTAACCCTTAAGTTCACCACCAAACACAAAACTTAACATTTTTTGTTAGAAGGTGGTGCTTCACAAAATTTTGCAAAGTTATAGTAGTTAAATTCAAAAAACAAAGTAATTGGTGGTTATTTTCAAAAAGTGTAAACTTTTTAGTAGTTTTTCACAAATTTTCCTTAACTTTATTATCTCCATACTTCAATCACATTTATATTTACTAATTGTAGTTATTTTTCAAGGATATATTCCTTCAACCTCCCACTTCTCCGTAGACAAATTTATTTGCAATACTAAGATTCCTTACTTGGTAGAATAGCATTTAGCATGGCCATGCATTTTTATGGTATTTCTTCCTCATCAAGACGCCCATACACCATTACTATCATATAAGAGGACTTATCTAGTCCTATTGACCATACCTCCTACTCAGTTCTTAGCTAACTTGATCACTATCTTTATGGTCTCCTTTCACAGCACGACATAGATATCATGTATTTATATAGAGTTTTCACCCCTATTTATAAGCTAATTCATGGGTCATTTGAGCTCTTCGGAGCTATTTTATACTAATTATCATATATAGTCGCGGCTTTGTGTTTTAGTGTTGAAGTGCAGGCTTTAGGAAGTTTTCTCCTTATTTCCGAGCTATTTGAAAGCAACCACGGCTTTGCGACTTATTACGAGACACGTAGGAATGATTATGAACTTTATGAATGGTTTAGGAGGTCCCAAGACCTCTAAACGTGAATAATGAGAGTCAAAGAGTCAAAAGGAGCTTCCCCGTACTCTGATCGGGCGAAGATTTATTGATCGGGTGGTAGGGTTTCGCAGCCGATCGGGCGGGCATCACCCAACCCAATCGGGTGAAAAAACGAAGAAATTGAGTTGAGCATCTCAAGCCCAACCCGATCGGGCAAGGATCCACCCGATCGGGAAGGCCCATATTATGATCAAGGTCGTTGCTGTTTTGCGTCTAAGAAACAAGAAAGCTGGGCTTGGAGTCACAAGGCCCACCCGATCGGGCACAAAGCACCCGATGCCATCGGGTGGAAGGCCCAATGCTTCAAATTGCTGCCTGCCTGCTGCTCTTCAATTGGCTGAGAAATATGTTGTTGGGCATTTTGGGCCAGCCCGATCGGGCATTGTTGGCCCGATGGGATCGGGTGGATCCAAAGTTCTATTTTGCTTGCTTCTGCTTTGCGTGAGAATGAAATTCATGATGGCCCATTTTTTGTGTGGACCCGAACGGGTGGCCCATTGCCCGATCGGGTACCGGGCTCGCGGAGCCGAAAATCTATCTTTTATTATTTTGTTTTGATTAGATTTTGGGGGTTATTATAAATAGCTTTCCCTCGATATTTTAGAGACATATTTTTTTATTCGAGTTTATTTCCATTGCTCTTAGTTTAGTTTTTTAGAGAGATTTTTTAGATTAAACACTTTAGATTAGTTGAAGGGGTGATTGAACCTCGGATTTGATTTCAATAAAGGTTATTGCTTTTCGTCATTCAGTATTGTTCTTCTTTCTTAATCTCTTTAATTACTTTTAATTGCTTTGTTTAATTATTGATTTGATTCATGATGTTAGGATTAGGGTTTTATATTAGTTTTATTATTGTTGATGCAATCATGTCGGAGTATTATAATTTCTAGGGATTTAGGGAGGGAAGCCATGTTTATACCTTGATTACTTCGAATTGCTTTTAGTTTCTAGGGTTTGATAGATTGATTATGATGTGATTTGTTGTTATTGAGTAATTAATGTAATTATGCAGTTTCATTGATTGCTTGAGGTTAATAATTGTTTTCATAGACCCGTCTTACTTTTAGAGGTCTAGTACACATCAGTAATTCTGATTATGTTTGTGAACATGCTACATATGTTGAATTATGGGCGTTAAGACTTAACCATAGCATGACACGTGCTCTAATCTAGCGATTCTTGACCTAGAATTTGATAGTTGTTTGATCCCTTGATTGGTATAATCATAGTGGATCGAACTAATTCCCTAGACCTTTATTTCATAGATTAATCTCTCTTTATATTACTTTCTTGTGTTTAATTAGTAGTTCAGCTGATTCTTCCCTGATTTTGTCTGAAGGAGCTGTTTAGCTAAATATTAACTTAGAACTCCGTCTCTCTATGGATTCGATCCTACTTCCCTTGCCTATCATTCTTTAAGGACTTAGGATTTATCTTTGATAAGGTGATATGACTTTAGCCTGTCAAATTTTGGCGCCGTTGCCAGGTAGACGGCTAGTTTTCTAAGTTTTTGTTTGGTTATTTGGTCTACTTCTCTGTGCCTCATTGGAACTTCATTGTTCCAATTGAGGTATGTTATACTGCTTCTTTTTGTTTCTTTTGTATGCCCAGGTCTCAAAGAAACAGTTCCCCTATCCCAGCGGATCGCAATCTTACAAGGACAATCAGGCAGATTTGAAAGAAAATTCGGAGAGAAAAGCAGTTTGTTCAGCTGAACACCTCTAGATCAGACACCTCGAGTTCAATCATGTCTAAATCACTGAAGTCATATGGGGTGCCCAACCCAGATGGTCTTTCCACTTGACCCACTATGCCCACCATCGTTGCAGCAAACTTTGAAATTAAGCCTAGACTCATCAGCATGGTTGAACAAAATCAGTTTGGCTGGGCATCCTACTGAAGATCTGGCCAATCATTTGCAGAGATTTAAACATCTCTGCCGAACTGTAAAGCATCAAGGAGTCACACCTGAGCAATTGAATGTCATGTTATTCGAGTTTTCACTCCGAGATAGAGCTCATAAGTGGTTCAGCGACATCAAAGCATCTGAATGGTCGGAGATTTCTGCTGCATTCCTGAGAGAGTATTATCCACCTACAAAGACAGCAGAAATCAGAAATAAGCTAGCCACGTGTTCCCAAGAGCCTGATGAAACACTTCGGGAAGCGTGGGCTAGGTTCATAGACTTGCAGAGAGAGTGTCCACATCAAAACATGGACAAATGGTTCTTGACGCAGACATTTTACAATGGTCTGCAGACTCAGACGAAGAGTATTGTTGATTCGTATGCGGGAGGAGTTTTTCTGGATAAGGAAGTGCATGTAGGCTATGATTTCTTGTCAAACCTTGCAGCCAATGATCATTCCACTTCCCGAAGCCTCACAAAGAAGGTATTGGAGGTAGATGCCCTAGCACTACTGACTTCATAGATGGCAAAGCTGAGCCAGAAGATTGACACCTTAAGATCTTCTACCTCGACACACCCTCCTTTAAGTGTTAACGCTATGTCTTCCATGGCACCCATGACCTCATCAGACTGCGAGGTATGTGGTGTTTATGGTCACTTTGAGCATGACTGTCAGTTTAGTCAACATAAGATGGAGCAGGCAAATGCCTTCCAACAAAGACCACAAAACTTTCCCCCTCCACATAACTACCAAAATCCACAAAACTTTCAACCCACACCACAAAATCATCCTAAACCCTGATACTAACAAAACCCCTCTGGTTTTCAGAGACCTCCACCACAAAATTTCCATCACCCTAATAACTTACAATCGCCACAAAATTTTCAAACCCCACCTCCACAAAACATAAACCCACAAGAGCCTACCATGTCTGAATTGATGAAACTGATGTTGGCCATGCAAAAGACCAATGAGGAAATGCAGAGGTATATTCAGGCTCAAGAGAAGCACATCAAACTTCTCGAGGCTCAGATTGCCCAATTGGCAAGCAATAATGCTCAGAGGCGGCATGGGGAATTGCCAAGGAAACCCATTCAGAGGGAGCACGTTAATGCCATTACTCTTCGTAGTGGCGCTGCTTATGATGCTCCTCCATTGCCCATTGATGATGGTGCCCCGACTACAAGGAAAAAGAAGGTTGTAGAGGAAGGAAAAAGGGAAGAGTTCGACGTCTGAGGTCAAATTATCTGAGGAAGCTGAACAGACAGGGAAGAAAGAGATGGTTTCTGAAACGCCTTTTACACCAAGGATACCTTTTCCTCACAGGATGCAGAAATCAAAGGTCGATCAGCAGTTTGGTAAGTTCTTGGATATGGCCAAGAACCTTGAGGTAACGATTCCATTCACAGATTTAATTACCCAAGTCCCTGTGTGTGCCAAATTTCCGAAAGACAGGATCACCAAGAAAAGAGACTTTGGTGGGGTAGAACGTGTCGCTCTTACTGAAGAGTGTAGTGATTTTATTACGAATAAAACCCCACCTAAGTTAAAAGATCCTGGTGGTTTTTCTATCCCCTGCCATCTTGGACCTATTTTTATTTATAAAGCTTTGTTTTGTTTAGGTGCTTCTGTTTTTGTCATGCAATTATCTATTTATAAGAAACTTAACATGGGAGCACTCAAATGCACACAATTCACTTTACAGATGGCTGGTCGTTCTATAAAATACCCCCTAGGCATTTTAAAGGACGTTCCTGTTAGGCTTAGAAAATTTTATATTCCTGTTGATTTTGTGGTGCTTGATATGGATGAGGATGCCCAGATTCCCATTATTCTGGGTAGACCGTTTTTCTGTACTGCTGGTGTTGTCATTCATGTTTAGTCTAGGTATTTAACTCTGAGTGTTGGTGATGATAAAGTGATTATTAAACTAACCAATGTTGTTAAGGCACCTATGCTTGAACAATCTTGTTGTAGGGCTGCGATTTTGGATGAGGTGGGTGTAGAGAAGGTTCAAAAACGAACCTAAGGTTGCCTCACCTTCTGGAAGTATTAACAAGAACATTTGGAGAAGGAAGATATTTGATGAAGGTGGCACTCATTGCCAAGCCCCTCCAATCTGAGAAGTGGAGATATTATGGTCGTGCGGGACCTTTATAAATCATCGCTGTGCGAGAGGCAACTCGTATTTTCCCCCCTTTTTCCTTTTCTTTTTATTTTTACTTTTTTTTTAGTGAGTGAGAGTGAGGGTACTAACGTTGTTTTTCCTCTTAGCATCGTCCTTTGTTACCTTTTGGCATTGAGGACACTGCCAAGTTCAGCTTAGGGGAGGATTTATGTTTGTATTCCCTATCTCTTTTACCGCTTTCTAGGATAGATTTAATGCTTTCGAAAAATACTGAAAAAATCAAAAAAATATGGTTCCCATGACTGGTTTAGTTGCCGCCCTGTGCCCCTTGTTGTGCTCTTATTGAAATTGATTTGACTCTGTTTTCTGGATAGCTGGGCATTTGTGATCTTGTGACTATGATTTGATGTTTGATTGCTATGATTTCGAGCGAGTTTTGATTATATTATACTACATTGTGCTACATGCCTGAATTGGTTAGACTATGAGCCCTCTTTGTAAGCCTATTGAATTCATATCATTATCTAGTCTGTTTTTGTGTGTTAGTTCCTCTTTAGTGGCTTGATCTTGACTTTCACTTCATAATTGTCTGATTTTCGATGACTTGTGGCATTTGCTGTGATAGAGGCGTTCTTTTGTTTGATTCTTGAGCGTCAGAGTGAATTTTTTATATACTTTTATCCCCCTTAGCCCTGCTGAGCCTAATGACTTGTTTTGTATTACTAAAACCCTTATGATGAGCCCATGGCCTTTATTTCGATACTATTTCCAAGCCTAGCTTTGGGGAGCTATTAGGGTTTTATTTTAATACCGCAAGTGAACGGTGTCGTAGCACTAACGGGTCGAACTCAGGGAGGTGCAAGATTAAACACTAGTTGACTCTAGACTATGAAATAGCTACACAATTCTATATCGATGAAAAGAACTATCAAACTAATTTCTAAACTAATAAGAAGGATAACAATAACGATGATAACAATGATAAAAAAAGTACTAAGACTGAGCATCACTACTAACATGAATTGATCAGACACAACATACATTCCAATTAAAGAATCGAACCTTAGGAGAGATGACATTCTTTCGAAAAGAACTACCTTAAGACCACTTTCGTGACTACAAAAGGCCTAACTAATATGCATGTTTCCTATTTTCATGGCTAACAAACAAAATTAGAAGCATTAAGAATCAATGTCAAATGGAATTCTCAATCTCAATTCTCACTATTTTCATGTGAGAATCTCGATCAATGACAAGTCAATCTATATTGAATCCCAACTTTCATTGGTGAATTCAATTGATGAAATAACAACAATGCTACAAAGAATCCCTAATTTCAATTCCAACTCTCATTGATAATAAAAACTAGGTCTAACAATGATGCAAATCGATAATGAAAACAAACTTGTCAAACCCTAATCATACGATTCGATAACATGGAAGTAAAAGAATAAAGTAATCAATTCATGCTAGGGCTCAACTCAATCTTAGAAATAAGACTACTCACTAATCATGGCAATAAGAACTATAAACATAATTGAAAACATAATTGAGAAATAGCAAAAGAGAATAGAGAAGAATCAAACTTGAATTAATGAGTACTTGAATTAAACTTCAAAAATCTGATGTCTTTGATCTTCAAAACTTATCCAAAGCAATGTAATTAGGGCTAAACTAAGAGTTTTTGATAAGAAAAGAGTCTAAAACTCAGTAATTCCGGAATTGATTACAATTGCTACTCGAAACCTATTTATACTCTACTCATAAAATAAAGATAGGAGTCCGAAAAGGACTAAATTCGACACAAACCCGATCAGGTTTAAGTCCAACCCGATCGGGTCCATGGTCAAACCCGATCGGGTCCTGATTGAACGGATCCCAAATGACTCTCTAAATGCATCCAAATGAACTCAAACACGATTATGAGTCTCTAACGATCATCTACATGCTCCAGAATGGTCCATTCCACCTCCAAATAGCTCTAATGTCCCTGAAATAACTCAAAAGACACAAAACTACAAATAAGAGTAAAATCTAGCGGAATATAGCGGAACCACGCATGAAATGTATCATTTTAGTAATGAAATGGGGGTCAAAACATGGTGAAATATCAACATAACAGGAGCTTTCGTAAGGGTTGAGTTTGAGATTGGTTTTATGGCTTGGTTTGGTTTTTCGGGAATTAAAGTGTATTTGTTCTGGTTTGAGGGTGAGAAAAAAAAAAGATAAAGCAAAGTTTGAGTTGCGTGAATGATTGGTTCGTAAAATGAAAGAAAAAGAAATCAAAGTTCCAAAGAGTTCAAAGTTCCTTCATGTACATATGTTTATAAAGAAAAATATGCTACATTGCTTGAAAATTGGGTTTGTAGTGAGTTTTCATTGATTCATAAGAGTTAGGATGTATTTTGAGGTTATATGGTGTTGTTGGGAGTTGTTTCGGCCATCTCTGGCCTTGTTTTGAGTGAAGTATGCTCCCCCATCTCGGTTTTTCCACCATATTTCCTAAAAATATTCCCTACCTCTTGTCTAAGCCCCATTACAACCGTATAAAGTCCTCTTGAGCTCGTGTCTGCATTGTTTATTGGCTTGATTTCGAGTCAGTTTGTCAAAGTTAAAGAGTATGTCTGCTAATTGAGTCGACTTGGCTAGGATGAGCGTCATTTAACCTTCTTAAACACATGAGAGTGTGAGTGGGAAGGACATTTATGGCCGTGTTGGTGAGTATTCGGGCATATTCTTTGCCTGCCACAAAATTGAGAGGAGTGACACCTTTATGAGAGCCTTTTCAGGATTTGTACGCCTTGTAGACGAGTTGAATTTGATGGTTTGCTTGGATGATTGGTGGTTGGATGGATTTGATTAGCCGAACTTGAATTTTTCCTGCTTGAACGATTCTTAGTCTTGAAAACGTATTGAGCTTTGATTGATTTTTATCTATGGGGTAGGGCAATCTATTCCATGTTCTGTTTGCTTAAGGACAAGCAAAGGTTTAGCTTGGGGGAGTTTGATATCACGTATTTATATAGAGATTTCTCCCATATTTAGGAGCTAATTCGTGCGTCATTTGAGCTCTTCGGAGCTATTTTATACTAATTATCGTATATATTCATGGTTTTGTATGTTAGTGTTGTGCAGGCTTTAGGAAGTTTTCTCCTTATTTCCGAGCTATTTGGAAGCAACCTGATGTATCACATTTATATATTGTTTTTAGATGCATTTAGATTGCATTTAGAACTCCTTTTTGAGCATTTAGGTACATAATGACATGAATTAAACAAGTTGTGCTATACTACTCCCCGTTTGTGTGTTTCGATGATTTTCAGGTTATTTTGATACAAAGTGATCATGAGTACCAAAGATGTATCCTATTAATCATTGAAGATGAAGGTAGCTTGCGCAAGGATCACAATGCATCTGTTTGGGACAATTTTGAGTTGGAATGAAGCAAAGAATTAGTGAAAGAAGTGCCAAAACTGACACACCTTCACTATTTTAATTATAACTTTTGATAGAAAATTGATAATCAAGAATTCCAATTGGGTTGGATTCTAGACTTCAAGAGCTTTCCAATGATAGGTCAAACGCTCTAATCGGACTTCTATTTTGAGAGATACGGCCTTCGCAAGTTGATGCAGAATTGCAGTTTAGCCACCCGATTGGGCGAGAATTGACCCGATCGGGCCTGGAGCACGGACAGCTCTTTTTCCCGAAATTCTATCTTTTTCTATTCATTTTTTAATTAGATTTTGGGGCTATTATAAATAGCTATTCCTCATATTTTTAGAGACATCTTTTTATTCTAGTTTTTCCATAGTTCTTAGTTTAGCTTTATTTAGTTTAAACACTTTAGATTAGATTAAAGGTGATTGAACCTATTCGATTTCAATAAAAGTTCCTGCTTTCTGTCAATTGGTATTCTTCTTTGCCCTAATCTCTTTTATTATTCTCATTTGCTTATTTTATTTATTCAATTATTCATGATGCAATTATTAGGGTTTCATATTAGATTGTTTATCGTTGACTCAATTATGAGTGAGTAGTTCAATTTCTAGGGATTTAGAGAGGGAAGCCATGTTTATACCAAGATTATTTGAATTGCTATTAGTTTCTAGGGTTTGATGAGATAGGTTATGGTGTGATTTGTTCTTATTGAGTAATTAACGTTATTGCGCAGTTTCTTTGATTACTTGAGGTTAATAATCGTTTGCACAGATCCGTCTTACTTTTAGAGGCCTAGTACACACCAGTAATTCTGATTATGTTTGTGAACATGCTGCATATGTTGAATTATGGACGTTGAGACTTAACCATAGCTTGACACGTGTTCTAATCTATCGATTCTCGACCTAGGTTCTCATAGTTGTTTGATCCTTTGATTAGTATAAGCATGGTGGACCGAACTAATTCCCTAGACCTTTAATTCATAGTTAAATTCCGATCTTTATATTGCTTTCTAGTAGTTAATTATTAGTTCAGCTGATTTCTATCTGATTTTTGCCTGAAGTAGCTTTTTAGCTGAATATTAACTTAGAACTCCGTCTCTCTGTGGATTCGACCCTACTTCCCTTGACTACTATTGTTAGAGGACTTAGGTTTATTTTTGATTAGGTGACACGACTAAATCCTATCACAACCACGGCTTTGTGACTTATTACGAGACACGTAGGAATGGTTATGAGCTTTATGGATGGTTTAGGAGGTCCCAAAACCTCTAAACGTGAATAATTGATAGTCAAAGAGTCAAAAAAAGCTTCCTCGTACTCTGATCGGGCGAAATATGGCCCGATCGGGCGAAGATTTATTGATCGGGTGGTAGGGTTTCACACTCGATCAGGCGGACATCACCCGACCCAATCGGGTGAAGAAACGAAGAAATTGAGTTGGGCATCTCAAGCCCAACCCGATCAGGCAAGGATCCACCCGATCAGGGAGGCCCATATTATGATCAAGGTGGTTGCTGCTTTGCGTCTAAGAAACAAGAAAGCTGGGCTTGGAGTCACAAGGCCCACCCGGTCGGGCACAAAGCACCCGATGCCATCGGGTGGGAGGCCTAACGCTTCAAATTGTTGTCTGCCTGTTGCTCTTCATTTAGGCGAAAAAATATGTGGATGGGCACTTTGGGCCAGCCCGATCAAGCATTGTTGGCCCGATGGGATCGGGTGGACCCAAAGTCCCATTTTGCCTGCTGCTGCTTCGCGTGAGAGTGAAATTCATGATGGCCCATTTTTTGTGTGGACCCGATCGGGTACCGGGCTCGCGGAGCCGAAAATCTATCTTTTATTATTTCGTTTTAATTAGATTTTGGGGGTTATTATAAATAGCTTTCCCTCATTATTTTAGAGAGATCTTTTTTTATTCGAGTTTATTTCCGTTGCACTTAGTTTAGTTTTTTAGAGAGATTTATTAGATTAAACACTTTAGATTAGTTGGAGGGGTGATTGAACCTCGGATTTGATTTCAATAAAGGTTATTGCTTTTCTTCATTCGGTATTGTTCTTCTTTATTAATCTCTTTAATTACTTTTGATTGCTTAGTTTAATTATTGATTTGATTCATGGTGTTAGGATTAGAGCTTTATATTAGTTTTATTATTGTTGATTCAATCATGTCTGAGTAGTCTAATTTCTAGGGATTTAGGGAGGGAAGCCATGTTTATACCATGATTACTTTGAATTGCTTTTAGTTTCTAGGGTTTGATAGATTGATTATGGTGTGATTTGTTGTTATTGATTAATTAATGTTATTATGCAGTTTCATTGATTGCTTGAGGTTAATAATTGTTTGCATAGACCCGTCTTACTTTTAGAGGCCTAATACACATAAGTAATTCTGATTATGTTTGTGAACATGCTGCATATGTTGAATTATGGGCGTTGAGACTTAACCATAGCTTGACACATGCTCTAATCTATCGATTCTTGACCTAGGTTCTGATAGTGATATCACGTATTTATATAGAGTTTTCTCCCTTATTTACAAGCTAATTTATGCGTCATTGGAGCTCTTGGGAGCTATTTTGTGATAACTATCGTTTTTAGTTGTGGTTTCGTGTTTTAGTGTTGAATTGCTGGTTTTAGGGAGTTTTCTCCTTATTCCCGAGCCATTTGGAAGCAACCACGGCTTTACGAGATGTTACGGGGCACGTAGGACGGCTCACGAGCTTTATGGAGAGTTTAGGAGGTCCCAAGACCCCTAAACGTGAAGTTTAGAGAGCCAAAGAGTCAAAATGGAGGTTTCCGTACTCTGATCGGGTAAAAATGGCCCGATCGGGCGAAGAAATATTCATCGGGTAGAGAAGTTGCGGACCCGATCGGGCAAGCATTGCCCAATTGGATCGGGCGAACACCATGTGCCCAGACCCGATCGGGTGTTCACCGCCCGACCCGATCGGGTGGGCTGCTCGTAGATCCTGTTATGTTGCTGCTTGTGAGAAGGGCATGATGGCCCAATTTTGTCGCCTGGCCCGATCGGGTGGCTGCCCAAGGCCCGATCGGGTGGGCCGTAATCTCAGATTTAGGCCTGCTATGAAGCTGCGTTGGAAACAAAGGGGCAATTTGGGCTTTGTGTCACGGCCCGATCGGGTACTGCTGTTTGGCCTGATCGGGTGTGGCGCTTTTATTCGCGGACTTCGTTAATTAGTTTCCTATTTTAATTAGACTTGAGGGGTATTATAAATACCTGTTTTCCCATTATTTAGGGACAATCTTTTATTCATCTCTTTACTGCTTTAGACTCTAGTTTTATTCCTCATTGTTCTTAGCTTAGTTTAAACAATTATATTAGATTAAAGGTGATTGAACCTATTCAATTTCAATAAAAGTTCTTGCTTTCCGACAATTGGTATTCTTCTCTACTCTAATCTCTTTTATTATTCCTAATTGCTTAGCTTAATTATTTATTCATTCATGATGCAATTATTAGGGTTTCATATTAGATTGTTTATTGTTGACTCAATTATGAGTGAGTAGTTCAATTTCTAGGGTGTTAGAGAGGGAAACAATGTTTATACCATGATTATTTGAATTACTATTAGTTTCTAGTGTTTGATGAGATAGGTTATGGTGTGATTTGTTCTTATTGAGTAATTAACGTTATTGCGCAGTTCCTTTGATTACTTGAGGTTAATAATCGTCTGCACAGATCCGTCTTACTTTTAGAGGCCTAGTACCCACCAGTAATTCTGATTATGTTTGTGAACATGCTGCATATGTTGAATTATGGACGTTGAGACTTAACCATAGCTTGACACGTGTTCTAATCTATCGATTCTCGACCTAGGTTCTGATAGTTGTTTGATCCTTTGATTGGTATAAGCATGGTGGACCGAACTAATTCCCTAGATCTTTTAATTCATAGTTAAATTCCGATCTTTATATTACTTTCTAGTAGTTAATTATTAGTTCAGCTGAATTCTATCTGATTTTTGTCTGAAGTAGCTTTTTAGTTGAATATTAACTTAGAACTCCGTCTCTCTGTGGATTCGACCCTACTTCCCTTGACTACCATTGTTAGAGGACTTAGGTTTATCTTTGATTAGGTGATACGACTTTAGCCTATCAAATTTTGGCGCCGTTGCCGGGGACACGGCTAGATTTCTAAGTTTCTATTTGATTATTTGGTCTACTTCTCTGTGCCTCGTTCGAACTTCAATGTTCCAGTTGAGGTACGTTTTACTGTTTCTTTTGTATGCCCAGGTCTCAAAGAAACGGTTCCCCCATCCCAGCGGATCCCGATCTTACTAGAACAATCAGGCGGATTCGAAAGAAAAATCAGAAAGAAAAGAGTTTGTTCAGCTGAACACCTCTGGAACAGACACCCTGAGTTCAGTCATGTCAAAGTCACTAAAATCATATGGGGTGCCCAACCCAGATGGTCTCTCCACTGGACCTACTCCGCGGCAAATTTTGAGATTAAGCCTGGACTCATCAGCATGGTCCAACAAAATCAGTTTGGTGGGCATCCTATTGAAGATCCGGCAAATCATCTGCAACGGTTTCAATAACTTTGTCGAACCGTTAAACATGTCGGCGTCACTCCAGATCAACTCAAAGTCATGTTGCTCGAGTTTTCATTGAGAGATAAAGCCTAGAAGTGGTTGAACGATGTGAAAGAAACAGAATGGAGTGAGATTTCTGCTGCGTTTCTGAGAGAGTATTATCCACCTACAAAAACAGCAGAAATCAGAAATAAACTAGCCACGTTTTCCAAAGAGCCTGATGAAACATTACAGGAAGCGTTGGCTAGGTTTAGGGATTTACAGAGAGAGTGTCCACACCACAACATGGACAAATGGTTCTTGACGCAGACATTCTACAATGGTCTGCAGCCTCAGACGAAGAGTATTGTTGATTCGTCTGCAGGAGGAGTTTTTCTAGATAAGGAAGTGGATGTAAGCTACGAGTTTCTATCAAACCTCGCAGCCAATAATCATTCCACTTCCCGAAGCCTCACGAGGAAGGTACTGGAGGTAGATGCCATTGTATTATTGACTTCGCAGATGGCGAAGCTGAGTCAACGGATTAACACCTTCAACTCCTCTTCCTCAGCAGCACCCCCTTTGAGTATCAATGCTATGTCTGCAGTAGCACCCATTACCTCATCTTACTGCGAGGTATGTGGTGTTCAGGGTCACTTTGGGCATGACTGTCAGTTCAGTCAACTTCAGATGGAGCAGGCAAACGCCTTTCAACAAAGGCCACAAACCTTTCCCCCTCCACATAACTACCAAAACCCACAAAACTATCCACCTCCACCTCCACAAAACTACCCTAAACCCTCATACCATCAAACCCCACAAAATTTCCAAAGACCACCACCACAAAACTTCCATCACCACAATAATTTCCAAACTCCACAAAATTTTCCCACACCACCTCCACAAAACAATAACCCACAAGAGCCTAGCAATTCTGAACTGATGAAATTGATATTGTCTATGCAAAAGGCAAATGAGGAAACACGGAGGAACCAAGAGAAGCATATCAAACTTCTCGAGGCTCAAGTTGCTCAGTTGGCAGAAACTAATGCACAGAGGCAGCAGGGACAATTGCCAGGGCAACCCGTTCAGAGAGAACATGTGAATGCCATCACTCTTCGTAGTGGAATAGCTTATGAGGCTCCTCCAGTGCCCATTGATGAAGTTACCCCAACTGCAGGGAAGAAGAGGGTGGTAGAGGAAGGAAAAAGGAAGAATTCAACGTCTGAAGTCGATTTGTCTGCAGAAGCTGAACAGACAGGGAAGAAAAAGGAGAAGGTTTCTGAAACGCCTTTTACACCAAGGCTACCTTTTCCCCACAGGATGCAACAATCAAAGGTCGATCAGCAGTTTGGTAAGTTCTTGGCTATGGTCAAGAACCTTGAGGTAACGATTCCATTCACAGATTTAATTACCCAAGTACCTGTTTATGCCAAATTTCTGAAAGACATGATCACTAAGAAAAGAGACTTTGGTGGGGTAGAACGTGTTGCTCTTAGTGAAGAGTGTAGTGCTTTTATCCAAAATAAAGCCCCACCAAAGTTAAACGATCCTGGTAGTTTTTCTACACCTTGCCATCTTGGACCTATTTTTATTGATAAGGCTTTGTGTGATTTAGGTGCTTCTGAATCTGTTATTCCATTATCTGTTTTTGAGAAACTGAACATGGGAGCACTTAAATGCACACAAATCACTTTACAGATGGCGGATCGTTCTATAAAATACCCTTTAGGTGTTTTAGAGGACGTTCCTGTTAGGGTTGGGAAATTCTATATCCCTGTTGATTTTTTGGTATTAGATATGGATGAGGATGCCCAGATTCCTATTATCTTGGGTAGGCCATTTTTGTGTACTGCTGGTGCTGTAATTGATGTCAAGACTGGGTCTTTAACTCTTAGTGTTGGTGATGATACAGTGATGTTTAAACAAACCAATGCTGTTAAGGCACCTATGCTTGAACAATCTTGTTGCAGGGATGAGGTTTTGGATGAAGTAGGAGTGGAGAAGGTTCCAATTCCACCTAAGGTTGCCTCACCGTCTGGAGGCATTGTCAAGAACATTTGGAGGAGAAAGATATTTGATGAGGGTGGCACTCACTGCCACGCCCCTCCTATTTGAGAGAGGGCGGATTATGATCGTGCGGGACCTTTATAAACCAGCGCTGTGCGAGAGGCAACTCGTATTTTTCTTTCCCTTTTTCCTTTTCTTTTTATTTTTCTTCTTTTTGTGAGCGAGAGTGAGGGCACTAACATTGTTTTACCTCTTAGCATAGTCCTTATCACCTTTTGGCATTGAGGACACTGCCAAGTTCAGCTTGGGGGAGGAGTTCTGTTTGTACTCTCTATCTCTTTTACTGCTTTCTAGGATAGATTTACTGCTTTCGAAAAATTCTAAAAAAAAATCAAAAAAATATGGTTCCCATGACTGGTTTAGTTGCCTCCCTGTGCCCCTTGTTGTGCTCTATTTGAAAATGATTTGACTTTGTTTTCTGGATAGCTGGGAATTTGTGATCTTGAGGCTATGATTTGATGTTTGATTGCTATGATTTCGAGCATTTTTTGGATTATATTAGACCGCTTTGTGCTGCATACCTGAATCAGTTAGACTGTGAGGCCTCTTTGTAGCCTTTTGGATTCATATCATTATCCAGTCTATTCTTGTGTGTTAGTTCCTCTTTAGTGGATTGATCTTGACTTTGACTTCGTACTTGTCTGATATTCGATGACTTGTAGCGTTAACTGTGATAGAGGCGTTCTTTTGTCTGATTCTTGAGCCTTAGAGTGAATTTTTGATATACTTCTATCCTCCTTAGCCCCGTTGAGCCTAATGACTTGTTTCATGTTGCTTAAACCCCTATTATGAGCCCAAGGCCTTCTCTTGATATTATTCCAAGCCTAGCTTGGGGGAGCTTTTGTATGGGTTGAGTTTGAGATTAGTTTCTTGGTTTGGTTTGGTTGTTGAGGACTTAAAAGTGTACCTGTTGTGGTTTGAGAGTGAGATAAAGAAAAGAAAAAGCAATTTTGGAGTTGCGTGAATGAAGTTCAGAAAAATGAAAGAAAAATGAAATAAAAGTTCAAAAGAATTCGAATTTCTTTCATTCACGTACGTTCTTAAAGGAATATTCGCTTCATTGCTTAAAAATTGGGTTTGTTATGAGTTTTTCATTGATTTATGAGATTTGGGTTACTTTGTGTGGTTTTATGGTGTTGTTGGGAGTTGTGTAGGCCATCTGAGGCCTTGTTTGAATGATTCATGCTCCCCCTTTCTTGGTTTTTCCATCACATTACCCAAAAGTATCCCCTACCTCTTACCTAAGTCCCATTACAACCCTCTAAAGTCCTCTTGAGCTCGTGTCTGCAGTGTTCATTTGATTGATTTCGAGTCAGTTTGTCAAAGTTAAAGAGTATTTCTGCTAATTGAGTCGACTTGACTAGAATGAGCGTCATTGAACCTTCTTAAACACATGAAAGTGTGAGTGGGAAAGGTATTTATGTTCGGGTTGGTGAGCGTTCGGGCATATTCCTTGCCTGCCACATAATAGAGAGGAGTGACACCCTTGTGAGACCCTTTTCAGGACTTGTATGCCTTATGGATGTTTGAGTTTGATAAATTGCTTGAATGATTGGTGGTTAGATGGATTTGATTAGCCAAACTTGAATTATGCCTGCTTGAACGATTCTTAGTCTTGAAAATGTTTTGAGCTTTGATTTGTTTTTATCTATGGGGTGAGGCAATCTATTCCGTGTTCATGTTCTGTTTGCTTGAGGACAAGCAAAGGTTTAGCTTGGGGGAGTTTGATATCACGTATTTATATAGAGTTTTCTCCCTTATTTACAAGCTAATTTATGCGTCATTGGAGCTCTTGGAAGCTATTTTGTGCTAACTATCGTTTTTAGTTGTGGTTTCGTGTTTTAGTGTTGAATTGCAGGTTTTACGAAGTTTTCTCCTTATTCCCGAGCCATTTGGAAGCAACCACGACTTTACGAGATGTTACGGGGCACGTAGGACGGCTCACGAGCTTTATGGAGAGTTTAGGAGGTCCCAAGACCCCTAAACGTGAAGTTTAGAGAGCCAAAGAGTCAAAATGGAGGTTTCCGTACTCTGATCGGGCAAAAATGGCCCGATCGGGCGAAGAAATATTCATCGGGTAGAGAAGTTGCAGACCCGATCGGGCAAGCATTGCCCGATTGGATCGGGCGAACACCATGTGCCTAGACCCGATCGGGTGTTCACCGCCCGACCCGATCGGGTGGGCTGCTCGTAGATCCTGTTATGTTGCTGCTTGTGAGAAGGGCATGCTGGCCCAATTTTGTCGCTGGCCCGATTGGGTGTCTGCCCAAGGCCCGATCGGTTGGGCCGTAATCTCAGATTTAGGCCTGCTATGAAGCTGCGTTGGAAACAAAGGGGCAATTTGGGCTTTGTGTCACGGCCCGATCGGGTACCGCTGTTTGGCCCGATCGGGTGTGGCGCTTTTATTCGCGGACTTCGTTAATTAGTTTCCTATTTTAATTAGACTTGAGGGGTATTATAAATACCTGTTTTCCCATTATTTAGGGACAATCTTTTATTCATCTCTTTACTGCTTTAGACTCTAGTTTTATTCCTCATTGTTCTTAGCTTAGTTTAAACACTTAGATTAGATTAAAGGTGATTGAACCTATTCAATTTCAATAAAATTTCTTGCTTTCCGACAATTGGTATTCTTCTCTACTCTAATCTCTTTTATTATTCCTAATTGCTTAGCTTAATTATTTATTCATTCATGATGCAATTATTAGGGTTTCATATTAGATTGTTTATTGTTGACTCAATTATGAGTGAGTAGTTCAATTTCTAGGGTGTTAGAGAGGGAAACCATGTTTATACCATGATTATTTGAATTACTATTAGTTTCTAGGGTTTGATGAGATAGGTTATGGTGTGATTTGTTCTTATTAAGTAATTAACGTTATTGCGCAGTTCCTTTGATTACTTGAGGTTAATAATCGTTTGCACAGATCCATCTTACTTTTAGAGGCCTAGTACACACCAGTAATTCTGATTATGTTTGTGAACATGCTGCATATGTTGAATTATGGACGTTGAGACTTAACCATAGCTTGACACGTGTTCTAATCTATCGATTCTCGACCTAGGTTCTGATAGTTGTTTGATCCTTTGATTGGTATAAGCATGGTGGACCGAACTAATTCCCTAGATCTTTTAATTCATAGTTAAATTCCGATCTTTATATTACTTTCTAGTAGTTAATTATTAGTTCAGCTGAATTCTATCTGATTTTTGTCTGAAGTAGCTTTTTAGTTGAATATTAACTTAGAACTCCGTCTCTCTGTGGATTCGACCCTACTTCCCTTGACTACCATTGTTAGAGGACTTAGGTTTATCTTTGATTAGGTGATACGACTTTAGCCTGTCAGATAGTTGTTTGATCCCTGGATTGGTATAAGCATGGTGGATCGAACTAATTCCCTAGACCTTTATTTCATAGATTAAAATCCCTCTTTATATTGATTTCTAGTGTTTAATTAGTAGTTCAGCTGATTCTTCCCTGATTTTGTCTGAAGTTGCTGTTTAGCTGAATATTAACTTAGAACTCCGTATCTCTGTGGATTCGACCCTACTTTCCTTGACTATCATTGTTAGAGGACTTATGATTTATCTTTGATAAGGTGATACGACTTTATCCTGTCAAATATATAAAAATGTCAAAGTTAAACTAATTATCATTGTTATTAAGAGATACTCATGTCCAAGGAATCTATTAATTATATAAATTCTGATTGTACTATTAGAATCCAATTAGGCCATGTTCCAATGTATCAACCATATATTCATATTATTAATTATACATCCCTATCTCTATAGCCAAAGGACTTGCGCTATCAAATAACTTTGTACTAGTCTTGTAATAAGTCACTTATGTCCAATTCAGTGACTTAGACTAGGGACTCTCAACAAAAAGTAATTTTAGTTTAGGGTTCATTCATCATAACGCTTACAATAATCCTATTTCAAAACATAATTTATTTGGACATCTTATCTAATGCTAAACCAAAAAACTGATAATAAGAATAATCCCTCCGTCCCATATTAGTTGCAACATTTTTCATATATGGTAATCTCATATTAATTGCAACACTTCTATTTTAGGCATGGACCCACTAGCACCAATATTTTATTATATGCACCCCCACTCATTCATTGATATATGTAAAAAAAACATTAAAATATTACTCCTCTACTCTATTAACTTCCTAAAAGTAGCACATCACTTTCTATTACATCAACTTTTACAATAAATTAATATAATCTACACCCTACTCTTATTCACTTCCTAAAACTATGTGCACATGTTATTGTTGCGATTACTATGGGACGGAGGGAGTATTATTAAACTTTATTGATAAAAAATTCCAAGCGTGTCTTTAAAAGTGCAAACACAAAGAAAACAATTGAAAGTCGTTCTCCCCTACGCTTAAGCCACATAGACTTAATATACTCTCACGCTTAGGTTGAGAAAGCAGTTTAGTCAGTTAATTTGCAACATTATCATCAGTTAGAACCTTGCTTACATTCAAATCCAGATCTCTTCCAGTGATCTCTCGTATAATATGGAATTTCCAGAGCACATGCTATGCTTGGATCTCTGGCATGATCTCAGTTTCATTGAGCAATGGCACCATTGTTATCGCAAAGCAACTAAAGACCATTCTAAATGTTAGGAACTACACTAAGTTCTCTTTTAGACTTCTTGTTCCAAACCCCTTCTTTTGTTGTATCGACTGCTGCAACGTACTCCGCCTCTATTGTAGAATAAGCGATGGTATTCTGCCGATAACTCTTCTAGGTCCAGATCCTGCACCAAGACCTACCAAAAATGTCGCTTTGGATGCTCCCATCAATGTATATGGTAACAACCATCTCTATCTCTTAACCATATAGCAAGAAGTGAACCTTAGTTCTTTGTAAGTACTTAAGACTATTCTTTACAGCCACCTTGTGCACATCACCTGGGTTAGATTGAAATCTGCTGAATATGCTCGTAGCATTGGCAACATCTGGTTGCGGTTGGATGCATATAATATTATACATCATGAAACCTATCGCATAACCACGGGAACATTACTCATTGCGCTTGGCCTCATCAGGTTTCAAAGTTCTCAAAGGACACTGAGTCTTGCCAAGTGATAGTGTCTTGTTGCGTGGGAATGAAACCTCTCCAGAGTTTTCCAGCTTGAACCTAAGAAGAACCTTATCAATATAAGTTTCTTGACTAAATTCAGTTAGCCTCTTGGATCTATCTTTGTATATCTTTATTCCGAAGATATACTCTGCCTCCAATAGGTCTTTCCAATGAGAATAAGATGTCATCCACATACAAGATTATAAAATTTATACTACTTTCACTTAACTTCTTGTATACAAAATATTCCTCTTTATTTATAAGAAGACTAAACACTTTGACTGCCTCGTCAAATATGAGGTTCCAACTCCTAGATCCTTCTATTAATCAATAAATGGACTTCTTAAACTTGTATACACTCACTAGATTTTCCGGATCTTTAAAACCCTAAAGGTTGTGTCATATACACATCCCTTTTCAAGAACCCACTCAAGAAAGCGGTTTTGACATCCTTTTCCATATTTTATAGTCATCTTGGCTACTGGTGGAAGGTTTCATCATGGTCAATAACATGAATTTGCCTGAAACGTTTTGAAACTAACCTAGCTTTGAACACATTATTATCTCAACCTTCGTTTGTTTTAATTTGAAATTTTATTTGAATCCAATAGGTCTCACCCTATTAGGCAAATCAACCAAGTCCTATACTTAATTTTCAGACATAGATTTCATTTCGGATCTCATGGCTTCAAGCCATTTCTCAGAGTCCTCACCTTCCAAAGCATCTTTGTAGCTAGTAGGTCCTTCATGTTCTAAAATAACTATTTCAGAACTTTTCCTTCAAAAGAAAATTATCAATTATCTTTAGTGGATTGATAGATGGTCCTACTAGATCTACATTGGTGAACAAGAGGAGAATCATCTTGGTTGTTAGTCTCGGAAACTTCGCATGATTGGATCTAAGTGTAACGGTAGTTGGTTCATGGACAAGATGCACCACCTCCGAAGCATTTTCATGTCGGCCATGTCTAATGAGGCGTTAACCTCATCCATTTGTTGCTCATCTCAAATTTCTTTGAGATATATATTTTACCCACTCATCTTCTTGGAAACAAACTCCTTTTGCAGAAAGACATCCTCGTGAGAAACAAACACTTTGTTTTTACTATAGTTGTAGAAATAACACCCCTGAATATCTTTGGGATATATCTTATTTCGGCAAAACTTCATTAGAAAATAAACATTTTACATAAACATAACACGCAAACCCTTAGAAAATACATTTTCCAAACGGTTCTTGACCATATTTTATATGGAGTTTTATTTATTGCTTTGGATGGAGCCAAATCAAGTATAAACGCACTTATTTCTAGAGCAAATCCCTAGTAAGAGATAGAGTGATCAGCAAGACTTGTCATGGATCGTACAAAATCTAAAAGGGTTTGATTCCTTCTTTTAGAAACATCGTTTAATTGTGGAGCTCTCGGTGAAGTCCATTGTGAAAGTGTAACACAATATTTCAAATGATCACCAAATTTTTGGGTCAGATATCCGCCCCCATGACTGGATAGAGCTTTAATCTTCTTGCCAAGTTGGTTTAGTAATGCATTTTGGAATTCTTTGAGTTTCCCAAAGGATTCCGACTTATGCCGGATGAGGTAAACATATTTATATCTATTTACATTATCATTAAAAGTAACAAAGTAACTATACCCTCCCATAACTAATGTATTCATAGGTCCACACGCATTAGTATGTATGTGGGCTAAGAGCTCATTGACCCTCTCATTCGAACAAGTGAAAGGAGACTTTGCCATTTTTACCAATAAGCAAACTCACAAACATCTAATGATTCAAAATCAAATAATTTGAGAACTCCATCTTAATGAAGTTTCTCAATTTGTTTTGAACTTATGTGGCCTAATCGACAATGCCATAGGTATGTAGGATTTTGATTCATTAGACTTATGTTATTTGTTGTCTATGTTAGAGATGTGTGTTGTTGATTCTAAAACATACAAAGCATTTGATAACTTAGTAGATACACAAAACATATCATCCAAATAAGCAAGTTCTTCTTAATAGGGACTTCATGCCTCTTAGAAACCTTTCGCCTTTCGCACTTTAAGAACATCCTTATGCTCTTGCATAGTCTCATTACAAATCTCCTCTCAGTCTTAATCAACACACTACACAACTCTGGCATGGTCACTTCCCTCCTTACATATAGAAGATCAAACGGAAGTTCTTATATGTGGCAGTAAGCGAATATCATATCAATTTATATCTCATGGGTTTAGGGAAAACCCATGTTGATCACGTATTCAATATACTGGGTCATTTTGAGACCATGCAAGAGAAGAATGCGATTAAATGATCGAAACAAGAAATAGTGCTACAGTGGGGAAATAGACTCTGATATATTAAGAGTTAAAAACCGATATTTTTCTTCAAAGCAGCTTGACAGGTTCTAGTCGTATCACCTAATCAAAGATAAACCTAAGTCCTCTAACAAAAGTAGTCAGTGGAAGCAGGGTCGAATCCACAGGGAGACAGAGTTTCTAAATCAATATTCAACCAATTCAGCTACTCCAGATGAAATCAGGGAAGAATTAATTAAACTAATAAATAAACTACAGAAGACGGGATAAAACGAGGAATTGACTATGGACTAAAAACCTAGGGTATTAGGTCGGTCCACCATGCTTATACCAATCAAATTGGGTCAACTACTACCAAAACCTAAGTCAAGAGTCGGGGGATTAGAGCCTATGTTGAGCTATGGTTAAGATCAACGCTCATAGTTCAACATACGCCGCATGGTCTCTAACGTAATCAGAACTACTGATGTGTCCTAGGCCTCTAGTCGTAAGACGGATCTGTGCAAACAACTATTAACTACAAGCAACCAATGAAATTGTACACTGACATTAATTACTCAATAAAGAACAAACCACATCACAATCACGCTAATCAAGCCCTAGAAATTAATAGAAATCTAAATCACAATCATGGTATAAACATGGCTTTCCTATCTAACACCCTAGAAAGAGGACTACTCACTCATAATTGAATTGACAACAATAAAACTAATATGAAACCCTAACAATTGCATCATAAATAATTGAATAAATAAACTAAGCAACTGAGAATAATAAAAGAGATTAGGGTAAGAAAGAATACCAATTGACAGAAAGCAGGAACTTTTATTAAAATCGGAATAGGTTCAATCACCTTTAATCTAATCGAAAGTGTTTAAACTAAATAAAAACTAAACTAAGAACTATGGAATAAAAACTGAATAAAAAGATGTCTCTAAAAATATGAGGAAAAGGTATTTATAATACCCCAAAGTCTAATTAAAAAAAGATAGAATTTCTGAAAATAGCTGTCCGTGCTTCAGGCCCGATCGGGTCAATTCCCGCCCGATCGGGTACGTTACCTGCAATTCTGCATCAACTTGCGAAGGCCGTATCTCTCAAACCAGAAGTCCGATCGGGGCGTGTGACCTATCATTTGAAAGCTCTTGAAGTCTAGAATCCAACCCAATTTAAATTTATTGATTATCAATTTTCTATCAAAAGTTATAACCAAAATAGTGAAGGTGCGTCAGTTTTGGCACTTCTTTCACTAACTATTTGCTTCATTCCAACTCAAAATTGTCCCAAACGGATGCATTGTAATCCTTGTGCAAGATACCTTCATCTTCAATGATTAATAGGCTACATCCTTGGTACTCATGATCACTTTGTATCAAAATAACCTGAAAATCATCGAAACACACAAACGGGGAGTAGTAGAGCACAACTTGTGTAATTCATGTCATTATGCACCTAAATGCTCAAAAAGGAGTTCTAAATGCAATCTAAATGCATCTAAAAACTATATATAAATGTGATACATCACAGCTGGAGGGATCCGCTAGAAAATCAGATCTTGCATCATTACCGTTACTTGGGCTGTTGGCGGTTATTTGGGCTCGTTTAACAGATTATTGCGTCAGACGGTCCTTAGAAGAATTTTCAATTAAAAATAATGAGAATTTATTTTTGAAAAATATATACTACCACTATTTCTTTTAGATGCAACTCTTTCTATAATTTGAAATATCTAAATAGATGTAACAATTTCCTTATTGGTAAACAATTTCTCTTCATCTCCTCGAATCTCATGGTCCCCACTTATTTTTTCACTCTATGTCTCTCCTTGCGTCTAGCAGTTCGTGAAAATATAGTGTTCCAATTAAAAGAATACAAAGGTATTATATACTTTTGCATATTAAAGCTCCGTTTAATAGGGTTTAAAACATTTTCTTAGAAAACCGTTTTCCTCTGCTTTCAATTTTATATTGTTTGGTTGGTAAAGTAGTGTAAAATCATTTTCCTTTAGGCTCCGTTTGTTTTAACGGAAAACAATTTTCATGGAAAATCACTTTTCAAGGAAAACAATATTCAATGGAAAATATGATTTTGGAGAAAGTTTTCCTTTGTTTGTTTGGTTAGAGGAAAACTTAGTGAGAAAAGGTAAATGGAGTCAAAGAGAAGGAAAGATGGGAGGAGAAAATATAGAGAAGTAAGGAGTGAAAGAGGAAAATGTGACATACCTTCTTTATAAAAGTAAATTGGTTTTCCTCCTCTAATAGCATTTTCCCACCTTTAAGAAAATTATTTTCCCCTCCTTACCAAAACAAACAACGGAAAATGGGAGGAGGAGGAAATCCATTTTCCAAGAAAATGGTTTTCCACCAAAACAAACGGAGCCTTAGAGTAAAATAAATTTCCTAATAATGAAAACCATTTTACCTTCCAAATGAAGGAAAAACTATTTTCCTTCTTTTTCCTTACCACTCTTTTACACTCCTCCGAGCTCCCAGCCTCCCACCATCTCCTTACTTTCTCTTTCATTTTTCTTTTTTTTTCATCATATGTCTTACAAGATACCAAAGAATATAAAACTAAATTATATTGAAATTATTTTATATCCAATTAAATGGAGCCAAAAGAAAAAGAAAAAGGTCGAAACATGACGCGGTGTACTTAGAAAAAAGGCGAGAAAGCATATGCTGCAGGCAAGGATCTGCCATGTGCAGGACAAGCTTCGCATCTAAGCGCATCATCATCAAATTGTAATAAAGTAGAAAAAAAATCCTAACTTAAATATTAATCATAATAAAATATTGAAAAAGAAACACGAATACTATTAAGATTTGTTGTTGGCAATTGGAACCTTCATACCAGTTTTCCCGATTACTCAATCGAAAGGGTCAACGCTTATAACTCCAAATCACTAAAAAAGGCAACCGAGAAATCATTGAAACGAAGTAGATGGGGACCCAAAAAGAGGTGTATTCGGTGTGGGGACTTCCACCAGATGAGGTGAAACAGAGGGTGAAGAATGTGATAAACACCCTAGGATCTGAATACAACGGTCCTGATTTTGATCCACATATAACTGTCGTCGGTGCCATTGAGCTTACACCAGAAGATGCTCTTTCCAAATTCAAATCAGCGTGTCAGGGTTTGAAGGCCTACGCTGCTCACGGTAGGGGTGTCTCCACTGGAACTTTCTTCTACCAGTGTGTTTTCCTCCTTCTTGACACCACTCCTCAGGTATTATATTTATTTCATTTATTTTTGTAATTTCATTAATTAAAAAGATTAATTTGTTACAAAGGGAGTGTTGAGATGATGTAATAAGTGAATTTGATTTGTTTTATTTAATGTCTTTGATATACAGGTGGTTGAAACAAGTGATCACTGTTGTGCCCATTTTGGTTATAATCGCTCCACTCGTAAGTTGAATTAGCTATTGTACTGTTACAATTCATTCGAATTGATCTCATATAATAGTATATGAATTCTGTGGTAATACTACTGAAAACATTTTTTGCAAATATGAAGCTTTTGTCGACCAGTTGGTGTTGGGACATCCAGCTTAGTCACAGTATGATTGAATAAAGATTTCAAACTTTAACTACAGAGACAAAGCTAGAGCTTTACTTGTGCAGATTCAAAGTTATTATATATATAGCAAAAGGATTCTAGGAATAAAGAAGCTAGTGTGGAAAGTAAAGGAGGATGACAGATTCGCCAAACCTGGCTGTGATACCTTGAAAACATCTGTGCAAATATGAAGCTTTCAATGTTTTCTTCTTGCTGTTTGTTGTGACTTAGGCTCTGTTCTTTTCAACTGAACTGAACTGTTCTAAACTGAATTGAAATGAAATGTTCTGAATTGAACTGAACTGGAATTAATGGAGCTGAACTGAAATGTTTTTCAATTAATTCAGTCCAAGAGAACACAGCCTTAGCAAGCAACATTTTCATTCATTTTGTGTTGCGCATTACAAACGCAGCACCCAACCTTAAATAGAGAGCACTTTCCCACCTTTGAGGCTAAACCTAGTACATGTGTCATGATCACAAATCATCCTAGGAAGAATACAAGAATAATAACTAAGATTTAGCTGAAAACAATACAGCTGGCAGGGGAACACAACTGAAGGCTGCTGCAGCTCATTCCTTTGCTTGCTTCTTGCTGACTTAAGTGCCTTGATCAATAACTAGACTTATACATCATAGTAGCTTAGAAATCGCAATGGGTTGTGTTCAATTAGATTATTTAAACTCAATATCCGATCATCTCTAAGGGATTGATTGATGAGGCGGAAAATGCTTTCTCGTAGTTTTCCCATTTTCAGTTGTTTGCTTTCTAAGGGATGGAAAATAGTTTTCGGTGGAAATATACTTTTCTGAAGAGGGGATAACATGTTGTTTTCTTCATTTCTTCATGAAGGGTAAACACTTCTCCTTCCTATTGTTTGACTTCCTTCCATATATCTTCCCATTTCTTTACCATTATACATTCTCTGTATAACTTTTCATCCAAAGAACAAAAACAAAGGAATCTAATTTTGAGTTTTCCCTTGAAAAATGTTTTTTCATAGAAATTCATTTTCCATTGAATGTGGTCCGATTACACAGGGATTAGGGCTCGAATTTGATAACACTGTGATATCTTTTTTGGATTTGTATCAGATAGTTTTCTTCAACCAAGACCGGACTTGAGTTGGATCTAGATTATCTTATCACGTAAGATAATAACATGATAACATCATACTAAATTTACTTGTTTTTTACATTGCAAGCATATCTATCTATGTTATGTAATTTCAGTTGCTGAGATGGGAGTAGTCATTGTAGACTGGACAACTTTGCGTTGAGCTTCACCACCTATTAGATTGGGATCAGTTTTACAGAGTTTTCTTATCACTTATGATTGAGTTTCCCAGAATATGTTTATGGATGTTAATATGTTAAAGAGTGTCAGAATGATTCAAGAGTTCACTAATTCCATATTTACATATCTTTTTTATTTTCCAAAATACGACCAGCTAGAAATTCATTCTTTTGTATGTCCTAAGTTTTCCACTAAAATAGATCATATGAATTTGAAGTAACACACCTTTTTGATGAAGTGTTTTGTAACTAAAAAGTAGTCCAGCTTTAATTATTATCTTTCCCTTATAATTGGCGTGTGCTTTTGCAGCTTACATGCCACACATGAGCCTTCTCTATGCGGACTTAACTGATGAACAGAAAAAGAAAGCTCGGGAAAGAGCGAGTGCCTTGGATGACAGCCTTGACAACTTGAGCTTCACAATCAATCGCCTAGCGCTATACAAAACTGACACCCAAGATAAGACACTCAAATCTTGGGAAAAGGTTTTGCAATGTGATCTTGAAGCAGTTTAATTGTTTGGTTATGCTGTTCAACACAAGCTTTCCAGATGGCTGCCTTCTCATGCTAGTAGACAGTAGTCTGAGTATATAAAGCACTATTGGCAGTTTGATGACTTGAGTCAATAAGTATTGGTTTTCAGACGTCAGACATATGCTTAAGTGCAGTTGTGGTTGCATGTGCTACCTTTGATATAAACATTAGCAGGCCAGGACTTTAACTCCTTCGTAGTAACAGGTTTTCCCCATTTCTACAAATTCAGTTGTTTCTATGTTCATCTCAGCGGTTCATAAGTTTAATCCTATTCCTTACATGTACTAAACATCAGATTGGAAAGAAGTTATTGGCAGCTTCGACACGTTACTCAGTCTATTCATTTAACCCTAAGTAATATGTTGGCTTTGACATTGGACAATTCATTTTAGGCCAAAATCATGGAAAATTAACATGACATAGCAGACATTGGAAAAATACGTGTGTCGGACATGAGTACCCCGAGTCTGAGTAACATAGGTATGAGCTTGAATCCTTGGCTGAATTTGACCGTATAAGCCAAATATTCTAGTAGAATCTGGTGAACAAAGCGTGCCTATAGACATTTTTCCTTCCATATATGAGCTTTTCTATGGGATTCACAACCATTTTCTCATTGTTGGTAATAACCTTGCGTCCATGGTAAAATTGGGTTGGAAAATAAGTCAAGGGGATAACAATCTGGCTCAAAAATGCATTGCCTCAAAATACGTCAGAAATGATTATGTGATTAGTTTCAAAAAGCTCCCACATTTGGCGAGATATTGGGAAAGGCTGGCCGATTCTTTCCTCTAATTGCACTTGTAGAATTGAGAATGGCACTATCAACATCTTAGAAAGATAATTCACTAGTGTTGTATTCGTTATTTTGATGATGACAAATAAAGTAGTTTTTGATTAGTTTTTAATTAGTTTTATTTATTTAGTTATTTACAATGTATTATTAATTATTTATTTTATTAGACCTAAAATAAACTTATGGAGAATTGGTTTAATAATAACCAAAATTAAGTTATTTAGGTAAAATAGGATATTTGATTATATTACTTTGTGTGGAGTTAATTATCTAATATTATGGAATATTGGATTCCATAATGTTAGGTGAGTTTGTTGGTGGATTACAGGAAATAAGTAAGTTGAAGAAGTGACGCTTTTTACGAGGCTAAAATGGTGGGCTGTTGGAGATATTGCAGCGAGGTCCTAGATTCTAGGGAGCACAACCACGTCTAACAAACTGCATATCCAAGTCAGACAAATCCAAACTCCCGAAGACCTACTCAACGGCTTTTGAGAAGATCATGGAGGATCTAAAGACTCGATCAACTGTGCAACAGACGTTTATAGATCGTGGTCTAAGCATGATCCATAACGGCTATGAAAGTGGAAGAAAATGGCTAAAATCATGCTTCCACTACATAGGAGTTGAAGAAGACCGTTGAAGAAACAACACAGCTATATAATCTGAGAAGAACTCATTTTTAGTTCTTAAGACTTTCAATATTAATTGTGTAATCTTTTTAGAAAGTTTAACTTCGGTTTATTCTCTTCAACTATTCATTATTGTATTCCATTAATCTGAGTTGGGGTGAGTGAAATTTTGTGAGAAAATTTCTACATTTAAGAGTGAAAGTGAAGAAAGAGAAAGAGAAGAGTTCGAGTGAAGTCAAGAGAGAAAGTGACGTGTTCAGGGGGAACAAGGTGACTGGGAACCAAATTCCTAGAGGAACAGAGTAATTACTGTTATAAATAAAAGGGCAAGATTTATTCCTAGAGAATATAGGAATAAGATCTTGTTTAAAAGCATTTCTTGTGTTCTTAGTTTTAAGTTCTCTTTAATTCTTTCTAAGTTTATTAATTCCGCAAAAATAGTCTATAATAGTCTTTACTACAATTCACCCCCCCTCTTGTAGTAAACTTGTAAGTTCTATAGGACAAACAATTGGTATCAGAGCTTGTTCCTCCTGAAACAGCTAACATTGAGGAGGCTGATCCTAGAGAACATGAATACAACTAGAGAAAAGCTGGATGAGGGATACTCTACTCAACGTCCTCCAATGTTTAATGGTAAACACTATCCCTATTGGAAGAATAAGATGGAAATATTCATCAAGGCAGAAATCTATCAAGTCTGGAGAGTTATTGAGATAGGTGACTTTGAAGTTACTGAAAAGAATGAAGAAGGCGAGCTAGTTCCAAAGCCACTCTCAAAGTATGACAAAGAAGACTTCGAGAAAATGGAGATGAACAACATGGCCAAGAAAATTCTACATTGTGGTCTTGGTCCTCATGAACACAATAGAGTCATGGGATGCAAGAGTGCAAAACAGATGTGGGAACTCCTTCAAGTCACACATGAAGGAACAAGCGAGGTCAAGAGATCAAAGATAGACATGCTCATGCATAGATATGAGTTATTTCAAATGAAGCCTAAAGAGCCAATTCATGATATGCTTACAAGATTCTCAAATATCATAAATGAACTTGACTCTCTAGGAAAATCTATTTCTCCTGAGGAACAAGTACGCAAAGTTTTGAGAAGTCTTCCACAAGATGAGAAGTGGATGGCCAAGGTGACAGCTCTACAAGAAACCAAGGATTTCACCAAGTTCAACATTGAACAACTTGCTGGATCCTTGATGACATATGAGTTGCATTTAGGAACTCATGACTCTGACTCCAGCAGATCAAAGTCCCTGGCTCTCAAGTCTGAAGAACAAGATGATTCAGAAACTGATGAAGAGGAAGCTTCCTTAATAGTTAAGAAATTCAAAAAGTTCTTCAACAAGAACTATAAAGGGAAGAGCACAAGGAAAACCTCAAAGATGAGCTGCCATAAATGTGGAAGTCCAGATCACTTCATAAAGGAATGTCCTTTGTGGGAAAACGAGAAAGGAAAAGGCAGATTCAAGGGCAAAGAACAGCAAAAGCCTTTCTCTAAAACTGAAATGAGAAAGGCTATGGTAGCAGCCTGGGGAGAATCAGATTCTGATGAGGAACAGGAACAACCTGAGGATGAAACTGCTCAGCTATGTCTAATGGCAAAATCAGATGGTGAAGAGGACGTATCTAACAATCAGGTGCAGACTAAAGTGAGGGGGAACAACCTGTGGTACCTCGATAGCGGTTGTTCCAAGCACATGACAGGAGACAAAACCAAATTTCTCTCACTTTCAGTCTACGAAGGAGGAACTGTGACCTTTGGAGACAACCTGACAGGTAACATAGTAGGTATAGGTAAAGTTGGGAAATCTCAGTCACATTCCATTAATAATGTATTTTTAGTCGAGGGTTTGAAACATAATTTACTTAGCATTTCTCAATTCTGTGATAAAGGAAACAATGTGAAATTTACTAATGAATGTTGTGTGGTAAGTGACACCATTACAGGAACCAAGATCGTAGAAGGAACAAGAAAGGGAAACACTTATGTTGTTGACCTGAACCTTGTTCCTAGGAACAATCTAACTTGTCTTAGTGTACTAGAAGATGATCAAAACGTTTGGCACAAAAGTTGTGGTCACGCAAGCTTTACACTGCTTCATAAACTAAGTGGTAAGGACTTAGTAGTTGGTTTACTGACTATAAAAGGATCAAGCTATGGAGTTTGTGGAGCTTGTGTAAGAGGGAAGTAAGTCAGATCACGTTCAAATCCAATAAAATGGTAAGAACTCAAAGTCCACTTGAGTTGATCCACATGGATCTTTGTGGCCCTGTGAAAATCCAAAGCAGATCAGGTAAGAGATATGTATTAGTTATTGTTGACGATTTTTCTAGATTTACATGGGTAATCTTCCTTCATAGCAAAGATGAAACGTTTGATGAATTTATAACATTTGCCAAGAAAGTTCAAAGGATCAGTGGCTTTAAATTAAAACACTTAAGATCTGACCATGGTATGGAGTTTGAAAACTCCAAGTTTGATGATTTTTGCAGCAATGAAGGATTAGGTCACAACTTCTCTGCTCCTAGGACACCACAACAGAATGGTGTAGTTGAAAGAAAAAACCGGACTCTGGAGGATATGGCTAGAACAATGCTTATATCTAGCAATCTTCGAAAGAACTTTTGGGCTAAAGTTGTGAACACTGCATGTTACATCATCAACCGGGTCATGCTTAGACCCATCACCAAGAAAACTCCTTATGAGCTGTTTAAAGGAAGAAAACCAAATATCTCTTATTTAAAGTCTTTGGATGTAGATGTTTTGTACACAACAATGGTAAGAACAATTTAGGTAAATTTGATGCTAGAAATGATGAAGTTGTTTTTATAGGATATGCTTGAAATAGTAAGGCATACAGAGTTTATAACAAGAGAACAATTTGCATAGAGGAAAGTGTCCATATCATCTTTGATGAAACTGACTCACTGTAGGAACCATGTTATAAAAATAATTTTGAAATTGGGTTAAGTCATCCTCAAGAGACTGACAATCTTGAGGAGGAACTGACTCCTGCAGGAACAGCTAAGAAACATATTCCTGAAAATGAACTAATGGTTCCTGAGCCTGTTCCTCAAGAAGAACAGGTAAATGAAGGAACAATTGATGTAGGAATACAGGCAGAAGAAATGCACACAGAGAATGAACAAACTGAAGAACCTCAAGTTGAAGGAACAGGAACAAGGAGATTTGAACCAAGACCTTGGAAGCACCAGAACTCACATCCCCTATATTTGATCATTTAGCGACATTGAGAAGGGAATTCAAACTAGATCTCAACTTAGAAACTTTTGTGCTTTCCAAGCGTTCCTATCTATGATAGAGCCTCGAGATCATAATGAAGCAATGCTAGAGTCTGACTGGATAAATGTCATGCAAGAGGAACTGAATGAATTTCAGAGGAACAAGGTATGGCACTTGGAGTCCAAACCCAAGAATCAGAAGGTAATTGGGTTAAAGTGGGTCTTCAGGAACAAGCTAGACGAAAATGGCACTGTAATCAGGAACAAGGCCAGACTCATAGCAAAAGGTTACAACCAACAAGAAGGTATTGACTTTGATGAAACCTTTGCTCCAGTAGCTAGAATAGAAGCAATAAGAATTTTAATAACATTTGCAGCTTTTATGGGATTTAGGTTGTACCAGATGGACGTTAAATGTGCATTTTTAAATGGATATCTATTGGAAGACGTCTATGTGGAACAACCTCCAGGATTTGAAAATCCTGATCTCCCAAACCAGGTCTATAAGCTAGATAAAGCTTTATATGGGCTGAAACAAGCTCCTAGATCTTGGTATGAAAAACTTTCTAAATTCTTACTTGCTCATAATTTTGTTAGAGGCAAAGTTGATAGAACCTTGTTCCTTGAATCAAAAGGAACGTACATTTTAGTAGTACAAATTTATGTTGATGATATTATTTTGGTGCTACTAATGACTCTCTGTGCAAAGGTTTTGCTGACTTAATGAGCAGTGAATTTGAAATGAGCATGATGGGAGAGTTGAACTTCTTTCTTGGTTTGCAAATCAAGCAAACTGAAAGAGGAACAATGATCCATCAGCAAAAATACGTTAAAGAACTGCTAAAGAAATATGGACTGGAACAAGCTAAAACCAACCACACTCCTATCGGAACAGGAACAAGGTTGGATGAAGATCTAAATGGTAAATCAATAGATCAGAAAGTATACAGAGGTATGATTGGATCTCTCCTTTATTTAACAGCAAGTAGGCCTGATATTTCCTTCAGTGTTGGTCTATGTTCTAGGTTCCAATCAAATCCAAAGGAATCCCACTTGATAGCTGTCAAGAGGATCCTTAGGTATTTGAAAGGAAGTGATGATTTCTGTTTGTTCTATCCTCGTAGTGATACATTTGATCTAGTTAGCTACTCTGATGCTGACTATGCTGGAGATTTGGTCAATCGTAAAAGTACCTCTAGAACTGCCCAGTTCCTAGGAACAAGCTTAGTTTCATGGGGATCCAAGAAACAACATACAGTTTCTTTGTCAGCTGATGAAGCTGGATATGTGGCTGCTGCTGCATGTTGTTCCCAAGTCTTGTGGATCAAGCAACAGGTACGTGATTTTGGTATTAAGTTTAAATGTGTTCCAATCTTTTGTGATAATACCAATGCCATATGCATCTCCAAGGACCCAGTAAACCATTCAAGGGTCAAGCACATTCACATTAGGCACCACTTCTTGAAAGACTATGTTGAAAAGGGTTTAGTCAAAGTTGAATTTTGCCCTACAGAAAATCAAATTGTTGACATTCTTACCAAAACATTATCTAGGGACAGATTTGAAAAGATTCGCTTGGAACTAGGAATGATCAGAATAGTATAAAATGGCCTATATGATTTGAACCCTATGTACTAGTCATTTCTAAGAGTGTCATGCAATATTCATGAATTGAATTTCATACACCTAGGGTCATGTCTAAGGACTTACATCTGTCTTTAAATATTATCCTTATTGTCCATGCACATATATAGAGTACGTAAGTTGAAATGCTTGTATGGTTTAAAAAGGTCCGTGTACACAAGAGCATTTTTTTGTTCTCACATTTTTATTCTCTCCCCTCATATCCGTATGATTTTCTTGATTCATTGTATCAACCATTTTTATTAACTCAAAAATTAAATTTAGTTTATCTAATTTAAATGAGGGAACACATTAATTGAAACACATTTACCCAAGCATTACCCACTCAACTCACACCTCTTCACATTCAATTCTACACGCCTCATCATTACATTATATACCCAACACATCACTTCACTGACCCACTCCAACTTTCACTATTCATCTTCTCTTTCCTCCATCTCTCTTCATCCTTCCTACTCTCTACCATGGCACCTAAAAGATCAACCTCTGGAATTCAAGAAAACTGCCCAGCCGAAAAAACCCCTTCCATGGAAGAGCACAGTGACCAAGAATCCTCCAACCCAAAAGACGATTCCACACATTCTCAAGAACCCATTTCGGAAACTGAAGCGGCATCTCCTAAGCTTGAGGAAGATGACGAGGATCAAGAAAGTAGTCAAGGGAGAGACATTCAGAATCCTACAAAAAGGGGTAAGAAATCTAAATCTTCTCAATCTATTGTCGGATTTTGTGTTGATCTTGCATGGTGCAAGAAAGTCAAATGGAATGAGTTTCTAAGTCTTTTTAAAGTATAAAAAATGGATGAAATTAGTTAGTATAGATGAGGGATTATACGAGGAGGAAATGAGTTCCTTTTGTGAAAACTTCAAAAAACAGAGGGAGTGTGTGTAAGCTTAGTGAATGGGTGTGTGGTGACATTTACAGAAAAGAAATAAAGCGAGTGGTTTGATGTACCTTCAGATGGGTACAAGGAATATGTTAAGGGGAAAGGGAAATTTAACATCAATGCCGTCTCAAATGAAAAAATCCTTCAGTTTTTTCACGGAAACCCTAACTCTATGTCCATTGACCAAAAAGACCTCTCTCCCTTTCACAAGCTTCTGTTTCAATTTGTATGGCGTTTTGTTTTACCCAGATCTTCCAAGAGAACCCAAGCTAACCTCATGTACCTCTCTATAATATACTGTTTAGCAAAGAACATCAAGATAAACTTTCCCGCTCTTATGCTCTCTCACCTTTCCTACTGCATATCTCACAATACCAAAGTGGGATATGGAAACCTGATCACCACAATCCTAAAGAAAAACAAAGTCAAACTGTCTGACAGCCTTTCCTTTGGTCTTGAACCTGAAAATTATTTGACTAAGGAAACGCTGACTAGACTTAGTTTGAGGGTGGTTGGTGGGAAATTGGAATTTGAGGGAGAGGCTACAATGACTAAGCCTGAGACAGGGACAAAGAGAAAGTTATTTGAGGAAGCTGCTGGGGGATCTGTAAGGAAGAGTCAGAGACTGGCTGGGGGTAAGTCTCTTAAGGAACAGGATCCAGGTACTGCTGAAATGATTAATCTGGATGAGGATCCAGTTCCTTCGACTGCTGTGGATTTTCCTCTCCTTTCTACCACTAGACTTCATGGAATGTTGAGGGAAATCAAGGAGTCCCTGACACTCATGTACACAAGGATCAATGTCCTGGAGAAGTCAGTTTCCACCCTTGACTCACAACAGCAGGAGACTTTAGCAGCCATCAAGCAGGCAGACACGGGGATCAGGAACAAGGTGGATGTTGTGATCTCAAAGATTGATTCAGTGGTCTCCAACATCTTCAAACGCACCAAACCATAAATTCCCCCCCTCTTTAAACATTTGATTTACTGGATATTTTTTTTTGGGTCTGTAATATTTGGTTGAACAATTTCTTTTCTTTCTTTTTCTTTTATGTGTCTTCTTTTGACATAAAACATTCTGAACTTTTCCTTCTTTCTTTCCTTGCTCTTGTGATATGCTCAATCTGATCTATTTTGCTTGCACATGCTATTTCTTCTCGCACTTACTTGTGTTTGGATGGCTAATATTATGAGATACATGTTTGAGCTACTTTAATTGATGCCTAGACTGTTGACTCTCTAGTGCTGTAGGAACATAACTTAGTTTTGATGATAACAAAAGGGGGAAAAGAATTGGCTGTCTAAAAAACATTTTCTGGTCTGACTTAGTTCCTAGAGCCTTTCTGCTTGTCTCTGTTTCTAAAGGATCTAGTTCCTACTCCTAATTGAGTTAGTGCCTTTAGACTTAGACTTAGACTTAGATTTAGACTTTAGATTTAGACTTACACTTAGATTTAGACTTAGACTTAGAATTAGACTTAGAAAATCTTTTTTTGCCATCATCAAAAAGAGGGAATATTGTTGTATTCGTTATTTTGATGATGACAAATAAAGTAGTTTTTGATTAGTTTTATTTATTTAGTTATTTACAAAGTATTATTAATTATTTATTTTATTAGACCTAAAATAAACTTATAGAGAATTGGTTTAATAATAACCAAAATTAAGTTATTTAGGTAAAATAGGATATTTGATTATATTACTTTGTGTGGAGTTAATGATCTAATATTATGGAATATTGGATTCCATAATGTTAGGTGATTTTGTTGGTGGATTACAGGAAATAAATAAGTTGAAGAAGTGGTGTTTTTTACGAGGCTAAAATGGTGGGCTGTTGGAGATATTGCAACGAGGTCCTAGATTATAGGGAGCACAACCACGTCTAACAAACTGCATATCCAAGTCAGACAAATCCAAACTACCGAAGACCTACTCAACCGCTTTTGAGAAGATCATGGAGGATCTAAAGACTCGTTCAACAGTGCAACAGACGTTTATAGATCGTGGTCTAAGCATGATCCATAACGGCTCTGAAAGTGGAATAAAATGGCTAAAATCATGCGTCCACTACATAGGAGTTGAAGAAGACCGTTGAAGAAACAACACAGCTATATAATCTGAGAAGAACTCATTTTTAGTTCTTAAGACTTTCAATATTAATTGTGTAATCTTTTTAGAAAGTTTAACTTCGGTTTATTCTCTTTAGCTATTCATTATTGTATTCCATTAATTTGAGTTGGGATGAGTAATATTTTGTGAGAAAATTTCTACATTTAAGAGTGAAAGAGAAGAAAGAGAAAGAGAAGAGTTCGAGTGAAGTCAAGAGAGAAAGTCACATGTTCAGGGGGAACAAGGTGACTGGGAACCAGTTCCTAGAGGAACAGAGTGAGTTGCTATTTATAATAGTGTGTAATTACTATTATAAATAAAAGGGCAGGATTTATTCCTAGAGAATATAGGAATAAGATCTTGTTTAAAAGCATTTCTTGTGTTCTTAGTTTTAAGTTCTCTTTAATTCTTTCTAAGTTTATTAATTCCACAAAAATAGTCTATAATAGTCTTTACTACAATTCACCCCCCCTCTTGCAGTAAACTTGTAAGTTCTATAGGACCAACAACTAGGCCTAGATTCTCTTGATACACTCCTCTATGGCCCTCTTAACCTTTTATATATGCATGTTGAGGCCTCCATCCATAGGGAAAACATATTACACCTTCATTGCAGGGGTAATGAGAGAGGGGATAGGCTACTGGAGGTTTGGCTTCTTAAAGAAAACTAACTGCCGCAATGCACTATAAGCGGAACGACACGGCATAAGGCAAGCTCTTCACATAGGCAAACAACAAAGTCTAAACATTGTTTCACATCATCTCGAACAATAGCAATGCCGTGGAACGGCTCAAAAACACGATAAACTCAAATGATGTGTAACCTAACATCATTCATCAATGCAGGGATCTGGAAAGGACTTTGAAGAACTGACATACCATTGGACAAGAAGGAAAAAGAAAAAACTAGCAGATGTACTAGGAGAAAACAACTTTGTTGTAATTTAGATGCCAACATGGTAGTTTTTCTCCCCTACCGCCCTAAACATTGTATGCACATCTATTTGGAGGGTCGTAGTAGTCTCTTTGAGGCTTGTAATAGGCCTATGGCCAACACTACTTGATTAATTTATGCTCCTTTTTCACACAAAAAATGACACTTACTACAGATAATTTAGCTTGTTTTAATATTGTAAATAGAACACCAATATGTATTTTTCACAATTCTCCAACATCTCGTTTGAATATCTAAAAGGAAAGGGTGAGAAAGGGAAGGGAGGGATACATTTTCCCTTTTCCAGATACAACATTGGGGTAGGAGAAGGGAAAGGAAGGGCAACACTGCATATATATATATATATATATTGGTAAGGAGAAGTGGCCAGGACCCCGCTCGGGTCCTATTGGGCCAGGCACTTGAGAGTAGGGGGGAATGGTAAGGGAATCCTCACCCCCAAATGCCCATAATGGGATTTGATTCCATAACCTTTGAAATCATGGGTCCAAACTCTTACCTCTAGACCAAGGCAAGCTTGGTGCAGCATCAACATATATAGAAGTAAAACTTGATCCCAAGATCCGTGTATACAGTTTCAATTGACCCTTTTTGTCAAGTTACAAAAGATGAGAATCTTCCATTTTACTATAGTTAGTTTCCCATTTCCAAATGAACCTGCAGGATGCGATTGTATACAACCAAGTGTCAGGTGGTTATGTCCAACTGCAATCCTAAGTGACCACTGCTTAGGTAACTGTTAAAAAATTTAATCTAGAAAATACTACGTTAAAATCATGTAAAGTCTAGAACAGTCTAGGAATATCATGTAAAATATCAATGTACTCTAATCTCTAGATAAATCCTAAGAAAAATCACTAAAAAAATATCTTAGAAAAAATCTAGATTAATTACTATCCTATCCTAGGTTACCTAGACTAAACTAGAATAATGTGTAGAAAAATCTACCTAGGTCGGTTGATGCATGTTACCGGTATAGAGCAACTATAAATAGGCCTAATTATAAACAAACTGAAGCATGTAAAAGAAAAGTCAACTATTTTCCAAAAGCTCTCCCATCCTATTTCCACACTACGATAACAATACCACCAAACAAAAATTCTCATATACCAACATTCAAGGCCAATAACAACAAAGCTCACTACTACTTTCGTAAATAATTTCCAACAATTGGTATCAAGAGCAATTTAATCCAAAACCTTCAACAATTAAACACATTCATCCTTCAACTTCTAACTCCATATATTCAATTCCATTTTAAACAAAACCGAACACCACAAAAATTTAAAATGGCTTCCTCAAACACATTTAACTATCCCCAAGTCAATTGGGTACCTACATTTGAAGGGGAAAAATACCAACAATGGTCTATTCAAATGAAGTCCATATTTATCTCACAAGATTTGTGGGAATTAGTACAAAATGGTTATGAACAACCAAACGACTTAATCCAAGAAGCTACTTGAGATGAAGCAAGAAGGAAGCAATACAAGCAAAATCGGATAAGGGGCAATTATGCCTTATCTTTGATATATCGAGGAGTAGATGATACAATTCTTCCCACTATTATGGCCGCTACAACGGCTAAGGAGGCTTGGAGTATCCTGGAGAAAATATATAAGGGCTCCGAAAAGGTAATACTGGATTTTGATAATTTACTAATGACGAAAAAGGAAACAATTCAAGAATTCTTTAGTCAGGTAACAAATATTATAAATCAAATCCGGACTAATGGAGATAAAATCTAGGATGTACAAGTAGTCCGAAAAATATTAAGGAGCCTATACCTAAAAAATATGATCATATAGTGGCTGCAATAGAAGAGTCCAATGCGTAGATTCTCGGAACAACCACTAGAATTACCTTTTCAAGCCAAATTAAAATTTTCTAATAACGGAGAAAATAAAATTAAAATTGGCTATGGTAAAGAAGGTACTTCATATAACCGTGGCAGAGGGAGATGAAATTATAAAAATCATGGGAGTCGAGAAAATAATCAAACAAGCCTACACTGTAATTTATGTAAGAAAAATGGCTATAACACACAAGATTGTCGGTATAAATATAAGAAGTGTAAAAGACACACTCATTTTGAAAAGGATTGTTGGTACCGACAAATAGAGGAGGCCAATTTTTCTGAAAACAAGGAATCTGATGATCAATTATTTTATACTTGTCTAAGCTCACTGACAGGCTAAAGTCGTATCACCTTATCAAAAGTAATCCTAAAGTCCTCTAACAAATAGTAGTCAAGGAAGTAGGGTCGAATCCACAGAGAAACAATGTTCTTTTCCTAATTGTCGGTCAAATCTAGATTATAGGAAACGAGTGTTTGTGAGTAAGTATATTAAACTAGACTATAACTAAATCAAGAATACCAATAATAAAGAGTTTAGGGCATAGGTTCACAAATGAACAATATTTCGGGATGAAATACACAATCAATAATTAATAATGTAGTTGAATAGGTTGATTTGCTCTCTCGAATCGAAATCAACCTAGAACGGTATTAACAGGCTCTCGCAATTTATTAATACCAACTCTACCTATTGAAACTAACCGTAATATCAAGTTTATACCTCTCGGCGCATAACCTAATATTGCAATACTATAACAATCAAATCTGGCCAAATTGGATTGAATAGATATAAAAACATTCAATAGGAATCAACATAAATCAATAAAAATCAATACTTTATAAACATCCCTTCATAATTGATCATGGATCCCCTTAAACCCTAGAAATAGACTACTCAATCATAATTGGGGAAAACATATTCATAATGAAATAAGCAGACATGAATTAGTAATCAAGGATTGAATAGAAATAAGAAGAGAAGAGAAATAATACCAATTGTAGAACCAATCTTGAAAAATCAAAGCTTCTATTTAAAATTCAATGTAAATTGGGGAAAAAGCAAAACTAGGGTTCTTAACTAATTGAGAGAAAAAAATTCTAATCTAAAATGAATTAATGATGGAAAAATAAAATAGAAAATAACATAGGAAATAATAATATTCCCTTGAGTCTTTATGCCTTTCTATTCCGTAAAGCAACTAGAAAAATAGAGCCAAATTCGTCAAAAGATAAGGCCTTATTCTATTATAAGCTACACGGAATAAGCCGCGTGTGCGGGTTTTCATCCTGCAAAACATCGTCAACTTACAAAGACCATATCTCACAATCTAGAAGTCGTGTTGGGGCCTGGGATACACCGTTGGAAAGCTCTTCAAGTCTAGTTTCCAACCCGACTAGAATCACTCAATTACGATCTCTTGATGATGAGTTATGATCAAAAGAGTATACATGACTCCATGTCCATACTTCTTTTAACTTGTTTCCGCTATGTTTGGGTTGCAATCTAACTCGAAGATGCCCTTTGGACTTCTCATTGACTTAGCTCCTTACTAGATGCTTCTCATGCTTAAGCTTGTCCGATAATACTCTAATTGTGTTTTTAATACCTGAAAACTATCAAAAACACCGAAAACACACACAAGAGTAATATTTTCTCAACTTAAGTAATTATATGCAATTATGGACTAAAATGCAACTAAATGATCCTAACATGCAACCTAAATTCATCATGAAATACATATATACAAATGACTCATCACTCACCAAGAGTCGAATGATAAATGGTACATTGATAGTGGTTGTTCAAAGCACATGACTGGCAACAATTGTTTTTTTTTGTGAGTCTTAATGAAAATGTTAAATCTCAAATTACTTTTGGTGATGGAAGCAACCAGGAAATTGTTGGAAGGGGGACAATTGCCGTTAGGACAAAAAATGGCTCTTCTAAATTAATTAGTGACGTCTTCTACGTCCCCAGACTCGCACAAAATTTATTAACTGTGGGCCAACTAGTAAAAAGAGGCTACATGGTGAAATTTGATGATAACAAATGCCTCATATTTAACAAGAAAAAGGGACAATTAATCACCACGATTCAAATGGCTCCCAACAAAATATTTCCTCTAAAAATGCACTTGGAGAATAATTGTGCATTGAGTTCTATAATGGATGAATCAACATTATGGCATTTAAGATTCGGGCATTTAAATTTTAACATTTTAAAATTGTTAATACAAAAGGAAAAGGTAACTGGACTTCCATCAATAAACAATGAAAAGAAAATTTGTGAGGGATGTATATATGACAAAATGCATCGATTGCTATTCCCTACTTCTTCTTGGAGGGCTAGAGCTCCATTAGAACTTGTTCTTTTAGATATATGGGGCCCTAGAAAGAATCCGTCTCTTGGCGGTAAAAGATATTTTATGTTATTTGTTGATGATTTCTCTCGCATGATGTGGGCATTCTATAAAAATCAGAAGCTCTTTCCCACTTCATGCAATTCAAATCCCTCACCGAAAAACAAAATGGGCATTCTATAAAAATTCTTAGAACAGATCGTGGGGGAGAATTCACAAGCAAAGATTTCAATAGCTTATGCAAGGAACATGATATTAAAAGAGAAATAACAGTACGACGCACACCTCAACAAAATGGTGTTGCGGAAAGAAAAAATAGATCAATTGTTGAAATGGCCCGCAGTATGATGCAAGGCAAAAATTTACCAAAACATTTTTGTGCCGAAGCTGTTCATACAGCTGTTTGACAAGCTAAAGTTGTATCACCTATTCAAAGATAATTCCTGCTGTCCTCTAACAATATTAGTCAAGTGAAGCAGGGTCGAATCCATAGAGAGACGGAGTTCTAAGTTAATATTTAGCTAAATAGCTACTTCAGACAAAATCAGATAGGAATAAGCTGAACTACTAATTAGACACTAGAAAGCAATATAAAAAGGGATTTTAAACTATGAAATAAAGGTCTAGGGAATTAGTTCGGTCAAAAAACTATCAGAACCTAGGTCGAGAATCGATAGATTAGAGCAGTGTCAACCTATGGCTAAGTCTCAACGCCCATAACTCAACATATGCAGGATGTTCGCAAACATAATCAGAATTACTAATGTGTACTAGGCCTTTAAAAGTAAAACGGGTCTGTGCAAACAATATTAACCTCAAGTAATCAATGAAACTGCGCAATAACATTAATTACTCATCAAAGAACAAATCACACCATAATCAATCTCATCAAGCCCTAGAAACTAATAGCAATTCAAATAACCAAGGTATAAACATGGCTTCCCTCACCAAATCCCTAGAAATTAAACTACTAAGACATAATTAAATCGACAATAATGAAACTTATATAGAACCCTAATTTCAACATCATGAATCAAAATAATAATTAATCGAAACAATCAAAAGCAATTGAAGAGATTAAGAGTAAAGAAGAATACCAATTGACGGAAAGCAATAACTTTTATTGAAATCAAATCCGAGGTTCAATCACCTTAAAACTAATCTAAAGTGTTTAATCTAATAAAAACTCCCTAAAAACTAAGCTAAGAACTATTGGAAATAAAACAGAATAAAAGTTGTCTCTAAAATTATGAGGAAAAGGTATTTATAATACCGCCAAAAGTCTAATTAAAAAGGAAATAAAGATAAAATTTTTGTGACAACGATTGCGGAACCCGATCGGGCAAAGGGTCACCCGATCGGGCCCACACAAAAGTTACCCCAACTTTTCTTCTCTTGTTTCACGCAACCCTAGCAGCAATTGGGGGAACTTGGGCTCCACCCGATCACTGGCCCGATCGGGCAGTGGATCGGGCCCATATAAAGGTGGCAGCACTTGGTTCTCATGTACGCAACAGCTTAATAGGACCCATGGGCCTCCCAACCGATCGGGTCGGGCAATGGTGCCTGATCGGCCCTGGGGTAAAGTTAGCCCAATTGCCTTCCTTTCTACGTATAAGCAGCAGCAGCATATTGCAGGATTTGGGCCTTCCCGATCGGGTGGGCTTGTGGTATCGGGTTCGGCCTAAGAAAGCTCAACGTCAATTTCTTCGTTTTTCCACCCGATTGGGTCGGGCAATGTCTGCCCGATTGGGTGCGAAACTTCACCACCCGATCAATAAATCTTCGCCCGATCGGGCCATTTCTTGCCCGATCAGAGTACGGGAAGCTCCTTTTGACTATTTGGCTCTCAATTCTTCACGTTTAGAGGTATTGGGACCTCTTAAACTATTCATAAGGCTCGTGAGCCATCCTACGTGCCTCGTAACATCTCGTAAAGCCGTGGGTTCTTACAAATGGCTCGGAAATAAGGAGAAAACTTCCTAAAATTTGCAATTCAACACTAAATCACAAAACCACAATTATATACGATAGTTAGCATAAAGTAGCTCCGAAGAGCTCAAATGACGCACAAATTAGCTCATAAATAGGGGGGAAAAACTCTATATAAATACGTGATATCAAACTCCCCCAAGCTAAACCTTTGCTTATCCTCAAGCAAACAGAACATGAACATGGAATAGATTGCCTCACCCCATAGATAAAAATCAATCAAAGCTCAAAACTTTTTCAAGACTAAGAATCGTTCAAGCAGGCAAAATTCAAGTTCGGCTAATCAAATCCATCCAGCCACCAATCATCCAAGAAATTCATCAAGTTCAAGCATCCACAAGGCATATAAATCCTGAAAAGGCTCTCACAAAGGTGTCACTCCTCTCAATTTTGTGGCAGGCAGAGAATATGCCCAAACACTCACCAACCCGACCATAAACGCCCTTCCCACTCCCACTCTCATGTGTTTAAGAAGGTCAAATGACACTCATCCTAGCCAAGTCGACTCAATTAGAAGACATACTCTTTAACCTTGACAAACTGATGACTCGAAATCGATCGAATAAACAAAGCAGACACGAGCTCAAGAGGACTTTGTATGGTTGTAATGGGGCTTAGGTAAGCGGTAGGGGATACTTTTAGAAAATGTGGTGGAAAAACCAAGAATGGGGGAGCATAATTCACTCGAACAAGGCCTAAGATGGCCTAAACAACTCCCAACAATACCATATAACCACGTAATATAACCCAAGTCTCATAAATCAATGAAAACTCACAACAAACTCAATTTTCAAGCAGAGTAGCATATTTTTTTCTTTATAAACATACGTGAATGAAAAAACTTTGAATTCTTTTGAACTTTTGTTTAATTTTTCTTTCATTTTTGAGCTGAATTCACGCAACTCTTACTTTGCCTTTTCTTTTCTTTTTCACACACTCAAACCACAACAAATACACTTTTAATTCCTCAGCAACCAAACCAAACCATGAAACCAATCTCAAACTCAACCCATACAAAATCTCCCCCAAGCTAGGCTTGGGCATAATATCGAAATAAAGGCCATGGGCTCATAATAAGGGTTTAAGTAACATGAAACAAGTCATTAGGCTCAGCGGGGCTAAGGAGGATAAAAGTATATCAAAAATTCACTCTAAGGCTCAAGAATCAGACAAAAGAACGCCTCTATCACAGCAAATTCTACAAGTCATCGAATATCAGACAAGTACGAAGTCAAAGTCAAGATCAATCCACTAAAGAGGAACTAACAAACAAAAAAAGACTGGATTATAATATGAATCCAATAGGCTTACAAAGAGGCCTCACAGTCTAACCAATTCAGGCATGAGCACAATGTAGTGTAATATAATCAAAACTCGCTCGAAATCATAGCAATCAAACATCAAATCATAGCCTCAAGATCACAAATGCCCAGCTATCCAGTAAACCAAGTGTCATTTTCAATAAGAGCACAACAAGGGGTACAGGGAGGCAACTAAACCAGTTAATGGAACCAATTTTTTTGATTTTTTAAGTACTTTACGAAAGCAATAAATCTATCCTAGAAAGCAGTAAAAGAAATAGAGAATACAAACTGAAATCCTCCCCCAAGCTGAACATGGCAATGTCCTCAATGGAAAAAGGTAACAAAGGACGATGCTAAGAGCAAAAATCACGTTAGTACCCTCACTCTCGCTCACTAAAAAAAGGAAAATTAGAAAGGAAAATAAGAGGGAAATTACGAGTTGCCTCTCGCACAGCGCTGGTTTATAAAGGTCTCGCACTACTATAATACCTCCATCTCTCAAATAGGAGGGGCTAAGCAATGAGAGCCACCCTCATCAAACACCTTCCTTCTCCAAATGTTCTTGATAATACGTCCAGACTGTGAGGCAACCTTAGGCGCACTTTTCACCTTCTCTACACCCACCTCATCCAAAACCTCATCCTTGCAACAAGATTGTTCAAGCATAGGTGCCTTAACAACATTGGTTACTTTAAAAATCACTTTATCATCACCAACACTAGGAGTTAAAGACCCAAACTTAACATCAATAGCACCAGCAATACACAAAAATGATCTACCCAGAATAATAGGAATATGGGCATCATCATCATCCATATCTAACACCAGAAAATCAACGGGAATATAGAATTTCTCGACCCTAACAGGAACGTCCTCTAAAACACCTAGAGGGTGTTTTATAGAACGATCAGCCATCTGTAAAGTGATTTGTGTGCATTTAAGTGCTCCCATATTCAGTTTCTTATAAACAGATAAAGGCATAACAAAACAGAAGCACCTAAATCACACAAAGCTTTATCGGTAAAAATAGGCCCAACATGGCAGGGTGTAGAAAAACTACATGGATCTTTTAACTTAGGTGGGGTTTTATTCTGAATAAAAGCACTGCACTCTTCAGTAAGTGCGACACGTTCTACCCCATCAAAGTCTCTTTTCTTGGTGATTATTTTTTCAGAAATTTGGCATAAACAGGGACTTGGGTAATTAAATCTGTGAATGGAATCGTTACCTTAAGGTTCTTGACCATAGTCAAGAACTTACCAAACTGCTGATTGACCTTTGATTGTTGCGTCCTCTGGGGAAAAGGTAGCCTTGGTGTAAAAAGCTTTTCAGAAACCTTCTCCTTTTTTCATCCCTGTCAGTTCAGCTTCCTCAGATAAGTCCACTTCAGACGTCGAACCTTTCCCTTTTCCTTCCTCTACTACCTTTTTCTTCCCCGCGGCTGGGGCAACATCATCAATGGGTATTGGAGGAGCATCATAAGCAAAGCCACTACGAAGAGTGATGGCATTCACGTGCTCCCTCTAAATGGGTTGCCCTGGCGATTTCCCTTGACGCCTCTGAGCACTATTGCTTGCCAATTGTGCAATTTGGGTCTCTAGAAGTTTGATGTGCTTCTCTTGGGTTCTTTGTGCCTCCTCATTAGCCTTTTGCATGCTCAACATCAACTTCATCAATTCAGATGTGGTAGGCTCTTGGGGGGTATTTGTGGAGGTGGAGTATGGAAATTTTGTGGGGATTGGAAGTTGTTAGGGTGGTGGAAGTTTTGTGGTGGAGGTCTTTGAAAACTAGAGGGATTTTGGTAGTACGAGGGTTTAGGATGATTTTGTGGAGGTGGAGGTTGATAGTTTTACTGATTTTGGTAGATGTATGAAGGGGGGAAATTTTGTGGTCTTTGTTGAAAAGCATTTGCCTACTCGATTTGATGATAACTGAACTGACAGTCATGCCCAAAATGACATTGCACACCACATACCTCGCAGTAAGATGAGGTAATGGGTGCCATGGCAGACATAACATTAATACTCAAGGGAGATGCTGTCGAGGAAGAGGATTTGAATGTGTCAATCTGTTGGCTCAGCTTCGCCATCTGCGAAGTCATTAATGCTAGGGCGTCTACCTCCAATACCTTCCTTGTGAGGCTTCGGGAAGTGGAATGATCATTGGTAGCAAGGTTTGAAAGAAACTCATAGCCTACAACAACTTCCTTATCCAGGAAAACTCCTCCTGCAGACGAGTCAACAATACTCTTCGTCACAGGCTGCAGACCATTGTAAAACGTCTGCGTCAAGAACCATTTGTCCATGTTGTGATGTGGACACTCTCTCTCCAAATCTCTGAACCTAGACCACGCTTCCCGAAGTGTTTCATCTGGCTCTTGGGAAAACGTGGCTAGTTTATTTCTGATTTCTGCTGTCTTTGTGGGTGGATAATACTCTCTTAGGAATGCAGCAGAAATCTCCGACCATTCAGACACTTTGATGTTGTTGAACAACTTCTGAGCTCTGTCTCGGAGTGAAAACGCGAATAGCATGACCTTCAATTGCTCAGGTGTGACTCCTTGATGCTTTACAGTTCGACAGAGTTGTTGAAATCTCTGCAAATGATTAGCCGGATCTTCAGTGAGATGCCAACCAAACGGATTTTGCTGAACCATGCTGATGAGTCCAGGCTTATTCTCGAAATTGTTAGCGGCGATGGTGGGCATGGGTGATCCAGTAAAAAGACCATCTGGGTTGGGCACCCCATATGATTTCAGTGATTTAGACCTAACAGAACTCAAGGTGTCTGATCCAGAGGTGTTCAGCTGAACATACTGCTTTTCTCTCTGAATTTTCTTTCGAATATGCCTGATTGTCCTTGTAAGATTGGGATCCGCTGGGATGGGGGAACTGTTTCTTTGAGACCTAGGCATACAAAAGAAACAAAAATAAGCAGTGAAACGTACCTCAATTGGAACAATGAAGTTCCAATGAGGCACAGGGAAGTAGACCAAATAACCAAACAAAACTTAGAAAACTAGCCGTCTCCCCGGCAACAGCGCCAAAATTTGACAGGTTAAAGTCGTATCACCTATTCAAAGATAATTCCTAAATCCTCTAACGATAGTAGTTAAGGGAAGCAGGGTCGAATCCACACAGAGACGGAGTTTAAGTTAATATATAGCTAAACAACTACTTCAGACAAAATGAGATAGGAATAAGCTGAACTACTAATTAGACACTAGAAAGCAATATAAAAAGGGATTTTAAACTATGAAATAATGGTCTAGGGAATTAGTTCGGTCCACCATGCTTATACCAATCAAGGGATCAAACAACTATCAGAACCTAGGTCGAGGATCGATAGATTAGAGCAGTGTCAAGCTACGGCTAAGTCTCAACGCCCATAATTCAACATATGCAGCATGTTCACAAACTAATATAGAACCCTAATTTCAACATCGTGAATCAAAATAATAATTAATCTAAACAATCAAAAGCAATTGAAGAGATTAAGAGTAAAGAAGAATACCAATTGACGGAAAGCAATAACTTTTCTTGAAATCAAATCCGAGATTCAATCACCTTTAAACTAATGTAAAGTGTTTAATCTAATAAAAACTCCCTAAAAACTAACCTAAGAACTATTGGAAATAAAACAGAATAAAAGTTGTCTTTAAAATTAAGAGGAAAAGGTATTTATAATACCCCCAAATGTCTAATTAAAACCGGAAATAAAGATAAAATTTTCGTGACAACGAGTGCGGGACCCGATCGGGCAAAGGGCCACCCGATCGGGCCCACACAAAAATTACCCCAACTTTTCTTCTCTTTTTTCACGCAACCCTAGCAACATTTGGGGGAACTTGGTCTCCACCCGATCACTGTCCCAATCGGGCAGTGGATCGGGCCCATACAAAGGTGGCAGCACTTGGTCCTCATGTACGCAGTAGCAGAATAGGACCCATGGGCCTCCTACCCGATTGGGTCGGGCAATGGTGCACAATCGGGCCTGGGGCAAAATCAGCCTAATTGCCTTCCTTTCTACGTATAAGCAGCAGCATCTTGCAGGATTTGGGCCTGCCTGATCGGGTTGGGCCTGCCTGATCGGGTTGGGCCTAAGAAAGCTCAACGTCAATTTCTTTGTTTTTCCACGTGATTGGGTCGAGCAATGTCTGCCCGATCGGGTTCGAAACTTCACCATCCGATCAATAAATCTTCGCCCGATCGGGACATTTCTTGCCCGATCAGAGTACAGGAAGCTCCTTTTGACTCTTTGGCTCTCAATTCTTCACGTTTAGAGGTCTTAGGACCTCTTAAACTATCCATAAGGCTCGTGAGCCATCCTACGTGCCTCGTAACATCTCGTAAAGCCGTGGGTTCTTATAAATGGCTCGGAAATAAGGAGAAAACTTCCTAAAACCTGCAATTCAACACTAAAACAAGAAACCACAACTATATACGATAGTTAGCATAAAATAGCTTCGAAGAGCTCAAATGACGCACAAATTAGCTCATAAAAAAGGGGGGAAAACTCTATATAAATACGTGATATCACTGTTTATATTCTCAACAGATCCCCCACGAAAGCTGTCTGGGGTATAACAACCTATGAAGCTTGGCATAAGAGAAAGCCGACAGTAGAGGACCTCAAAGTTTTTGGGTGAATTGCATATGCCCACGTGCCAAAGGAAAACCGGGAAAAGCTAGATGTAAAAGGAGAAAAAAATATATCTTTATTGGATATAGTGATGAGTCCAAAAGATAACGCCTATATCAGCCCGAATCTAAGAAATTAATCATATCAAGTGACGTCATCTTTGACGAAGGAGCACGGTGGATATGGACGGAGAATGAACCTGAACCGCTAGAAGGGGATATTCCGCCATCAAGACCAGATCAAGGAGAAGGCCCAAGTCAGCCATCAATACAATCATCCCCAAGTCTATCATTGTCAAGGAGCCCAAGATCACCATCAAGCTCAAGCACAAGTTCAACACGAGAATCAAGACCAACATAGGAAATTCGCCGATCATATCGAGACCGACATGCACCAATCTACTTACAAGACTATGAATGCAATCATGCAATGATTTCTCTCTTCACAAGAGAACCACAAAGTTTTCAAGAAGCCGCTCAAGAAGACAAATGGATCGAGGCTATGAATGAAGAAATAAATATGATCGAGAAAAACAACACATGGGAGCTTGTTGAGAAACCTAAAGACAATGAAGTCATTGGTCTCAAATGGGTCTACAAAATTAAGCATAACTAAGATGGCTCCATCCAGAAATACAAGGCTCGTCTCGTCGCAAAAGGTTACTCCCAACAACCAGGGATTGACTTCAACGAGACATATGCTCCCATTGTCCGCATGGAGACTATCAGGTCAGTCCTTGCTCTTGCTGCTTAACTTAATTTACCAGTCTTTCAATTAGATTTCAAGTCAGCATTTCTAAATGGGGAGCTTGAAGAAGTATACGTGGAGCAACCGCAAGAATATCTCATCGAAGGCAAAGAAGACAAAGTATATCGCCTTCGTAAAGCTCTTTATGGGCTTAAGCAAGCCCCCAGGGCCTAAAATAGCAAAATTGATGGCTACCTGCTTCAAAATGGGTTTACAAAAAGCCCAAGTGAGCCATCAATCTACATCAAGACTCAAGGGAAAGACTTTCTCATCCTATGCCTCTATGTAGATGATCTAATTTATACGGGCACAGATTCAAAGATTATCAAAAATTCAAGAAGACAATGATGAAAGAGTATGAAATGACTGACCTTGGAGCAATGAAATACTTCCTAGGCGTACAAGTCAAGCAAAGCTCAGGAAGGATATTTCTATCACAAGAGAAGTATGCAGAAGACCTACTCAAGAAGTTTAACATGGGTGAATGCAAGCCATTAGCGACACCAATGGCCCTAAGCGAGAAACTATTAAAGAATGATGGTAAGGATAACGTGGATGCCTCAATATATCGAAGTTTGGTCGGCTCCCTCATCTACCTCACACATACTAGGCCCGACACAGTACATGCTGTCAGCGTAGTATCCAGATTCATGAGTTAACCAAGAAAAGCTCACTTAGCAGCATCAAAAAGGATTCTCAAGTACATAAAGGGGACAAAGAGCTATGGAATCCTATATGAATATGAAGAAGATTACAGGCTTACATGATACACAGACAACGATTGAGTCGGAAGCGTAGATGACAGGAAAGCACAAGCGGCTATGTGTTCTAGTCAGGAACCAAGGCCATATCATGGTCTTCAAAGAAACAGGCAACAATAGCTCTATCATCTGCCGAAGCGGAGTACATAGCAGCAAGTGCAGCATGTGAAGCAGTATGGCTTAGAAGGATATTGGTTGATCTACAACAAACACAAGAAGAACCAACAACCATATTTTGTGACAATATTTCTACTATAGCAATGACGAAGCATCCGGTCTTCCACAGAGGATCAAAGCACATCGAAATACGACACCACTTAATTCGCGAGTTAGGCCGAGAATAAGGAAATCGAGTTACAATTCTGCAAAACGGGGGAACAACTTGCCGATATATTTACAAAGGCAATATCCACAGAAAAATTCATCGAATTTAGAAGACAACTCGGAGTACAAGATTTTTCAGATTAAAGGGGAGTGTTAAAAAATTTAATCTATAAAAATTTAGAATATACTATGTAAAAATCATGTAATGTCTAGAACAATCTAGGAATATCATGTAAAATATCAATGTACTCTAGTCTCTAGATAAATCCTAAGAAAAATCACTAAAAGAATATCTTAGAAAAATCTAGATTAATTACTATCCTAGGTTACCTAGACTAAACTAGAATAATGTGTAGAAAAATCTACCTAGGTCGGTTGATGCATGTTGCCGGCATAGAGCAACTATAAATAGGCCTAGTTGTAAACAAATTGAAGCATGTAAAAGAAAAGCCAAGTAATATCAATACAAAGCCAACTATTTTCCAAAAGCTCTCCCATCCTATTTCCACACTACGGTAACAACACCACCAAACAACAATTCTCATATACCAACATTCAAGGCCAATAACAACAAAGTTCATTACTACTTCCGTAAATAATTTCCAACAATAACCCTGATGATGTAAATCATGAGACAAGTTCATACTAGCCCCTTATATTGAAGAGCATATAAATATTTTTTAATCGGACTGTCTTGTTCATGGACGGGACCGAAACTTGTGGAAAATGAAGTCCTAAGATCAGGCCGAATTAAAACCTGTCATCAGACCGGAGCGAATGGAAATCACAGCGACTGGACCGAAAACTGGACCGGTTAGACCGCAAATTCAATTTAGTTGTTTTTCTCCTTTAATAATTATATAATATGCCAAAATTGTTTTATAGTTTTCAACTTTTCATGTTTGGCGGCTGGGAGTCCGGGTGTGAGAAGTCATAAAATCCAAAAATCTAGAATGACTTTTACGTTTCAATACACTCTAAATAAAAAAGTGTAACTTGTGTGGACCGAAAAAATTCGGGTTTAAACCAGACCGAAAAAAATTTGTGCAAAGGTTTACTAAATCGCATTGACCAAATAAATATGAGTAGTCAGATAAATTAAGTCATGTTTCCCACTAGGATTTATAGTGTGCTTTGCAGAGTTATATGTAAGAAAAAAGTGAAATACATACATTTTGTGTGGGATAGAGAGGGTTGAGGTTGAAAAAGGTATTTGCCAAAATTAAAGAAAAGTAAAACTATAAACATTTGAAGTAACGAACGAATGAGAAAAGTGTAAGGTTGTTGACAAAGAACAATCTAACAGTATCATATTTTAAAATTTTGAAAACCGAACAAGAGCAGATTTTATAATATTGATTGTTCTCTTTAAGGCCATTGGGTTCTTTAAGTAAGGATGTAAGTTGTAAATCACCTTTGTAGAAACTAAAAAGTAAACAATACAAACAAACACTACTATAAAAAGGCCTACGAAACCGGTCCAAAATAGCCAAGAAAATCGGACTATAACAGGTCTATATCTCATAGGTCTCGTTGATTAATAAACCTGATCTTTGAACTGGTTTCTTAGTGTACCCAAGGAAACCAGTTTTGAATCAAAAACACATCTCTTAGAACAAGTGAAAATTCGAAAAAACAGAAGCCTAAGAAATCGGTTTTGTAGTGCAACCGGTTTCTTTCCCTGAATCAAAGAGACCAGGCACCGGTTTCTCAACTAATTTATTTTTATATGGTACTGCTGACACACTTGCTGCTGTTGCACAAATATGCCTTGGTCTGCTGCTCAGTATATATCTATATGAGTGTATGCCTTGGCCTGCTGCTCAGTATAATATCTATATGAGTGTATATATATCAAATTTAATCAAAAGGTTGGCGGTATGAAAATTAATATATACAATAATAAAGCCTCAAACTTGAGTTCAGATTCATTAAGCATAATGTCGATCAAAGTATTGCTACCAAATGTTTTTCTAGCTAAATAACAAAGTACAAATACGTAGTACTACTTCCAAAAAAATGCTAGAAAATCAAAATATCTACGACAATATTTACTTAGTTATGAACACATTAACGAATCTTCTACTTCCTCATCATCTTGTGTTTGCTTGAAAAGATATGTAATCCACATATCCCTTATTTCATCAATCATCTTTTGCAAATAACTTCCAGGAGCTCCGAAAAAGTACTACAACACAAAAGAAAAAAATTAATAAAAAATAATTAAAGATTTGGTGAAGCTATATATACTAAGCGCATATAAAAATCTAGCTTCCAAGTCTAAGTAAATGGATTGGTAGGCTATCAAAATTAAAGATATTGTAAAGCTATCAAAAGTTTTATGCTCGATGTGTATATTCTTCTCTCTCTTTGTTCCCGATGTTGTAGATGGATTGATAGGCGTGTTCATATATTTGTACGTAGCTAGGAAGATGTATGATTGTTTGCGTGCTGGCCTTTTCTTTATATGGCTCATAATGAAATTGTTGCTAGAGATGTATACTAATAAAACTACGACTTCTAACAGACCTTATCTTTTCAAGGGTGACGGAAACTAGAAATGCAAAGCTGATAATACAATAAGGGTGGTGTCAAGTGTTAATCAGTGGTGTCATGGCAACAATGGTGCAGGAGTACAGTCAGAGTGATGGCAGCATGATAATACAGTTAGGGTGGTGTCAAGTGTTAATCAGTATCATAGTGTGAGGGTCCTGAGGTGGAGGTTCAGGCGTTGTTAGGTTGTCTTCGATGTTGGTAGTCCATTTCCAACCTCAAGTCCTAAGGTCCAACCATTCAATAAAAAATGTGGCATGTATTAATGAAGGGAGTCTGGGGTGATTCCAAAGTCCACACCACAAATTGGAGAAAGAGCAAAATTTTGGTGAACCAAATATGCAGAGTGTATCAATTTTGTGCGAAGCAAATATGCACACACCGTATCACATTGGAGAAAGGGGAAAATTTTGGTGAATCAAAACTTTACGGAGAAGCTGCTGATAAAACAACTCCACATCAATAACAACAATACTAACCACCATAAGCATAACAATCAGAACAACAATAGCACTACACCAACAAATATCGGCACTGGCCGCAAAAAACATGGAGGTTAGCGTTGTTCAACTTTGTTAAATAAGTCCACCGAAGTACGGGCGAAATCAGACTAAGAACAGGGAGCTAAACAGACTTAGACTTGCAAGGGGTAGGGGTCGTTAATACTTATAATGCACAAGAAGCGGGATAATAACTAAGAAGAAATATAAGAGAGATGTCGGGTAGTAAAGGACTTATTTGAGTGATGTGTAGAGGTGATGAAACGGAAGCATCATACGTGAAGGCTTGGGGTTTTAACCAAGTGGGAAGATGGTGAGCCTTGTTCTCAACAGAAGCATCATGTAATGCAAATTGAACAAAACCAATTGAGAGCAAAGAAATATTACACCAAACTAACATGGGGAAACTCGGGAAAAATAACACTTAGAGGAAACTATACTTGTTATCAAATGCATTCTAAAGATAACAAACGAGTTAAGACGTTACCTCATAAGGAATACTCGGCCATCTACTTTCTATAGCCTCGATTATGTAGCGACACACATAATATCCACAATCCTTCAAGCCTTCGCTTTACGAGGACACTATCATAATGAATAAACCAATCAATTTTCACATAACCAAGTTCTTGGATTGAAACACATTGTTAGGTGTAATGAATTACACATAGTCACATACCAATACTTTGATCTAGGCCACCTAATTTCAGGGTTCCTTTTCATTTTCTTGATATCTTTTTGATAAAGAATGCTGAATTTTTATATACTCCTACAAATCAAATTACAAAATGAATAGTGTCTAAGAAGATAATATTTGAATTGTTAGTAAACAACGATTAGATCACTTAGTTATCGATGAACTGGCGCGCAAAATCACAAATCTCATTTTCTACCCAAGTTGGATCAAGCCAAAACACTAACCCATTCCAAGGACTAATGCCAGCTAACATCCAGTGCCGACTGTACACAATTTATTCGTAAAGATAACAATTCAATCATATTCGGTAAGATAAATATATTTTAAAAAGATTATACAAAGTATACTTACTTTTCATTGTAAGGTGCAAAGAACTGTTGATAGAGAATCTTGCCTCCATTTCACCCAAAAACTCGATAGAGATATCAGACCGATCTCCTTTCGTTGGGTTCAATGGAGAAAGATAAGAAGGATCACAAAATCCATAAATTCATGAAATGCCATCCATAAATCCATAGCTACGGAATTTTTTTGAATATGAAGCAAAGAGTTAGTATGAAAGAAACCAATTGTTTATATATATACTTTTATATGTGAACTCCGCCAAGTTTGGTTTGTTCTAGTGGCTAGAGTTTGATCTAATACTTCGAAGTCATAGGTTCAAGTCCAAGACCCTTAAAGTGCCTGGACTTAACTGAGTTGGCGGTACCTGGCAGTCGGGCACTGGCCGAGGCCTAATTTCCTATATTACTACTTGCTCAGAGAATTGGCACATACTACTACTGCCAATGTTCAGGTACATTCCAATAACAAAAAAAGAGGTTCAAAGAAGTTGAAATTCAGATACATACTTCACTACGAAGGATTATCGAGAAGCGGAAGCAGGAAACCGAGGCTGGAAAATCAGTAAATACCGACCTATTGGGCATACTGATAGATTCCAATCTCAAACAGAACCAAAAATCTGTTGGCAGTATCAAGAATTAAGAGCTCGCAATGAGTATAAGTTCCTAGCTTCAGTAAATCCTTGCCTCCTTAACTTCAGTAAACATCAGAGATTATGTACTTAATGACTTGACATGCAGCATACCAATGAGTGAAAAAGATAAAATAATTGTAACATCCCGTCTGATACAAAGAACAAAAGAGACAACGATAAATAAAATAAAGCACTATTGGTAGCGAAAATACCACTTAGACGGAGATGCCACTCTAAGGAGTAGAATTAAACTATAAAGATAAGCATAAAACCTTCAAATAAGATAGTTAACTTCCGATAATCATATATAAAAGGAAATGAGGTCTCATACCCTCATTCCAACCAAAGTTCCAAAGTACCATAAAGATAATCCAAAAGAACTTCAAAACAAGGTGATCCAAAATCCCAAAGACAAACTAGTAATCCAAGGTTCAAAACATAGGATAAAACAATAACGAAAAACTACTTAAGGCCTACTAAGTAGCTAGTCCTAATTCCCGACTCATAATGCTCATCTACTATGACAAGCACCACCTTCTTACTCACAAGGCAAAAACGCACTTTCCCGGTCCTAACCCTAACAATACTAAACTGCATCATCATCTGCATAATAAATCAACAACTTCCACAATCAGTGGGGAGTAACTAGCAGTTCTCCAAGTACAAATAGGAACAAATAATAAACTTACAGAAATTAGAAACACGCCAAAGACATACATCACAAGTAACATAACCAAAACATGTAAAACATGCTCAACAAAATATAAGCACTAAACATGCATAAAGAGAAAGCTAAGTACCCATAACCCAAGCAACACACCAATCAAGCACAAATCAATTCAAAGACAACAGACCATACTGCCTGTGAGTAGACTCATTGGACCATACAGCCCAAGGCCTACTAAGCATATTCGAGGACCATACCGCCCATTCCGAATAGCTGCATATCCGAGGACCATACCGCCCGTTCCGGATAGCAAAACTCAACGGATCATACCACCCGTGAGTGAACCAATGGACCATACCGCCCATGGTTAAGTAACCAAATCCTAGGACCATACCGCCCTCAGGATACAAACAAATTCCTAGGACCATACCGCCCTTAGGAAAAACAAACAAAGCAACGTATACTCGACAAGTCATACAAAGGAACTCAAATACTCAACATACATATACACGCCAAGGTATACAAATCAACTCATATAACTAACATACGTATACACGTCAAGGTATACATGCATAACCAAATCCATAGAGCAACAAAACAAACATGTTGGGGCGTACAACACAAAAACGTTATCTGAGTTTGGGTACGAAGTCAATTATGACCGAATCACAATATTCCCCGTACATAACTCTTGGCGAAGAGATGCTAAGGACAGTATTATCCTCCCCTAAGCATTTCGACGTCGACAACTCAAGCATAGGCCAACAACAACAACAAACCGACAACTAGCAAAACTACCCAACTAACGAGGGTACGTTCCCATAAATAAATAACACCAACATACTCTAACATGCTCAAAATACTTACATAAGGCCAACACATAACATATAAACATGCTGTCAAACTAAACAGGAAAACAACACCAAAACGCACACAAGCATGGCAGCAGCAGGTCGCGACCAGCGACGACGGTAGCAAGTAGCGAGCAGTCACTGCTCGTGGCTTGCGAGCAACTCTCGTTGGCTCTTGCCTCGTCTCCTTTGGTGCTCAACTAGTCTCCAACCAACGACAATGCGTACAAGGCATACCATGAACATCCTAGCATGACACTACGTCTCGTCGACATCACAAACTCAACTCCAATAATTAAATCAAGCAACAATAATCAATGCAACCACGAAAACATCAACTCGACAACATCCAACACCCAAACCAACAACGTGACCATACCATCATGCTCAAAACATAGAAAGTAATACAAACCGCATCCTAAACATGATACTACGCTAAACTACAAGCAAACAATCACCTAAGTTCCACCTAGCATGATTCTAAGTTTCTCTAACGCGATTCTAACAACCTAAGTTCAAAATCTATTCCTATCGAACTAGAAAAACGCTAGTTACCTTGTTCTTCGCGTGGGAAATAGTGGAACGCTCGATTGAAGTTTAGACACCACCTTCTTCTCCTACGTTCAAAACCACAATGAACTTCAACCATAGCTTGAAAATCGGTTCAAAAATGCTTTGAAACCAAGTAGTAAAACTGATATTTGGGTGAGAATAATGTGAAGGAAGCAAGGAAACTTTTCCTCTATTTTTTTCTTGAATGGGGCGTGTGAAATGAAGGTGAGGGAGAGGAGTGAAATCTGACTTTTAATCACAACAAATAAGAGTGAGGAGAGGGTGTTTAAATGGGGTTTAATGGTGGTTTTATGGCCATCAATAGGAAGCATAATGAGGGTGAGTGAAGAGATCAACTCTTGGGTGGTTTAACGTTACAAAGGAGATGTCCAAAACTATTCGTAAGCCAAGTAATTCAGATTTTTTGGACCTCTAAGCTAAATAGCAAAATGTGCGCAAACACTAGTACAATGCACGTTTTCAAAAATAAAGTACAACGCTTAAAATAAATATTATAAATAAATATTTTTATAAATTAAATATTATAATTATCAACGTAATATATATATGTACTTACCAAGCTATCAGATTATACAAAACGCACTCAAACAAGCGCTACATTGCTCGTCAAACTAATTGATGCAAATACAAGCATTGCTCGTATACATCGCAATGCCACAATTAAATTCACATATAAAATATATAAATAATTTCAAAATAATATGTACACATATAAAATAACTTTTTAACGGAAATATATATGAAACATAATTTACCGTCTAAAATAGTAATAATAAACGCGCAAAATTTCTACGAAAATTCGGGGTGTTACAATCTCCCCTCCTTAAGAAAAGTTTCGTCCTCGAAACTTAAAATAACAAGGAAAATACCTGAGATGAAAAGCTCGGGATATTTATGCCTCATAGACTCTTCTGTTTCCCAAGTGGCTTCCTCGTATTTTTGCCTTCTCCAAAGTACTTTAACCAACGGTATCACCTGTCTTCTCAATGCACGATTCTGACGGTCCAAGATTTGGACAGGTCGCTCTTCAAAAGTCAAATTCGGTTCGATTGCGACCGATTCTATAGGAATGACATGAGAAGGATCGCTGCGATATCTCCGCAACTGCGATACATGGAACACATCTTGCACTATCGACAAATCAGGTGGCATAGCCAATCTGTAAGCCACCTCCCCAATTCTCTCGAGAATTTCATAGGGACCCACATACTTCGGACTCAACTTGCCTTTCTGTCCGAATCTCATCACACCCTTCATTGGAGACACTTTCAAAAGTACCTTATCCCCAACGGTATAAGAAATAGGCTTCTGACGTAGGTCTACATATGACTTCTGTCTATCCTAAGCAGCCTTCATTCTAGCCTGAATAACCTTCACTTGCTCAACAATATCCTGAATCAAGTCTGGCCCCAATACCAAGGAGTCACTAATGTCTCTCCAACAAGTAGGAATACGACACTTTCGCCCATATAATGCTTCATAAGGAGCCATCTGGATACTAGCATGGTAGCTGTTATTGTAGGAAAACTCTACCAAATTCAACGACTTCAACCAAGACTCTTGAAATTCCAATGCACAAGCACGAAGCATATCTTCTAAAGTTTGAATAGTTCTCTCAAATTGCCCATCAGTAGCGGCATGAAATGCGGTACTCAACTTTAACTTAGTACCAAAAGCCTCTTGTAGAGCAACCCAAAAATGAGACAAGAATCCAGGATCACGGTCAGAAACTATATCCTTCGGAACACCATGCAATCGGATGATTTCATTAGCATAAGCTTCCGCTAACTCTTCCATAGACCAAGTATTCTTCATCGGAATAAACCGTGCTACCTTGGTCAAACGGTCTACTATCACCTATACGGCATTCTTACCACCAGCAGCTCTAGGAAGACCCATAACGAAGTCCATCGAGATAGAATCGAACTTCCATGCGGGAATAGGCAATGGTTGTAGCAACCCACCTGGCCTTTGATGCTCGATCTTAACCTTTTGACACAACAAACATCTAGCCACAAATTCAGCCACTTCTCTCTTCATACAAGGCCACCAGAAATTTGCCTTAAGATCTTTGTAAAGCTTATCACCCCCGGGATGAACAGAATAGGGAGTACAATGTGCTTCTTCGAGAATCTTCTTCTTAAGCTCTAAGTCATTAGGCACACACCAACGACCCATAAATTTCAGAGTTCCCTCATAATAAACTTCAAAATTCTCAACTCGACCCTGAGCTTTAGCTTCACGAATCTTCTCTAACTTGGGATTATTTCCTTTGCTTCTCTCGCAATTCTTGGAACATAAAGGGTTCAGCACTCATAGCACAAAGAGTTTCTACAGAACCTTGAGGTACTACCACAATTTCGAGCTTCCGAAACTCGTCACACAAATCCCTCGGCAAGTTTCTAGCCGCACTAAGAGAATGCTTCGATTTAAGACTGAGAGCATTAGCAACCACCTTAGCTTTACCCTCATGATAATCAAGCTGTAGATCATATCCCTTGATCAATTCCAACCACCTTCTCTGTCTCAAATTCAAATCACGCTGAGTGAAAATATACTTAAGACTCTTGTGGTCGGTAAACACTTTGCACGGGACTCCATACAAATAGTGTCCCAAATTTTAAGGGCAAACACCACAGCAGCCAACTCTAGATCATGAGTGGGAAAATTTCTCTCGTGCACCTTCAACTGTCTAGAGGCATAAGCCACAACCTTCCCTTGTTGCATAAGGACACAACCCAAACCGTGCTTCGATGCGTCACTATAGACTTCAAACTCAACCCCTTCAGTAGGTAAAGTCAGAACTGGAGCGGTAGTGAGACGCTTCTTCAACTCTTGGAATGCCTTCTCGCACTCTTCACACCACAGAAACTTGCTCTCCTTTCTCATCAACTTGGTCAACGGCTGAGCTATCTTTGAGAAATCCTTAACACACCTCCGATAGTAACCAGCAAGACCTAGGAAACTTCGGATCTCAGAAACATTCTTGGGACTTTCCCATTCCACAACGGCTTTAATATTGGAAGGGTCCACCATAACACCATCTTTGTTGATGACATGGCCTAAAAACGACACCTCCTTAAGCCAGAACTCGCACTTGGAGAACTTTGCGAACCACTTCTGTTTCCTCAAAATATCCAGGATCAATCTTAGATGTTTCTCATGCTCTTCTTTGTTCGTAGAGTACACAAGGATATCATCAATGAAGACAACCACACAGGTATCCAAGAACTCATGGAAGGAGCGGTTCATCTGGTCCATGAATACGACAAGAGCATTTGTAAGACCAAAGGGCATAACTATGAATTCATAATGTCCATATCTTGTACGGAAAGCGGTCTTAGGGATATCTTCCTTCTTCACCGGAATTTAATGATAACCCGACCTTAAATCTATCTTGGAGAAAACTCCAGAACCCTTCAATTGGTCAAACAGGTCTTCAATGCGGGGCAAGGGATACCTATTCTTGATAGTCACCTTGTTCAGTTCACAATAATCAATACAAAGCCGCATACTCCCATCTTTCTTCTTGAAAAACATAACAGGAGCACCCCACTACGAGACACTTGGTCTAATGAATGGCGCCATTCTATACGGGCCTTAGACAGAGGAGAAGTACCAGGAGTGAGGTCAATGCCAAACTCCACATCTCTTTCAGGAGGGATACCTGGTAACTCATCAGGAAAGACGTCCGGATACTCACGGACAATAGGAATGTCTTCCAACTTCGCTTCTTGAGTCAATTCTTTGACCATACAAAGGAACACTTGTTCCCCTTTCTGACGAAGCTTTTGCATTTTAAGAGCAGACACGATCTTTACCCCTTTCATCAATACCACTCCACTATCGGAGATGCGCTTGCCACACGGACTACGAAGAGTCACCTTCTGATCACGGCAATGAATATGGGCATGATACTTAGATAACCAATCCATACCCAAAATAACATCGAACTCAGTCATGGAGAATTCCTTAAGGTCAGCAGGAAGATTAGTACCCAACAAGGAAATAGTCACATCACGGTACTCAGCATGACAAGGGTAATTCTCACCAGAAGGAAGAGATATAAGAGTTCGAAGAGGAGAACTCGAAGACAAGTTAGCTTTCTTGGCAAAAGAGTTAGAAACAAACGACAGTGTAGCACCCGAATTAAACAACACGAAAGCAGGGACAAAATTAACAAGAAAGGTACCAGTGATGATGTCGGGATGAACTTCGGCGTCAAAATGAGTCATGCTGTAAACTTGATTCTTCGGTGGAGCAGAAGAACTAGGAGGGACAGGAGGACTAGCTGTAGCTCTCGGATTCTTAGGACATTCATAAGTCTTGTGACCGACCTCTCTACAGTAGAAGCAGCAATGGTAGCTCCGTTACAGTCCTTCCCTGGATGATGAGGTTTCTCTCACTTCCGACACTTCCGACACTTCGACGGATCAAAACTCGGCCTAGAACTGGAACCTTGATACCCACCACGATTATTCGGTTCAAGCCTCGGCTTCTTAGCCGGACCAAGAGTAAAAGAAGGGACAGGCTTCCTCACAGATGCAGCCTTAACAGTATCTTCCTCCTTTATAGAAGCATGAACACTTAGGGCCATCTCATAAGCACCCTGAAAAGTAGTAGCTCCCGAACACAACACCATGGTCCTTATCCTAGGATCCATTTTCTTTATGTACCTCTTAACTCTCTCAGCTTCAGTAGGAATAACGGTATTGGCAAACTTAGACAGCTCTGTAAAGCGGTCCGTATACTCTTGGATATTCATGTTCCCTTAAGTCAAAGATAGGAACTCTTCCTGTTTCTGCCAACGTAACTCATCGGGATAAAACATTTCCTTCAGCTTGGCGGAAAACTGAGTCCACCCAAATCCAGCAATAGCCATACAAGTGGTCTTTACCGTACCCCACCAATTATCAGCCTCTTTCTTCAAGTAATAGGTCCCAATAGGTACCATCTCAGCAACAGGGCAATTAGTTGCCGTAAAGAGCTTTTCCATCTTTCTTAACCAATCTTCTAGAGCCACTGGATCAGCTGCACCATCATAAGTAGGTGGCCTATGACGGTCAAATCAATGAAATGCTGACTGCCCTACCACGGGGGTAGTAGCTCTGTTAGCCAAAGATATGAATGCATTCTCGAGGTTTTGACGGTGACGATGCGCAGCTTCCTTTCTAGCAGCAATTTGTTGTCGCGGAGGCATACTACAAAAGCAGAAACTTATAAATTAGTCGACTAGATTCACATAAGTAAACAATTAATCAACAAATAACGCAAACAAAAAGGGTTCCCATGGTTTCTTTCCTACCCAAGTAACTCTCAATAAGCATTAAACTTGAAGCCTAAGACACTAGTAACCCTAGTTACAAGTCTACATATTTCTCGTGAAATAAGTAGCAACTCAAAGAGAGTTTTTGGAACGTTTGGCTCTGATACCAACTGTAACATCCCGTCCGATACAAAGAATAAAAGAGACAATGATAAATAAAATAAAAAACTAGTGGTAGCGAAAATACCACTAAGACGGAGATGTCACTCTAAGGAGTAGAATTAAACTATAAATATAAGCATAAAACCTCCAAATAAGATAGTTAACTTCCAATAATCATATATAAAAGGAAATGACGTCCCATACCCTCATTCCAACCAAAATTCCAAAATACCATAAAGATAATCCAAAAGAACTTCAAAGCAAGGTGATCCAAAATCCCAAAGACAAACTAGTAATCCAAGGTTCAAAACATAGGATAAAACAATAACTAAAAACTACTTAAGGCCTACTAAGTAGCTAGTCCTAATTCCCGACTCATAATGCTCATCTACTATGACAAGCACCACCTTCTTGCTCACAAGGCCAAAACGCACTTTCCCGGTCCAAATCCTAACAATCCTAAACTGCATCATCATCTGCATAATAAATCAACAACTTCCACAATCAGTGGGGAGTAACTAGCAGTTCTCCCAGTACAAACAGGAAGAAATAATAAACTTAAAGAAATTAGAAACACGCCAAAGACATACATCACAAGTAACATAACCAAAACATGTAAAACATGTTACGACAAAACATAAGCACTAAACATGCATATAGAGAAAGCTAAGTACCCATAACCCAATCTACACACCAATCAAGCACAAATCAATTCAAAGACAACAGACGATACTGCCTGTGAGTAGACTCATTGGACCATACCGCCCAAGGTCTACTAAGCATATTCGAGGACCATACTGCCTGTTCCGAATAGCTGCATATCCGAGGACCATACCGCCTGTTCCGGATAGCAAAACCCAACGGATCATACCACCCGTGAGTGAACCAATGGACCATACCGCCCATGGTTAAGTAACCAAATCCTAGGACCATACCGCCCTCAGGATACAAACAAATTCTTAGGACCATACCGCCCTTAGGAAAAACAAACAAAGCAACGTATACTCGACAAGGCATACAAAGGAACTCAAATACTCAACATACATATACACGCCAAGGTATACAAATAAACACATATAACTAACATACGTATACACGTCAAGGTATACATGCATAACCAAATCCATAGAGTAACAAAACAAACATGTTGGGGCGTACAACACAAAAACGTTATCTGAGTTTGGGTACGAAGTCAATTATGACCGAATCACAATATTCCCCGTACATAACTCTTGGCGAAGAGATGCTAAAGACAGTATTATCCTCCCCTAAGCATTTCGACGTAGACAACTCAAGCATAGGCCCACAACAACAACAAATCGACAACTAGCAAAACTACCCAACTAACGAGGGTACGTTCCCATAAATAAATAACACCAACATACTCTAACATGCTCAAAATACTTACACAAGGCCAACACCTAACATATAAACATGATGTTAAACTAAAAAGGAAAACAACACCAAAGCGCACACAAGCATGGCAGCAGCAGGTCTCGACCAGCGACGATGGTTGTGAGGGGCGACCAGGCGGTCGCAAGTCGGGAGCAGTCACTGCTAGTGGCTTGCGGGCAGCTCTCGTCGGCTCTTGCCTCGTCCCCTTTGGTGCTCAACTAGTCTCCAACCAACGATAATGCATACAAGGCATACCATCGACATCACAAACTCAACTCCAATAATTAAATCAAGCAACAATAATCAATGCAACCACGAAAACATCAACTCGACAACATTCAACACCCAAACCAACAACGTGACCATACCATCATGCTCAAAACATAGAAAGTAACACAAACCACATCCTAAACATGATACTGCGCTAAACTACAAGCAAACAATCACCTAAGTTCCACCTAGCATGATTCTAAGTTTCTCTAACGCGATTCTAACAACCTAAGTTCAAAATCTATTCCCATCGAACTAGAAAAACGCTAGTTACCTTGTTTTCGCGTGGGACATAGTGGAACGCTCGATTGAAGTTTAGACACCTTGTGAATGGTCACTACCTTCGTCTCCTACGATCACAACCACAATGAACTTCAACAATATCTTGAAAACCGGTTCAAAAATGCCTTGAAACCAAGTAGTAAAACTGATTTTTGGGTGAGAATAATGTGAAGGAAGCAAGGAAACTTTTCCTCTCTTTTTTTCTTGAATGGGGCGTGTGAAATGAAGGTGAAGGAGAGGAGTGAAATCTGATTTTTAATCACAGCAAATAAGAGTGAGGAGAGGGTGTTTAAATGGGGTTTAATGGTGGTTTTATGGCCACAATAGGAAGCATAATGAGGGTGAGTGAAGAGATCAACTCTTGGGTGGTTTAACGTTACAAAGGAGATGTCCAAAACTATTCGTAAGCCAAGTAATTCAGATTTTTCGGACCTCTAAGCTAAATAGCAAAATGTGCGCAAACACTAGTACAATGCACGTTTTCAAAAATAAAGTACAACGCTTAAAATAAATATTATAAATAAATATTTTTATAAATAAAGAATTATAATTTTCAACGTAATATATACATGTACTTACCAAGCTATCACATTATACAAAAAGCACGCAAACAAGCGCTACATTGATCGTCAAAGTAATTGATGCAAATATAAGCATTGCTCGTATACTTCGCAATGCCACAATTAAATTCACATATAAAATATATAAATAATTTCAAAATAATATGTAGACATATAAAATAACTTTTTAACGGAAATATATACGAAATATAATTTACCGTCTAAAATAGTAATAATAAACGCGCGAAATTTCTACGAAAATTCGGGGAGTTACAATAACAAACAAGTCAGTCCACCACGAACCCCCTACTATTAAACAAATTGCTCCTCCATTTGAAAGTTAAAGTCAAGCATACTACCTTGGGATATCTGGGAACATTGTCCCTATTTTCACATGTAGTGGTTAATAAAAGGATCTCCAAAGAAGTCCCTACTTTGATTGATAATGGGGGAAAGTTTTTACGGGAATTCTTTTGGTTGAAGCATGTCATATCCTTGATTCAAAGGATTGGAACAACATAGCAATCATTCAAGCTCGAAGGGAAACATAAAACATAAACAAAACATAGTGCCATAGCTAAAAAAGATAAAAACAACATAGCTTAAAATATTAATACAAGATACTTAAATCGTCAAAATCTCTCTGAAATTCGAACAAGTTACCGAATCGTATCTCAATACTTTTGATCACAAGCTGAACAGAACCAAAGAGGCAAAAAGGCAACAACAAACATGCAACTTTCACAAAATCACCAACTTAAGCAAAATTCACAGAATTAGCAGCTTCAGAACTCAAATTCCCAGCAAAAATCTTACCCAATTGAAACACTAAATCACTAACTCCCAAACCTAATAAACAAAAAAATTCAGATTGACAAATCCAACAAACAATTAATCCAAATCTGTGCACCATACACAGTATCCATATCAAAATACAATTTTTTTTGTTTAGAAGCAATAAAATAGAAACTCCAATGCATCATGAATCTCAATTTCTAATTCAAAAAGAACCAAAAAGAAACCAAAATAACAATGTCAATATCACTTTGCTAGAAGCAGATTGTTTCATTGATAACAATCTTAATTAAACCAATGACGAGCTGATGACGGTGATGTCAATAGTTGTAATCACCACCGATAACATAAGCAATTCAAACCTACTGCTACTTCGAAAAGAAAGGGAAAATAAGGGATTGATACCTGTTGAATGGCTTGAGTGAAGATTCTCCGGTGGTCGCCGGTAGTGACCTGGTCTCCGATGGTGAATTAGACACATGTGAAGCAATGAAGGGTCGCCGGTGATGAACAACTAGGGTTGATTTGGATTCTACGGGAAGGTGATGAAAGTTCTAACTAAGTAACTGGTATGAGGCTATAGGGGTGGGGACGTGGGGTTAGTGGGTTTAGTGAGAGTGAAAAAGGAATAAAAGAAAATAGATATACACGTTCCTTTAGTTTAGCACCAAATTTTAATTTCCCGCCATAAACCTAAGCAATCAGTTTCGGGTCATGAATGATTTCACAAGCTAGAAACCGGTTTATTACCAAATACATCGTTTTTCTTTGGTTCCTTTGGGAGTTTTTGTAGTAGTGAAACTTGGAGGCTAGCACACTAAGTAGTACTTGGTCTAGTGTAAAGAAGTGTACCCTTACAACCTCAAGGTCGGGGTTCAATTCCCACAAGGGGCACTTTAAGAGTAGGGATTTTCCTTACCTTTCCTCCCTACTCTCAAGTGCCTGGTCCAATAGGACCCGAGCGGGATCCGAGTCACAAGCCCGGCCTTGCAGGGTGAGCGCCCGCACACGGCCTCGTGGGCATATGGGGCCCCGAATCAGTTTCTTTGTATATATGTAAATTGCCGCACGGGAAGTATGTTGTACGATGACTATATCAATGGTGCAACGTTCTATTGAAGAGCTAAGAGAGTTGAGTCTGACTCCTCGCTGCACACTTTTTGTTGCTATGAAATTATGTTTTTTTAATTACTTGAGTTTGAGTACTTGATGCCACATGCAAATATTTTGTGTTTGGAACCTTTTATTAAACTTCCTCTTACACTTATAAGGCAAATATTCACCATATATAATATCTTATGTCTTTATTGAATTTTTCTTTTTAGCATCGTTTTCTTTATGTTTTTATGTTTCTTCGCCAATTTTTAAGTTTTTATAGATGGAACATATGGTACATTTTAATAAGAATCAAAAAAGGTTCTTTTATATAATTTGATATAAATGTATAATTTGATATAAAAAGTTCCATAAATGACATTATTTCATTTTATTAGAACACATACAGATCCATAATTCGATACATTTGACTATGTTAAAGAGAAAAATATGAATGACTTTTAAAAAAAGATATACAAGGCAATTTTATTGTAATTTTATAGGGGTCGAATCCTTAATTTTGCACAGGGCCCCCGCTTTCTACAAGACGGCCCTGCCGAGTCACTTCTCCTTACCAAAAAAAATTGGAGGCTAACACGTCTTTTCTGCTCCCACTTCCCCGTCATGACCAATTGTGACATAAGAATAAACAGCAACTTATGCACAATACAAAAAACTTGCTTCCACTAAACATTTCTTATATCCTATATTAATTTGTTAATTAACAAAGAGATTAAGAATCTGAAAAGAAGGAACCCCGAAGATGAGCCCCATGTTCGTTATCGCTAATCAACTCCGTACGTTGGAAAGACGTGGATGCATTACAGCATTAATGATTTGAGTCTAGTAATAATATTAATGTTAAAAGTATTAATTAGGGCATTGACTTTAAGGGTTATAAAAAGGGAGTTGAACAGATATAGGGAGCACCAAAAACAAAATACAATTGTTAGATTGAAAAGATGATTCTAGAGAAATATGTTAACGTTAATCTCTTGCTTCTTAGCTTTACGATTATTCTGATAGTGTGTACCGGTGCCGCTGCGCAGGGTTGTAACCAAATGGGTAGTGAGTGCACCTTTGGTGGTGTTCCCTGTTGCGATGGATCCTATTGCGATCTGATTAAAGCCGAACACTTTATCGCAACAGGGACTTGCCAAGAATGCGTACCACGTGGGGGTACTTGTGGTCTCTTGCATCAATGTTGCAGCCCTAATTCCTGCAGAGGTTTTTGGTTTTTAGTTAGTGGTACTTGCGGTGATTAAAGCCGCTATTCCTTTTGTATGCCCGCTGAATTTCTCCACCCAAACTAACTTATCTCTACTTGTTCTGCTTTTACGCATTTAAATATGAATTCTAATCAAGTGATGCCTCATTATTTTGATTGCCTTCTTTCTTTAACTTATCACCTTTTCCTCCATTCATGATTCATGTCAAGTACCGTTCTATATGTGACCAAAAATATGTTCTTTTGTTAATTTTTTTATTTTGTTACTGGGGCATTGAGGTTTCCAATCTTATGACATTTTATTGGACCTCAATATTATCATGGACCATATTCTACATTCTATGTATATTTATATAATTATATAAAACAACATCGTGATTATATGACGCATCCATAACTATTTGGTTGACCAGGACTTTACATGTTTTCACCGTATTAAATTTGCATACGTGTTGTCACCATGTTAAATTGGATTTTTGACGATATTTTCAACATTAAATCATACTTGATTAGAAATATTAATATGCCATAATTGATTGGTTTGAATCTTTTTTTTTTGTTTGGTAAGTAAGTAAAATGATATATAATAACCAAAATCTGTTTACATCATACAAGAAACAAGCCTGTCAGGACAAAACCACCAACAAAAACCTCATACAGGCTAATTACAAACTAACAACTTTCAAGCTTTGAATCCAATCCATATCTGATTGATTAAGCTTCATAGTTTCTGCTTTGCTAACTACCTGAAACTGGAAATCCTTCATCACAATGATGATATGTCTCACCCTCCCATTCCAGAGAGCATTGTTCCTTTCTTGCAACCAAATACACAGTAGCAACCAATGAAGCTCTATATAATCTCTTTATGCATCATGAACTAGTATATCTCTTCAACACCCAATGCCAAGATCTCTTGTAGTCTGTAGTCACTACACTAATCCCAAGCCATCTCTTCGTGTGATTTAGAATCTATGAGCTAAAAGAGCATTCAAAAACCAAGTGCTGAAGGGTTTCAGGAGCTTGATCACATATAGCACATGTATCTACCTGACATACAAGCAACCTAACCAATCTAGCTCTAGTTTGTAATCTCTCAATCAAAATGAGCCAAAGAATATATCTGTGTTTTGGAATGATGAAAGCATCCCAAACTGATCTAAACAATCTGATCCTAGGACGAGTAAGAGAAAGACTCTTATACATTTTAGCAATGGAGTAGCTTGGTTGATTCAACTAAGAAACAATTTGAGTCATGCAGCTAATATGTTGTTGGGATTTACATATCAGTTTCCAAATCCAACTGGCATTGCTAGAAGCTCAGTTATCTTGCTTAATATACACTGCATGTACCCATCTTGCCCATAAGTTGTCAGCCTGCTTGGCTCTATTCCACACAAGCTTACCAATGGCAACCAAATGCCAAGCTTGTATATGTCTAATCCCAAATCCACCACACTGTTTAGGAAAGCAAGATCTCTCCCAACTTACAAGAGATGGTCTTAGGCTCTCATGAGTTCCAGCCCATAGGAAGGATCTGCAGACAGATATAATCCTTTCGATCACACTCTTAGCCAGGATGCATATATGTGCCCGATAAGTATGAATAGAAATCAACACAACATTAATAAGTTGTAATCTCCCTGCAAAGGAAATATGTCTTGAGCTCCACACTCTAATTCTCAATGTCATCTTCTGAATAAGATGATCACAATGATGAGCTTTGAGCTTAACTGCACTGATCGGTACTCCAAGATATCTGAAAGGCATACTACCTCTACTGAATCCAGTTGCATCAATGATCCTGTCCAAATCACTCTCCTCCATTCCTATGTTATAAATGGTTGATTTGCATTTTTTAGCATTCAATCTTGTAGTACTTGCAAATCGATTAAATCCTTGCATCATCATTAATATAGATATATAATATCCTTTACACAACATCACTAGATCATCGGCAAAGTATAAGTGATTAAGCTTTAAGCTAGCACACCTTGAATGAAACTTAAAAGCAGGTTGTTTCCCAACATAGATCATAACCCTAGTGAGATACTCCATGCATAATACAAATAACAAGGGTGAGATGCGATCTCCCTGCCTCAAACCTCTTTTAGAACTCAAAGCACCAGTTGGACAACCATTCAGCATGATAGTAAACCTGGGGCTAGTAACACAACTTAGGGGGGCGTTTGGTAAGGGGGCTTTAGGAAAGGGAAAGGGAGTAGATTGAGTCCATTCCCTTAAAAGTTCTTTGGTTGGAGGGTTTTGTCTTTCCCTTTCCCTCCTCCATTACCCCAAATCCCTCTAACTTGATTCCCCATCCCCCCCTCCACTTAGAAATGGGGGTTTTGGAAACCCTTGACCATTTGACTTTGACCACGCTACACTCTCAACAACCACCCCTTCCACCACCTTTGTTGGCCAACCTCTATCATTCTCACCTCATCTCCTCCATCCCATCTCCTCATCCACCGCCACAGCCACCACAGAACCACCAACAAAAAATACAAAAGTGAAACTTGATTTTCGCCGATTAATAGGAGCGCCCTCATTTAATTTCCTTTCGGAAATTGCAGCCACCACGGAACCACCAGCAGCCAACCCAAAACCACCCACAACACCCTAAAACAACCGTTATCCTAGCCGGAATACACCCCACTAAGCCGATACCACCCCCACTCCGCCGGAATGCGGCCAGATACCACCGCAATCTAACTCTAGCCCACTCAAACCCGTTAACAACGCCTCTTCCCCTCCGTTAACCACCCCCACCCCCCTCTAGAAACACCCCATCTCCGTAAACCCACCATACACTAGCCCCGATAACCACCCCAACCATAAACCCACCCCACAACCGACCACCACCCAACCCCGACAACCACAAGGTAACCCCTAAAAAAACACCTCGCCAGATCTACAGAGAAAGGAGGAGAGAGAGATGAATCTCCGGCGTCGATGAGGAAGCGACGAGAAGGGAAGAAGAAAGATGAATATCTGGCGTCGACAACGAGAGAGAAGAAGAGTGAGATGAATCTCCGGCTGCGAGGAGGAGGCGACAAGAAGGGAAGAAGAGAAGGCGGCGAGGAGCACAGGGATGATTCTCCGGCGATTTGGAAAACATTGAGGGGAGGCCGGAGGGTGGTAGGAGGGGGAGAGAAGGAAAGAAAAAAATATTTGCCAAACAACATTTTTCAGAAAAGGGTTTTTGTTTCCTTACCCCTCCTATCCCTTTCTTGATTCCGTTTCCCTTACACTCTAGGAACCAAACGCCCCCTTAATATGATCCTCCTTAATCTACTAGAAAACCCTGTAGAAACTAGCATTTCATAAATACATTCCCAACTAACAGTGTCATAAGCCTTCTGTATGTATCAATCTTCATCATACAACTAGGATTTCTATTATACATTCTGATCAAATCTTGACATAACAAGATATTATGCAGGATACTTCTTCCACATACAAAAGCACCTTGAGTACCAGAAACTATATCAGGTAATACCAGCTTCAATTTACTACAAAGTAATTACAAAATTACTTTATAGATAATAGCACAGCAAGAAATAGGCCTAACAACTTTAAACTGAACTAGGACATTGACTTTTTGGAATCAAGGTAATAGAGGTCATATTAATCTCTTTTAACAAATGACATGTTCTAAAGAAATCTTGAACAGCTTTAGTTACCTCATAACCAACAATATCCCAAGTATGCTTGAAGAAAAAGTTGTTATAACCATCCATACATGGGGCCTTCTCATATAGAAAAAAGAGCCTACTTCACCTCATCATTACTGAAACTGCCTTCAAGTATCTGAATATGATCTTCAGATAAGGTAGGGCATTGCTCAATAATAGTTTGCTAAAGATGATCTCTTTCTGAACTGCACCCTAACAAAGAATGATAGTACTCAACAAAAGTTGCTTGAACCTGCTGTGAAGTGTTCACCTAATCCCCTTCTTGATTCTGAATAGCATTAATTTTGTTATTTCTTCTTCTAGCTTGGATGCTCTGATGAAATAATTTGGTATTATCATCCCCCTCAGCTAGCCAAGAGATCTTAGCTCTCTATTTTAAAAAGCTATTATACAATTTCTTAGCTCTTAAAAGATCTCTATTAGCAAGCTTTTTAGCTGCACACAATGAAGAGTTGCACCCCTCTTGATGCATTTGATCTTGAACCATCTTCAGGTGTTATTAAGGGTTAATAACATTTGCTTGAAGGTCACTGAGTTAAGCTCCTTCAGATCTATTTTAGAAGCTTTAATTTCTGTACCACCTTAACTTGGGACAACCCACAATTTTTTTGCTCCAAACTCCCCTCACAATCTCTCTGAATGCAAGAGCAGAGCTCCAGATATTAAAAAACCTAAATGGCTTTTTACCAGAAACATTAGGATAAAAACAGAGAAGTCCTAGACATTGATCAAAGGTACCCTCTGGCAAGTATGTGAGTTCAGTAGTAGGAAAGCTAGAAAGCCAGTTTACATTTACCAAGGACCTATCTATGATAGAGAAACACTAGAGTCACCATCCTGTTTATTATTCCAAGTGTAGAACCTTCCAGTGCTTTTGATACCTCAAGCTGACACTTAGAGATACACCCTCTAAATGGTACATTTTCAATCATTCTGACAGAAGCTTCACCAATTCTCTCATCAACACTAGTAATAGCATTGAAATCATCAGTGACCAACCAAGGATCATTTCTATGATCATGAGAAAGCTGGACTAAACTTTTCCATACCACACTTCTGCCATCTGCATCATTCCTTCCATATACAAATGTACAAAAAAAGGCAATGCCATTGCTAGGCCTAACCAAACAATGAATACATTGCTCATTTTGAAGCAAAATGTCAAGATGAAAAGATCTAGGCATCCATCCTATAACAATAATTGAATTATTACTAGTAAAGCACCAACCAGGGCAAAGATGCAAATAGAGATTCCCCAACTTTGAAATTTTTACCTTAGTTTCAACCAGGGCAAACAGCTTAATATTGTGAGTGTTAAGAAAACAATTCACCTCATTTTGCTTCTCAATACTGTTCAACCCCCTCACATTCCAAATAAGGACATTGTCCATTGTGAGTAGGGGTAGTCAACCCCTCCCACACTTCAACTATCTCCTGCACAATTTGTTTCCCCTCTCTCTGTGCAATCACAACAGGCATATCATCACCCTTATAGAATAACTCCTTTGTAGTAAGAGCATCAAAATAATTCTTCACAGATATTCCAGGATCCCCAACCTTTTGAGTTATAACAGGAGCAGCACCAACATTAGCAAATTGAAATTGACCAGGCTTGAATTGTACCACACCAGTCTTATTCTAAACATGCTTTTCTTTAACCACCCAAACTTGTTTCTGTGCAGCGGGCTTTTTAAGACACTCACTACTCACATGCCCATAACCTTTACAACCATTGCAAAAAATAAGTTTCCATTCCAGTTCAATTCTCTACTCAATTTCTAACACCCTTCTCATTCACAAAGGAAAGAACATCAGGGATAGCTATATTAATTAATCTCCATTTCCACTAACACCCTAGAAAATCTCACCTTCTCTTTTTTCTCTATACCTGGATCCATTTTAATAAATGAACCCAACTTGCTAGTAATCTTCCTTAGTGACTTTTCCCCCCAATACTTCAACTCCAACTTAGGAAATTGAACCCAAGTAGGTATCTTCTTAACTTCCTCTCTATCTATATTCAAATCCTGCTCCTATTTTCTACATATCATAGCCTTCCCATCAAAGAAGTAAAACCCTCCACTCAACCACTTAACATGAGTCTCCATTGTTGTAAATCTCACTAAGAATATCCCCTTACCAACCAAAAGAACCTTATCCACTCCAAAATCACCCCAAATTCTATAGATGAATTCACTCATCACAGTTTCAGGTGGATTAGCACCAAGAATATAAATAACCACAAAGGATTCCCAAAAATAAACCTCGTCCTGAATGTCCTCCCAATAAATCTTAATCTCATCAATTTTATCCTCAACTACATCCCCACTAACAGCCTAGTCATTCTGAGCAGTTTTAATGGTGGATTGAGCCATAACAAAAGCAAAATTAATGGGAGTGTCAATAGCAACAAGTGTATGTGTGTTCTCAGCATTCACATTATTACCAATCACAATATTAGCAAGCAAACGAGTATTACCATTATCACCAACTATTTGATCCATCTTTCTTTTATTAGTGTTCATAACAGACATCCATTCAGACAACATTCTCTTCGAAGATTCTTGTTGTTTAAAATCATTTTCAGCCGATTTAGGAGAAAGTATTTCACCCATTTCAAGCAATTTTTCATCAATTCGAAGAGGAGGGATACCTTTTATTTCAGTAATTGGTCTTGTTTTTTCCGCACCATTTTGTGAATTAGGGCCATTCTATCTCTTCTTCCCCGGCTTGATTGAAGATTTCTAAGAGCCCTTGGACATTCCCATGGCCACTGGCGCCGATCGCGGCTACCAAAAGTTCTCAGCTTCTCGAAAATGTGTACTACCCCCTTTCCTTAAGTCTTAAGGAGTGATTATCTTTCAAGTTCATCAAGTCTTGATTGGTTTAAATCTTGAATGAAATAGTCGCTTAGTTAAGCAAGTATGGAAGATTCAAAGGAACTCAAGCCCAACAGAGGAACCGAAGTCTTACTAGGTTCCTACTACTGACTAATTGTTCTAGGTTCAGAGTAAAGTGAGGGGGAACAACCTGGGGTACCTCAATAGCGATAGTTCTAAGCACATGACATGAGACAAAGCAAAATTTCTCTCACTTTCACTCTATGAAGGAGGAACTGTGACCTTTAGAGACAACCTTACAGGTAACTTAGTAGTTGAAAGGTTGGTATAGGTTTTACAAGTGGAAATCGATGATGACATTATTCATTCTCGAGCACTTGGTCCATCAAGACAAGTTCAAAAGTTTAATAAATTTGAAATTGATGGGTACAAGTTTCAAACTTTAGATTATGGTGTTTGTGTTAAAAGTGATGAAGGCTATGACTATCATGGCCTATTTCGAGAAGTGATAGAGCTGAGTTATGTTAGTGAAAAGTGGAACTATAAAACAATCTTATTTAAATGTGATTGGTTTGATCCTAGACAAGGTACGAAAATGCATGAAAAATACAAACTTTTTGAGGTCAATCATGCTAAAAGATACTGAATATATGACCCGTTGTTGTTGGCTTACCAAGCTGAACAAGTGTTTTATATTCCTTATCCTAGCACAACCAACGATAGAAATCAAAGGTGGGCCATTTTTAACATTAAAGCTCGTCGAACAATTGATGCAATCGTTGAACAATTGACATTTCAAGAGGATCTTATTGAAAATCCTCCATTGTTATCTGACCCACATGAAAATAATCAGAGTCTTGAAGAAGAAGAAGAAGAAGAACAAGAAGAAGAAGAAGTAGAGGAGGAGGACGAGGACGAGGAGGAGGCAGAAGAAGAGGAAGAAGAATTAGAAGCAGAAGAAGATGATAATTACTCAAGGGATGAAGATTTGGATGAATCAGATGATGACCTATGATGTGGTTTTCAATTACGTGTTAGTATGTTGAATAATATGTGATGATATTAGTATTTTCATTTGTGTGAGATGTCATTTTCTTCTTTGGATAATAAATACATATGGATTTGGGACTATTGTTAGCTTGTTTCTAGGTGTTTTCGTATAAACTATATATTGCTACTATTGTCACACAAAAGGTATGTAATAGAATCCTCACAATGATATTTTTCGATGTTTTTCTATTACACGGTAATTTATCTTAACTTTTTAGTGATTAACTTCCGCTATAATGTTTTTGCTGATAATTCTCTAAATGTGCAGATGACGTATCGATGTAGAGGAGGATTACACAAGAGGGGTGGAATCATAGAAAGGCTTCCTCGCAAACCCCTTTTTCAGGATGTCGAGGCGTATATGACATTTATGGAAGATCCAGGTGAGGAAAACGAGCATCAAATAACCTTCTAGATCGAAGCAACATCTGCTTGAATCATCATTTACACCATCTGCCACACCTTCTATTGCACCTTCTGTTACACCTTCTGCTACACCTTCTGTCTTAAATTATACAACTACACTCAACCTTAATTCTTCTGCATGCATCTTAAATTCTATAACTACATCTACTGCCACACCTGCTACAACACCATCTATCAGTATTTTTATGATTATAACAGATGAAATTGGTAATCCCGCAAAGGTTGATGCGGTTCTACACCCGGAGGGCGAGTGATGGCAAAAATCCAGTTTAGAATTGTTTGTTCTGTCAAAATTTATTGTAATTTAATATGTATTATTTGGACTTGGACTTTCATTTAGGTTTACAAAGCGAAAGGTGGTGAAAAAAGTCACATCATTGTCTTACAAGAAATATTTTGATAAAACCTACAATAATTGGTCTATGGTGCCCGAGGAAGTTCGCCGTAGGTGGTGGCATGCATTTAGGGTATGGTAACTTTGTCAATAAATTTTGCTACCATATTTATTGGTATCTATCTATCTAACATGGTTGTTTATATGTTTATTTCCTTTTTTGTTACTCATCGTTTAGGATATATTGTTTCTAGTAACTAGTATCTTCTTGTTGATATGGCACATTTATTCTTGTATTTAATCAATAGAATAGAAGGAGTACTCATGGGATCCATCAATAGCTGAGCTAGTGAAGGAAAGTTGGAGGTCAAAATTAAGTAGGAAACTTACGGATGTGGTGTCAAAACTTGTACATCAAGTCGATTATAGACCAAAGTGGTGTCCTCCAAGCATGATATTTGCATTGAAGAAAGTTAGAGATACACGTGATCTTAAAAAGAAATCGCAACAATGCTCTTCTAACACTAAAAACAACAAAACGGTTCATCAAAACATACTTAAGGGTCCATCTTGACAGAGGAGTTGAAGGACAAAATGGCAAGTTCTTATGTAACTAGCTATTTTTTATACTTCATTATCTAATAATTAGGTTAACTTTTTTACAAATACTAATTTTATGTTTAATTGTGTATGTATGAAGACAAGTGAGAAGTTTGGTGAAAACCCAAACCCATGCGAAGTTTTCAAGAGAGCTCACACAAAAAAGGATGGTTCATTTGTTGACGAGAGGTCTGCATCATTGTGGGTAAGTTCGTACTCTTCTAATACGTGTCAAAAGTTAGGTATTTAAGCGCCTTGACTTTCAGTTTTCACCTTTCACACTTGTATTGCTTCTCTTCACCATCAATTTGCTCAGCAGCAGAAAGTCTATTAGGGTCTTGTATACTGATTCTGCCTTCATAATTTCAGGACTCAAGTCTAGCAATGGATCGAATCATTATTGTGCATATAAACAGGCTTTCCTATCAGCTGAAAATTTATGTTGTTGCTGCTTGTTATTTCAACTTATTTTTGTGTATCTTGAATTGCCTCTTTGCCTTGTTTCTTCCCTTTTTCTTCAATGGCTCTATGCTATTTGTTCTGCCTCCTGCTTGATTGATTATAAGGCAAAAATAAGGTTCTGTAAACTAGTTGTGGCTTTCGCATAAGATGTCTTAGGCATGAAATTTTCAGCAACATTAGCAGGAGTCATCTTAACTCCACTTGTTGGAAACAGAGAATGTGAGTCAATACACTTGTTCTTCATCTTGACACTTAATCTGCAGTACTATAATCCTTTTTTCTTGTCTCTTTTTTCGTTGTCCCGTAAGGTCCCTAGAGTAGTCGACATCCTCCATAACAATAATCGATTTGCTCGAGGTTTCAATCAGCAACCATCTCAATTCTGCCTTGTACACTGACATCTTATAGAGTTAATTATAAGTATCGTCAGCTTGACACTTAATCTTTGAAACTTGTGAATCTCTTAAAAATTAAGTTGTTATTTTTAATTCCCTCGAGATTAGCTATCTTCATATTTGTGAATCTTTGCATGCTTCTACTTCTATAATGAATAGATTATGTTAGAAATTAAGTTCAATATTTGGACCATCGGAAAAATAGTGCAAACTGAGAAACTCTTCTCTGTGGCCTGTGTATATCATGCGTTTGTTCAAAATTTCTAGGGACCCTTTCAAGTTGAATTACTATTCATGACAGATATGTTAATGTGGTTATCTCTCATTACTACTCTTTACAAGTTTAACGAGTTCATAACATGACAAGGGGGGCAAAGAGATTTGTTCTTTTTTGTTCGTTTATACTTTATAGTTGTGGTTAAATTTTTGATATTCTCACTCTTTTACTTTTCTTGTTGTTGACATTCATTCTTACATGAAGACATCTTATACCATTCTTGTTGTTGACATTTCATCAATTCTGATATTTTAAAGTGTGGAAATCAGATGCAATATTGTTGTTGACATTTCATCTTATACCTTCCAGCCATACTCTAGAGAAACCATACCTCATCGCTACTCGTAGACCGTAACGAGCTGCCATGTCTTCAGCCATACCCACCTCCCATCCCCCCATTCATAGATCAGTTTGCACTCATCACGCACTACCATCCCTAGGCCCACATAATTCGCACCAACATGAAAATCAAAATTGACCTTAACAACACCCTCTAGAGGCTGCAGCCAAACCCTTATCATCTCTTGTCTGGGAATCATTGTTGGCAGGAAAACTCGCTCAACATACGAGCCATAATCATTCACCATTTTCACTAGCCCTGCAGTCACCAATTTCGGATAGACTTGTTCATTCTCAAAACTCCTCTTATTCCTTCAAGACATTCTCTTAAGGGGGTAATTAGGATACAAAACATCCCATGCTCACACGAAGTACTCCTTCTGTACCCAAGCAGTCTGCACCACCTTTGCATCCTTGCAATACTGTTACCACATACAAATGAGGATGCATTTATTTTAATAAATCTGAAAATTAGATGGGATGTTTACCACATACAAATGAAAATTAAATTTTACCACATACAACATTCATTAATCGTATCACTTTCAAAGTACTTCATGTGAGCATGTAATGTTTTGTATCCTTGTACTTGGTTCATTCCAACATTAGCCCTCAAAATCGATTAGATCAACCACATACATTTCAGTGTCACGACACAAATTTACAGTCCGGAATTTCCGATATGTGTTGCTTGAACTAAAATAGTAAGATCATTAGGAACCACATGATAATACTTTCTTTGTGCTACTATGCAATAGGTGTAATTCCACTTATTCGGTTTTCTTCTTTTGATGCGTCCTTTAGTTTTTGTACTAATTTCTATTGATTTTTGTATTTTAAGGATGCCTTACAACACAAGCACGTGGCTAACATTTTGAATGATGAACCCAAAACTGAAGAGGAGGTGTACTATGAAGTCGTTGGTGGGTTCGATGAGAAAGGAAAGGTGTACGAGATCGGTTCTATTCCGCTATCATATTACTAGAAGCCTAGTGAAAGTAAGAGAGGTCAAAGGGCTCCTTCACAACATGTAATTAATCTGGAAAATTGTGTTGTTCAACTTACTTCAGAAAATTTGCAGCAACAACAAACGCTTAATGATACCGTAAACCAAATGAAGCTTCTTAAAAGACAAGTCGAGTTACTTACTCAACAAGTGACAGGGTGCTCTTCTAATACCAATGCATCACAAGCTCCACCCCACCGCCTCCTTCTGCTCATGTGCTTTTATCTCTTAGAGAGGTCGAATTCTTCAGTAATTTGCTAGAATTTTTTTTGCAACAAAGGGAGCATGACATAATCCGATGAGCCGTGCTTTTAATGCATCTAATTTGATGGTTATAGCTATTTTTGGTACTTCTATAGGAAGTTAGTTTTTAGGAGTGATGTAAATGATCATGATTATGGTATTTCTCAACGACAAAGTTGAGCTTTTGTAGCATTATACTTATTATTAATCAATTGAATGCTTATATATCTCCTAATAAGGTGTGATCAAAGTGATACAAAATAGCGTGCAGGGTGAATAGCTACGAGAAGAAATATTATATTCTAGCCAAAGGTTACTATGGAAGATACTAGCAAATATTGCAGCTCGATGGTAAATGCTATAGCAAAATAAAGCTATGATTTATACCTTTTTACGTAGCAAAATTACCCAAAATTTGCTACAAATTTATACCTTTTCCGTAGCAAAATTGCTCAAAATTTGCTACGAATTTATACCTTTTCCGTAGCAAACTTAGCCAAAATTTGCTACGGATTAGTTTAACCCATCTCAACTTTTGCTACGGAGTTTATACCTTTCCGTAGCAAAGTTAGCCGCACAATGTATTTTTTATTAGAAAATTTGCTACGGATGTATTATGTGTCGCAAAAATTTTATACGGATTAGTTTACTCCATCTCAAGTTTTGCTATGGATTTAGTTTTGCTACGGATCCCTAACCGTTTCAAAAATATAAACGGATGCATGTATTCCGTAGAAAACTAAAGTTAACCACGATGCCGAAATTTGCTACAAATTTGGTTTTGCTAGGCGTTTTTCCCGTAGCAACTTTCGTTTCAAAACGTATTTAGTAACCGATCTTTAATGTTTGCTACGGAAAAATCCGTAGCAAAATCACGTATTTTTTGTACTGCATTTACAAGAAACTAAATGCATGCTTATTAAGATTGAATATTAAATGTTTGAGTAAAAGGGAAAGCCATTCTTTAATTCTACACAAATCTCATACGCATAAAATCTCCCTATTCAAACCCCTTCCTATCACTTCAATCAACTCAAGCTTACATCTTTCCTAAAACCATCAAACATAAAAAAAAACCAGCTGCCTTCTCTCCCAATTCAACCCTTAACTCCTTGGCACCCAAATGAAAAAGCTCTGAAAACTCCAATCTGCCCAGCGACATACCATCTCCTTTGGTCGAATATGAAGAGAGTTAAAACGAGACAGAGCTCTCCATCCACGAAGCATCGGCATCCAAGGCACATTCAACTGAAATCGAACAATCGTCCAAGAAAGTGGAAGAAGAAAACGAGGATGAATAAGAAATTGAAAAGCCGCTCCATATTCCAACCAAGAGAGGTAAGAGGTCAAAATCCTCTAAGTTCTAGATTGGTTTTTGTGTTGATCTGGATTGGTGCAAAAAGATGAAATGGACCGAGTTTCTTGATATTGTCAGATTTCAAAAATGCTCTAAAATTCTTTGCATTGATGAGGGTTGGTGCAAAAAGAATGAAATGACTGAGTTTTGTGCGAAGTTTGAAAATTCTGATGGTTTATGCATAAGTGTTGTTGGGGGTAATTTTGTAAAATTTAGTGAAAAGAACTTGAGTGAATGGTTTTATGTACCTACTGATGGGTACAAAGAATATATAAAAGGAAAGGCTCAGTTGAATGTAGATGGGGCGAATAATAGTAAAATCTTGAAAAAAATTTGTTGGCAGTCCCTCTGACCTCTCAATAGAACAAAAGGACCTAAACTCCTTTCATAATTTCATGTTCCAACTGGTTTGGAGGTTCCTTGCTCCTCGTACTTCTAAGAGGACCCAAGCCAATCTTCTTGATCTTTCTCTTATGTATTGTCTTGCCAACGACATTATCATGAACTTTCTTACCTTTTTTATACCTCACCCATGGCATTACAAATAAAAACCACATTGGATATGAAATCTAATTTCCATTATTTTGAAGAAATGCAATATTAAACTCCTTTCTAAACCATCCTTTGAGCTTGGACCTGAGAATTACTTAACCAAGCATACACTTTCCAGACTAAGTCTAAGAATTCGAGGGGGTATTCTGGAGTATGAGGTTGAGGAGGTACAGGTGAAAGCTGAGAAGGATGTTGAAGCCACTGGAAAGAGCAAGAAAGGAGAGGAACCAGGAACTGGGGTCTAGTAGTCTGTTCGCAAGAGTCAGAAACTGGTAGAGTCCAAGAGAAACCAGGATAGTGGGATCAAGATTGACTTGGATGAGGATCCAGTTCCTTAAACAGCTGCTTCTCAAGCTGTAGATTTCCCCCTATTGTCCACTATTGGTCTCCGTGGGATCTTGAAGGAGATTAAAGACTCCATTGCTCTGCTAGGAACTAGGGTTCAAGCATTAGAGGCCCGGATTGCTCACTAAAATGTACAACATGATCAACTTATCCAAGCCATAAATCAATGAGCATCCAACATTCGTGCCAAGATTTATTCAGTTGCAGCCTCCTTCCCGATCCGTGAATTACCCAGATCCTAGTCCCTCTTCCATTAGGCAATTGTATCTCAGATTATTTTCTTTTTTGGGTGTGTATAAATTTGGTTGAACAATTACATCTTTACTTTTCTTTTGCTTATTTCTTGTGTCCTGCTGAAAAACAAGAATTTATGAACAATCTTTTGCTCTTCGTTTATCCAATCCGTCTTCTTATTTTGCTAATTCGAACTCTATTCCTGATATATTTATGCTTTGTGATGTCTGTTCCTGCTTCAAATACTCTTAGAATGTTTGGATGGCTAATATTTTGAGATACGTGTTAGAGATGCTGCCTTGATTTTAGATTGTTGACTCTATTAGTGTTGCAGGTTCACTATACTTAGCTTTGATGATGACAGAAGGGGGGAGAGTTATAGGCATGCTTAGGATTTTTTTGCAACTTCTCACTTCCTACTGCTTTTCTTAATAACCTTGTCTCTGTCCCTACTCACAGTTTAGAGTCATAGCTTAGAGTCTTAATAAAAAGTTTATTTTTTACTTCTTTATTTTTGCCAATTATTTGCCATCATCAAAAAGGGGGAATATTGTTGTATTCAATGTTTTAAGGATGAAAAGTAATGTGCTTTTAAGTCTAGGATTTAATTAATCAACTTAGAGTTTATTTTATTTGAATTAGATTTATTTTTATACATAGAGTTTTCTTAGGATTTAATTTTGTATATAATTCGTTCTCTATTTATTTAATAACTTATGGAAATAATTAACTTAATTATAACTTGTAGAGAAAAGGTTATGAGTTTAACCTAGTCAAGATATTTTTAGATTAATTATTCGGAAAATTTCACAAGAAATGGCTCAACTATTACCCATTTACTTTCATAAGTCCCAACAATTGATTATTCCCTGTAGGACCCAACTTAACTATTTTGTGACTTGTATAGGTCCCAACAGGTTACTTTCTTTTGAATTTTTTCAAAATAAAACTCACAAAATAATCAATAATTGGATGGCACAAAATAATCAATAATTGGATGGCACAAAATAATCACAAAAATATCCCTGTAAGGACCTATACAAGTCACAAAATAGTAAAGTTGGGTCCTATAGTGAATAATCAATAGTTGGGACTTATTAAAATATGGGTAGTAGTTGAGCCCTTTCTTGTGAAATTTTGCTAATTATTATGCACTCAAATTTATATGTTATGAATTGATTTGATTAAACTAATAACATGGAATATTATTTTGGACCCCATATAGCTTAGAAAGGTTATTCGGTTTTTATACTCTTCAAAGCATTAATCATTGTATTATTTTTTAGTGTTGGGTGAGTGAGATATAGAGAATAAGAATCTCTGTAATCAAGAGTGAAAGAGAGAAAGAGAAGGAGAAGACTTTGAGTGAGGTCAAGTGAGGAAAGTCACGTGTTCAGGGGAACAGGGTGACTGGGAACAGGGACAGGTTGCTAGAGGAACAAAGTGAGGATTTATAATAGGTTGTAATTACTATTATAAATAAAGGCAATCTTTCTTCCTCAACTGTTGCCTCTCCTTAAGAGAAAGAATTTTTGCAAACTTGTTCTTCCATTATATCAGACCTACATGAGGTGATCCTATTATGTGGCTTGTGTGGACTTACAGCTTGTTTGGATAAAAGGAAATGGAGAAAAAGGGAACAAGTTCTCTTATTTGGATAAAAGGTTGGAGGAAGGAAGGGGAGTGAGAGAGAGAGATCTATTTTCCTTCCCTCTTTCGAAACACCATCTCTTCAAAATTGGAAAGATTTGGAGGGAAAATGAAGCTCCATCTTCCCCCTTCCTTTCTTTCCCCTTCCCTTCCTCCTATTTCCTTACCCTTCCTTTCCCTTTTATTTAGTTATCCAAACAAGTTGTTAGTTAAAAAATTATAGTTGGAATTTACTTCATATAGTTCATGCATAACAATAGTGAAATTCGCGTGTCAAATTATTGGTATCTGGTTTTATTAATCTATGCACGAGATCATATATTGTTTAATAATAATAGAAAAATAATTTATGGAATATCACTTTATAAAGATCGAACTCGTACATTTCTTACAAGTATGTCAATATGAATAGCTACATACCTTTAGTAAAATTTTGTTGTTGCAGCTACGTTGATCACTGTATCTGTTTTGTCGTGCAATTCTTTCAAGTGATCATCACCGATTCCCAAAAGTATCACCAACAACATACAACAGGAGTTATTTTCTCTGAGATAAAGGATTCAAAATTTGATCCCCATTTTTCTTTTATGACTTTAAACAACTCCTTGATTAACACCTGCGTCCAAACATGAATTTGAGCAAGCTTACCTCAGTTACCTGTTACCTCTCCAATATAAGGAAAATCCTGCATAAAGTATTTTAATGCTTACATTACTCGGTGCCGGGGTGTCGGGTGGTCGTCATACCTTATCTTGTAGTCGGGCGTTTCGCTGCCTCAGCATCTCTAGACCGTTGTAGGCACGAAAAAATTACAATGTGCCACGTCATCGAATTTCATGAATTCAATAAAGTCAATTGTTGACTTTATAAACGTAGATGATAAATGATATTAATTAATCCGGACTTGTAACTAAGTTTGGGCCGTTTTAATTATTAAGTCATCTACTAATTGGATTAAGGCCTAATAATAAAAATAGGCTATTTAAATGATGGCCATGAGGCCCATGGTGGCTACTCAATAAACCTAATCCCTACAAAGCTCTATAAATAGAGCTCTCCAATCTCATTTGAAAGGATCCAGAAAAAACCAGAGAGAAGAAAAACCAGAAGGTCAGAAAGATCCAGAAGGTGGAGAAAACACATAGCTATTCCAGAGTACAACAAAAGTCTCTGGAACTCAACAAGCTACATCAAATTCTTTTTACCTTGAAGAAGAACAATAAGCACCACAAATCAACGTGTTGTTCTATTCTAAAGAAGAAGCCTTGAAGAGATCAAGTCCGGTGGCCCTAGCTCATTCAAGAAATCAAAAGAAGACTGAAAGAGATCAAGCCTGGAGACCCTCATTCAAGGGAATCAATTCTGTATTACGAAGGTGTCAAGCCAGGTTTGTGATACAACAAGTCAAATTATTACGGAGAACGAATCAGAGGATTAAATTAGAGATTGTACTCAAAAATTCAAATCAATAAAATATATTATTTGCTACATTTATCTTTACTCTGTTTTGCAGACTTAGTTAAAATTTGTGTTTACAAATTTTTGGCACGCTCGGTGGGACAATCTTTACCTTTCATCTCTTTCTCCATTCAAGCAACGAAGCAAGTTCCTTCAACAATGGTGGCCAAGGGAATATTCATTCACGACGGCAACAATGAATCCTCGTCCCCACGCGAAAATCACATGATGGCGTCAACCCTTGGATCAACAAATGTTGTCAATGTCATGGCGATCGAAGTGACTACCATCGAGGAAGAACTTGCAAATATGAAAGAACACATTCAAAAGCTCATCAAGGAAGGTGAAGAAAAAGAAGCTCAAATCTATCACCAAAGCCAACAAATCGCCATTCTCGCAAAGAAACTCGAGAAACTGCCAATAGCTGAGTCACTCAAGAATGATGAAATCGAAAGCGAAGATGATGCAAAGGATCGAGCTCAAGTTCGACGTCCACATCACACACAAGGAATACAAAACTTCATGGAGATTCCTTGAATTCATTCACTGTCCAACAACTCCAAGAAATGATAACAAATGCCATTGAAAGGCAACTTGGTGGAGGTCTTGATAGACATAACAACTACATCAAGCCAAATACGAAGAGGATCGAGTCCTTGCAAATGCCTAGCGGTTACCAGCCTCCCAAATTCATTCAGTTTGAAGAAAAAGGTAATCCAAAACAACATGTTGCACACTTTGTTGAAACATGTAACAATGCAGGGACTGAGGATGACCTACTTGTCAAGCAATTTGTTCGCACTCTTAAAGGTGTGGCATTCAATTGGTACACAGACTTAACTCCAGAATCAATCGACAGCTAGCCACAAATGGAAGAAGCGTTCTTGAAACACTTCTACAACACTTGTCGCACAGTGAGCATGATCGAGTTAACGCGCACCAAGCAATTGGAGGATGAACCAGTCGTGGATTACATCGATCGATGGCGAGCATTGAGCCTTCAATGTAAGGATCACTTGTCCGAAACTTCTGCTGTGGAAATGTGCATCCAAGGAATGCATTGGAACTTGGTGTACATCTTGCAAGGAATCAGACCCAAAACATTTCAAGATTTGGCAACTCGAGCTCATGAAATGGAACTTGCAATTGCCAGTCATGAAGGTCAATCCGATTAGACATCTAAATTGATGGAGAATCGCATCTGCAACCTTGTGAAAAAAAAAATCACAAAGACACAAAAAAAAAGTACTCCCAAAGCAAGAGTATAAACTGCATAACCTAAAACAAAATATTCCCAAGCAAGAGTATAAAGTGTATATCCAAAACAAATACTCCTAAGTAAGAGTATAAACTACAAATCCCAAAAAAGAAAATCTCCTAAGCAAGAGTATAAACTGCAATCAGACTCAAACAAAACAAAACCTTGAACTACGTTTGGCTTGATCCGAATAAGTATATCTCAAATACTCATTTGGTACGTAGGCATCTTGATTGAATGTTATTCCAGTGCAGTCACACCAAAAATTAAACTTGGGGGCACGTGAACATTGAAATTGCTTCTCCTTGGCCTCACAAATTTACATTGTTGCACGATGAGCACGGAAACTAGTTGTCGTTTGTTCGAAGGTTGGAGATAGCTCGTAAGCACCAATACTTCATCAAAATTCGTGGAAGTCTGGAGAAAGCTTCTAAGCACCGGATCTACAAAAGTTATGAATCGAAGATCTAGAGAATGCTGCCAAGCACTAGCGATTCAAATTTGTTCCACATGAAAATTGGAGAAAGCTCACAAGCACCAATTTGCTATCAAAAGTCTTTGAGATCGATCAGAAGAAAGATACCAAGCTTTGAATGATCCATCCAAAAAGTCGAGCAGCAAGGATCGATAGAGAAAGCTTCCAAGCACCATCAACTGTCAAATTAAAGCTTCCAAGCACCAACACTCGTCCAAAATCACTTCAAGTTTGTAACGGAAAAAAAGCTCAAAAGCACCAAATTTCTCGAACGATGGAGAAAGCTTCCAAGCATCATCACCTTCGAATTACGTCTCGACCCTCAAGAGAAAGGATCGTCAAAGTCCTGCCAAGAAAAGGGAAATTAGAGAAATCTTCAAGGACCAACATCGTGGCAAACAAACAACAAATCTCCACCATCAAGCGACGCTAATGTCAAAAAAGGCGAGTCACAATTCTATAACGTCATGCCAATGATGTAAAAATTGGCGATTCCTCCATCAAAGATTTCGAGGCGTCCCTTCTAAAAAATCATGGGATAATGTTTTACTACTCCATGTACCAAGATGAACGACTCAGTCCTTCTTTGTGGGCATTGCGTCCTTCATGGCTATTTGGTATTGTGTCAGGTCAAGAAAGCGAGCTTGACTCTTCCCATGAGACTCGTTGACGTGTCTTGAGTACCTAACTTTATGTCGTGACTCTTCCATTGACATTAAAAAGATAACTCCCAATTAGCCCATAGCTATTTCACGTCATGGTGACTCCCCGTGTAGCTGCTTCATGATGTCAAGGTTGAGGGAGGAAATCAAGGCAAAAAAAAACACCAACAAATGAAAGTGCTTTGGCATTGTATATTAGCAGGCCATTTTGTTTTCATCAATCATCAAGATCACAATGATCATGATGAGAAAGTGTAAAAAATATATATATATATCAAGGGGGTTGACATGCAGGGACATGCGCGAGTGCAAGTTAGTGGAGTTTCAATGGATTTCTTTCTCAAAGAAATCATGTTATAATTATAAGAATCAGTGGCCCTGTCACCATGCATCATCATCATGCTTCATCATCATACTTCATCATCCAACGAAACAGAGCAAAAAGAATGTGTGGGATAAATCCTTGAACCCATACTTGTTTATTTACATCACTTGCAATCAGATATTAACCCAAAAAAACTGGGTAAGGTGACACGTGAAGCAGGAGATGTTAGGCATTGATGGATGATGATGATGCCATGTGTATGTATATGTATATACATATACCTCTAATTCATTAATCAAGAAACAATCAAGCCAGTAGATATACCTCTAATATATTTTATCAAGTTCATTATCATGATCAAATCAAAAGCTTCTGGGGGGACAAAACCAAAAAACAGAAAAAAAGAAATATTTGTATTTCACTTGTCAAGCATTGAGTGTTATCAAACCATGATCATCATGATTTATGTATCTTGGTCAACAGTAAGGGGCTTCTGCTTAGTTAGGCACAAGTTGAAGAAGTAAGAGATACAGAGGCAACAGAGCCAAAGTTTTCATTGGAACAGAGATGGTCAAGCAGAAACAGAGTATAGCCGTGTGTGATGTTGTGTGTCACTCGACTCTATGGTGTTTGGTGTGGTTGGCTTGGCGTCCGTAGCATCCAAATATCAAAGTGAGTGATTCATCGATATCCTCCGCCTGGGTAGTGTGACTCCGTGGATCCGGTCGTCGTGGTTCAATTCATTCGTAGTATGGCTCCAGGGCTGCGGCACGGTGGCGTTAAAGTAGTGGTTGAATTCCTCTATGGACATCGTGACTCCGCGACTCCAAAGACGGCTAGGTTGTGATTCAACTCTATTTGCACCATGGCTCCAAATGCAACACGGTTGTAGTTCAATGCAAGAAGATTGCAAACCTGCAAATAAAACAAAGACAGAATGAATAAAACAATTAAGAGAGCATGGTTGATTCTTCTTCCATCAAAGGCGGTTCTTCTCTACTTTGTTGCTTCATGATTATGGCAGAATCGGCTTCATGATTACGGCGGAATCGTGCATCTCCAATGTCCTCCGTGGCTTCATGTGTGCCGGGATTCTAGTGAACCAAAGACTCGCCCAAATGCCTGCATTGGCCGCATATAGGTGAATAAAAATAAAAACCTCTCAAACCTAGTATATATAGAAGATATCATCCTAGGTTGAAACCCTCAAAAGGATAATCTTCAATTTGTTATGAAGATCTTCTGATGGAGATTTATTTACCAGCAAGGTGGATAAGTTCAACTTGGGCTTATTTTGTTTCAATAAGGAGGAAATAAAGTTCCAATAAGGAGGAAATATAGGCGGAATCAATGCATTGGTTATCTTTTGTTATTATTATTATTGTTATATAGTAATAATGATAATGATAAAAGTTATAAAACCATAAAAACAGAGCATAACAAATTTCTTCCGATGGATAATGATGGGGTTTAATAAAAAAAGAAGGAAAACTTATTTGTGTTTGTTTGTTGCTGCTTGGTGCCTTGCTAGGCTAAACGGAGGAGATGAAGATGTTGGGTAAAAACTTTGGAGTGTGATGATGTGAAGTCCATTATCTGGCATAATCAGTGACTTTGTTTTTTTTCACATTTTGTTATTATTATTACTTATTAATAATAGTGATGATAAAAGTTATAGAAAAAAATAACAAAGTTATTTCCATGGGTTACCAGATCAAAAAAAGTGCAAAGACTCGTTAGTCTATAAAACAAAATTGTCCAGGAAAGTTCGAGACCCGATCACGCTTAAACACTCAAAATTGTGTATGTGACCAGTCTCGAGGGGGCAATTTGTAGGCACGAAAAAATTACAATGTGCCACATCATCGAATTTCATGAATTCAATAAAGTCAATTGTTGACTTTATAAACGTAGATGATAAATGATATTAATTAACACGGACTTGTAACTAAGTTTGGGCCGTTTTAATTATTAAGTCATCTACTAATTGGATTAAGGCCTAATAATAAAAATAGGCTATTTAAATGATGGCCATGAGGCCCATGGGGGCTACTCATTAAACCTAATGCCTACAAAGCTCTATAAATAGAGCTCTCCAATCTCATTTGAAGGGATCCAGAAAAAACCAGAGAAGAGAAAAACCAGAAGGTCAGAAAGATCCAGAAGGTGGAGAAAACACAAAGCTATTCCAAAGTACAACAAAAGTCTCTAGAACTCAACAAGCTACATCAAATTCTTTTTACCTAGAAGAAGAACAATAAGCACCATAAATCAACGTGTCATTCTATTCTAAAGAAGAAGCCTTGAAGAGATCAAGTCCGGTGGCCCTAGCTCATTCAAGAAATCAAAAGAAGGCTGAAAGAGATCAAGCCTAGAGGCCCTCATTCAAGGAAATCAATTCTGTATTACGAAGGTGTCAAGCCAAGTTCGTGATACAACAAGTCAAATTATTACGGAGAATGAATCAGAGGATTAAATTTGAGATTGTACTCAAAAATTCAAATCAATAAAATATATTATTTGCTACATTTATCTTCACTCTGTTTTGCAGACTTAGTTAAAATTTGTGTTTACAACCATATAAGAAGGTATAATTTCTTCGCTTTTGGCTGAACCCGAAGTATCTTTTCTACAAGTACTACAATGCATGATAACCATATTTTAAACAAATAAAAACATTTTAATGTAGCACGAGATATATGACAAGGCAGTGAAAGCGAGGCATATAGATATACGACAGCAATTGTTTTTATGAACTTATTCCTCCGTTCTTTTCTACTAACTATAATTGTCATTTTACACCATTCACATACTTCTGTTCAACCCTTTATTATGATCAATGCAAGATGAAAAATGTTTCTGTATAAAAGTGTCATATCTCTTTCTGATGGATAGATATGAGCGGTCCGAGTCCGAGCTCCGGCAAAAAACCTGCAAATGAACCCCAAACCCCCGGGTATCCCGAGGACAGGGCCTCCAACGCTCAAGACAACTCATTTTAGATAGAGAGAGTATGGATGTGGGGAGAGAAGTGGGAGCTCAATGTGAGTCCATGTGAGAATGGATTGTGGATCCCCTTTACCTTAGCCCTATTAACGGTATATATAGTGAGATGAGCGTGGGTCTTGGGCCGTCTCACCCGCTTGCCAACTCGTGTTGGGCTTTAGTGTACTCGAGAGAGGGTATTTATACCCATACAAGTTACCGCCCTAGTTCGAGTGATAATCGATGATTGAACTTGAACTATATTCGGCTTATTCACTTGGTTCCTCATGATATTGGTCATGTCTTCATGATGACATTTTGAGCATGATTTAGGTTCTAATATGAGATCTAGCCTCTTTAGTCAGAGAGCTTGCTTCAATTAGTTAAGGTGTATCATCCTCTAATTGATGATCTTTTTATGTAATAAGAGACACAACTTCCTTTGCTCACGAGTCTGCTCTGATAATCTGTAGTGCAACATCTTCTAATGAAGGTCTTCTCATATAGTCTGCAATGTTGCTTACCAATCTAATAGTCTGTTCCGATGGGCTAGAGTATAGCATCATCTAAGGGCTCTGCTAGCTTTCTGTTTTTACATTCTTTTGAGTAATTTTTGAAAGAAAATATGCTATTTGTTTGCTACTTTCTTCCTCCTACCATACGTATCCTTGCCCACCAGTTTGTCTGCTTGGCTTGCAACAGAGGAGGCAGACTGAGATAAATTGCTGCAAACAAGTTCGCAATAACGATGATACGTGGATATGTAATAATGATGAGCAAGATCCTTCATCTCAAGCGAGGATCTGCTATAATAATAAAGAGCAGGGTCCTCTACCTGAAGCGGGGAACTGCCTTAATAATTATAAGCATGATCCTCTATCTTAAGCGCGAACCTGCTGTAATAATAATAAGCATAATCCTCAGTCTGAAGCGAGGATCTGCTATAATAGTAATGGCAAAGCCCTCTGTCTGAGATGGGGTCTGCAATTATAATAAGAAGCATGATCCTCTGTTTGAAGCGAGGATCTGTTGTAATAATAATGAGCATGATCGTATGTCTGAAGAGAGGATCTGCTATAATAGTAATGGCAGAGCCCTCTATTTGAGATGGGGTCTGCAATAATAATAAGGGAGCATGATCCTCTGACTGAAGCGGGGATCTGCTATAATGATAATGAGCATGATCCTCAGTCTTAAGGATATGTTATAATAGTAATGGCATGGGGTCTGCAAGAATAATAAGGAGCATGATCCTCTGTGTGAAGCGAGGATCTGCTGTAATAATAATGCGCATGATCCTCTGTCTGAAGCGATGATCTGCTATAACATTAAGGAGCATGATCCCCGGTCTGAAGCGAGGATCTGTTATAATAATAATGAGCATGATCCTCTGTCTGAAGCGAGGATCTGCTATCATAATAATGGTAGAGCCCTCTGTCTGAGATGGGGTCTGCAATAATAATAAGGAGCATGATCCTCTATGTGAAGCGAGGATCTACTGTAATAATGAGGAGCATGGTCCTCCGTCTGAGGTGAGGATCTGCTAATAATAGGTGTAGGTTCCTCTCTTTGGGATGAGGAACTATAAATGATAATATGGAGCAGGGTCCTCTGTCTGAAGTGAGTATCTGCTATAATAATAAGGAGCATGATCCTCTGTCTGAAGTAAGGATCTACTATAATAGTAATGAGCATGATCCTCTGTCTGAAACGAGGATCTGCTATAATAATAATGGTAGAGCCCTCTGTCTGAGATGGGGCCTGTAGTAATAATAAGGAGCATGATCCTCTATGTGAAGCGAGGATCTACTGTAATAATTAGGAGCATGGTCCTCCGTCTGAGGTGAGGATATGCTAATGATAGGTGTAGGTTACTCTCTTTGGGATGAGGAACTACAAATGATAATATGGAAGCAGGTCCTCTGTCTGAAGTGAGTATCTGCTAATAATAATGACAGATCCCTCGGTCTGATATGGGTGCTCTGCAATGATAAGAAGGAGCACGATCCTCTATCTGAGGTGAGGATCTGCTAATAATAATGGCAGAAAACTTAGCTCTTCGCTTAAGTCCTTCACTCTACTTCTTCAGCAAAGCTCAATTTGTAACTTTAAATTAGCTCTTCGCTTAAGTCTTTCACTCTGCTTCTTCAACAGAGCTTTTTTCTTTGCATACACCCTTTTTCCCTTATTTGCATTAGTTATCTGCTCAGAGTACTTGCCTCCCGGTCGTCGTCATGCATACTCTCTCTCTGCAACGTCTATCTGCTCTGCTTTCACGTGGGTAGATAGACTTGGCTTAGATAGATTGGCACGACATAGAGCGTTCGGCGCTCCGTTCTAAGCCTCGTAAAGGTGTATTGCCGACCCTAGGCTCCCTTTATTTGTTTGCTCTGCCTCACCTATTGCTAGGGAATTGAGCAGACACATTATTTTGACGTCCTAGGTCGCGGTAACTCCGGGCCCTTTGGGGCTTTGCCCTACTAGACTTGGTAATTAGGGCCCTTCTTCGCCTATAGCGGCTTAATAGCTCTTTGAAGTCTTCCATAATATAAATCTTTCCAGCGACTTAAAAGCTTGATGGAGTCTTCAATAATATATCTCTCCAGCAGCTTAGTAGCTCGTTGCAGTCTTCAATAATATAAGTCTTTCCGGCGGCTTAAGCGCCTCTGGAGTCTTCAATAATATAAGTCTTTTAGCGGCTTAGTAGCTCGCTAAAGTCTTCCATAAAATAAGTCTTTCCAGCGGCTTAATAGCTCGCTGAAGTCTTCAATAAAATATATGTCTTTCTGGCGGCTTAATAGCTCGCCGGAGTCTTCAATAGTATATGCAGACTCAATAATGTTTTCTTAATCAAGCATTATAATGAATATTACATTTCGAACCAAATTTCGTAGCCAATTGGGTCACACATACTCATTTGCCCCCACTCTTAAGTTGAATTCAAGGTCAATTTAACAATAGTATTTTGACATCCTAACTGTGCATGCATAGAGGTCGGAAGACGTCTCATAAATCAATGTTAGCACTTCATTTAATCATTTCATGTAATTAAATAGAGAGAATGTTTGCAACTCTTGAGACCATCATTGACAAATAATCAATGTTTGAAGATTGTAGTATAAACTAAGTACAACATCAGTCATGAAACTCGGTCTGATTTTGCGTCAAAAATAAGCAAAATTGATTTCAATAATGATGGAGGTGGGATACTTAGCTTGTTGTTAGTTTAGCCGAGTGTGCTCATGTTACATATAGAATACCATATTGATTGCGAGCATTCGGCAAATCAGAAGTTTGCTTGAGTATGCCTTTGGGTCCAATGATGCTCTGATAATCATTGCAGACTGGCCTCTCGAACTTATTAGCGAGCTCTACTCTGATGTGCTCGAGTCTGGTGATCTGCTATGCTATTGAAGCATTGTGGTCTGCCCTCTGCGAAGTGTCTGAGGTATGCATTCTTCATTCATCCATTTGCAGCATGCTAAACGAGCTTGGAGCAACTCCAATATGAATGTCCTCTTGTTGGGCTTTAGTGTACTCGAGAGAGGGTATTTATACCCACACAAAAAATATAATTATGTGAGATCTTGTTAAATTCGTCACGGCGATAACTTAACTAATATTAAATTTCAAATTTTCTTCTTAACAACAATTAGAGGTATTAACATTTGTGGTTGTATATAGAAGGCGTAAAAGAACGAGGAAATATGAGCTGAATGTGATACCGAAGTGCTTTTGCTATCCACTTAATATTAACTTTTAGAAAAGACAAGTTTTATGAGGACACCATATTATTTTTTTAAAAGTCCACGGGGTGTATAATTATTCGTCGTCACCTATGTTAGAAATTGACTGTTTGCAATGACGGATAAAAGAACAATTTCAAGGTTGTGTCGTGGTAGAAGACCACTGACTTGGAAGCAATTACGGCCCGACTATGGTGGTAATCGCAACTGGCCGAAAAGCTCTCCAAGGTTAACACATACCTCTCTAAGTCACGAATAACAGAGAAAGGCTTTGGAGACAAAGCACGTACCCAGAATTTTGAGAAGAGAAGAAGAAGAGAGGAGTATTTTTGGATGAAGAAATACAACAGAGGAAGTCTGATTTTATAGCAAAACAATCAGACCCAAAATGGAATGTAATCAATTGTCAGAGAGAACCAAGGGCCGCAATAAGGACTGTAACGTTTCATTTCATCAAGTTACCGTTACTCACACTTGGGCCCAGGTCCAAAAAGATAAGCTCCAGCTCAGCTCTTCCCAGAACCCAGAATCCAGAACCCGGCCCGAGCGGGCGGCGCGCGAGCGCGCGTGTTTATGGTAGCAAGCCCAAGCCCAAGGTTGACCTCCAACCATAAAAGCCAACCATGTAACCAACTCAATAGATAAGTAGAGGAAGGGAGTTAATAAATAAAGGAAAACTCCCTTCCATAGGGAATATGGGATCTTTGGGAAAAACCTAAAGAGGCTTCACAAGCCTTAACTCCAATAATCCCCAACAAGGGCTCTGGAAAGCAAAAGAAATTCCTGGGTAAAGAAAGGGATGTACTTAAGCATCAATATCTTTCGATTTGAATTCATAAATAGTGAGATGAGGCAACAACTTACTTTATAGTGAGTGAATTTCTCTTGAATTCACCAGAGTTCTCTTGAGACCCTCACAACACATACCTACCCTAAGAACATGCAGTCTCTGCGATGCAACACAAGCGCTTTATAGCCATGCGCACACCTTGGGTCTCATAAGTGCTCTAGAAAGACAGCCCAATCTTTCATAGAAGGCGGCTTAACCTCCACACTTACGTAGGTAGTCCATCAAGTCTTCCTCAATAACACCACCCCCAAGGGATATGAAACTATTAAGAGTAAAAGCTCAACCTCACAATATAAATCCATCAAGTGCGTCTCGATAGCACTATCAAATAGGCTATGGATTTATAAAGCACTACCAACACGCCATAGGGATGAGAAATGTAGTGCAAGTTAAGATTCTACGGCTTCGTTTGACCAACAAACGGGTATCCACCATAAACTCTCAACTAATGGGCCTTTGCCCCATCTCCCTCTATGACTCTAGGACACCTCTCCTAGATAATCCCTTAGTAAAGGGATCAACAAGATTTCTTTCGGACCTCACATAGTCCAAAGAAATCACCTCATTTTCCAGGAGTTGTTTCACGACTCTATGTCTGATACGTATGTGTTTTCTCTTACCATTGTAGACACTATTCTTAGCAACACCAATGGCTGCTTGAGAATCACAATGAAGAGAGACATGATCACCTTGTCCTCCCCATAACGGAACATCAGACAACAAGTTTCTCAACCACTCAGCTTCTTGCCCTGCCAACTCGAGGGCAATGAATTCAGACTCCATGGTGGATCGTGCTATACAAGTCTGTTTCGAAGACTTCCACGATATAGCACCACCAACAAGGGTAAACACGTAACTACTAGTTGAACTAATCTCATCATTACCTGAAACCCAGTTTGCATCACAAATCCTTCAAGAACAGAAGGAAACTTAGAATAATGCAAACATAGATCAACAATTTTTTTCAGGCATCTAAGAAGACGATGAAGAGCATTCCAATGTTCATTACTAGGGTTATGAGTATATTGACTCAGTCTACTCACTATATAAGCTATGTCAGGCCGAGTATAGTTCATGAGGTACATCAAACTACCTATGACTTTCGCATATTCACCATGAGAAACGCTTTCTCCTAAGTTCTTAGGCAGATGAATACTAGGGCCATAAGGCGTACTCATTGGAACAACATCAAAGGAGTTAAACTTTTTAGCACCTTTTCTACATAATGAGACTGACTTAGAGAAATGCGACCGGAGGTTTTCTTAAGTCTTACACCTAAAATCACATCAGCTTCTTCCAAATCCTTCATCTCAAATTTCGATGCCAAGAAAAGTTTAGTATCATTAACAACCTTTAAATTGTTACCAAAAATCAACATGTCACCCACACAAAAACATATCATGATTACCACAATCTTATCCTATTAGTTTTAAATAAACGCAAGAGTCAGGGTTGTTGATAATGAAGCCATTTGACACAACAATACTGTCAAATATTTCATACCACTATTTTGGTGCTTGTTTGAGACCATGTAAGGACTTCCTTAACTTACACACTTTATCTTCTTAACCTTGCACCACGAAACCCTCAGGTTGAGACATGTAAATCTCCTCCTCTAAGTTACCATTCAGGAAAGGAGTCTTAACATCCATCTGATTTACAACGAAGACATGAATAGCAGCAAGAGCTAACAGGGTCCTAATGGTGGCTATCTTAGTCACAGGAGAATAAGTGTCAAAGTAATCTAGTCCTATCTTTTGAGTAAAGCCCTTAATGACAAGTCCGACTTTAAACCTCTCAATAGTTCCATCATGTCTCAACTTCTTTTTAAAGATCCATTTGCTATCTACGGTCTTTGATCCCTTAGGTAAGTCAGTTAACTCCCAAGTGGAGTTAAAAACTATGGAATGTAACTCACTCTTAATGGCCTCTTTCCAAAACTAGCATCCACAGACCTCATTGCCTCCTCAAAAGTCTTTGGGTCCTCTTCTATCATGAAAGCATAGACTAGTTCATCACTCAACAGGTTAATACAAGAACTCTAAGACAGAAAAGAGGTGATAACGTCAGAACCAAAGTCTTTTGCTACTCTTCGTCTTTTACTTCTCCTAAGTTCATCTACATCACAAGAGTTACTAGTATGCAAATCCACTGAAGTACTACTTAAAGTTAAATCATCAGGAGTAACAATAGCAGGTAAATCAACGTCATGCGTAGAACATGTAGGTAAACCAATAGCAGGAGAAGAACAAGAAGGCATAGAAGCAACATCACCCTTTTTCAAGGAAAAAACATGTTCAAAGAACTGAGCGTCTCTGTACTCACAAATAGACCTATAACTTAAAGTCATGAACCTATAGGCAGCATGAACATAACCAATAAATATTGCATCAAAGGTCTTGGGTCCAATGTTTGACCTTTTATAGTCATGTAGCCCAACTTTAGCTAGACACCCCCACACTCTCAAGAAGCTCGAGTTTGGAGGAAACCCCTTCCACAATTTATAAGGAGTCTTATCTAACTTTTTGTGAGGTACTCTGTTAAGAACATGGCAGGCTGAAAGGACTACTCCCCCACATTTCATCAGGTAACCCAGAACTGACAAGCATAACATTCATCAAATTTTTCAAAAACTTATTTTTTCATTCAACTATACCATTCTATTGAGGAACATAAGGTGCACTAAGTTCATGAATGATGCCCAATTTCTCACAATGGTCATTCAAAGAAATGTTCTCATACTCTCAACCTCTGTCAGATCTAACCCTCTTGATTTTCCTATCAAGTTGGTTTTCGACTACAACCGTATATTTAATGAAAGCTTCCCCTGCGTCACTTTTGGCTTTGAGAAGGTAAATCTTAGTGTACCTCGAATAATCATCAACAAATGAAATATACCAGAATTTTCCTCCTCTACTTCTATTGTTCTGGAAATCAGCTAAGTTAGTATGAATCAACTCTAGAAGTTGTGTGGTCCTTTGAGTCACAGTTTTGCAATTTTTCTTAGTGAATTTTGCTTCAACACAAATTGGACACTTAGAAAACTCAGTAGTCAATAGATTAGGAATTAAAGATAAGGTATTTAGTCTCTTAATGGAAGCAACATTCACACGCCCTAATCTACCATGCCACAAATTGAAAGACTCGTCAATATAAACAGAACAAGAAACAGTTTTACTAAAATCAGCAGAAACATAAGAAGCAACATTCAGAATAAATAAACCCCCACTTAAATGCCCCATCCTAACAAATTCCCCACCACGAGTCATTACAACTTTGTCAGCCTCAAAAACAATTTTGAAACCAGCTTTGTTTAACACGGCACCAAACACTAAGTTGCGACGCATAGCAGGAACATACAATACATTTGAAAGGAGAGGGTTTTTCCAGAGGTAAGTTTTAGAGTGACGACATACATAATAAACCACAAACCTCGTTTTGAATTTTTCCATCAGGTTTGTTGAATTTTCCTTACTTTTTCCCCTTTTGCCTCTTCAATTCTAATGTGACTAATAAGTTCCTGAAGGGACAGAAACACTTTTCTATGTCATAACCCAGGCCCAGATCGAGCCTGGGCCCGGCCCTGTCCATGCGGCGCGCGCATGCGTGTGTGGTAGCAAGCCTAAGCCCAAGCTTGACCTCCAACCATAAAAGTCAACCATGTAACAACTCAATAAATAATTAAGTAGAGGAAGGGAGTTAATAAACAAAGAAAAACTCCTTTTAATAGGCGATATGAGATCTTTGGGAAAAACCCAAAGAGGTTTTACAAGCCTTAACTCCAACAAACAATGTTATTAATTTAGAAAAGATTTTAATAGTTACATGGATGCTATGTTTGGTGTTGCTCCATTAGAAAATTAGAGGATTGGGACTAGAACCCTGGAATTAAAAGCTATTGATGCAGCAACCTCGTTATCATACTAATTCAATGTTCAGTTTTATTATGACACAATGTTAGGAAATTACTTTAAAATATGAAGGTTTTCCTTTTCACCATGTGTGTAGAACAGTAGAAGTTTTCATGGCGCAAGGGCATCATAGATATTCCTATTTAGCTCGAATGTATTCCAAGTTAATCTCATATATGATATATCTCAAGTACAGTTGTTTCAAGAGGTGTTAACACGTACGATTGCATTCCAATCTTGTTGATGTTAGCTCAAGAAAAATAATTAGCACACAGTTGTACCTCAATGTACCCCTTACAATCGCCACTCAAAGCCCGAAAAGAGAGAAGCTGGGAAGAAAGAGATGGAAGAGAGATAATACTCTTAGCAATGAAACCAGTTCCATCGGTAACTAAGATGGTTTTGTTCCCCAGAAATGCACTTATGGTGCCTAAATCCATGACGATCGCCATTTTTTTTAAATGTATCACGATAACTTTTAGATGTTTATATGCAGAAAAATTACCACATATATGTTATAGAAATTTACGTTGCTCAGCGTATTTATAGCACCAGCTGCTTAACTCCTAACTACTTTATAGAAATGGTAATATCCAATTGATAATCTATCACCCGCTTCATCCGAAAAACAAAAAAGGGTGAGAAACCGAATTAAATGGATGATGGACGGATGGCGGGTGAATGGGTGATGGATGAATTAGAGAATTTTTATCCATTACCCATTTCTTACATTTTCTTAAATCTCTATCATTTTATCTACATTAGTATATATTTTTTCCCTTTTGATTATTATCGACATGTTTTCATGAACTCAACTTATCTTAATTTGACATAAAGTAATGTATAAATTGTCATTTTGCAATTTTGTTTTGTCGTTTCTTGTTTGACTAAATGGATTATCACCATGTCCACCCGGTTCACCTGCGGGACCCGCGGGTGGTGGATGGAACACGGGTGATAGTCTTACTGAGTCCGGATGAATGGATGAGAGTTGGTCTAACCGGGTGATGACTAGCTCATTCGACCCAAATTTCACCCGTTACCATCCCTACATTAAGATTTAAGATGATATGTTTGCGCTATTCGTTTTCTAATTAATTAAGTCTTGAGATTTATTGTTCATTCTGGTGAAAAAAGCTGGCAAAATTAGTACCAGTCATTAAAATTGATAGAATTAATTCCTTAATCATAAAAGTTGTACATCCTAAACCTTATATACTCTAGGGTTACAATGAATAATAATCCCTAATAATTAGGTAACAACTAACTAAAAGATATACAAAGATACTTAAAGATATACAAAGATAATTACAAACTAAATCTGAATAATGAAAATATAATGAGATATATTTTCATATATTCTAATACACCCCCTCAGTCGAAGCGGGAGGAGGATGAACGCTGAGACTGTCCCGAAAGTCTTCAAAGAGTATCAATGGAAGACCTTTGGTGAAGATGTCAGCAATCTGATGACGAGATGGCACATGTAGAACACGAACCTCACCACGTGCCACCTTCTCACGAACAAAATGAATGTCCATCTCAATATGTTTGGTTCGTTGGTGCTGAACCGGATTTCCCGACAAGTAGATGGCACTCACATTATCACAATAGACCAAGGTTGCCTTTTTAATAGGGCAATGTAGTTCAACTAATAAGTTACGTAGCCAACATGATTCAGAAACTACATTAGCAACACCCCTGTACTCAGATTCTGCACTAGAACGTGATAACGTTGTCTGTCTCTTCGAAGACCAAGAGATCAAGTTATCCCCAAGAAACACACAATACCCAGACGTGGATCGCCTAGTGTCAGGACATCCACCCCAATCAGCATCAGTATAGGACAATAGAGTGGATGTGGGCGACGGATACAGGTGAAGACCATGATGAAGTGTGCCTTGGACGTATCGGATAATACGTTTCAAGGCAAGCATATGTGCGTCCATAGGCTGGTGCATAAATAAGCAGATTTGCTGGACTGCATATGAAATGTTAGGCCTAGTAAAAGTGAGGTACTGGAGAGCACCTGCAAGACTCCGATAAAGAGAAGGATCAGAGCAAGGAGTGTCAGACTGGACACTAGCTTTGACTTAGTGTCAACTGGAGTGGCAGACGGTTTACATGCAGACATGCCTGCACGCTCAATGATTTCTGCAGCATACTTTCGCTGAGAAAGAAACAGACCACCTGCATGACGAGTGACAGCAATACCCAAGAAATAACTCAACTCTCCCAAGTCTTTCATGGCAAATTCCGAGCTAAGTCGGGACATGATAGACTTGCGTAGATAGCCGAGGAAGCAGTCAAAATAATATCATCAACATATAAGAGCAGATAAGCAATATCAGTTCCATGACGATATATGAATAAAGAATGATCAGACTGACTATTACGAAACCCAATATGAGCAACATAATCAGCAAACCGACGATACCAAGCCCGAGGGGCTTGTTTGAGACCATAAAGGGACTTCTTGAGTAAACACACATGATCTGGGAAGTTACGGTCACGATATCCCAAAGGTTGATGCATATAGACCGTTTCTTTAAGCTCACCATGAAGAAAAGCATTTTTTACATCCAATTGGTGAAGGGCCCAACCCTTAGAAAGGGCGAGGCTGAGAACAGTGCGAATAGTCGCTGGTTTCACCACTGGACTAAAAGTTTCTCCACAATCAATGCCAACCTGTTGTGTTTTTCCATCACCTACAAGACGGGCTTTATACCCTCTCAAAGAACCATCAGATTTAACTTTATGAGCAAAAATCCACATAGAACGAATAACATTAGCATCATGGGGCCGAGGCACCAATTCCCAGTCTTATTTTTAATTAGAGCATGATATTCGTCATCCATGGCAAGTTTCAATTCGGGTCACGAAGAGCTAATACGGGATTACGAGGTATAGGAGAGCGTCCTACATGAGTATGAAGAGAGACAATCGTTTTAGGCTTAAAGATGCCATTTTGGGCTCGAGTGACACTACGAGAAGGAGGAGACGGAAGCTGCCTTGGATTGTGGGCCGTTCTAGGTGGGGAGGAAAAGATAGGTGGGCTGGGAGGTGGTATAGGGCCGGGGATACCACCAGGGGATGAGATGCGTGGCCCAGAGGAAGAAGCAGGCCCATGCGTGCCACCAGGAGATGAGAAGCGTGGCCCAGAGGAAGAAGCAGGCCCAGGCGTGAAATGAAGAGGCCGGGGCGTGTGATGTGGAGAGCTGGACATAGGATCATTTCTGAGAGGAGTTGGGCTTAGTGACGAAAGGGGCCCAGACATCGAATGGGGTGATGGACTGGGCAGGTCGTGTTGTAAGTCCAATGGCAAGTCCAGAAATTGATATGTGGCGTTTGTGGGCTGGTGAAGAGTGGAAAATGGAAAATTATTTTCATCAAAAATAACATGACGACAAATAATGATTTTCCGAGAAGACGGGTCATAGCATTTGTATCCACGATGGTTAGTAGGATACCCTAAAAACACACAAGGAGTGGATCGTGCTTGAAGTTTGTGAATGGTAGGAGAAGGAAATAGAGGAAAGCACAAGCACCCAAATACCCGTAGGTGAGAATAGGACGGTTCTTTGTGAAAAAGAACCCGAAGAGGAGATTGATAGGAAAGGCCTTTACGAGGAAGAATATTACAAAGATACGTGGCCGTTTGTAACGCATGATGCCAAAAAGTAGAGGGGATGGAAGCATGAGCTAATAAAGTACGTACAATGTTATTAAGGGTGCGGATTTGACGCTCGGCTTTTCCATTTTGGGAAGAAGAATAGGGACAATAGATTCGGAAATGTAAGCCATTGAGTTTGCAAAATTGCAAAAAATGATCATTATCAAATTCGCGCCCATTATCACATTGTATATTTTTTATTTCCCGCTCAAATTGAGTGCGAATGTATGCTCTAAATTGTAAGAATGTGGCATAGACATGGGACTTTTTAGCAAGAGGGAACGTCCAAACAAATTTAGAGTAATCATCCACCATAACAAGATAATATCGATGACCTAGAGAACTCAGAACAGGAGAAGTCCATAGATCACAATGAATAATATCAAAAGGCATCAAAGTAGTAGAGGTTGAATCAACAAACGGTAATTTCACGTGTTTTCCAAGAGGACATGAATGACACACAACAAAAGTACGATGTTTATTACATTCAATAAAATTATTCTTCCTAAGAGACTCTAGAATAGTAGTGCCAGGATGGCCTAAACGATCATGCCACAGAGAAGGTGCAAGAGCAGCAAAGCTAGACGAAGGCGGGGCTTGAGAATTGATAGAAGTGATGGGATAAAGGGCACCTTGACTCTCACATCTCATGATTGGCTTCCCCGTCCGAAAATCCTTCACAGAAAACCCAAAAGGATCAAATTCAACAGTGACATTATTATCCATAGTAATTTTCGGACAGAAATTAGATTTTTAATCAATTTGGGAGCATGTAGGACGTTTTTGAGAGTTAAAGGAGGGTGAGGGGAAGGAAGGTTAGCGTCCCCATAACCATGAATCGGAATACTATGACCATTTCCAACAATTATACCATTATTTTTGCTCAAATTAAAATAAGAAGAAATATTACCTTGGGAAGGGTCATATGAGATGTGGCGCCCGTGTCCATGTACCAATTTGGGTCCGGGGGAGTAAGCCCAAGAGTGTGCATTGCCGCCTCAATGTCAGTAGGCGTAGAGGATGAATCTGCCGCATAGGCTTGAGGGCGAGCCCCAAGCAAACCTGGCCCAGTTGTCTGCTGTCTGTGCTGATATGGAGGGCGAGCCCAAGCTGAGGTGGGGTATGGGCTGGGTGGAAAAGCCCATGGCCAAAGGTGCCATGGAGGCTGATTTGTGGCCCCAGGCCCATACGGCCATTGTGCAGCCTGCTGCTGTGAGGGCTGGTACGGACGCCCGCCGCTGCTGCCGCCACCTGTCTGCTGCCGGCCACCACCGCCACCCTGGCTGCCGCCGCCCTTCCCGGAATTTTATTTTTATTTTTATTTTATTTTTATTGTGGTGCCTATTATTATTATTTTTCTGATTATTTGCACCACGATTTTGAGAAGGGGAGTCCGATGATGAGCCATCGTTGTAGTTAGACACAAGAGCCGTGGAAGGGGACGAACCAAGGGGTGGCTTTCTTAGCCAATCCGGCCTCTTCAAGCACAAGCATGGAACGTGCTTGATAATAAGGTGGAAGCGGATCGCTTTGACGAAGTAACGTACCTACACCACTATAAGCATCAGAAAGGCCGGCTACCATCTGCAAAACAAGCCTATTATTGGTGACAGGAGCACCAACATTCTTCAACTGATCGGCCAACATCTTTAGACGTTGACAATACGCCGAGGCGTTTGGAAAATCCTCCATAGATGTGTTGGAGAATTCGTGCTCGAGAGTAACGGCACGGGATGTCTTGTTATCTTGAAAAATATCCCGAAGCCGCTCCCAAGCCTCTTGAGCAGTAGAATCAGGTTCGAGGATGGTGTTAAGGAGATCATCAGTAATCGTATCATAGATCCATTTGAGAACAGTGGCATCTATGGTAGACCATTCTTCCTTTTCATCATCAGTTTTCGGAATTTTGGTCTTGGCCGATGGGATGATATGATCAATGACCCGATTCGATCGTGCATGTATTTTGAATAACTCTGCCCACGTAGAGTATTGAACGTTTTCCATGTCTAAAGTAATGGGAATGATGTGTTTAATATTGGTAGAAGAAAGAGAAGAAGAGAGAAGAGAAAGAGTAAGACGAAGAGTTGGACGATTTGTCCTTGCTTCCGGTCATGGTGGCCGGAAAAGTGGGTCGTGGGCGGTGATGATGTGTTTGGAGGCTAGGGGCAGCGGAAGTGTGTGAGAGGAGAGAACCCTAGCAATCTGATACCATGATAGAATTAATTCCTTAATCATAAAAGTTGTACATCCTAAACCTTATATACTCTAGGGTTACAATGAATAATAATCCCTAATAATTAGGTAACAACTAACTAAAAGATATACAAAGATACTTAAAGATATACAAAGATAATTACAAACTAAATCTGAATAATGAAAATATAATGAGATATATTTTCATATATTCTAATAAAAATGATTAGGAAATGTAATGCTATTCGTTTCCTAATAGGCCTGATTTATTTTGCAAAATGAATTGGAATGCATCCTTTTTGTTTTTTAGTGCATCAAAATTCAAAGCATTCATTTCGCTAGTAAAGGTAGTTGCAGATAGATTTTGGTTATACTTACTTTCATAATGGCAGACCTAAAAAGTTTGCCCCATATTAACTTATTTTTTCCGGCAAACAAATTTTACCATTATAATATTTAAATATTTAGAAAGAAAAATTTATAAAATTTTTATATTTTGAAAAAATGCAGTCAAATAAATCCAATAATGTACACAATTTCTTTTACATAAAAGTAAAAAGGGTCCACAACTACTCCAGGAACCGATCAATGAAAAGAACTACCTCCGTAATTAATTAAATGCAAGAAATCATTTTACACACATGTCAAAGAAGAAATATAAGGGTGTAAATGAACAAATTAATCAAAAAAGTTTAACACAAGCAAGAAGGAGATTATATGTTACTTATCTTAAAATAATTTTGATTAATCTGATCGTTTACACCTTTAAATCTCTTTCTTGAAATGCGTGCAAAGTAGTTTGTTACGTTTAATTCATTACAGAGGCAGTATATAATTAATGAAAAGTAAAAATGTTGCAATGAGGAAATATATTTTAATTTTACTCAATGACACTTCTACGAATCTTATCTTAGTTTCTTTTGAGATGCTACTTTGTAATTTCTTTTTAATACCAGGATCCTCAACTACACTCAGAACAACTTATGTTATTTTAGGGCGAAAATAGTATGAGGAAGGTACAAGGCTCGGACCCGATCTTGAGAGGTGTTTAGAGGTGAAATTTCCTAGGCTAGGTACCAAGCTTAAAATCGGACCGATCCTGTAGGTTTTAAATAGTAGGGGAAAAGAAAATAGAAAAAAATTAAAAGAAAAAGGAACATCTAATTTGTTGTAAAAGAAATAAAAAAAGAAAATTTTGTTAAAATAAACTTTTTATAATTTTTGTATATACTTAATTAAAATTAACTTTTTATAATTTTTACTTTAGCATAAATAGATTTATTTTTAAAATTGTGCTTTAGGAGCCGTAAAACTCTATATGTAGTGATTAATATAGAACGGAGAAAATATATTTTCTGCCAAATTAAAGTTTATACTTCTAGTCTTCCAGAAAACAAAAGAAAACTAATAAACTAGGAGTGGAGGACTCGAATCTGTCCTCCCAAAAAAATTGTTTACTTTAATCTTTACAAGACTACTGGAAATTATTGTTTTTTTGTTATCTTCGATATTACAACACAAACTAACAAATAACACCTCAAAATAAAAATCATGGGGCCACCTTTAAATGCTAGCGGGTCTCATCAATATGACCTTTTAGTTTCGAGTTAAGCATAACTTCAAGACCTAAAGTTTCATTGTTTTTACATTTTGGGACCTAAAGATTTTTTTGTTCATTATTTAGGGCCTGGACTCAACTTTCCGACTACTTAACCATACATTAACTCACCTGAGATGGTTATAGAATTAGAAAAAATAAATAAATAAAAAAAATTAAATATAGGGGAGATTTTATTTTTCTTCAGCCGTTGAAATACATTGATATATTTAGCCAATAAAAAATCGGAGGTTTCTACAAGTGGTTGTCCTCCACAAAATCCTCCATAAAAATCACCGTGTGAGCATCAATTTGTTCGGTCATAAATACAAGTCTATTGGGTCAATTTTTAAGTTTTTTTAGCTTGTGTTATTATTGTTCTAGAGTGAAAACGAATCTTAGATTAAGTTACATGTAGGTCAATTGTCCGAACTTCAAATATACTCATGCTGTATATGGATGATTATGCTTTTATTCAAATTCTTCGGAGTTAAGTAGTGTCACTATATTTTAACGATTAAACAAATTGAAATCTCCCTATATCTAAATCTATTTTATTTATTATTTTCTAATTCTCTAATTAAACTCAGGTGAGTTAGAGTGTAACGAGTGGATAGACCACCACTGGTTTTGGGGAGAGAGAGGAGAGAGTAATATTATAAAATTAAGAGAGAGAAAAAATGGAGAGAGAAATTGATAGACCATCCTTGATGAAGAACCAAATTGCTTTGATTTTTAGTGTACGTGAAAGGAGTGGGTAGGGCACATGGCAAAATAAGAGGGAAGACTGATTTATGTGGGGGCCCGCTGCTGCCAACAAAGGGAAAAGGGTGTAGATGCATGTTCATCCAATGGCTGAGATTGATGGAGATGAAAATGATGAAAATGTCAAGATCCAACAAAGGAGATCATCCATTGGGGTAAAAAAATAATAGGATTATTAATAATGGATCATGAGTGAGGTGGGAGTGTGAGAAAATAATAATATAATTGATGATCCCTAATATGAGATCATCCATTGGTTACACTCTTAATGTTTGGTCAAATGGTGGAAAAATTGAGTCCGGGTCTAAATGGTGAACAAAAAAACTTGTGGTCTGAAAAGGTGAAAATAATGAAACTTTGGGTCCTAATAACTCTATTAGTTTCTATATAAAGGGGTGGCTTAATACAACATAAAAAGAAACAACCATACTCCAATTAAATGTTGAGTACTGTATCTTTATAGTCCTCCTGCTACTCTTACTCATAGTCCTCCTACTCCTACTCATAGTTTCTATATAAAGGGGTGGCTTTACTTTAATATATACATTACTTCATTATTAGACGATGGTTTACTATGAAATCTCTATAGTCCTCCTACTCCTTGTTCTATTTTTGTTACTTCCTTCAAGACAAAGGGGTGCCAACATAAAGTATACTGAACCAAATCATACGGAGAGACAGGACACTGAACAGCAGCCAATGAATCCACAATAACTTTGATTTCACGTAAGAACCGTTCCATAGGCTGTTGTTCAGGCTTTTTCATATGACTCAATCTACCCTTTAGTTCCATAGATCTAGCCATACTAGCATGTAAAAATCTAGACTTCAAACGACTCCCAATTTCTACAGAACTACGCAACTCATGAACATCAAGCATTACATCACGTGACAACGTAGCATACAACCACAATTTTATTTGTTGATCTAGCCTTAAATACTCGTAGAATTGAGGGTTGGGCAAGTATGACCCAAATGATCAACATAAGTAGGGTTAGGTATAGAAATTGTACCTTCAAACAACACCAAGAGTTGATGCGTTAACAAAAAACAAGAAACTGAGTTTTCCAGACAAGAAAATCTTCAGGCGAGTTTAATTTGATGGTAACATATCGAGTGATGTCATGATTGATGTATTGTTGCTCCAATGGAGCGGAAAAGACAGAGTCTTAAAGAACGGGAAGCGAAGATGACTCGCTAGACTAGTCAATGGGCCACCAAAACCTGGTGGAAATCGGCTAGGGCTTCGTGAAGACGAAGCATTCAACAACGGGCTATGGAAGCCGAGTGAAGGTTGTTGAAAGGCTGCCTGTGAAGGAGCGGCTAGCTGCTGAGACAGCCAGGAAGAGCCACCAAGATCTGTGGTGACGGCGGCTCCAGTCGATGGCGGCGAGGGCTACAACAGGGAAGCGGTGGGTTGCGTCTGCGGCAAGGGAGCAGCGTGTGGAAGCTGCGTCTGGGGCTGCACCAACCGCGGCAGAGCAACCGGTGTGTGTGGGCTGCTGGCGGCGGCAAGGTGGCCGGAGGTGGCAGACCTGTCCGACATATGGTGGGCCGGAATGATTTTAAAAAAATAAAAGAAAAATCGTGTAATTAGGTTTTAGGTTTAGAGATGTGAGCGGAAGAGAGAAAAAAAATTCTAAACCTAGGCTCGTGATACCATGAACGAGTATTGGAATAATTGGCTAACCTGTTTAGGTTGCCTGACACTGTTATATATATAGAGTTATGAAAATCTATCTTTACAAGCTACTAAGAGTCTAATTACCAAACTACCCTAATAGGGATGCTTCCCGCACTCCTAAAAAATGTCCACAGAAATCATGCCTTTTCAATTGAAGTTCTTGAAAAACATCATTTGACTTTCTTTTTAAAGGGTCCTTGGTTCACCAAAATGAACATTCTAGTCACTGTTGATCCCGCCAATGTTCAACATGTGATGATCAATAACTTCAAGGAATTATCCCAAGGGCCCCAAGTTTCGTGAAAAGCTTGATGTCCTTGGAGATTCTGTCTCGACTCTTGATTATACGGAGTGGCAATACCATCGAAAAATGTCTCAATCTTTCCTTGCTCACCCAAAATTTCATTCATTTTTTGGTGAAGAACTTGGGAAAAGGTTGAGAATGGACTTATCCCGCTCCTTGATCATGCCTCTAAGCATGGAGTCGAACTCGACTTGCAAGATAAGTTTGTAAGCTTCACGTTCGATACGATATGCACCATCATCATGGATCACAACCCAAAATCACTCTCGCTCGCTTTACCAAATGTTCCGTCCTGCACAGCCTTGGATAAGGTCGAGGAGGTGATTTTCTATCGCCATGTTGTGCCAACTTTTGTTTGGAAATTTCAAAGGTGGTTAAAGGTTGGCAAAGAGTACAAGTATATGAAAGCTTGTGAAACTCTAGATAGTTTCATCTACAATTGTATAGCCGAAAAGAAGACAAATAAATGGTAAGGGACGACAAACATCATCTGTACAAAATGAAGGCAATGAGGTGCATATCGATTTACTAACAATATATATGCAAGAAAATGAAAGCAAGAATCCCTCGCATGGTAATCAAGGGGATAGAATTTTAAGGGATATGATTGTGGGTAAATTTTTAGCTGGGCGAGACACAATTAGTTTTACATTGTCTTGGTTCTTTTACCTTCTAACAAAACACCCTAAAGTTCTCTCTGAGATTAAAAAGGAATTAGATAACGCATTAATCAATAAGATAAATTTTAAAGAGGCAAATTATAATAAACTACTCTATCTTCATGCTGCATTTTGTGAAACTTTAAGATTGTATCTACCATTTGCTTTCGGGGCTAAAAATCCTATTGTGCCTGATGTACTGCCTAGCGGCCATCACGTGAATCCTATCGTGCAAATTATATTCAATGTGTATGCGATGGGAAGAATAAAATCTATATGGGGAGAAGATTGCGACGAGTTCAAGCCGGAAAGATGGATATCAAAAAAGGGGAGCTGAGGCACGAGCCATCCTACAAGTTTTTTTCGTTCAACTCTGGGCCAAGGACATGCCTAGGAAAAGAAATGGCCTTTACCCAAATGAAGATTATTGCAGCCACCATTATCCAAAATTATGTCGTAGAAGCCATGGAAGAACATCGCGTCGTACCTGATATCTATATGATCCTTCACATGAAGTATGGATTTAAAGTGCGGGTATTTCGATCATCTCCATGATTAATATCTTAAAGTGCCTTTTAAATAATTATAGGAATTCAATGATTCAAAAAATATAAGAGTATTCATCTGTGGTTATTTTTAGGGAAATTTGTTAAATCCCATATTGCATTTGCAAATCTCAATATTTATTTTGTCATAAATCACCTTTGAACAAAAACTAGTATTTACGCGCAAAAGATGCCCCATGGTTTATTTGTATAATTCGTTAGTACTTAAAGACAACTTAAATTTGGTGTACAAAGATGTTAGTAAAAATTATAAACTAATAGTTTTGCATTAATGAAATTAAAACATTGTAAGTTAAGTATTGTTTTTTATTGAAAAATCATAATTTCATTATTCGTATTGATAAAAGAAGCAACAATAGAATAGTGGAACAATGGGTAAAGCGTTTAACTTTTTTCCTCCATGAGGCCGTGGGTTCAAAGCTTCCCACAGTCAATTTGCACTTTTTTAATATGGATACAATCTTGTTTATATGTAGGGAGAGAGACGTGTGGCAGATTACAATCTATCTTTGTTTTTTTAATGTATATATATAGATAAATAGATATAGATTGGGCACCAAACCACATGCACTAATTTTTTTGTAATTAGTAAGTCACCCCTGGCCGGATTTTGGGCATTGTCCTTGGTTTTTCGACATTGACCATTTCTTTCGATATTTTCCTCGATTTTCATGACAAAATTGAGGGATGTGTCGAAGAAATAGAGAAAGAGGAACAAATGAAGAAAGAGGAAAATAGCCTTTTTAATGACATGAACGTGGTAGTCATTGTTGGAAAACAAGGGCCCACGTGTACAATATGGCAAGGGGCGGTTAATTACAAACAAACTTAAAATTAAGGGGTCTTATGCCTATTTCTTTAAAAATTTGGTTAAAGGGTACTTAATAAAGATCTCTTATTTTCACATGAAGTTAGTCATTTCCACCAGCTACGACGATGATGAGTTTATGTTATTAAGGCTTGTATATGTTACTCAGCCTTGTAGAACCAACAGTTGTCTGAGTCTTGTAAAACTACTGGAAGACACAATAAATAAATCTATTACCCTTTCTTTTAATATCTATGAACTTCTTACGTACAGTGTGCTTAATGATTTGAATATTTGTTGTGAAACTACTGTCTTTAATGATCATTAGACTTGCCGAAAAAAATAATTGTGAATAAATAATTAAATGATTATGCATCCATATTATCCGAATTACTAAGTTGTTGCATGGAGGAGTACTAACTTCAAGTAGGTTTATAAGACAATAGGAACTTTATTTAACATTGAAATAGAAGCCGAACACCTAAAATTACCCCCGATAAATAAATCAATATCCTATAGGATACAACAAAAATACCGAACTAAAAACTATATATTTAAAATTACAAAGTTGTTGCATGGAGTGAGTGCTGACTATAAAGTAGGACACTAGATCTATAAGACAACTAGATTTTTACGATCAGCGATGCGTACGACAACAATTTTATTATCAAATTTCATAATTTACAGTAGATAATTTTGTGGATAGTCAGCGTCTTACTACCACCTAAACTTTTCATCTTCTTAGAAACTCTCTCGCCCTAATGATTTTTAAAAAAAATACCAAGTTGGTTTCCATGGAGTAGTACTGACTTAAGTAGGACACTAGATCTATAAGACAATAGGAATTGGGATATTTCCTGAGGTACCCCCCTCGAGGTTAGGGCTAATTCCTCGGGTACCCCCCCTCGTTTTCGAGCTAGCTTAGATGCCACCAGAGTCAGTGTTCGCGTCTTAAATGCCATTAATGGTAACAGACGTTAAGATTTTGTTAACTTTTGTCAATTAAACTTGACTTTTCATTTAAACTACAAAAAAAAAAACAAAACAAAAATTAAAACCATCCCCGCCCCTCCCTCTCTCTCCTCCCATAACCCCCCCCCCTCTCTCTCTCCCCCCCCTCCCCTACTCTGCCACCACCCTCAAAACCACCAGCCACCACCTTCTGGTGAGCACGAGCACCTATATTAAAACCATCCCCACCCTCGCCCAGCACCGCCGTCGAACCTCCACCGCCCCACCAAAATCCCCCCCCCAGCCACCTCCGCATTCCCACGAAACGACCCAACCACCTTCACCACCCACGAGACCACCCAGCTGCCTCTACCATCCCACGATACCACCCACAAATCCCAAAAAAAAACCACCGAACCATCCTAAAACCCTAGAGCAACCCGCTCAAGACCATCAAAAACCAAACCAACCCTTTGAACCATCCTCAAACAACAAAATTTGAAACTCACTTCAAAAAAGGGTGGCTAGAGAAAGCTCGAAAAGGGGTGGGTTCGATTTGGGGTTCGATCTGGGTTCGAGGTAGACAGTGTAGGTGGAGTGAGTTCGATTTGGGGTTCGAGGGTTAGTGGTGGTTGGGTATTCGTCGGGGTTAGTGGGTTAGTGGTGGTTGGGTTCGACGTTGGTGGTTGGGTTTTGACGGGGGTTAAGGGTTGAGGGTTAAGGCAAAGAGTGTGGGTGGGGTGGGGAGAGAGAGGGGGAGGGGGTGGGGGAGGTTATGGGAGGGAGAGAGAGTGGGAAGGGTGGGGATGGTTTTAATTTTTGTTTTGTCTTTTTTTTGTGTTTAAATGAAAAAGTCAAGTTTAATTACAAAAAGTTAACAGAATCTTAACGTCTATTACCATGAATGGCATTTAAGACGCGAACAACTGACTCTGATGGCATCCAAGCTAGCTCAAAAACGAGGAGGGTGCGAGAAATTAGCCCTAATCAAAGGGTGCCTCGGAAATATCCATAGGAATTTCACTTAATGTTGGAATAGAGGCGAATGCCTACCTGATATTAAATCAATATGCTAATGGATACAACAAAAATACAACTAAAAAGTATATTATAAACTTAAAAGTGACACTTTAGTTTTGGATGTGAAATTTTATTACTTTTTGGTATGACTTTAAATTTTATCTCTTACGTACGATCAACCTGAAATTAAAAGGTTACACCAACCTTTGAAATTAAAATTTTAGATGTAGTAGAGTGGGCGAATATGATCCTAATTACTACCTTTAGTAAAAGTTGCACAGAACTATCAAGCCTTATTTTAGGTTATAATTAGGTAGTATAGGTGTAATATAGTTTTTGGGATATAATTAGGTAGCTTAGGTGTAATATCTTTGTGAAAATTATTTAAAATATTTGGAAAATTCTATGTGGTGGCCTTTAATTTCAAAAAAATTCATATGGAGGCAAGTGAAAATTGTTATTATATCAAGTGACCATCAACTTAATAATTATATATTTAGTGGCCTTATTTACCGAAATTCATGTCTAACCCATCATTAAAAGGATATTTAATTTGTCAAGAACCACATTTTATAATACACACTATAGGTTTAACTACTTTTCTAATTTTTTAACTTTAACTACCTCTTATAATTGAAACCAGTAGGTTTCACTACCAAAACTGCTTTCAGACCAAATTTAACGGTTTTCGTTCATGTTCTTCATTTTTCCCCCAATTTTCATGAATCAAGTGCCCACATCTTCACCCCCCCCCCAATTTTCATTTAATTGGACATTTAATGGGCAATATCTTCAATTGGACGTTTTTCGCAATCCTAGTTTCTAGATTCCAACAACTATAGTGGCAGCCCAGATTCCGTCACCATCAAACAGCCCAGATTCCGCTGGCGATAGAGTAACCATCACCAAACGGAGCAGATTTCGGCGGCGTGAGAGTAGGGTAAAATCAAACGGCAAGAGATTTCGCCCAATTTATTGTCGAATTGAAAAGAATCTTTAAATTTCTTCCAAATTGATGAAATAGGGTTTGATTGAATAAGAAAATCGAATGAAAATTGGGGGAAAATTGAAGAACGTGAATGAAAACCACTGAAGCGTAAAATCATTAGAAAAAAATTGGCCTAAAAGCGGTTTTGGTAGTGAAACCCTATTGTTTCAATTATAAAAGGTAGTTAAAGTATATATATATAAAAAAAGGTAGGTAAACCTACAATGTGTATTGTAAAAGGTAGTTTTTAACAAAAATATCACACTAACACAACAATTACTAACCTACCCCTAACTAATAAACAATTTAGAACCCTTTACTCCTCTCTTTACTCCTCTCTCCAGGCATAACCAATGAGCTACCTTTGTCACTCTCCTCTTCGTCTTCACGCCATACATTCCTCCATCCAACTTCCTTTTCACTCCTTTAACAATGTCTTACTACCAGTATAAAGCCGAAGAGGGTATTTTCATGAACCCAAAATAATGAAATGTTGCCAATTTCTTGGGCATATACCAATATTACATCAAACAAATCAAAATCCACTAACCATAGATCAGTAAACTTATGAATTCAAGGAGTCCAATTATATGCTAAAATCAAATATATATAATTCATGTCATAATCCTATACAATCTGCATATTTATCTAACTCAAAATTCAATGAATCAAACCAGTGCTACAGAAATAGCTAAAATGCAACCAGGGCAACTAACAAATGAATGCAAATTACGCCCCAATCTATTATAGATAGAGAGACTGAGAGAGAATGATATGAATGATAATTAATTATTAATCAACTAAGCAAAAGATATATATATACACACTAGTTACATTATAAAAGATAACTATTGATCTAACCTAGTAGTTATACAAGTGGTAAACTTAGGAGAAGATAATTACAAAGATTATTTTATACTAGAATATAATAACAAGCAGTGAGTTTGTTATGCACAGCGGTTGACTACGTCAAGCTATCATTATCCTTTACATCCCCCCTTAAGATGGACGATCGAGTTGCGAGTCAATCTTGTCATAAAGTTGGAGAAACCGGGGCTTGAGGAGAGGTTTGGTGAGAGTGTCTGCCAAGTTGTTATGACCAGAGATGTGCACTACTCGCGGTAGACCATTGTGAACCTGTTCTCGAACATAATGAAAAGCCGAAACGAGGTGCTTCATGCTCGAGTGAAAGACAGGGTTTGCCGCGTAATGTGTAGCACTGAGGTTGTCGCAGTAGATAGTAGGAATAGTAGTGGATGAAAGATGTAATTCAGACAATAGGTTAGTCAACCACATAATTTCGGCTGTCGTGGACGCCACGACAAACCGACCTCTATTGATGAAGTTGCTACGGCTTGTTGCTTTTTCGAACTCCAAGTAAGGAGATTACGACCAAGGAAGACAAGGTAACCTGTTGTTGACATATATGAATCCTTATCTCCTGCCCAATTTGGTCTGTGTAAGCATGGAGTTGAAGTGGCGACTACCGATATAATTGTAAACCATTGTGAGAGGTACCCTGAAGATATCTTAATAGCCTTTTGAGCGCTTACCAATGTGCGTCTGTGGGACATTGTAGAAATTGCGACAATTTGTTTACGGAGAAAGCTACATCGGGACGAGTGATGGAGAGGTATTGGAGACTGCCCACAATTGCTCGATATTCAGTAAGATTAGGGAGAGGTTGTCTAGTTCGTGGTGAGGATGGGATGAGGAGAGTTAGGTTCACGAGGAGGGGGTGTAAGTGCGATGGTGCACTTTGGGGAATGGGAGATTTTTTTGAAGCTGGTTTGTTGGGTTTGCGGTGTAGTTTAGTGGCGATAGTGCGAGTAGGCGGAGGGGGAGGAGTTGGTGGTGAGAAGAATTTAGGGTTAGGTTTTTGGATATTATTTTGTAGTCGAGTAACAATAGTGCGAGGGGGTGGAGGAGGAGGTGGAGGTGGTATAGGAATATGTGGAGACAAGTTGTTAGGTGGTGAAGGAGGGAACAGCGGAGGAGATGGAGGAGTGTGAGATGGACTTTAATTTGCATAGGAGAATTGGATGGAGAGACAATGGGGAGTTGTATATCGCACCATTCAGTAGGGTTAGGTGAATTAGGAGGTGAGGTCGAGTGAGTTTGGCGTAAGGAAAAACGTCCTCGTAAATGTGACATGCGTGAGTGTAGGTTTGTGAGTCGTGGGTTCAAGGCCGCAGTAGGCACTGTGCGTTGGGGAATAGCCCACGAAAATGCAAGGGAGGGACGAGGCTGGGTTTATAATTGACATAGGGTTTGAGCCAAGGATAGCAAAGACATCCGAAGGCTCAGAGTTTGGTGTAGTTGGGTTGAGTACCAAATAAGCGAAAAAAGGGAGTATCATTGTTTAAGGTTGGCATTGGATGTCGATTTATAAGATAGGCTACAATACCTAGAGCATATGGCCATAATGTTTGTGGTAGGGAGGCATGAGTGAGTAAGGAAAGACCTATTTTTACGTGATGCCGATGTCGCCTTTCGGCATAGCCATTAGGTTCAGGGGTGTGGGGAGGTGTGGTTAGGTGTGAGATGCCATGTTGTTGGAGAGAATGAGCGAGTTTAATATATTCGCCACCATTATCGGAATAAACTTGGCGTATTAGTCTTTGAAAATATTTTTCGACTAGTTTTTGAAAGTGGAGGAATATGTGAGTTGTATCAGGGTTACGTTTCATTGGATAATACCATATATATTTAGTGAATTGATCTACAAAAATAATATAGTATTTATACGCATCGAGAGAATAAAGTGGTGAAGTCCAGACATCAGTAAAGATAATATCAAGAGGAGCAATAGAGTGTAAAGTAGACTCATGGAAAGGTAACGTATGGCTCTTATTCACATCACACGCATTACATGAATTAAAATCTTTAGAATGAAAAATTGAAAGTTGCTTGCTAAGAAGCTGAAAAGTGCGAATAGATGGATGTCCTAATTTGTGAGCTACTCTAAAACTCGAGAAACCTGCTGGTGTTGGACGCCAGTCATAGAATCCAGATTTAGACGATCCTAGAAGAAGTGGGAGACTCGTCTTGAGTTCCTTGACATGAAAGAGTAGGGTAAAAACTCGATAGAAGTGTTATTGTCTAAGCAAAATTGCGAAATTGAGAGGATATTGCGAGAAATATTGGGAACATGAAGAACATTGCGAAAGAAAAAGGAATTATGTGAAGTGGAGGGGATAAACCTACCAATATATATCAGCAATTGGAAGAGCAGTTCCATCACCAATGATTAGTTCATTAGTTCCGCCGTAAGGATCATGTATTTGAAGATTAGATAGGTCATTGGTGACATGATGGGTGGCCCCCCTGTCGAGAAGCCATCCTGCACCTGGTGGTTGTTGTTGAATCTACGTGTTGGCGAGTGGCGACATACGCTTGAGAGCGCGTGGTCGCTGATATGTAGGGAAAACCACGTGCGGATTGGCACTATTAAAGAGAATAAATCTGAGATTACATGGCCTATTTTGTGAAAGTATTGGCACTTGCTTAAGAATGGTGGTTGCTACGCTGTCCAGTGGTGGCTGCGTTGGGAGTTGGCAGGATGGCAGGTTGTGGATGTGTGAGTCCATTTGACGGAGGATCGCGGCCTCGGTATGTGCAACATGAGCGGAAGCAGGAAACATAGGTTGTGATTGAACATTGGTGAGCGAGAGCTCGTGGTGGATGAGCTTCTCATGGATTTCTTCAAAGATGATAGCGGTATCGGGCGCATTGACCGCTAAGATGACGAGTTGGTAGAGGTCAAAATTAAGGCCTTTTAACACCCTGTCAATGATGTCTTCATGATCAAGGGGTTTGCCGATGACAGCAAGTTGGTTGAGCGCATCCTTTTATGGCTTGCATATACTCGGAGATGGGTTCACTGGTTTTGGTGATGTTGTTGGGTGTTTTTGATTTGTAGTGTGTGTCCCCTAAATGGGTTGGAAAAGGTGGTGGCTAAGATAGTCGAAGCCTCACGTGAGGTGAGCGCGGGTAACAAAGGGGAATAACGCTAAAGAGATGGGGTTCCCATGAGGGAACCAAAATTAATTGATCTTGGCGTTTCTAGGTTGTGTGAGTTGGGTTAGGTTGTTGGATGTCGTCAACGAGGTGTGTGGCCGGAGGACATTAATGTGTGCCGTCGACGAATTTCTGAAGATCATGGCCGTAGCGAGTGGCATTGATCTGTAGTTTCCAGGAAATGTAGTTTGTAGAGGTGAGTTTGAGGGCATTACGAAGGTTATGAGAGTGAGAGGGTGAAGGTTCGTTGTGGTTTGGAATGAGGGCATTGTGGTTGTTGTGCGCCATTGACGTAGGGTGAGGGGAGAGGAGGAAAAAAAATTATCAAGCTCTGTATACCATATACAGAGAGAGAGAGAATGATATGAACGATAATTAATTATTAATCAACTAAGCAAAAGATATATATCACACTAGGTTACAATATAAAAGATAACTATTGATCTAACCTAGTAGTTATACAAGTGAGTAAACTTAGGAGAAAATAAATAAAAAGATTATTTTATACTAGATGATAATAACAAGCAGTGAGTTTGTTATGCACAGCGGTTGACTACGTCAAGCTATCATTATCCTTTACATTTATCACTAGATGTGATCGACAAGCAAGATTTTGAAGCAACAACATCAAATTTATGATTGATCAAGCAGAATTATATTTTTTCGTATAGCGGACTTAGAAAAATCTTTTTTGTCGATAACCTCAGACAAATCAATGGAATATTGATTAATACATAATCGATCGAACACTACTTGAAAACGGCTCTCCTGCTCAGAAACGAAATGTTCCAAATGTTCCTGGAAATTCAAGCTCCCCATTGAACCATTTTTATCTATATGCATCAAGATCCCGATTCATGAATCTCTCGGTTCGAGAAAGAAAAATAAGAGGATCGAACCATTTCTTATGACTTTTCTTCAAATTCGAGAAATGTTGGTTGATCGTATATTTCCTTATAGTTCTATGATTCAAAGTATCATTTCCTATTTGATCCCTTTGAATTCCATATTCAGAAGCTGCGATCGGATCTATTCATTAAAAAGAATCGAGACAATAAAACAATCATGGAATATAAGCTGATGTTGTATTCACTGTTTTAATGATGACAAATAATGTTTTTGGACTTTATAATATAATGTATGTAATAATTAGTTTAAGTTTAACTTGTGGAGGAATGGTTAAGAGTTTAACCTAATCAAGTTATTTAAATTAATTATTATATTCAATCAAATAAATAATATATTAGAATCTAGGTTTTTATTTATTATATATTAGCTTTACATTTCGTAGACTTAGGTTTATTATTAGACTTAGTATTTTCTAAGTATTTAATTTCGTAAATAATATTAGTTTTCTATTTATTTTATGCATTTTGAAATAATTAGTTTATTTATAACTTATGGAGAAAAGGTTATGAGCTTAACCTAATTAAGTTATTTAAACTAGTTATTTATGCACTCGATTATTATACATATGATTTTTTGCTTTGAATAATCCTAATATTGTGGAATATTAATTTGAATAAAATTAATTTTCGGGATATTAGTATTGTTAGTTTGTTAGTGTTATACAGGATTGAACGAGTCAATATAAGTGTGCAACAAACAAGCAACAAACCGTGTGCTATAAAAGATGAAACAAATTCATACTACCCAGCCAGCTTGTTCCTGAAATCTAGAGTCAGTTTTTATAATCTAGGAAGTGAAGCAACCAACGCATACTACAATTGTGGAAGAAGCGATAACTGAACATGTAACAACCTAGCAACAATATGCTGATTATAAGGGAGTGTAACAACCCACGCATACCTCAACAACAAATTGATTCAGCTGCAGTCCCTAAAAATCAGGAGGATCTAACTAGCAGTTAGTCAGTTCCAGATATCTAGGAACCCAACAAACTTCCTAGTCTTCAGCTCAACAACTAACTAATTGCTAATTTGTTGGAGATTGTGGCTGCTGGCCGCGTAGCTGAGCAAGGGATAATCATGCACATAACGACCACTTAATGGGCGGATAATGGGCTACATTTATGGACCATAACCGCCTAATGGAGCAAAATTGGGGTTGTTGTTATCTCTTATAAATAGCACGAGAAATCAGAATGAAAACTAAGACTTTCCAGACTTTCAAGTTCAAGTCTTTAGAAAGTTTTAATTCTATTTATTACTCTTCATAGCAAAAATATTGTATTCGTTTTTGAGTGTTGGGTGAGAGAAATTACTAGTGAGAAACTTGTGTAATCAAGAGAAAGAAAGAAGATTTCGAGTGAAGTCAAGTGAGAAGACTTCGAGTGAAGTCGAGTGAGAACGTCACGTATTCGGGGGAGCAGAGTGACTGGGAACAGGGTCAAGTTCCTAGAGGAACAGAGTGAGAAGAGATTTATAATAGGTTGTACTGAGTTGTAACGCTATTATAAATAAGAGAAGAGCAAGGTTTCTTCTAGAGAAGTTTGGAAGAATACCTTGTTAAAAGTATCACTTTGTGTTCCTACTCTTTTAGCTTATTCTCTTTTGTTTATTGAAGAGTTGTTATATTCCGCAAAAATGTTTAAAATCCCCTCAACTAAAATTCACCCCCCTCTTCTAGTCAACAATCGGTATCCAGAGCCTGTTCCTCCAAAATCATGTAACACTGAGGAGGCAGTTCCTGGTAGACATGAACACTATGGGAGAAAAGTCAGATAAAGGCTACTCAGCCGAAACTCCACTATGTTCAATGGCAAACACTATCTATACTAGAAGAATTACCAAGTATGGAAAGTCATTAAAATAGGTGACTTTGTAATGACAAAGAAAAATGAAAAGGGTGAAGTGGTTCCAAAATCCCTTGAAGACTATGACAAAGATGATTTTGTCAAGATGGAGATGAACACCATGAGAAGGCCATGATAGAAGCACGGGAAAATCTAACTCAGACAAGGAGCAGGATTAGCCTGATGAGGTAGCTGCAAATCTCTGTCTCGTGACAAAGATCGATGAACAAGAGGAACCATCTAACCATAGAGTATGTTTAAATTCTATTGAAGAGGAACTAATAGAATTTAGTAAATTACTTAATTTATTAATAGAGACATTAGATGATTATCAAAAGTTTGCTTAAAAACTGATCAAGTAGAACGCACTTTTTTCGCAATTCAAAGTTATTATTGAAAAACAAAACAGGGTTATAAACATAGCACATCACCATCAAGGCAAAGAGCGGAGCTCCCTAATCCAACAGGATAAGGGCCCAAACCCAGCCAACAATCCTGAGCATGCTCAGGCTACTCAAACTCAAATAATAAGCAAAAGTGTCAAAGACTCTGAGCTTCTATAAACAATTCTAAATATAATTTGCTTACAACTAGCCAACACATCTAAAGCAGGCCTACCAAACACTAAAGCATTCCTATTCGACCAAATTTGGTATACAGTTTCAACAAAGAATAAGCAATACAATTGTGGATTGGGGAGCTTTTCTTCTGCTAAGAATGACATGCTTGACTTCATCATGAAAGTTCCTTGGAATAACCTGAATCCCCAACTGCTACTGACAAATAGTCCACACCCCTCATAGTAATGCTGCAATTAAAAAACAAATGATTTACAGTTTCACACTCAGCTTGACAAAATAGGCAAGAAGTGTCGGTAAGCAATCCTCAAGTGACAATCTATCCTTAGTAGCTAGCGTTCCATGTAGGGCAAGCCCAGTGATGAAGAGTGCCTTAGGGCTAGCTGGAATGTTACAAATAATCCTCTGCCATCCCACTTTAGGATGCTCTCCTTGAATAGCCTTGTACAATTTATTAATAGAAAAAGAAGGGCCAACAAGCAAGCTCATAAGGACTTGATTCCCATCAACCATCTCCCTACTTTTAAGAATTTTCTTCATAGACCAAGAAAATCTATTAGGGATAGGCATAGTAAGAACATCTTGATGCTTGATATAGTAGGCATGCGACCATTTGATCCAAATCTTATCTTGCTTCATTGAAATAGCCCAAAGATGCTTAGCTATGGCGGCTCTGTACCAAGAAACAATATCCTTAATATTCCAGCCTCCACAAACCTTAGGAAGGCAAACAATATCCCAAGCCACAGGAGCTTTCTTGGAGCCTTCACCTTGACCAGTCCATAAGTAAATCCTACAAATGCTTTGGATTTCCTGAAGACCTTTTTAGGCAAAAATAAAGATCGCACCAATACAGCTGGAACCCATGAAGGATAGAGGAAACCAACTGAAGCCTAGCAGCATAAGAGAGCCTTTTCACAGACCACAATCGAACTCTAACAACAGTTTTATCAATCAAAGGCTTGCATTCATGATAGAACAACTTCCTTGTATTCAAAGGCACTCCCAGGTATCTGAAGGGAAAAAGACCAAGAGGAACCCCACAATCTGTTGCAACATAGCCCTTTGATCCCCATCAACACCAACAATATATAGATTACTCTTATCTAAGTTAGCTTCCAGACCAAGAAGCAAGAGAAAACTTAGTAAAAGCATCAAATAATAGTTGTAAGGATCTATGATCATCTCTAGCAAACATCAACAAGTCATCTGCGAACATTAGATGGGTTATACTAAGTTTGGCACATCTAGGGTGGAAATGGAACTCTGAATTCCCCTTAAGCTGCATCAAGCATCTGGACAAGTACTCCATACCGGATACAAACAGAAATGGAACACAAGATCACCCTGCCTCAACCCCTTTTAGCTGAAAATGGCTTGCGAGGCACTCCGTTGATAAGAATGGAAAAAGATACAGAAGTAACACAACCATCATCCATTTCACAAACTTGGAAGGAAAACCAATCTCACATCAAGTTTCAAGAAAAAGACCAATCAATTGAATCATGGGCCTTCTTGAGATCAACCTTAAGCATACATCTGGGTGAAATGTGTTTGGTAGTGTACCCTCTAATAAGCTCGGTAGATGACAGAATATTATCAGAGATGTTCCCTCTAGGCATGAAACTAGACTGGGCAAGGTCAACCACTACTAATCATAAGTTGCATTTTGCTTGTCAAATTTTTAGCAATGATCTTGTACAAGACAGAACAACAAGCAATGGGCCTATAATAGGGTTGGCAGTTTTAGGGACTAAAGTGATCAAGGTGCAGTTAAATGCAGATGATAACTCACCAGTCTCAAAAAGAGGCTGAATAGCAGCATACACATCAGTTTTAATAATAGGCCAACCTTTTTTGAAAAAAGGCTATTAAACCCATCAATACCTAGAGCCTTAGCTTCATTAATAGACCAAAGAGCAACATCAATCTCCTAATGAGTGACAATCTGAATCAAAGCCCTAGCATCAGCAGAAGATACTTGAGCACCAACTCTAAGCATAGCAATATCAACAGAAGGCAACTGAGCAGCAGTAGATCCAAGCAACCCAGTATAAAACCTCAGAACTTCCTGCTGAACAACACCAGCAAAATGAGTTTACACCCATCCTCATTATACAAAATCTCTATGCTATTCTACAAGTATCTTTCTTTCATAGCATAAAAGAAGAAATGGGAGTTGGAATCCTAGTTCTAACCACTGCACTCTTGATTTCTGCTTCAAGATAAAGTCCTCAACCTGCAACAACTTATTCAGCTTCATAAGACAAGTTTTCAGACTGATGTAAAGTAGAGCTAGCATGACCATGTGCAAGCTGAGACTGCACAAGCTGCTTCCCCCTAGCATTATTGATGCGTCAAAGTTATTCGCCAATCTTAGGCGATTTTTGTATGGTTTTGTGTGTCGGTTTGTGTTTAGAGTTCGGGTTTTGGTTTGATTTGGTGTTAAAGAGGCCTAAGTCGTGTCCCAAGTTTTGGTGTTTGTCTTGTTCGTCCACCTTTCTATCCTCTCCGAAGCATCAAGTCATCCAACCTCCCAGTGGTACGTCATCTCGAAGCCTTCGGAAGCCCTTTGAATCTTCCAAGCCAAGTTCCGAGTCTCCCGATTCCGAGCTCCGAGCATCGAGCCCTTGCAGCGGCCAAGCCACCAAGGAAGATCCTGCTAGGCTTTCAAAGCCTTCCCCTTTCCCTTCCCCTTATATGTTAAAACTTGATTGAAAGGAGGGGCTGCTTGCCATCGCGAGGAGAGATGTTGGTCGCGGGTCGCGACCTGCTCTCGCGAGTCGCGACGATGATCGCGGGGTCGCGACCAGGCACTGCCGCCCACCTCTCCTTTCTTTTATGTTTCCTTCTAAGGATGGTTTGGGATATGTTTTTAGTTCGTCTTTATTTTGTAGAGAAAGTAGGCCAGGAGAGTTTTTAGCTACCATTCCTAGGGTTTTAAAACACTAACATCTCTTAGAAATCTTTGGTGTAAATCATGCTAGTTCTAGCGTAAACTTGTTCTTGGATTCGGTTAGATGAAGCTTTCAACTCTTGTATGTGAGAACTCTTGTACTTCTCATCTCCTTTGGTTATTGTAAGGTTTCTTGAGCTTATTTCATTGATTTTTGCATAATCTTTCTAGGAGTACTACTAGTGTAGTTGTGTAAATGATCAAATGCTAGAGTTGAGGACATAATCGGTTGTTTGTGTTCTTAGTTCCTTAGTAGCACACTAGGTGTTTGTTGTAATGCTGATCTTGCTTCAAGTGCTTAGAGAGATCTTACTTATTGCTTGAATGTTAATGCTTCATTATCATTAGCAATCCTTTTGTTCCTCGGTTCTAATGCTACTATTGGTTTGAACTTAAATGCTATTTGTTTGAGTTGGGTGATAGTAAGGGGGTTCAAACCACGCTGATCGTGTTTGTTTAACCACGATCTAGGAGGCTAGGAGTTTAGACTTCTCAATAGGTGACCAAAAGGGGATAAACGTTTATAAGTTCCATGATCGATGCTTTGGTTGAAAGTGGATGCTAATCGAGTCCAAGTTCCTTTTTCATTGATTTAACTTACAACATTTCTTGTTTAATCGCTTTTCGTATAGTCCTCGTTCCTTATCAAACCCCCAATTGGTTACGTGACTCTAAGGGCTCTAGGGGTTTGATTCCTCTATTTATAAACTTGTACTGTGCTCCTGTGGATACGGCCCTTACTTCCGCTATCCACCAAGTTGTTAAGGAAAGAAGGTTAATTATATTTGGTTAGGGGTATACGACAACTTCACGCCAAATTTTGGCGCCGTTGCCGAACAAGGTGTACTAGTTTGTGTTTAGCTTATTTTGTTGTTGATTATATTGCTTGTTTTGTGGTTTTATGGTTGTTACTCGTGCTGAGCCAACAACCTTGCAGTACGATCATGATTTGGAATTAACTCTTTTTAGGTTGAGAAGAGGATTGCGTGAAAACTTCAGGGAGCTTCCTTTTGCTATTGAACTAGAAGGAGAGATGCCTCCGAGGGTTGAGCAACGCACATTAAAGGAGGTTACAGCTCCGAACCTTAATCGGCCAACCCCTATGCATAACATTTCCAGAAGAAGAAGAAGGGGAAACCTTTGAGCTGAAATCGGGGTTGATACATCTACTTCCCCACATTCTATGGGCTTAATGATGAGGATCCGAATAAGCATCTTTCGGAGTTCCATGTGGTTTGTAGCATCATGAAGCCTAGTGGGGTGTCGGAAGAAGGTGAAACTCAAAGCCTTCCCGTTCTCATTAAAAGGAGCAACAAATGACTGGTTATACTACCTTCCGCCAGGTAGCGTATCCACATGGGCTGATTTAAAAGGAAGCTTTTCTCGGAGCCTACTTTCCGACTTTAATGTCTTCTGTGTTGAAGAAGGAGATTAGTAACATCGAGCAAAATAACAATGAAACCTTTTATGAGTATTGGGCGAGATTTCGGAAGTTATGTGCTAGTTGTCCATATCGCGGTTATTCTGATGAAGATCTAGTACTTTACTTCTACAATGGGCTATGTGATGAGGATGCTAGAATGGTAAATGCAGCAGGTGGAGGCTCTATCATTAATAAAACTGCACAAGCTGCTAAAGATTTGATAAATGAGCTAGCTGAAGGCTCGAGGCAGTTTAATAGAAAGTTAGGGGGCTCGTCGGGTGGTATCCGAGGTTCCAGTTCTTCCGTTGGAGGGACCAGGTACAAGCTTTGACATCCTTGATGAGGGGTACCTAGTTAAAGAGAAGACACACCACGTGAAGGCTTGTGGTATTTGTTCATCAGATCATCCAACTGATTTCTGTCCCCTTCTGCCGGAAGAAGCTGGTGAGGAGGTAAAAGGCGGCCGGTTTTCAAGGCCAAGGTTTCCAAAAGCGTTATGATCCATATTCCAACACCTATAATCCGGGGTGGCGAGATCATCCTAATTTGAGGTATGGAGGTAATGGGGGATCAACCGCCGCACCATCAGTTTAACGGTCTACCACCACCTTACCAAAGACCACCGGAGCAAGGAGCTCCCTCCAAAGCCGCGAGGCCAAGCACAAGGATCAAGTTCCGGCATGTCGACGGAGGATATGATTAATGCTTTAACTAAAAATGTGACTAACATGCAGGGAAACATGGTCCAATTTCAGGGAGGAAACCCGATCGAGTATAAAGAGCTTAGAGAAGCAACTGAACGAAGTCTCGGGAGCAGTGGGCAGGCTAAAGGCCCGTGATCGGGTAAGCTACCGTCACAAACGGAGCTTAACCCCAAGAAAATGCGAGTGCCATCACTTTACGGAGTGGTAAGGAGTTAAAGGGTAATGAAAAGGCAATTGTGAGCGAAGATCGAGGAGAGGTAGTTGTTCCTGAGCCGGTGCCTGAGGCCGAGCCATTGCCATCCACACCAGAAGAACAAGAAGGAAAACAGCACTTCCACACCTATGAGCCAATTCCACCATTCCCGAGCACTAAAGGATACTCGACAGAAGGAAGGTGACAAGGACATTTACAAGTCTTTCGTAAGTGTGGAGGTAAACATCCCCCTTTTAGATGCTTTAAAACAAATTCCTAGGTATGCTAAATTCCTCAAAGAAATGTGTACCACAAAAAAAAGCAAAGATTAAGGGAGTGCATAAGGTAAAGGCCAGTGAACATGTATCCGCCATGTTTCAAAACTACCTCAAAATGCAGTGATCTGGGCATGTTCACTATACCATGTGTGATAGGAAACACCACGTTTCAAACCATGCTTGATTTGGGTGCCTCAATTAATGTAATTCCTTATTCATTGTATGAGTCCTTAAAGCTTGGTATCTTACATGAAACAGGTGTAGTGATTCAGTTAGCTGACCGTTCAATGCTTATCCTAAGGGAATAGTAGAGGACATGTTAGTTAAAGTTGATAAGTTAATCTTTCCTGCCGATTTTTATGTCCTTGACACGGAACATGATAAACATGCTACTCCTATCTTGTTAGGTAGACCATTTTTAAAAACTGCAAGGACTAAAATTGATGTGCATAGTGGATGCTTGACTATGGAATTTGATGGAAATATGGTAGAGTCTAATATTAATGATTCCATGAAATTTCCGAGTGATGATCACTCGTGTTATTCCATAGATGTGGTTGATGTTGTTTCGCAGGAAGTGTTCGAGATGGATGGTGAGGACGAACTACAAGTAGCTCTTGAAAATAGTATGGATAATGAAAATGTTGAATATGTTTTGAGTGCTAACTTGCGGGAGGCGGTTCAAGCTTTGGAAGAATATGAAAAAGCTTCCTATCGTTCCCTTTTCTAAAGGGCCGATACCACTAACCGCCCTAGGGACAAGCTTTTACCATCTATTGTGCAGGCACCTACTGTGGAGCTGAAATCACTTCCCGAGCATTTGAGAAGTATGCATTCCTTGGTGATGAAAATACTTTGCCAGTGGTTATATCAGAGTAAGCTAACCAAGGAACAGGAGGAGAAACTTATCAAAGTGCTGAAGGAACATCGAGAGGCAATTGGATGGACTATTGCAGACATTAAGGGAATAAGCCCTACAACATGTATGCATCGGATTCTATTGGAAGAAGGTGCGAAGCCGGTGAACAGCCTCAAAGGCAGCTAAATCCACCTATGATGGAGGTGGTGAGGCAGAATTTTGAAATTCTCCAAGCAGGTATGATTTATCCAATTTCTGATAGTGAATGGGTTAGTCCCACTCAAGTTGTGCCTAAGAAGTCTGGAGTAACTGTTGTTGAAAATCAGGATGGAGAGTTAGTGCCCATCGTATTCAAAACGGGTGGCGGGTTTGTATTGATTATCGTAGATTGAATGCGGTACCAAGAAAAGACCATTTCCCATTGCCATTCATAGACCAAATGTTGGAAAGATTAGCTGGACATTCATTTTATTGCTTCTTAGATGGCTATTCAGCCTATTTTCAGGCTGTCAGCACCGGAAGACCGGAAGACCACGTTCACGTGTGTCCTTTGGCACGTTTGCGTATAGACGCATGTCTTTTGGATTATGTAATGCCCCCGCTACTTTCCAAAGATGTATGGTAAGCATTTTCTCGGAGTATATGGAGCAATTCGTAGAAGTTTTCCTTAAACGATGTATTGAAACTAATCTTGTTTTAAACTCCAAAAAATGTCACTATATGGTCGAGCAGGGCATTGTTTTGGGTCATGTAGTCTCTGAAAGGGTATTGAAGTTGATAAAGCGAAGATGACATCATTCATTCTTTACCTTATCCGACTAATGTACGAGAAATTCGATCTTTTCTTGGACATGCAGGATTTTATCGCAGGTTCATTAAGGATTTCTCGAAGATTTCATCTCCTTTATGCAGGTTGTTGCAGAAGGATGTTGATTTTGTGGTTGATGAAGCTTGCAAAGGGCATTCGATGGACTGAAGAGGAGGCTAGTTTCAGCTCCTATAATTTAACCCCAGATTGGTCCAAGCCCTTTGAGATAATGTGCGATGCAAGTGATTATGCGGTAGGGGCCGTGCTTGGGCAAAAAGTAGGGAAGGATACCTCATGCCATTTACTATGCATCCATGATATTGAATGAAGCGCAGCGAGGTTACTCCACCACAGAAAAGGAGTTATTAGCTGTGGTCTATGCTTTAGAGAATTTCGATCTTACTTACCCGGCACCAAAGTCATTGTTTATACTGATCATGCAGCCCTTCGCCACTAATGACGAAGAAGGAAGCCAAACCGAGATTGATAAGGTGGATTTTGTTGTTAAGTGAGTTTGATTTAGAGGTAAAAGAAAAAGAAGAGAACCGAGAACCTGGTTGCAGATCACTTGAGTCGATTGGTATCATCATACGATCTAGAACCTAGTTCGGAGAAGCCGTGGAAGGAACCAATCCAGGGAGGGATTCCGGGATGAGCATTTGTTTTCTCTTGGATGCTCACACCCATGGTATGCTCATATTGTGAATTATCTTGTTTCTAACCGTTTTCCTTCTCATTTCTCAAAAGCACAGATTGACAAGCTGAAGAGTGATGCTAGATGGTATGTTTGGGACGATCCCTACTTATGGAAACATTGTTCGGATCAAGTGATAAGAAGGTGTATCCCGGATGAAGAGGTAATTTCTATTCTCACTTTTGTCATTCCCACGTCTGTGGAGGGCATTTTAGAGCAAGGAGGACAACACCCAAAATACTTGATTATGGATTTTTCTGCCCTACCCACATCGAGATTCATATCATTTTTGTAAGTCTTGTGATAATTGTCAAAGAGTTGGAAATATTTCCCAAAGGAATGAAATGCCCCAATTCTCAATCTTGTATTTTGAAAATTTTGATGTATGGGGTATTGACTTTATAGGGCCTTTTCCAAACTCTTTTGGTTTTCCATACATCTTACATGCAGTTGATTATGTCTCAAAGTGGGTGGAAACCAAGCCCACTAGAACTGATGATGCTAAGGTGGTTGCGGACTTTGTGAAGTCTAACATATTTTGTAGGTTCGGGATTCCACGAGCCTTGATCAGTGATAAAGGGATGCACCTTGCAACCGGACCATAGGAGCATTGCTTAAGAGGTATCATGTGACTCACAAAACGTCCACTGCATACCATCCACAAACAAATGGTCAAGCGGAGGTATCAAATCGAGAAATCAAATCCATTCTTGAGAAAACAGTGAATCCAAGTAGGAAGGATTGGGTTTGCGGTTGGGGGGATGCATTGTGGGCCTACAGGACAGCTTACAAGACACCTATTGGTATGTCCCAATACCGCTTGGTGTTGGGAAGCCGTGTCACCTTCCGGTGGAGCTCGAGCACAGAGCATATTGGGCAATAAAGAGCTTTAACATGAATATTGATGAAGCCGGGCTACATAGGAAGTTGCAGTTTCAAGAGTTGGAGGAAATCGGAATGAATCCTATGAGAATGCGGCGGTCTACAAGGCTAAGACAAAAGCATGGCATGATAAGCTAATAATAAGGAAGGAACTCAAGGTTGGTCAAAGAGTTCTTCTTTTTCAATCCCGTCTCGCCTCTTTCCAGGAAAGCTCCGTTCTCGATGGATTGGGCCGTTCATTATCCCGAAGGTATTTCCCCATGGAGCTGTGGAAATCATGACTGAAGCCACATCGAAGGTCTTTAAGGTGAATGGGCAGCGGCTAAAGCCGCACTTTGAAGGCTTTCAGCAAGTAGGGACAGAGGATGTTCCTCTCGGTGACCCTGAGTATGGATGAGTTCTTGAGGTTTGCAACGTCGTGTCGACGACGTTAAATAAACGAATCTTAGTGTATATAATTGTATAAAGCTAGTCTCTTGTTTATTTTGTAGGATATTATGCTTTTGGTTGGACTTTTTCAGGAAATACATGGAGCAAGAAAAAGTGAATTTGAAAATTGTGAGGCGCTTGTGTGAATGGAGGTTTAAAATTACAAGAAATGAAATGTAAAAGAGCGAAAAGGAGGACAAGAGTGAGGAGGGGTGGTAGATTTGAAGCATAATACATAGGGATGAAGCAAGAAAGGAAGAAGAAAAAAAAAGAAGGACGAATCAGGCTTTGGTCGCGACTAGCGATCACTATCGCGCCTCGCGAGGGCCTGGTCGCGGGTCGCGACTGGGTGCTGACCCTCTCGTTCTTGCTTTACAAACTCGGCTCTCTCCCCCTCCCCTTTCATTCACTCGCCCCTCACAACTCTCATACCCTTCCCCTTCTCACTCTAGCTCTCACTCGCACACCTTCTCAAAGCCTCCAATCTCCCTCAACAAATCTCTCAATCTTCCTCATTTTTCTTCAAATCCTCACATAATCTTTCCCTCCACCCTCACATTACTCACCTTCTTCACAAATTTCTGAAATTCTTCACATTTCTACAAACCCTAGAATTTAGGGGTTTTCATTTGGAGCAATTTTCACCACAATTGGAGCTTGGAGATTCACTTTTGAGGATCAAGGAAGCATTCTTCAACCTCATTGGCCATCATTTCCACAAAACAACCAACTTTTTGGGCGCATAAATCTCTTTTGCTAAGTACTCTTTATTCTTCATATTCTTACTTACCTATAAGAGTATTTAGTGTCATCGTTGGTTGTTGGTTGTTGGTTGTTGAGTTATTGATGGTTGTTAAGTGTCATTGTTGGTTGTTGTTGTTGATTGTTGATTGAAATTATGGTGTTAGTTGTGTGTTTGGAAGTTGTTGAGTAAGGGTGAAGTTGTGTTGAAGAATTGTGATTGTGCCTAGACTTGCTTAGTGAAGGTAAAGAAGGAAAATCAAGTGTCAAAAAGATGAGCAAAAAGAGCCCGATCCTCCACACCTAGTAGTTCTTCAGGATCCACGTCCCCCCCATTAATGCCCAGGCCTTAAAAAACTTAGTAGGGATACTAAGAGGCGTTGGGATAGATTAACAAGGCTAGGAAGAGCCATTCAAGAGACCAAATTTGTTCATGTGTCCACCTTAGAACAACTAGGGTTGCTAGGTCCGTGGAAGTACTTCTCGATAAGGTTGGCCTTAATTTATTTGTTTTCAAACACGCAGAACCTACGAGAGATACACCTTAGAATTTCTAGCTACCGTGGAAAATCATGAAGGGGATGAGGATGAGGAACCATATATTACTTTCCACCTAAATGACCGAATTATACAATGACCTACTCAGAAATCAAAACGGCGTTTGGGTGGGAGTATGGACTGATGATCGATTCGTCACTGAAAATTACGATAATGCCGTCTTTTGGTACAAAATAACTGGTGGACAACAATGCCTCAGTAGAATAAAGAACAGTAGTATCCCCCACCCCGCTCCCGCGATTTGTTGCACCGGTTTCTCTCCATGACCGTATTTTGCCAAGGGGAACCACTAACCTTCCCGATTTCGATCTTAAGTGTCTTTGGGCTATGACCAGTGAGAGGGAAGGTATTCCAGATTGGGTGAGTGTATGGGTGCAAAATTCCTACCCAATCGGCGGAGGAAAAACCTCGAGAAAATTAAGCATGGGGGGAATGATTACACTCTTATGCCAAATAGCTGAAAGTTCGAGTGCCCACTGAAAAGGGGAACCCATCTTTCCCAACCTTTAAGCAGAGACACGAGCGTTTTAGTGCGAACTTAACATCTATGGTGTCCATCAGTTAAGAAGTGCGGCAATGTTATGGACCAAAAACGTGAGGGGAGGTGTCAAGGTATGTATGATTATTTAGGGCACATGTAGCACTGAAATATATGGTATTACCGCACGGAGCGGACTATCATTACAGAGCAGACTACAGTGGAGCAACTCTTTTACCCCCCTATGCAAAGGGGTATAGGCGGGGGGTAGAGGAAGAAGTGGGCCTCCAAGTAGCGCCGGCACCTCCCCAGCACCATCATCATCATCAGCAGCCCGAACCAGAAGTGACCCATTCCCATTCCAGGCTCGGGTAATACAGCGATTAGATCTTTTGAGGGTGAGTTGGGTGATTTACTGGAGAGATACTATGGGATGGAAGACACTTTGTTACACCATGAGTTCAATGGTTTCGGCCATGAACAACTTCCTGTCGCGATATCCTCATTGGTGGAAGTCGGAAAACCAAGTTGGGTACTCGAGTCCCTCTCCTGACATTTGTGATGGCGCGCCACTATACGTCGCCAAGAGAGAGAGGCTAGGAGAGGCTGCCCGGCGAGGTGATCCCGGAGACCCTCCGGCTCTAGAGATTTTTCCTCCATTTCCCTTTTCCCCTTTTTCTTTTTGTCCTTTCCACATTGGGGGACAATGTTCTTTTCAAGTGTGGGGGTGGGGGAATATTTTACAAATGTGGTTGTTTAAAATTTTATTTCGCATTTGATTTTAATTTATTTTGAGCCTTTACTTTGTAATTTGTTGTAAATTTGAAAAAATAAAAATGAAAAAAAGAAAAAAAAGAGTTTGAGAGAAATCCCGCTGAGTTGAAAACCCCGCAAGGGCGAGCGACTCGGGCAAAATTCGGAGGCCCGGATAGGTCGAAAACCCGAAAGGGGGCAGCCTATGCAAAAAAGTGACTTATCATGAGCGGGTGAGATAGTGAGACAAAAAAAATGAATGTTAAGCTAGGATGAAAACCCGAAAGGGCTCTAAGGCAAAATGAGAGAGAGGAAAAGAGAGAAAAAAAATTGGTGCATTCATCTCGTTTTGCCGGTGTTGGCGTCATGGCGGGCGACATTGGAGTTTGTTTTCAGGTTGGTCTGAGCTTGAGTCTTGTGTCTTCGGAGGTGAGGACGTGTCCTTTATTTGGCTCATTTTTGGTGATGATTGAGTGTATATTGGGTGAAGGCTTACAACTAAGCGTGGGGGAGCCGTCACGCCCTTAGCGTTTAGCTTTTAAAGCATTTTGGGTTAATAGAATTGTGATGGTGTTTGTTAAAACTCGATTCCCAAAAACTTTTTGGAGATTCAGTTTGTTTTGTAGAAATATTCTTTTGGGCCATTGAGTGGGGTGTACTTCTTTTTGTGTGGTCCAGAGTTTAGATGGTTTGGGATTTGGTAGTTTGGACGGTTTTGGAGTGAAGCAATAAGGGGTTTTGCTAGCTTGGTGCAGGTTCTAGCTTGTCAGTCTTATCTTCCACTTTTGTTTTTGTGTTACCTGAGGTCGAGTAAGGTCTAAGCGTGGGGGAATTTGATGCGTCAAGACTTATTTTCCAATCTTAGGCGATTTTTGTATGGTTTTGTGTGTCGGTTTGTGTTTAGAGTTCGGGTTTTGGTTTAATTTGGTGTTAAAGAGGTCTAGAGAGTCGTGTCCCAAGTTTTGGTGTTTGTCTTGTTCGTGCAGCTTTCTATCACTCTCCGAAGCATCAAGTCATCGTCAACCTCCCAGTGGTACGTCATCTCGCGGAAGCCTTCGGAAGCCCTTTGAATCTTCAAGCCAAGTTCTGAGTCTCCCGATTCTGAGCAAAGACCATCTGTGCCACTGCAGCCAAGCCACCAAAGAAGATCCTGCTAGGCTTTCAAAGCCGTCCCTTCCCCTTACGCCCATATGTTAAAACTTGATTGAAAGGAGGGGCTGCTGCCATCGCGAGGAGCGATGCTGGTCGCGGGTGGCGACCTGCTTCTCCGCGAGTCTCGACGATGATCGCGGGGTCTGACCAGGCACTGCCTCCCACCTCTCCTTTCTTTTATGTTTCCTTCTACGGATGGTTTAGGATATGTTTTTGGATTGGGTCTTTATTTTGTAGAGAGAAGTAGACCAGAGAGTTTTTAGCTACCATTCCTAGGGTTTTCAAACACTAACATCTCCGAGAAATCTTTGGTGTAAATCATGCTTGTTCCTAGCGTAAACTTGTTCTTAGATTCGGTTGAGTGAAGCTATGACTCTTGTATGTGAGAACTCTTGTACTTCTCATCTCCTTTGGTTATTGTAAGGTTTCTTGACTTATTTCATTGTTTTTTGCATAACATGCTAGGAGTACTACTAGTGTAGTTGTGTAAATGATCAAATGCTAGAGTTGAGGACATAATCGGTTGTTTGTGTTCTTAGTTCCTTAGTAGCACACTAGGTTTTTGTTGTAATGCTGATCTTGCTTCCAAGTGCTTAGAGATCTTACCTATTGCTTGAATGTTAATGCTTCATTATCATTAGCAATCCTTTTGTTCCTCGGTTCTAATGCTACTATTGGTTTGAACTTAAATGCTATTTGTTTGAGTTGGGTGATAGTAGAGGGGTTCAAACTACGCTGATCGTTTTTGTTTAACCACGATCTAGGAGGCTAGGAGTTTAGAATTCTCAATAGGTGACCAAAAGGGGATAAAGTTTATACGGTTCCCATGATCGGTCATGCTTTGGTTGAAAGTGGATGCTAATCGAATCCAAGTTCCTTTTTCATTGATTTAGCTTACAACATTTCTTGTTTAATCGCTTTTAGTATAGTCCTCGTTCCTTCATCAACCCCCCCCCATTGGTTACGTGACTCCAACCGAGGGCTCTAGGGGGTTTGATTCGCATTATTTATGGACTTGTACTTGTGCTCCCTGTGGATCCGCCCTTACTTCCACTATACACCAAGTTGTTGGGGAAAGAAGGTTAATTATATTTTGTTAGGGGTATACGACAACTTCACGCCAATTATCAATCAGCTCCAAACCTCCCAAACTCTATTTGATGAAGCAACTTAAGATCTCTTTTCACTCTTTTAAGAAAAAGCCAAACATCATGCATTGGCTCCACACCATGTCCAATATCCTACCAACAAGTAGTAACAACATTCGAAAACTGTACTTATGGTCCACGTAGCTAAAAAACTTAAAGGCCTACCCTCAAATCAAGGTGTTACTAGACCATTTAAAGAAGAAGAGGTGAATGGTGAGAGACATCAGGATTCAAATACTCGGCCACCAAATTAGGATACTTAGTAAAGCCAAGAATGGTTCACTTAGCACCTATCAATTCTACTACAAATTCTAGCCTCACTAACCCTTTATTAGACCAAGAGAAGAAACGGCCACAAGATTTATACTCACTCAAATCAGTATCTCCTTAAGAAGTCTGCAAAATCTTGAGTTTCATAATGAGAAACAGGAGCACCATTCACCCTGGCATTTGAAGGCAAAACAACATTAAAATCTCCCGTAATACACCAAGGATCTACCATAGAGTTGTCTCTAGCTCTATGATCCAACAATAAGGTCTTCCTATCCTCAACAGAATGCAACCCGCAAATCACAGTAAGCCACCAAGAAGTGCCAGACAACTTGTCACTCATCAAGCAATGCACCATTTAAGCATAAACATAATGAATATCAACACTAAGCAGAGAGGAATTCCAAGTAAGCCAAGGATCCTCCCCTATCTCAGAATAATTGTAATTATGGCTGCACTTCCAATGCCGCCAAATTTACTCATAATTCTATCTTTACTATGCTCTTTAGCCTTGGTCTCAAACAAAAGCAAACAAAGAAAGTTTATGTTTCTCACAAAGTGCTTTATTTCTCCTACTTTAGAAGGGGGTTGTTCAACCCTCTCACATTCCAAGTGCACACTATCATCAACTTGGAGAAACATTGAATGAGCTAGTCCTAGCCTCATCCACTATATGATTCAACCGCCCCAAGCCCCCTGATCTCGACAACTTCTTTCCTTTCTAACCCCTAGTGACAATATTTCAAATAGGCTCAACAACAGTTTTAACAGAAGCACACCCATTAATTTTACCATGCTCAACAGAAAGCATAATAGCAGCATTTAGCCCCTGCAGGCACTCCATCAGCTGCTTGAACGACGGCAGCAGCAGCTGCTAGCAGCATCAGCCCCTAGCCTAGGCTGCAGAGCCTCCTCCACAGTAACCTTCTGCTGCCTACTAGGCTCTCCAACCCTACTGCCTAGTAGCATTACTACACTCGCTTTGCAGCCTCTTAACTAGGCTTAACCATTTCTACTTTTGGACAGATTTAATAGGCCATTTCCTAGTCTTGATTTTCGAGCAATCATGTCCCTTTAGTAGAGCATTTCACAAATAAGAAGGAGCCCGCACAAAATGAACTCTCTGTTCAACAATCCTACCATTACTATCTTCAATGGTAAGAGACTTAGGGAGAGCCTTATTCACATCAACTTCAATCAACAACGATAGCAAATCCGATCATTGTTGATGTCAAGTACTTTCATCTGCAAAAAGAGGTGTGCCAAACATGTTATGAATCCTACTCCATGATTCAGTTCCCCAATAGTTCAGAGGCAAATTATACAATCTCACTCACAATGGAATCACTCTAAGTATCTCTGCTTGAAAGTTAAAATCTGAGGTCCAAGCTTACAAAATGATAGGCCTACTATTAAACGTATGTGGTCCAGCATAAATCACCTCATTTCGATCAGCCACAGAAGCAAACTTAACAACAAAATCTCCTCGATCATGTTAAAAAAATTTACGCTTAGCAACATGATTCCAAAGTTCTTCAACATATCTAGTAATAACTCCTATAGAAGGTGTTTGCCCCACAACATAGAGGATAGGACCAGTTGGCCAAATTCCAGTTCGAGCATCTACTTCAGACTGAGAGAGTTTAGCTATTTTCTTACCTTCCTTCTCTAATGGAGGAATGTATAAAGAGAAGCTCCCTTTGGGTGGGAGCCTTCACATCAGTAATAGAGGCCCATTTAGGTCCATTGAGATTCAAGCGCCTCTCAGCACCACCTCCACCATCTTGATTTTGCTCCGTTTTACCCCTTTATTCTATCGCGGCGTAATAGTAGCATTCGGCTCTTGATTTTGATTTTTTTGCTTTTGGCCCCCAGTTCTTAGCCCCCTGATTGCTCGAACTCAACTGAGAAGCTCGTTGAGCTTTGAAAAATCACATTCATCTCTCTTCAATCGCACTCTTAGTGTTTCGTATAATCGCATTAAAGTTCCATTAGATGGGGTGTTTGGTTTGGATTGCAAAACACTCGGTCCTCCTTTTAACTTGAGATCCACCTTTAGCTTGAAAGCCCTCTTTAACATGCTTATACTGATTGCGGTGAGACTTGCGGTTTTTCCGCTTCCTATATGGTGGTATTCAACGGCTGAATCGCTTAGTTGTCGCGGCTCCTATGGAGAAAAAACCCGAAGCTAAAGTGAACCAGTAAAGAAGGAAGGGAAGAGAGAGATAAGAGGAGAGCAAAGTAGAGAGAAGCATAGAGAAATAGTAGACTACATTATTATTAGAATTGTGTTATTAATGAACAATTACAATATCAACCTATTTATACTAATTACAACACTTAACAAACTATATTTGGATTTAAGGGAGCTACTAACGACCACTAACAACCTAATACTATGTACTTCGACATCCCCCCACAAATTGGACATGTTTGGAAAACATTTCCAGTTTGAAGAATTCTTACTTAAAAATATAAGATCAAAACAAGAAAATACGAACGCTATGGATCAACATGTATGAACGAATTCTCAAACAATTCGAACAATCAATATGAACCTCTATCAGTATTCAAGGAAATGGACCTGCTTTGGTCTTTTTAAATGACCTTCTTGGTCGTAAATAAAAAAATGACCACTTGCGGTCTCGAAAACAGCCATGTTTGGGCCTTAAAACTAACCTTTTTTGGTCCAATAAATAGCCATCTATGGGCCTTAAAACCGACCTTCTTTGGTCACAGCAAAACTAAGCATGTCATATGGTCACGACAGACGACTACCATGGGCCTAAAAAACGAGCTTTCTTGGTCACAAAGCTGACCCTCTATGGGTCATGAGAAAAAACCAGCGACGGATCAGGCAATCGATCCCTATCGGATCGTGAAAATGGCCTATATGGGCATGAAACAAACTGTGCCATTCGATGGATCACAACTCTGACAACAACGGGAAATCAATCTACAACATTAATCCACTAATCGACCACCAATACAACACAAAGACTGACATAATTCGATAGCACCAGTGGCAAGAAGGGGCAGACAATTCAGCAATTTATCATCAATCTGCGATGAATTCCAAACTCCCAATGATCATATCTACAAACGCCGATGATAACCCATATGACTCAGACCAGAAAATGAACATCACCCGCTAGTGAAAGGCCATCTTGGGTTTCTTATGTGCATAGCCAATAAGAGCAGCATAACATAACTTATTCAAGCCCTCGTCCAAAATGTGAATTGCATCTTTAGAGATCTTGTATTTTCCACATGTGGAAATTAATAAATTGTAGAGGGTGACATTGGAGTGCTAAACCAGTAGCTTTCATCTCATCCTTAAAGAAGAGAGCATCCTACAACCGTGCACCTTTCATGGCTTTCACAACAAGAATGAAAAGTATATTATTGATGGATGAACTCCATCAAGCATCATATCATCTACAAACATCTCTCAATAGAAAAGGCCTCAACACCAACTTCGTAAAATTGGGACCCAACACATGTCAGCATCCAACATACATCCTTAAACATTAACTGGGCAGCCATTAGTAAAACACCATCATAACAAGTTCCAAACGTCACATCATCTAAATCAATAGACCAATCCCAAAAGAACATCAGGTTTGAAGAACCCAAATACATCAGATAACATGGAACTTCAAATACAAAGAAGAAAATCATGAGGAATTTAGAAAGTCTAAGAAGTTAATTAAACCTTGAATTGCTTCACAATCAACAATACAACGTTGACGAAATCAACGACCTTCCAGATACTGATACTAAACCAATAACAACTGCAAATTGTCAAGATCATCAAATAACCAATAATCTTGAATAACAACCACGTAGAAGGGCTTCCCTTATTCTCGACGGAATTTCTCCAATTCACTTTTTCTCGGGATTGAACCTCTTAAGGGGATTTCTTTTTGCCCCCGTAGTATGGTCTCCCATTTCGGGTTCTCTGCTTCGATATCCCACTAGTCGATAAAGGGGGTGAGTGCACCAATCAGACTGACTGCTTGAAAGATTTGTTCGGATCTCCTTCTTTAGAGATTAAGCTAGAACAGCTCAAACCACTTCCTATAGAATCGCAAGCAACCTATAAACTTCAAATCAAGAACGCGTACCCAGAAATTACAGGGAATAAAGAAGGTTTAGCCAGAGAAACCCATAACATTCGCGGGCCTGGAAAACACTCCACAATTCAAGTGAATTCACGAATCCACAAATCATTACCTAGAAAACCTGGAGTCGCAATACCTAGAAAAATTGTAGAAAATCTTGAATGTCAAATATCTACAAAATTGAATTGGGGAAAGTGTATATTCGCCTTCAATTATCAAGAAAACAATCTAATTGAACTAATCAGAAGGTTGAATCTAATTTGCAATATCACAAATCAGATTTGCTATTTGGGGAAACACGCAAGAACAATAAGTTGTTCAATTCAAAACTTTGATTGAACTATATGAACGAAATGAGATGAAATTTATGGATTTTATGTGAATCATAAGAAAAGAATTGCGGAAGAAAATTCAGTCAGGATTAGAATTCCCGCTCTGATAGGCTCTGATACCATGTCAATTTCTTCCACAAAATCTCTACAAAATTTCACAAAACTTCATCTCTTTCCCCTAAATGTTTCCTATCAGAATTTTTGATCATTTTCTCTCGAATCAGGCTTAAATTCAGCCAATGATTCATTCCATCTCCTCATTTTACTTTTATATTTGTTCACAATTTATCACAAAGATTTTGAATCAAAGAATTTTTCGATTCTTGAAGTTTTTCCCCAAATTCTAGGGTTTCTCGAATAACGCTTTTTTTGACGTAGTTCTTCGTTATTCACCAATTTGTTGTCATTTTTCCACAATTTCTTGCACATATCTCTCCATTCGCTTCCTTCTTGCTGAGTATCTGCTAAAATCTTTTACAAATTCGTCATTGCTTGTTAGTTTCTCAACTCAGAGTTCTTGTTTCACATACTCTGTCACGATTGAATCTAGGGATCCAATTCTTTTGATAGCGAGTTTTGTTGTTTCATATTGGAATTATTTTTCGAAATTCTAAATAAATGATAAATTAGTTAAATTTTCTTGAAAAACAGTTTGTTTTTCATTTTGATTTCTACTCGAAATCAAATCTACGAACGAGCCTTATGTTGAATTTTTGGGCTCAATTAAATTTCTGGGTGTGCGTTCTTGATTGATGTCCTTGAGCTTATTGAAGAAATGGATATTTTAGGTGCGAATTTCTTTCCAATGCTTGTTTTTCTATTGAGGTTGTTGGGCTGCTTTGAGGTTGTTAAATGTTGATAGAGTTCTTTTGAGGCTGTTCTGGGTACAATTTCTACCAAGTTCTGGTTTGTTGGAGTTTCTCTAATCCTCTTCTCTTCTTTCCTCTCGGGTTTTCCTCAACATGGGTAATCTTGTTTTAACCATTGTTGTACATACAAAGGAGAGGTGCTTTTTCCTGCGTTTCTCTCGCTTTGATAAATTGGGTTTCTGGGTTCTTAGAATTTGGGGTTTATTGCTTTGTTAATTCACTTTGATATTGGAGATTCATATAGTTGACCTCAAAATTCGTTGGTGATTGATTTGGGTGTTTGTGTTGATATGGGAATTCGGTCAATCAAGTTGGTTTCTTGTTGATGGCTGCAGTTCACAATGTTGACATGACCAGGTCCATTGGGTATCAAATCGTGAAGGAAATGATTGAAAGCATGGATATGTGGTGAAATATGTTAGAGTTACCATGAGGATGCAAGATGTTTTTGTGTCATGAAAATGGATTGTGATACAGAGTTTCTTTAATGGGGAATTAATTTACCTCCTAATGGTGGTTGGAAGTGGTTTTGGAGCAACACTAGTTGGTTGTCGTATTTGGTGAATTGGAAAAATCTCCACAGCAGTTTTCGACAACGGGTTTTTGTTTTCATAAAATTTGGCACTAATAAGCTTGGAGTTGGTATCATCTCTTTGCTTTCTAAGCAGTTTTGAGGCCCATAGATGGTTACTTTCAAGACCCAAATTGGTCATTTTTTCAAAGACCCACAGAAGGTCATATCTTAAAGACCCAAGTGGTCAGTTTCAGACCCAAAGAGGTCATTTTTCAGATCCTTTGTGATCATTTTCTTCCGTCTATTTCAACCCATATTGGTTTCTTATGCCCATAGAGGCTATTTCATGACCTATAGTTGGTCTTTTTCTCATGACCATAGAGGCATGTTTTGTTGAGATCTGTTGTGATCGGTTTATGACCCATAGATGGTCTTTCTGTCATGCCCATAGATGCTATTCTCATTGATCCAAAGAGATCAATTTTATCATCCATTGTGATCCATTTTACGAGACCCATTGAGGCTCATTTCTTCTCATTTTCTTTTCACTCTTAAACACATTATCCTTCCATATTCACTCCCTTTATCTTGTTTTCTCATCCCCAATTGGAGTTGTTGCTTTTAGCTTATGGTAGTTTTGTTAATGGCATATGTTGTGTTGGTGTGTTGGTATCTTGATTTCTTCAAAATGAAAAATAGTATTTCAGTTTGATGGGGGGTGTTGGAGTTTACTTAGGTTTATTGGAGTTTAGATAGGTTGTTACTTAGATGTTAATCAACCCCTTAAATCAAGGGTGAGTTTGTTACCAATGTAATTAGCTTAGTAGTATAAATAGCCTTACTTGTAATTCGTTAACCATTCAACTCATAATAAAATGTAGTTTTAGACTTTTCTTTGCCTATTTCTCTCTCCCTCCTTTCTCCATTTCTCTCAGTGTTTCTTCTCTTAAGCTCCATCAATGGAGTCTAATACTCATTGGTGACATGGTATCAGAGTGGAGGTTTAATCCTAGCTCAATTCATTCCGCAATTATTCTTTTAAAAATTCCAGAAAATGTCATATCTTTCCTTAGAAATTTTCCGGTCGAATTTTTTTATCGTTCCTCTCAAATTCATGCAATTTTATTGCTCGAATCTCTTCAGTTCTTACTCGAGTTCAAGCAATTTGGATTCGCATTTACATATACTCTTGTTTTATTTAGAAGAATTGGATTCGAAATTCATGTTTTTTCCCCAATTTCTAGTGTTTTCTGGGTTGATGCAAAAACCAATGAGATTTGGGCATTTCTTCTTCTTTCTTATGGGTTCATTTCTTGACAATTTTACCGCTTGTATTCGGAATCTGTGTTCGAATCTCATAAATCTTGCAGTTTCCTTTGCTTTGATAGTTCAGCAATTGAAGAAATCTTCATTTCTTGATAGATGTTTCGTCGAACAAAAGCAAGTGAAAAAAGATTGGGTTATGCAATTTGTTGTTTAGGATGAATCTTTGCCGCTTTGATTCAATTATGTGCATGCTTGATTGAAGTTTTGAGCTGTTCTTTTGATTGGTTTTGTTTTTTACCTCATTTCTTGGACAAATCACGAAATCCAGATGAACATAAAGAAAATTAATGATTTTCGGTTGAAAATGGGGTGGATGAAGCAGCAACAGGGCGAAACAAAGGATTTATGTTTGGTTCGAGTTTGGGATTGTTTTCTTCTAGGCATTCATTAATGGATGCCAAACAAAAGAAGATTTCTGAAAAGTTGATTGGGTATGTCTAGAAGGTGTTCGTTGTAATGCCTGAAAAAAAAGCCTTGGTTTCTTAGACTGTTATAATTCTTTGCCTTACTGGGTTCATTTAACTCTACAACTTGTTCATTTGCGGATGATTTTTGAAATCATGGTGATTTTACTATCTGAGTTTATGACATAATTGGTGTTCGTGTTATTAGTTGCTCATTTTTGGCCCATTTTCTGGAGTTAATTTCTTCTGGATGTTCTTCCTTTGGCGATTTGCTGCAATCTATGTTGGGGTTTGCTTACTCTTGTTCGGTCCTTTCTTGTTTGGTGGTTAAAGTTTTGTGGAAATTTTGGTGAAAGGAGGTAAAATATGATGTTTGTAAAATTTAGAGACGGAAATTTGCAGAATTATTGAGCAAGGATCGATGTCCCACTCTCACACCATGTCAGATTTCATGATGGAGGTTGAACTCCATTGATGAAATCATTGAAAAGCTATGAAGCTTAAAGGAAGAACTAAGTAAAGGAGAGAGCAGTAAAGAGAAGTAGAGATGAAGAAAGGAATTAAAGACTACATTTTGATTATTATTGTAGGGGGCTTGTTCTCCCAGCTTATTTTCAGTTCAGTTCAGTCCAATTTCCTTCCTATTCTTTTATAACCATTTTGTTAAATATTATTATTATGTTGGTCTAATTTATTTTACTAATTACTCTTATTATTACTATTACTTATTTTTATATTATTATTATTAAGTATTATATCTATATATATTATTTTGTTTATTATAACTTTAAACATTATTGTTACGTTTATCATTAGGGAGGAACATGGTTTAGGTGAAAAAAATAAACCAATCAAATTGCGTCAAACGGTTTATGATGAAATTTTTTGCCGATCCAACCCAATCATTAATTTATTACTAAATATTATTTTTATTAAATATAATTATTAAATAGAAATGATAATTTACTTCTTAAATATTATTTTATTATATAATCATCATCAAGTATTAATATATTAATACAAAAACTATAAAATTATTTTTGTTAATTATCATTATAATCATTAATCATTATTATTATTATTATTAATTTCTAATTATTAATATTATTTATTTATTATTATCATTTAAAAATATCTAAATACTATTATTATTATTCATTATTAATTATTCATTATTATTACTTAACATGATAATTATTATTTAAAATTCATATTATTGTTTAAGTATTAATTATATATTTATTCAATTAAATTCAGTTCAATTCAGTTCAATTCAGTTCAGTTCAGTTCAGCTCCAATCAGTTCAGTTTCTGTTCAGTTCTGACTCCAATCAGTTAAGTTACAGTTCAGCTCCAATCAGTTCAATTTAGTTCAGTTCAGTTCGGCTGAATTATGCACGAAGACAGCCCTAAGGCAATGAATTACAAGCCTATTATGTATTTATACTAAAGCTATACAATCAAACAAACTTATACAAGGTTCTAAGTAACAAACTAATTATCGATTTAGGGAAACACTAACAACCTAATATTCTATGCTTCAACATCCTCCCCCCCCCCCCATAAAACTGGACATGGTTTGAAAAACATTTCTAGTTTGAACGTTCCATACTAAAACCGAACAAAATTGATTTGCTAAATGACCTCTACGGGTCGAAAAAAACGCCTCTACAGGCAAACAAAGCCTATACGGGCATCAGCAAGCCCCTATGGGCAAGCAAAGCCACTACGGGCATCAGCAAGCTACTATAGGCAAACAAGCCAATATGGGCATTAACAAGCCACTAGGAGGCAAACAAGCCAACTATGGGCAAGCAAGCCACTATGGGGCTAAAACTGGCCTTCTTGGTCACCAAACCAACCTATATGGTTCATGAGAAAAAGACCAACTATTGGTCGTGTAATCGATCTCTATGGATCGATCTTGACAATGGCCTCTGTGGGCATGAACAAACTGACCATCTATGGGTCTCAACTCACAATAACTGGAAATCAATCCTCAGCATTAATCCACTAATCAACTATGCAAAGCAACCAAAGCCATATCAACCAATTGAAGTTCACAAATCCAACACAAATCCACCACTTTTCATGCCTACTGGTACACAAAAAGCCACACAAATCCTCTATGAATCTGAATTTTATCTTCGACCATGAATGCAACATTCTTCAGAAGCAAATAAACAAAACTTCAATACAACACCTAATATCAAAAAGATATATTGCAATAACAATTTGCTGCCGTAATATCACAGGTGGAAAATAACAAATCTCCCACTACAGCTACCCTAACATCAACAAACAACCACAACCAAGTATCCATTGAAACACCAGAAAACCACTGGGGAAGAGCGGACCCCAGAATTTCGGAGAGTGCCACTAATGTTTAAAGCATCTTAGCTTCACAGTTCCCCGAAGAATTCAGCCCAATTTCGATTCAAATTCCATGATTGCATCATCCAACAAGCTAACTAAAACTCTGATGAAAATCACCAGCATCAGCAAAACCAAAGGCTGACAAAAATTCAATAGCACCGGTAGCCAGAAGGGGCAGGCAATTTAAGCAATTTATCATCAATCTGAGATAAGCCGAACTCCAAACGACCATATCTGCAAACCCCGATGATAACCCATATCACCCAAACCAGAAAATGAACATCACCCGCTAAAAGGTATCTTGTTCTTATGATGCTTAATAAAGATGCAACATAATAGAACTTATTCAAGCCTCGTCCAAAATGTGAATTGCATCTTTAGAGATCTTGCATTTTCCACAAGTGAAAATTAATAAATTGTAGGGGTCACATTAGGAAGCTAAAGCCAGTAGCTTTTATCTCATCCTTAAAGAAGAGAGCATCCTGCAGCCGTGCACCTTTCATGGCTTCCAGCTACAAGAATGAAAAGTAATTATTGATGGATGAACTCCACCAAGCATCATATCATCACAAACATCTCTCAATGAAAAGCACTCAACACCAAATTCGTAGAACTAGAACCCAACACATGTCATCATCCAACATACATCCTTCAACATTAACCAACAACCATTAGTAAAACACCATCATAACAGGTTCCCAACTTCATATCATCTAAATTAATCGACCAATCTTAAAAGAACATCAAGTTTGAAGAACCCAAATACATCCGATATCATGTTAGCAGAACTCAAGTGCAAAGAAGAAAATCATCGGGAATAAAGTCTAAGGGGTGGTCAAAACTTGGATTGGTTCACGATCAACAATTCGACGTTGACGAAATCGACAACCTTCAAATACCGATACTAAACCAATAACAACGGCAAATTGTCAAGATCATCAAATAACCAATAATCTTGAATAACGGCCACGTAGAAAAGCAGCCTAGAAACTTCAAATCAAGCACGCATACCCAGAAATTACGGAAGAAAGAAGGTTTAGCAAGAAGAAACCTACCACGAACATTTGCGTGCCCAGAAAACACTCCACAAGCGAAGTGGATTCACGAATCCAGAAATCAAATACCCAGAAAAATTACAGAAAATCTTGAATCAAATACCCATAAAATTGAATTGAGAAAACTGTATATACGCCTTCAATTATCAAGAAAGCAATCTAATTGATCTAATCAGGAGATTGAATCTAATTTGCGATATCACAAATTAAATTTTCTATTTGGGGAAAGACGCAAGAAGCAAGAACTTGTTCAATTCAAAACTTTGATTGAACTATATGAACGAAATGCAGAAGAAATTAGGTAAATCGAATGCCTTAATCATCGAATTTCAGGATGATAACCCTTAGAAAAAAGCGAATATGTGCAAAAAATTAAGAAGAAAATGATTATGAAAGAACGCAACATATAAAGAAGGGAAAGAAGGAAACAGAGTTGAGCTGATTTCAGTTTCAACAACCGAAGATGTGAACAAGAAAATATGGAAGAATTTTCATATCCAGGAAAGTTTGTTCTGATAAAGGCGAACTTAGAATTTGTGGGAAAAATTTATGGACATTATGTGAACCAAGATAAAAGAATTTGCGGAAAAAAATTGAGTCAATATTAGAATTCCCGCTCTAATACCATCGTGGATTTTAGGATCTATGAATTAAAACTCCATTGGAGAAGTAAGAAATCGAGAATTTGAATGAGGGAAGTGAACCAGTAAAGAGGAAGGGAAGAGAGAGATAAGAGGAGAGCAAAGTAGAGACAAGCATAGAGAAATAATGGAGCTACATTGTTATTAAGATTGTGTTATTAATGAACAATTACAATATCAACCTATTTCTACTAATTACAACACTTAACAAACTTGTTGGTGATCCCTTCTACTCCTATTTCATCTCATCATGAGATTTCTTCCAATGGAGGTAAATCTGATCATTTTGATCCTTATTTCATTGCACACTCTAGATAAATCCTCAATCTTCCCTTGGTTTCTGCACATTATTGCTGGACAAAACTTCATTAGATGGAGTAGAAATGTGGGACGAGCTTCAATAGCTAAGAACAAAGAAGGTTTTATCACTGGATCCCTACCAAAACCTTCTCAGAAACACACTCACAGACTGAGAGAAATGGAAGAGAGCATATTTCATGGTGATGAGTTGGATTATGAGCTCCATATGAGTTCTGAATTAACAAATGATTTTTTTCTTATTTGAATTCATCTCTTGATCTCTGGTCTGAATTACAAGAAAGATTTGGTCAATCTAATGGACCTTTGATCTATCAACTGAAGAAGGAAATAGAGAATTTAAAACGAGAAAATTCCTGTATTAGTCTCTTGCTATGGAAAGATTAAGAAACTTTGGGATGAATTACAATGTTTGAGAGCTTTACCTATATGTACTTGTGGTGCTCTTAGTACTTGTTCATGCAATTTCCTCAAGAAGATAGCCGATCTAGATGCTCCAGATCAGTTAATGCAATTTTTGTTAGGGTTGAATGGAGGATTTGATACTACTATTAGTAATATTCTTGCTATGAATCCTTACCTACTATGAATAGAGCATTTTCTATTACTTAGCAGATTGAGAAGCAAAAGGAGATTAGTAATGTTACTTCTCATTCTCTTGATAGCAATGCATTAGCTGCTCAGAGGATTGCTAGAAACTACTTTTTCTCAGAATAATTACAATGGAGTTAAGAAGGATTGGAAGAAAGAAAAACTTGAGAAAAATGTAGACATTGCAAAGGAAGAGGACATACTATGGATCAGTGCTTTAAATTGATTGGATACCCTGAGTGGTACAACACTATCAAGGCTTCTAAGGGAGTGCTAAAACTCCAGCAAATACTAATTCCAGACTGGCTGCTAATGTGTATAGTAACTGCACTGATGCTGTTTCAATTCTCCTTGTGATACTGCTCCTATACCTGAACTTGATCGCAACATGATCAACACTTTCTATCGAGATTTCATGAAATCTATGAAAGGCAAGCAATCAATAATGGAGCTATTCTGGAGGTTCTGGATTCTGGTGCAACTTCATTTATGAATTTTTTAGGTGTTAATTCTCATTCTTTTCATTGTTCTATTATTAACAATGATAATCGGGGAATCTGGATTATTGACTCTGAATCTTGTGATCATATGACTCATGAAATAAGTATTCTTCAAAACTATCAAAAACCTTATATTCTCTTATTAAGGTTGGTCTTCCTAGTCTCCAACTCACAAATATGTTCATTTTCCAGGTACAATTTTTCTCACTAAGAAATTAATTCTGCATGATGTGTTAATGGTGAAGGATTTCAAGCACAACCTTTTATCTATTGTCAAATTATTAGATCAAACTGTTATTGAGTTACATTTACTAGAGATTCTGTTTATTTCAGGTCCTTTCTAGTAAAGCTGTGATAGCAACTAGTAAAAGGGAAGGTGGCCTATATTCACTTCTCTCAACTCCTGCTCCTTGTTCTTCTGTTTCCATAGAGTTACTTACAGGTAGAAATTATAATAATGTTGTTTTAACTTAACATCTCCCAAGTAAAAATACTACTAGTGTTCTTACTAAACTGGACACTAGAGACTCCTCAAGCTCTTATTCATGCTAGATTAGGACATATCTCATTATCAAAAATGAGACATATTGATGCTTGTAAATGTCAAGGTTTGACTGAATTCAATTATGAGGTGTGTTTGTCTGCTAAATAGCACAAATTACCTTTTTCGAGTAAGTGAATCTAGAGCTTCTTCTGTTTTGAGCTTATTCGTCTAAATTTGGGGCCCTTACCGAATCTCTCTTTAACTGGAGCTATAGGTGGCAATCGGGTCGTTCGGGCGGGTCGGGTCTAGATTCAGGTCCAATTCGGGTTCGGGTCACATTCGGGTCAGCTTCCCGCCGAGTCGATTTTAGGTCCGGTCGGGTCGAGTTTTGGGTGTATGTGGGATTTCGGGTGGGTGGGGTTCCAGTATGTCGCTGTGGTTCGGGTTGGGTCGATATCGGCTCTGGTCGGGTCAATTTTTGGGCTGTTGCCCAGCCCGAAAAAAACCATACAAGTTCTTGATCATTGATCGAAGAATTGGACTTAAGCTTGAAATGGTGTATCAGAGCCCTTACCTTTATATTAGCTTTATAGAAATTATGTCGAGCATTCACATGAAATTTAAAATTATGGATAAATATTATTCGGGTCAGTCTCGAGTCGGGTTAATTTTCGGGTCGGGTCAATCTCGGGTTTGGGTCAGTTTTCGGGTCGGGTCAATCTCGGGTCAGCACATTTCGGGTCGGGTATGGGTCAGGTCGGGTCATTTCGGGTCTCGGGTTGATTTCGGGTCATCGTTTTTCGGGTCAATTTGGGGTCTCGGGTCGGGTCATTCGGGTCGGGTTAACACCAGGTCATGAAACTACATTTTCTCACTATTGTGGATGATCATAACAGGGTTACTTGGACTTGTTGATTGGCGTAAACTCCAGGTTCTTGAGCGATTAAGAATTTCTTTATTATGGTAGGAACTGTTCATGTTCCTGGAAAGGGTTAAGGGCAATAATGGCGCTGAGTTATTAACGAAATGCGGTGGATTACTTTGATTCTAAAGGTACTACATCGGAAAAGTGTTCTTATGTTCCTCGAACAAAATAGCATGGTAGAAGGAAATACAGACATCTACTTGAAGTTTCTGAGGCACGTAGATTTGTATATTTACTAAATCATAGGGTGATTGTTCGCTGCCACTCATTTGATTAATCTCATGCCTATTAAGATTCTTGGATGGAAAACCCCTTATGAGATTCTGAAGGAAGAAGAAACCTACACTATCACCAATCTTGGGAAAATGTTTGGATCTTTGTGTTTTGCATATATAATATGGACATTAAGAAAGAAAATTTTGATTCTAAGGCGAGGTACATTTCTAGGATATCCATTTGGACAAAAAGCCTTTAAGGTTTATGATCTCAATACAAAACAATGTTTATTTCTAGAGATGTTGTTTTTCTTTGAAACAGTTTTCCACTATTTTCCGTACTATACCTTCCTCTTTGACATCTCAGTTGTTTCTTTTACAAGATTTAGTTGAGAATGATCTAATATCAGATAATCCTTTCATAGCTCTTATGCATAATCAAAGCGCTATAAATGAGCACCTATTAATTCATCACCTCCTCGATACAATTCGCATATATCGACACCTATTTCTTCACCTCTATCAATCCAATTCTACTCGATCATCATGTTCATGCAACTACCAAATGTCTTAATTCCTACTCTTCCTATTCCCCCTATAATTTGTTGTACCAAGAACATCTACTAGAACTATTAAACCTTAGCCGAAACTTATTGATTTTTATTTAATACCTATATTTTACTAAAATATTAAAATTCTTAAGATTGGACGTCTGTTTCTTTTGTTTGAATTCTTCGCAATTATTGAACCTAAAACCTATCATTTCGTTAAAAATGACTCTAATTGGATTAGCAGCTATGCTCCATGAAATTTAAACTTTAGAAGATAATGATACTTAAGGATCCAACAAATATTTATCACGATAAAAAATCATTTGGTTCCAAGTGAGTTTATAAAACAAAGTTACACCGGAATGGCCCCATTAGAAAGATAGAAAGCTAGATTGGTTGCTATTGGCTATCAACAAATACCCGGAGAGGATTTCACTGAACTTTTTCTCTAGTAGCTAAGTTAGCTACTGTGAGGTTCTTATTGCTTTAGCTGCTATCCAATCATTGGCCCCTTTGCGAGGTGGACGTTAATAATGCATTTCTCCATGGATTCCTAGATGAGGAAGTATATATGGTGCCTCCTTCAGGTTATCTAATAAAAGCTAAACCTGGTCAAGTTTTCACAACTGAAGAAATATCTCTATGGCCTTAGACAAACCTCTAGACAGTGGAACAAAGAGGTGAGTAAATTTCTTCATCTTTTGGATTCCATCGATTTAAAGTTTTGATCACAAATTCTCTGCTCCTAGGACACCACAATAGAATGGTGTGGTTGAGAGAAAGAACGAGGACCTTGGAGGACATGGCTAGAACAATGCTCATGACTAGCAGCATTCCAAAGACCTTTCCGGCGAGGCAGTGAACACAACTTGCTATATCATCAATAGGGTCATGTTAAGACACACGACCCCCCAACTCTAGTGACTCCCGAAAGGAAGAAAACCTTATCTCTTACTTTCGAGTCTTTGGATATAAATACTT